>CP124710.1:17282500-18482500 GCA_031232105.1 Capsicum rhomboideum
GACTTATTCACATTGAGTATTCATATGTTTTGAGTTCATTGACATATTCATTGAAATATTCATGTGTTGTATAGTTTCATCTGAGCCTTGCATACTCAGTACTTATTTCGTACTGACTCCTCTCGGGGAATTTACCTTACTTGCTGCAGGCGCAGGTCCCAGTAGACCTCCTCAATAGACTGGCAGTGTTAGCGGTTCTTTGGTGAGCTTCAGCTCATTCGGGGCTTCTCCGAGTCAAAGTGTATATATGTTTTGGTATTGTACATGTTGTATAAAGCGGGGACTTGTCCCGACTTATGGTTCATTTTGGTCAATGCTCTTGTTAGAGGCTTTTGTAGACCGATGTGGGTGTAATAGTGTACAAGACACATGTTGTTTTGACTGGATGGCCTCAACGGCCAAGTTTCATATGTATGCCTAAATATGTCCCTTGTTCTCCTTTATTCGTATGTCATAATATTATGCAATGGTGGTTATGAATATTATATGCATATGATTGAGCATAGGCAAAGGTTGGTTCTCTCGGGCCTTATCGGCTACGGGTGCCAATCACGTCTCGATGGAATTCGGGGTGTGACAAAAGTGGTATCAGAGCAGGTCGTTCTAAGGGTGTCTACAAAGCCGTGTCTGAGTAGAGTCTTGCTTATGGATGTGTTGCGCGCCACATTTATAAGTAGGAGGCTACGGGACATTTAGGAGTTGTTTCTTTCCTTCACTTCTAGATCGTGCAATAGAGCCAAAGTTGTAGGTGGACACATATGTACGTATTGACATTGGTTTTCTTTTATATAGTCAAATGTTGAGTATCAGACAAGATAAGGGCAAAGGTGAGCAGGATGATATGCCTGCCGAAGTAGAAATGAGTAAATCACCACTTAACCAAGTTAGTCAAGGTGAAGCTGATATGGAAATCGTTATACGGGTCTCTCGTAGCCAAAAGATAGAGGAGTACCTGCAGAGCCATCTATAAATGTCACGGAACAGGATTTACGAAATGTAGTGCATATGTTGCCTCAGATAGTTGTTGTACAATGTCACGGGCGAGATGGCCTGATGACGAGTAATGATGGTGCGGCTAGGGTAGCTAGTCGTCAAACACAATATTTTTAGAAATCATACCCTCCCACGTTCACCGGGTTGGATTTGAATGAAGACCCATAGGACATTATGAACTAAGTTAAAAAGGGTTCTAGATGTTATGCATATGACTGATCTACTGATGTATTTTCAGATAGTTGGGAGGAATGTAAAATGGCATTCTGTGACTAGTACCTCCCATGTGAGGTCAGAAAAGCTTATGTGGACCAATTGTTAAGAAATTTTTTTTTTTGTCAAAGGACTATAAGTGTCAGGAAGTACAGTTTTTAGTGTCATAATTTGACTAGATATGCTCCAAACGTGATAACTGTTATGACCGATAGAGTGCATCAGTATAGAGACAGATGGATTGTACAATGGATATAGGCATTTTGCACACAATAATAAAAGAACAGAGGCAACAGAAAAGGACACAACTATTTAAAGAAGGGTCGCCAAAGAGAGAGGGCTAGACCTATGGGACAGTTTACGGCGTCCCAGGGAGAAGTTAGGTCTCGAGTGTTTAGCAGACCGCCTAGATCACCATTCCCTTAGTCGATAGTAAATGTTTTACCTCGATTCTAAGGGTTTAGAGACAATCGAATTGGTACAGAAGTGAGATTCAGGATTCATTAAGGACAAGCACGTAGAAAGTATGAACCAACGGAAGTCTCTTTGTCAGCCGTGTTAGTACTGCGGACGTTATCATCTAGGTGAAATATTGGTTGAGGTCAAATGTTGGTATTGGTGTGATATGTCGGGCCATAAAAATTAGGCTTATCCTGATGAAGCTGCAGGTACCGTATATGTATTGATTAACCCATATTTGACAATTGCATATGTTATTTCATTAAGGGTTGAAAATTCAAACGAGCACCAGAATTACTAGATATGTCATATGAGGTCTATACATTAGTCGGAGAACCTATTGTAAATAAAAGAGTATATCATAAGTGCATAGTCATTAATTGTGGTCATGAGATACTGGTTGATCTTATTGAGTTATAAAGGGGTTATGGCATAGTAGATGGCCGAACTAAGAAGTTCTATTGTCATTATCCCCAAAGGAATATTTTGAATGGACAGGAAAATGTATTCCCCATCTCACGACAAAGAAAAGGATACTCTAAGGGATACATATGCCACTTAGTAAGAGTGAACGATATTAATGCGAAGCCCCCACCTCTTTAATCAGTCCGGGTGGTAAATGAATTCCCAGATGTATGATTTGGTATGAATGTGACGTCAGGTACTCGAACTATTTTTATTTTCATCATATAGCATGGCCTCTTCATATAGCATGGCCTGGTCGAGTTACGAGAATGACAGGAGAAAGTAAAAGACGTGTTGAATAAGGGATTCATAAGGCCTAGTACTGCCCCTTGGGGTGCATCAGTGTCACTAGTAGAAAAAAAAAGATAAATGGTCTATTGAGAATGTGTGTTTACTATTGGCAACTGGATAAGAATAGTTTCCCCCCAGAGTTGACGATTTGTTTGATCAGTTACGGGATAAATGGTAATGAATGTTGATGAAATAAAAAGGAAAATATATATGAACGATGATGATATACCCAAGGCAGCATTACAAACATGGTATGCTTATAAGTCTTAGTATGTCAATTGGGCTAGCGAATGCACCTGTAGTTTTATAGATTAATGAACAGGGCGTTCAGGACACTTGTAAATGTGTGTGTGACTATATTCGGTGATGGTATTCAAAAAAATCACAAGAGGACCATGCATTGTATAGGATGAAGAGATGAAAGTTGTTATACAAAAGATAGAAATGGTGAACAATTGGCTAAGGCCTACGATGCTTACAGAGATCCATCGATTTCTTGGGTTGATTGATCATTATATGAGAATTGTGGAAGGATCTCCTTCTATACCTACACCCTTAACAAAGCCTATACACAAGGCAATCAAGTTCCAGTATGATGCATGTGAGAAAAGCTTTCAAGAGTTGAAAGATAAAGTAACTTCCACATCCGTTGTAAGTGCCTTCTGAAGGCATAAGAATGTTATGCAATGTATGGTAATGCTTCCGGGGTTGGCCTCAAATGTATATTGATGTAGCATGACAAGGTAATAGCATATGCGTCACGACAGTTACGGCCACATGAGAATATAAATTATTATGAAACACATGACCCTGAAGTAGCAGCAGTGATATTTGCTTTAACGTTATGTTGTAACTATTTGTAAGGGATTCATGCTGATATATATATTCTGGATGTGAGACAATGTAATAGATTGTTAAGCCAAAAGACTTACTCTGAGGTAGCGAAGGTGGCTTGAGATCTTAAAAGGTGAGGACATTGGTATCCTATATCATTTGGGAAAAGCAAATGGGGTCGTTGATACATTAAGATGCAAGGTAGTAGGAAGTATGAATGGACAGCTCACAGAAAAGAAAGATATAGTCAGGAAATCTATATTAATGAGGAAATATGGGGTTTTGTTTCTTGAAACTCCAGATGAAAGAATTATAGTGTCAAATGTGGTAGGATTTTCATTGATATTGGAGATAAAGGAAAAAGCAATAGGTAAATGCCATTTTTAGTTCACTTGGAAAAAAAAATATGTGTACAGCAAAGTCGACGAGAGTATTTGAACAAATACAAGGGGGGAGTACTTTAACACCAATGCAGATTGTGTGTACTGGGTATAAACGAGTTAAGAAAATGAATTACGACAGAGGAACATCGTTCACAGTATTTCATTTACTCGGAAGCAACCACAATGTACCATGGTGTAGCAGAGAGGTCTGGGGAAGGATACTTGAGAAGCACATTGTAGAACTTGTAGCTCAAGGTCCACGCGGTCATTAATTGACAATATAGCATCAGAAGTCTGTATGGTTTATGCTATATTATCCTTCCAGTTTGGAAGTGGAACATGAATAATATGGATTTCATCACAGGGTTGTCTCATACACTGCGAAGGTTGATTCCATATCAGTGATAGTTAATAGACTTACCGAGTCAGTGTATTTCCTACCAGTTAAGACCACCGATACAGCTGAACATTATGTAACGTTGTATGTTACGGAGATAGTACGATTACATGGGATTCTACTCACTACTATATCAAAGGGGAGAGCTTACTTTATTGCATAGTGTTGAAAGTCCTTTCAGTAAAGCATGGGTACACAGGTAGATGTCAGTGCGGCTTGTCATCCTCAGATGGATGGACAAACAGAACACATTATACTAACATTTGCAGATATGTCACGAGTTTGTACATTGGACTTTACAGGTAGTTGGGATGAACATCTATGGTTTATTGAAATTGCTTACAATAAAAGTATCAAAAGGCATCTACGAAGCTTTATGTGAAAGAGAATATAGATCATCAATTGGATGGGTTACAGTTGACGGAATTTGCTTCGCTTGGGTATCGAGAAAGTGAAGGTGATATAACAACAGCTACAATGGCCCAAAGTCAATACAAATTAGATGCCGATATTAAAGATGAAAAGGAAAGAAATAATGAGAATCGGAAAGAAAGGGAAATTGTCCAAAGATTTGGGCAAATTGAGTGTCTATTAGCACTAGTCCAGGAACTTTTCACAGTTCATTCAGTATCTAATATGCGATGCTTTGAAAGTGTATAGGCGATTATCTTATATCGTTGCCAGTGGAAATGTACAAATTACAGGGGATTTCACATGTGAAAGAGGTACTTATTGTTACTAATTGTTATGATACATCGATAAGTGAAAGAATTAAGAGATGCCGGAGTAACAAGGGAGACCTATGAAATAATGACCTTTTAAAGTATTTATCATTGTTATGCACGGAAGAAAAAGATCAAAATACGGAAGTGGAGTCATAATAAGTAAGTCTTTACAAGTGATACATGTGTACATGATGATATGAAGAATTCACTTTGACTTATGTTGTTACATTGAGACAATGTTACTAACATTCGAGGACGAATGTTTCTAAGGGGGGAAGAATGTAACACCCCGTACCTTCCCAACCCTACTTGATGATGCTGAATAATGTTTGCTTAGGTGTCGAGAGATATAAGTATATATTTGGCAATGCTAATGACGAGAAAATTTAAATTTGGCCACGCACATGCGAGTAGACCTTCGTAGGAGGTGTTTTGTGCTTTCGTGGAGCATTTGGGTAATACCCCGTACACATACTAACCTCATTTGGTGACTTGAAGTCATGTTTATTTGATGATAAAGCTCACTAAGTAAGTATTTTGTAGTGTTTTGATAGGGTATTGGACGATATGCAAGTGTTGGAAAAAGTGGCCGAAAAATTCAGCAAAGTACCAAGACTTGAGCCACTCCCTGTTTCAGGGTGTGTGGCGCAAGCCACCTGATTCAGAGGGCAGCAGGATCTCGCGCCACTGCTTGCTTTGCAGCAAGTGGCGCAAGGCACAACATATTGTGCCCTTCCGCGCTCATTTTGTAACGCGATTCTACGTCGATTCTTAGATGGTTTCTTTTGGTTCTTTGGAGTTCTTTGGGCATTGTTAAAGCTTCAAATACTTCAATACACTCCTACATACTCCTACATGATCAAAGCATGAAATATAAATAGTTATTCAAGATGTTCAATAAAGCCATGGGCGACTAGAATTCCTATTTTTGCGAATGAGACTACGAATGAGAAACTCGTAAGAGAATATTGTCGTGAGATTATGGAATTATTGAAACATGCTATATATATGGTTGATTATACATGGAATTTGGTGGGCTAAGTTGAGATAAGTATTGGGCCCAATTTGAGGCCCAAAGTGAGCCAAAATGAGAAGAAAAACATGGGCCAAAATGGGTCAAAAGACCCATTCTTCCATTGACCTTCTAGACAAAGTATTAAATGCATTATTAGTGGCTAAGGATGTCCAAGAGGATCTATATAAAGTCCCCAAAAATCAGATTTTTAATACACACAACACACATGCTTTTCTATCTTTTTTTCTAGAATTCTCAAGAAAGCTTCTTTTGGACTCTCAAACCCTAAGTCCACTTCTTGGGCAAGAGCATCATCCTACAAGTATTGGTAAGTGTTTATTCTTGTAATTTAATATATTATGTACATGAGAGGTTATGTATATCATGGTAGTTATGGTGGCAAGGTGTTGAATAGTGCACTTTTGGTTTTTGATAAAAGATGTGCATTCTTGTGAATTAAACTTGAAATATGACTTGTGGGTTTGATGAAAAGGCATGGTATGGATGAAATACCAACATGTATGGTGTGATTACATTAAGAAACTTGTTATTTCCATAAAAGTGTAAATTATGGGATTTTGGCCGATTTGTTGTTGTGAGGTGTATTGAAGTAATTTGATGGCATAATTGTGATGTTGTGGTGATGGAGAAGTGTAAAATATGAACTTGGTGTGACATGATCTTGGCTATCATGTGTTGACACCCAATTTTGGCTCTCCTTTTTCCTAAAATAATTTCTCGATGCTTATGAGTCCTGAATATTCATTTTCCTTATTGTTTAACATTAATTTCAATAAATTTAACGCCGATAGCAATTTTTTCAAAATAATATATATATTTTTTTTATAATTGTTATTCTTCTATCAAATTACTTATATCGTATGTTATAAAATTACCCTCAAAAATAAATTAATGATAATATTATGTTTTAGTTCATTGTTTTTACTATTTTTTCTCTGAACATATATATATTATATATTATATTATATATATATATATATATATATATATATATATATATATATATACATATAAATATATGCTAGCGTATTAACTTTTATTTCAAATACTCCAAGTAATCTTCGCTATGCTATTATATTTTTACTTTTCATTTTAATTTTGAGCCATGGCTATACGTATTTAAAATATAACATATTTACGTATTTAGAATCGCACACATGTGTATACGTACCTATATGCATAAGAATATATATGTATATATGTACACTTTAGGAAAATTAATTAGGACAAAATAAGCATCGTTAATTTAGTTAAGGGAAATTGATTTGGAAAATTAGATTAGAAACTAATTAACCTCACTATTTGGGCCACTTCTTTTGTTTAATCTTTAACCCACCAGCCCAAAAACCCCAAAACTACCCCTTCCAGCCCAATACCTATCCTAACCCGGCCCAAAACCTTTCCCTCTTAACCAAACCAGCCCCTAATCTAATCCCTCACTCCTCTCGTCCCTTTTCAACCAAACATTCGCAACATCGACATCTCCTCTCTCCTCTCGACTTCAACACCACCGAAACCACCGGACAATGGTGAAATCCGGTGGTTTCCAACCGCCCCTCCCCTATTCTATCACCTCGTAGCCCTCTATCAACTTTACACCTCCTCCATCACCTTTTTCTGAGGCAAATCAGCCTTGAAAATATGCTCCACTGCAGCTGCCGCTCCTAGGGAAGGAAAAGAGTTGACGAACTAATGGATTTGAGTTCACTGCCCCTTCAATCCGATGGGTTTAAGCTTTTCACCCCGAGCTGTCACTTCTCCCTTCAAATCAGCCTGAAAAGGTAAGCCATCCCCCTCTTCTTTCTTTCACTTCATCATTGTTTTCTCTGAAATTAGCTTCCCAAGAATTCAAAATTTGAATTCTTGGGAGCTTCCATGAGGACCGTTGAACACCCCCCAACATCGGCTATAAAAAGGAAAGGGGGGAGAAAACGAAGAAAAAAGGGGAAGAGCTTTCTTTCAATTGCTCTCTAATTTACTCACCTATAATTAGCTTTTTTTTCTTCTTGGAATACTTTGAGTCGGAGTTTGAATCGGAATCGGGATTGCTAGTTTGAGATTCGACACTCAATAGCCTTAATCGCTGCACAACAAAAGGTGCGAATCCGCCCCCTTTTGCTTCACTTTCGTTTTCTTTCCTTTCATCTTATTTTGGTTTTGGAAACATGTGATTTGTTCTAGCCTTAAGTTTCGTTGTTGTCGCCTTTCGTCTCTTTTGCGGATAAAAGATAAAATTCTGATTTTGTGATGTTGTATCATGTGTAAATATGTAGGTATGTAAGTACACAGATAGGTGATCTATTTATGGTTTCGAGCTCGGTTGTGGTTTGTCGTTTACTGTCTCATAATCAAATTCATGAATATGTTTCGCAAAGGTCTGTTGTTTAAAAATACATGTTCGTTTGAGTCCGTAAGACGTGATTTTTCATTTTCCAGTCTTATTTTAGTATTAAGTGTGAATTTGAAAAGATGTACGAATCAGCCCTCTTTGTTTCACTTTCATTTATGGTAGTTTGAAATTTATTTTGATTTCAAACGCGGATTGTGGTATTGTGTTCGTTGTTCGTGAAATTGATCTCCAAACATGATTTTGTTTTAAATTTTCCCTGTTAACTCGCATCTAAGAGTGCGGAAAATGCGCAAAATATCTCCTATTTCATCTTTTCCCCATTTGCACTATTCTTACATGTTTATTTCAGATTTCGAAACCATATCGCTCTTTAAATTTCTGCATTTCGTATCTATGTCGCATTCCTCGTCGTTTGGTCAAGTTGAGTTTAGTGCTATGTATTCTAATTTTAATCCTGTAATCAAATGTCGGGCAGGAGTTGTGGAAACGTGACCGCAAAATATGATTCATAACATGTTTTATTGGAATTTGGGTGATGCTCACACTATAATAATTATTTTGAACTAAAGATAATTATCATTTCTTGAACATCCAATGTCCTAGAATGTGTTTGACATTTTTTTAATTCCTATGTATAAGCTTTGGCACTATGTGATTGTTGTATGTTCACTGCTTGCATAAGTTTGCTAATAAGTCTTGTTTTGGCTTCAAAATTGATCGTTGGAGGGTCCTATTTTTCAGCATGTAGGTTAAGATTAACAATTGGGTTTGAGAGGTTGTGTTAACACGAAAGGTGTAGAACTATGTTAAACCTTTTACGAAATTTCATCCCTTGTTTCACTTTTATTCTCTTTCCCCCTTTGTTTTGGTCCGATTCCGTGAATATGTGACGCCTATCTATGTTGTATTACTGTTGCTTCCTTCACTCCTACATGTATGATCCTGATTCCGAAAAGTTTTTTTTTTTTTTTTTTTAGTGCGAATATGGGCCTGTGAATATGTACGACTATTTCATTTAGTAGTGTCGTCCATTTTTTTATTTTTTTAATTTTTTTTTCTTTTCACAAATTGAGTTTAAGAAAGTGATTCCGCCTCAATTTTCGTCTATTTAAACATGCAGTTGTTTTATGTGGTTTCTTTAAGATAAAGATTTATTTTAAAAGTCTACCTATGGGTTTTGTTTAAAAGGCATACAGGAAGCTCGATTAAAGTGATCCCAGAATTGAACTAGTATCGTCAAAAACTTGTTTTGTTGTTTGATGTTAAACAGTTAATCGTGCATGTGTTTTACTTTATAAATGAAGTCATTTTGCGGGGTTTTAAGTTCAATGTGTGAAATAGTCATTTAAAATGGGTCCTAGAGTTAGCACCTTTCTTTTCCTTCCTTGATTCGAGTCGAATCATGTAAAGCTTAGTGTTCATTTATATTGATGTTGTGTGGTAGTGTTAGGCTGAGGTTTCATCTTTGCAATACTAACAAAATATGTGAGTGATATAGTCTAGATGTTGCTATATTAAATGTGTTCTTCATATGTTTTGGAGCCTATATAACCTTTCTTTTATTCCTTTGAAGTTTGAGGTTAGCCTGGATGAATATGAACCTATCGACACTCTTTAAATTAGTTAGTAGAGATCATATAAAAGGGGTGATGGGAATATCCGGGCCGTGATTTAATTTGGAGAGTAACTTTAATGGACCACTTGGGTCAGGGGTCTTTCGGGAACAACCTCTCTATTTCTTTGACGTAATAGTAATTTTGATGGATGGATCTTTAGGTGTTCTAATACACCTCTGTTTTCAATAAATTATAGTGTTTGGAAAATTTTCACAATATTTTCTTATAGATCAAAGGAGTTGAGATTTTCTTTTTCCTCAACGACACGAACCCACATATTTTATATTGATAACCAAACTAGGAATTTATGTTTATTGATATGTTTGAGTGGTAATTTAGCTCAGTTTTATGTCCCTTTGGTTGAAACATAGCCACGTATTGGTACTTTAGCCTTATGATACCTTCTCATTTAATAATTCTCTAATCCTTTTCTGTCTTTGTCCTTTTTCATGTAAACTCGGGAGTCGGAGTTTCAATCGAAACTCCACTTCGACCAAATATCGGGTCAATCGCTATAGGATGACCGCAGAGCCTCGGAGTCGCATAAATTAGGAGCTCAAACTCCGTTAGGAGTCTAGTATCTCTTAGCCCCTTCTCTCTTTTATTTATTGTTATTGTTGCGATGTTCAGTTTCCTTTGATACTTGGAACGATAATTTAAGTATTCTTATTAGAATGGTTTAAAGCATTATTATTTGTTATTGTGTTTATATTGTTTAATGTTTGCAAATTTTCCTAAAAAATAAATTAACTTCCTCACGTTTTCGCAAATAACATGCTTAACTAGCTCTTGAGATATAGATTTGGCTTTGAAAAGGTTTTAGCAATTTTCGTATTTGGCTAGTTCTTTAAACTAATCGTTTGCCTCGAATTTCTTTTTTAATAAGAATAAACAAAGGTCGCAACCTTAACGTTTTTTTTTTTTTTAAAAACAAAAGGGATTTTTAATATCATTTTGCGAATAGCTAAAATTCAAGTTCTCTTTAAAAGAAGTTAAGTCATCGATCCCGACTCATTTTTGATAAATTAAAATATACCAATGTTTTACTTTACTTCTACTCGTTTTCTCAACATTAATTTCAAGTTTCTAGATTTTGAAACAACTCAAAAACACAAGGTACATACATGTATACATTATCATATGCAAAATATTTTCATCACTATTCTCATCTATTTATTTTCATTCAAATTTATTATTATTATTATTTACACTTTACTTCAACTATATATGTGTATTTTTGTTATTATATCTATTTTTATCTACTTTTAACTATCACCTCTAAATTTTTTGCAAACAAATGAACATTAGCATTATTTCCTACATTTGAAATATACACAATTCTCTATTTTACCCAAGAACTAATATGTTAATATGTTTTTGACATTTTTTTTCGTGATGGACATCTATTTAAATCTATTCTCACATTAAATAAATTTTCATCTTAGTTTAATAATGAATAAGTTTTTTTTCATACTCTAAAAATTATAATTTTCTTTGCGAAAGTTTCATTTACATATTTAACTTTACATGTCATTGAACTTTATATTTTGGAAGAACTATAATACTTTATATTCTCTAATATACACATTTTAACAAAAGTGCTTTTGTCAATTTTTCTTCCCTTCATTTTGAAACATGTACGCATATATTTTAAAATAAACCATATATTTGCATATTGTAGGCATATGTTTATATACCTTGTGTGTTTCTTATCCTTTTTGATAAATTTAGTTAACTATTTTTTAGCAAGTAATAAACAAATATTTTTTCAAATATTTTCCTAAATTGAGTTTAAGGACTATCTTCGGATAGGCTCTGAGGGGTGCCTAACACCTTCCCCTCGAGTAACCAAAACCCTTACTCAGAATCTCATTTTCAAAGACCAAAAACAGAGTTTTACATAAAAAATGGTTTTCCTAATTTTTCCTTAAAATTTAGGTGGCGACTCTAAAAAATAAATTTTCAAAACCAGTGAGTCACAACGACCGACCACACGTCATGTGCTGTTTCGACCAGTTCGAAATGGGGTGCGACAGCGTGGCGACTCTGCTGGGGATGTTTAGCTTAGGTTTTTACCTTAGCAGACTTAATCTAGGAAATATTTGTTTCGTATATTACGTTACTTGCTTTATTTTTCATTTATATCATGCTTTGTTTGAAAGGACGCAAGCCAAATCCAAACTTGCGTTCCTTATTTGTTTGATTAACACTACTTGTTACTGCTTTATCATTTGCATTTTCCTATCGAGTCTTTGGCCGTACACACTCACACACTGTGGTTCACGCGGGGGGTGTCACACACTCCTCCAAACTTTCTTTTGAATTCCTTAGTTTCAGAGTCGGTACAGTTAGGTTAGTGTGCCTTCTCGCAGCTATTCAGTCCCACTCTTAAACGTCTAGGAAAAACTCTTATTCTAGAAATAGGTCATGTTGCATACACCTTAGGCGGGACGGTCCAAGGCATCGTCTTAGCAATTAGGGAGCCACCCTTTTGTCTAAGGTTACAAACCTAACGACATACTCTTTATGTGGGAATTGATGTGAATGCATGATCCAAGCTTAAACACATAACGGATTTGGAATAAACAAACTTTTCATACCCCTTTACCCTTTTTCCTTTCAGATGAATATCAATCAGAATCTCCCAGATATTCAAATGGTTATCTCAGCTCCCGACAGTCTGCAAAATTGGTGGCGGAATATTCGTGTAGCACATGGGGGTGAGATTCGAGAGCATTTGGGTGCCTTATTGTCGCTTATGAGGATCCGGGCGGACAGAACCCTCATTACCCTGTTAATGGAATTTTGGCATCCGGCGACGGTGACTTTCAGATTTCTGGATTTTGAAATCACCCCCACCTTGGAGGAAATCAGTGAATTTGCTGAACTACCGCTCAGAGGAAAATTACCAGTACTCCCATCATCCGTAAGAAAGGAAGATTTTCTGAGGCTCTTAGGGTTGGACATTTTTCCGTCATTAAGAAATGTGGAAGGAGGAAAAGTGAGGTTGGATTACCTTTTTAGAAGGTATGGTCGTCTTGAAAGCTATGATGAACATCGAGGTGAATTTGTTTGCACACGTAGGCAGTGGCTATATATGCGGCCTAGAGTCTTCGTGTTGGCTTTCTTGGGAACCATGGTCTTCCCAATGAGATTTCGTTGTATCGACATCAACATTTTACCAATAGTGATGAGTATCTTCAGAGAGCCGCAAAGACTTACATTGGTACATATGATCCTTGCTGAGGTATTCAGGTCATTGTCTGCATGCACTAGAGGCCATAATTTCTTTGGAGGATGCAACTTGTTGTTGCAAATCTGGGCAATGGAACACTTCTATCGTCGCAATCCACAAATGGACTACACCATCGATGCACGCAGTAGGATCCAAAGCCACGAAGATCGTCTAAGGTATTGGATTGCACCCACAGGAGAGGCAGAATGGCGTGAGTATTTGACTAATCTTACCGGAGATTCCATCCAGTGGAGGTATCCTTGGATGACAGGGTTGGCTTTCGTCAGGACTCGACATCTTTACTTTATTGAGTTGATTGGTTTGGGAGGCATTCAGCCGTATGCACCCCTTCGAGTTCTGAGACAGTTCGGCGTTATTCAGGATATACCTCTGTGGTCCGTTATGGTGCTACATGAGGACGGTTACGGTGATTCAGTTCCAGCAGCACGTGTGCGAAACTTACAAGCAGAATGGGACTACATGATTACACTACATATGGAAGGAGAAAGGTGGTGTACACCGGAATATTACGCATGGCGTACTACCGTGAGCCACATGGTTCAACCAAGTGCGGAAGGATTCAGAGGATTCACGGACATTCAGTGGGTTGAGTGGGTTAAAGAAGAAGTACTTCGTCGCATGGATCTCACCACACCTATGTATAATCAGATAGTTCCAGGATCAGCTGATTATCTGATACCGGTAATCGAGGAGGATTCAGACGAGTTAGAGGAGGAAGAGGAAGAGGATCCTGAAGAAGATCCCGAAGAAGATCCCGAGGAAGACACAGAAGAAGACCCTGAAGAGGACCCCGAGGAATGGATGGAAGAAGACCCCCAAGAGGGTTCTGAAACTAGCTCCAATATTTATGATCCTGAAGATGGGGGGGCGATGGATACAGACTTGCCACCTGAGTATAACCCCGATGGATCCCCAGAGTACCATCCAAGGTCATATGATGACATGAGTAACAACGATGATGATGATGACGCTGCGTTGCCCTAGATTTGTTTTTTTTGTTGTTGTGTTTTTCCTTTCTGTCCCCTAAAAAGCCGCATGGCCAATCCCAGTGTATGCCCTTACGGCCGCCCATGTACTTTCAGTTTCTTTTAGGTTTCCTTTGCTCTATTTCATTGTAATCATTCGAAGTCGTTTTCGCTTAATGAAAGTCGTTTATTCCAAATCCAGATGTGTTTAAAATGGATCATTTATCATCAAACTGATTGTATCGTAGGCCCACCTCTGGCCAAAAGAGGACCCATACTAGGACGCATTTTGACTGTCGCCAACTTGGCGTATATATGTGTTACTTATTTGTTACATTTTTTTTTTTTTTTTTTTTTTTTTTTTAATATCTGCCAAACTAACATGGTTTCCTTTTTTTTTTTTTTTCTTTCTTTCTTTTCCTTTCTCTTTTGTTCATTATTAATCAAAAGACAAGAACGTTGATTTGTGTCGACTTGCAAACTGGCTGAGTCACAGTACAACCTTCGATCAAAAGGAAAAATGACGGAAGAATCCAACAATGCCTCAATAGTACCGATAGATGGTGCTGAAAGTTCCCAAAAGCCGATAGATACTCAGAACGACGAACAAATAGCCAACATGGCTCAGGAAATTGAGATCCTAAAAGAAGAACTGCGTCAAGTGCGGGACTTGACTAAGCTTACGGCTGCTACCTTCCCCACTCAATTCCAATTTCCAAATGCTGAAATACCTCCAGTCTCCCCTGCGAATCTAACAAACCCACCTACGCAAACACCACATGTCCCGACTTATGCTCAAGCTCCACTTGCTCCTCCACCTGCCACCAGGGCTGCACTTGATATTTCATTACCTATTCAAAACTTCACTGTTCCCATTTACCCAACAATGCAGCACATACCTGAGGCACACGTCACTCGTGAGATACCTGTGCCACCGGTATATGCTACTGAAGCTCCTACCTTTACAACATCCGCAGCTGTCAAAGTCCCGTATGAGGTCAATCGGTATGTGGGATTGGAGAAAGATGTCCGGTTGAATGGAGAAGGGTCGATAGTGGCTCAACTCGAAAGTCTGAAAAGGGCATTTAGAAACATGCAAGTCACCAGGGGAACCGAGAGCTTGGATTATGATGACTTATGCATCCATCCAGACATTGACATGCCAGTTGGTTACAAACCACCAAAGTTCGATGTATTTGATGGAAAAGGTGATCCTCATGCACACCTAAGAGCCTACTGCGACAAGCTGGTCGGTGTAGGGAGGAATGAGAAGTTGAGGATGAAGTTGTTCATTCGAAGTCTGTCAGGAGAAGCTTTGACTTGGTACACTCGCCAGGACCCTCGTAAGTGGCGTGATTGGCAGGAAATGGCTGAAGATTTTATGAGTCGTTTCAGGTTTAATACCGAAATCACCCCAGATAGGTTCTCATTGGCCAATATACAGAAGAAACCATCGGAGTCATTTCAGGAATATGCATGGCGATGGAGGACTGAGGCTGCTAGGATCCAACCCCCACTAGACGAGAGTGAACTCTCCAAGTACTTTATCCGAGCCCAAGAAGGTGTTTACTTCGACAAAATGATGTCAATGATGGGGCAAAAGTTCGCAGAGTTGGTCAAGATGGGAGATTTCATAGAAGAAGGCGTCAAGTCAGGAAAGATTCAGTCTATAGTTGCATTGCAAGCCGCAAGTAAAGCCATACAGTCAGGTTCCATCGGCGTTAACAAGAAGAAAAAAGAAGATGTCTCAACTATTACACCATACTACCAGCCTGGAAGTTCTTCCTACCATTACCCCAACAATCCCCAAATTATTGCACATGTCCCTGTATACAATACTCAGCCACACTATAATCCGCCTCGAGCTCCAGTACACCAAAATCCACCAAGACCATATGCCCCTGTCCAAGCTCCAGTTCACCAAAATAGACCAACGTATGCACCAAGGCCACGTCCAAATCTTGAAGCCAGAAATACCCGCACCTACACACCTATTGTCGAACCTTTGGCTCAACTATTTGAAAGGTTGAGGGCAGCAGGATTGTTACACCCAGTTGAAGGGAAGACCCCTGATCCAACCTCTCGAAACTTTGACGGAAACAAACGATGTGCTTATCACTCGGGAGTCCAGGGACATGACATGGAAGAGTGTTATGGGTTGAAGAACCAGATTGAGTCTCTAATCAGAAAGGGAGTGATCAAATGCACCACAGCTCCTCCAAATGTGAATAATAACCCCTTACCGAACCATGAGAATCGAGAAGTCAACATGATTACTCTAGGGGAAGAGTATGACTTGGAGGGAGCTATTGTGCCTACTTGGAATACGGAAGAAGTTGCCACTACATCTCCAGCGCGACCTTTTATCACAGTTCAGTTAAGGGAGCCATTGACTGTTCAAACTTACTTGCCGAAAGTTGTAGTAACCACTGTAGCTACTGGGAAGCCTGATTATGACACTAAAGTAGTCCCATGGGACTATAGAGCGGAAGCCAAAGGCAAAATGATAGACGCTGCCGTAGCTCAAGGGATGACCAGGTCAGGAAGGTGTTATGCCCCAGAGGATTTAAATCGAGGGGTTTATGGGAAAGAACAAAATCCAAAGAAGAATGTTACTGATGCTGAAGCCGCAGAATTTTGGAGAAAAATGCAACCTAAGGACTATTCGGTGGAGGAGCAGCTAAAGAAAACGCCAGCCCACATATCCATTATGTCCCTGCTCATGAGTTCTGAAGCCCATAGGAATGCTTTGATGGAAGTGTTAAGCGGAGTTAGCATACCGAAAGAAACCACAAGTGAAACTTTGGCTGCTGCAATCGGACGTATGGTAGAAGCAAATAAGGTCTCTTTTCATGATGATGAGTTGCCGTCAGAAGGGGCTGGACACAACAAAGCACTTCATATCACCGTCAGATACTGCAATAAGGTCGTGAATAGGGTTCTAATCGATGGTGGTTCTGGTTGTAATATCTGTCCATTCTCCACTCTGAGAGATTTAGGTGTGAATATAGAAGAGATAAGGGAGAGTCGGGTGAAAGTCAGAGCTTTTGATGGATCGCAAAGGAGCGTCATTGGGGAAATCTACCTGACATTGCAAGTGGGGCCAGCTGAATTTCCTATTTTATTTCAAGTGATGGACGTGGCATCCAGCTACAACCTTTTGTTGGGAAGGCCATGGGTCCACATGGCGAGAGCAGTTCCCTCAACTCTCCATCAGTGTGTAAAGTTTGAGTGGGGTCGCACAGAAGTTACCATTCATGGGGAGCTCAGTCATCCCATATATTCTGTTAATTCTGTTCCAGTCACGGAGGAATTAGATGGAGCCACTTTTCATACTCTGGAGATCATGCAAGCTGCAAAGATCAATGAGGAAGTAGAGCCAGTTGAAGTGAAAATGTCAAGTGCAGCAAAGATGGTTGCGTCTGAGATGTTAAAGTATGGGTATCAGCCTAAGACAGGACTAGGACTAAATGCCAACGGTATAATTGAGCCAATCCAGCTAAAACATCAGAGGGGTACCACTGGGCTAGGATATGAGCCCACTCCAAGAGAGGTGCATGGTATAGGATCAGGTAAGACGGTGTTTGTGCCAGCCCGAGTTTCAGCTTCAGAGCAAGCAGTTGATGAGGACATCATAGAAGGAATAGGGAATCTGTTTGTGGCCGTGATTGAGGAAGGACTGGAGATAGATCTCAAAGAGCTGACTATCCGTGATATTGAGCCTGGGGAAGTCTTGCAGAACTGGACCATCAGCCCCACCCTGTTTCGGCAGGAGTCCTGGTAGTGTGGAATCGTAGTTAATTTCAAAATTGTTTTTGCATGATCAATTGAGGCTTGAATCATGCCTAAGCCCTTTTTGCTACTCGCCTCTTGCTAAAGCCAAGTGCTTTTCTTTAATAAAAGTCTTTATTTTCTAAAATATATACTTTCATTATTTTCCATTAAAATATATTTATTCTGCTCACTTTTTATACTTTCAGTGCTAATATTAATAATAATCCTCGTTCAACGATTATGACGTGTAACGAATCCACTGAGCAAAATACGAGCAATGAGCATGATTATGAGGAATATGACGAAAGCATGATGCCTGAAAACCTGCCACATGAGATTGAGCAACTTGAAAGTCAGAAGAAGCCTAATCTGGATGAAACTGAGGTTGTCAATTTGGGCGATGAAGAAACGATGAAGGAGACGCGAGTCAGCATACATTTGGAGGCCGAAAGAAAGCAAGAACTGATAAAATTGCTTAAGCAATACGTTGATGTGTTCGCTTGGTCTTATGACGACATGCCAGGGTTAAGCACCGATATCGTCTCACACAGGCTACCAATTGATCCCGCATGTCCGC
Source organism: Capsicum rhomboideum (assembly GCA_031232105.1). Classification (NCBI taxonomy): domain Eukaryota; kingdom Viridiplantae; phylum Streptophyta; class Magnoliopsida; order Solanales; family Solanaceae; genus Capsicum; species Capsicum rhomboideum. The sequence goes on from CP124710.1 coordinate 17,300,835, forward strand.
CAGTGAAGCAAAAGACGAGGAAATTCAAACCCGATTTGAGTTTGAGAATCAAAGAGGAGGTGACCAAGCAGATAGAAGCGAATGTCGTAAAGGTCACAAATTACCCCACATGGTTGGCCAACATTGTGCCAGTGCCGAAGAAGGACGGAAAGATAAGGATATGTGTAGATTATCGAGATCTTAACAGGGCTAGCCCCAAAGATGATTTTCCTCTTCCAAACATTCACATACTCATTGACAATTGCGCGAAACATGAGTTGCAGTCATTTGTCGATTGCTTCGCGGGATATCATCAAATCTTGATGAATGAAGAGGATGCTGAGAAAACAGCTTTTATCACTCCGTGGGGAGTATATTGCTATAGGGTGATGCCATTTGGACTCAAAAATGCCGGCGCAACTTACATGAGGGCCATGACTACCCTTTTCCATGATATGATCCACAAGGAGATTGAAGTGTACGTGGATGATGTTGTTATCAAGTCCAAGAAAAGTTCAGATCATCTGGATGATTTACGAAAGTTCTTTGAAAGGTTGCGGAGGTACGACCTGAAGTTGAATCCAGCCAAATGTGCTTTTGGAGTTCCCGCTGGGAAATTATTGGGGTTCATTGTTAGCAGAAGAGGTATAGAGTTGGATCCGTCCAAAATCAAGGCGATCCAGGAATTGCCACCCCCTAAGACCAAGAAGGACGTGATGAGTTTCTTGGGAAGACTTAATTACATCAGTCGGTTCATAGCTCAGTCCACGATAATATGTGAGCCCATATTCAAGTTGCTGAAGAAGGACGCCGCCGCGAGATGGACGGAAGAATGTCAAAAAGCTTTTGATAGAATCAAGGAATACTTGTCCAACCCGCCGGTATTGGTTCCACCAGAGCCCGGAAAGCCGTTACTACTGTACATATCCATTATGGACAGCGCATTTGGGTGTGTGTTGGGACAGCATGATGAGACAGGAAAGAAGGAACAAGCCATTTACTACCTAAGCAAGAAGTTTACACCGTACGAAGCAAGATATACGTTGTTGGAACGAACCTGTTGCGCATTAACTTGGGTGGCACAAAAGTTGAGGCACTACCTGTCCGCATACACCACGTACTTGATCTCAAGAATGGATCCGCTCAAGTACATCTTCCAGAAACCGATGCCTACTGGAAAATTAGCAAAATGGCAGATTTTGTTAAGCGAGTTTGATATTGTGTATGTGACAAGGAAAGCTGTCAAGGGGCAAGCTTTGGCTGATCATCTGGCAGAAAATCCTGTTGATCAGGATTACCAACCACTCAGGACCTACTTTCCCGATGAAGAAGTATTGTTTGCAGGGGAAGACATCTCAGAGTCGTGTGATGGATGGAGGATGTTCTTTGATGGAGCATCAAACTTCAAAGGTGTTGGAATTGGAGCCGTCTTGGTATCAGAAACTGGTCAACATTATCCGATCTCAGCAAAGATTAGGTTTCCTTGTACGAACAACATGGCAGAATACGAAGCTTGCATTCTCGGACTCAGAATGGCTATAGACATGAACATCAAAGAGCTGTTGGTCATAGGAGATTCTGATTTGTTGATTCATCAAGTACAAGGAGAATGGACTACTAAGAATGTCAAGATCCTTCCTTACGTGCAATGTGTCAAAGAGCTGAGCAAAAGATTTACGAAGATCGAGTTCAAACATGTCCCTCGAATTCAGAATGAGTTTGCCGACGCCCTGGCCACGATATCTTCAATGATCCAGCATCCAGATAAGAATTACATCGATCCCATCAAGGTAGAAATACACGATCGAAATGCATACTGTTTCCACGTAGATGAAGAACCAGATGGAAAGCCGTGGTATTGTGACATCAGAAGATTGCTCGAAGCAGGAGAATATCCGGAAAGCGCCACCAGTAAGCAAAAGCGAACTTTGAGAAGGATGGCTAATCACTTTTTTCTCAACGGAGAAATCCTATATAGGAGGACTCCGGATTTGGGATTGTTGCGATGTGTCGATGCCACGGAGGCGACCAAGCTGTTGGAGAAAATACATGCAGGGACCTGCGGTCCCCATATGAATGGGTTCATGCTAGCAAAGAAGATTTTGAGAGCCGGATACTTCTGGATGACTATGGAGAGGGATAGCATCCGATACGTGCAAAAATGTCATCAGTGTCAGGTGCATGGGGACTTCATACGAGTTCCACCAAACGAACTCAATGTGATGGGTTCTCCTTGGCCATTTGCTGCTTGGGGCATGGATGTTATTGGGCCCATTGAGCCTCCAGCATCAAACGGGCACCGTTTCATCCTGGTAGCTATCGACTATTTCACAAAATGGGTTGAAGCATCAACACACAAGGCAGTAACAAAGAAAGTGGTAGCAGATTTCGTTCGCGGTAACATAGTCTGCCGATTTGGAATTCCAGAGTCAATTATAACGGATAATGGGGCCAATCTTAATAGTGATCTCATGAGAGAGACTTGTGAAAGATTTAAGATCTCTCACCGAAATTCCACAGCATATCGTCCACAAATGAATGGAGCAGTTGAGGCCGCGAACAAGAATATCAAGAGGATCTTGAGGAAAATAGTGGACAGTAACAGAGAGTGGCATGAGAAGCTACCCTATGCCTTGCTCGGCTATCGCACCACAATCAGGACATCCACTGGGGCAACTCCCTACATGTTGGTCTACGGTTCAGAAGCAGTGATACCTGCAGAGGTGGAAATACCTTCTTTGAGAATCATCCAAGAGGTCGATCTAGATGATGCTGAGTGGATTCGTAGCAGGATCGAACAGTTGATGCTCATTGATGAGAAAAGAATGGACGCAGTCTGCCATGGTCAACTCTATCAGAACAGAATGATCAAAGCATTTAACAAGAAAGTCAGGCCCCGACGATTCACATCGGGGCAGTTAGTTTTAAAGAAAATATTCCCTCACCAAGATGAAGCTAAGGGGAAATTTGCTCCAAATTGGCAAGGTCCCTACATGGTTCACCGAGTACTCTCAGGAGGGGCAGTAATCCTCGCAGAAATGGATGGCACAGTGAGCACGAAGCCGATCAATGCAGACGCTATCAAGAAATACTATATTTGAAGACATTAAGACTAGTTGTTATTTCCTTGTAATTTTGCATTTTTCTCCAATGTAACAGAACTACGTATTAGCCTGACTTCCCACGGCGGGATACGTAGGCAACCCTCATCGGGTCCGGTCTCCCTTAGAAAAGCAAAAAAAATATATCATCTTTCATGTATTTAGAACTACGCTCGACCTGACTTCCCTCGGTGGGATACGTAGGCAATCCTCATCGGATTCGGTCCCTTCATATTCTACTCTTTTATTGTCTTGAACTACGTTCTGGCCTGATTCCACTTGGATACGTAGGCAGCCTGAGTCAGGCTCGGTCGTTGCATCTCATATTTCTTTCTCTACCCTCGAACTACGTACGGACCTGATTCCCATTTGGGGATACGTAGGCAACCTTAAGGGTTCGGTTTTACCTTTAGGAAAAACCCTCTCTTACCCACTGCATAGCCTCAGAATATAAGAGATCTCGCCATCAGAATCGTCTTAGCATCTGCATATCCAGAGAAGCGTTATCCGAAGAATGAGGCTACATGTGTATACGAGTGACAAATGGAGGCTCGATGGGTTTTGGAACGCGTCATAATCTGAAAACAATAAAGGATTACTATATATATACTCAATATATACATAATATATTTGCGAAAAATATTTTTTCAAAAATTACTTTCCTACTTTTCCACCTACCAAGTCCCCCAAATATGGGAAGATCGAGCAACCAAGAAAGTACTGAAGGACTCCAACGACAAAGCCAGGATCCTCGAGTCTACACAAATCAACACCCCCTCCCAACTAAGAATTTTTCTTTGAGCGCAGGAAAACAGGAAACGAGAGAGATGATATCAAGTCAAGCTCTTGGACATGATCAGAAACATCATACGACCTATCACGACGACATGAGCCAAAATATTCTTTCCCTACTCTATATTTTAGGATATTTATACTGATCCTCACAAGCTCTAAGAGTTTCGTTTGAATTCTTTTGCAGGTACGTCAAAGGTCCGGACCAGAGATGACAAAGAAAGGGGGCCCTCATAGGATAATTAGGCTATTTTACTTCTTTCGATAAACTCCACCAATCGGAGCTCACCACCTGACTGCGTCGAATAACTTCGCCAATCATAGAATCACCGTCTAATTACATCAAATAACTCCACTAATCGGAGAATGCCGTTTAACTCTATCAAAGGCGCCATATTCCAGAGACTGAACATAAGCAAACAAAGTCAGTATTTCGAGGACTGTATATAAGCAAATAAAGTCAGACTCCAGCATTCCGAGGACTGTATATAAGCAAACGAAGTCAAGTTCCCGCATTTCAATGACTGTACATAAGCAAGCAAATTTCATGTTTCGAAGATTGTACATAAGCAAGCGGAGCGACCCTCTGCCGTGTCGGAGGATGTAAATAAGCAGTGCAACTCTTCGCCATATCGGAGGTTGTATATGAGCAAAACGACACTCCACCACGTCGGAGATTTTAGATAAGCAAAACGATGCTCCGCCATATCGGAGAATTGTATTTCAGCAAGCAAAGTATGCTCTGCCAATCAGAAACTCACACCATAGTAAAGCAGTATCAGAAATCTGCTATAGTAGCAGTGTCAGATCCCAATACGCAACATCATCATCAAGTTTGCGTTGGAGATTGTTTTTCCAGAAGAAGGCTTTTACTTTTAAGCAATTACCCCACCAGTCGGAGGCTTTACTTTTAAGCAAATTGTCTCGCCAGTCGGATGGCTTTTACTCTTTTGCAATCGCCCCGCCAGTCGGAGGCTATTACATTCCAGCAATTTCCCAGCCGACGGAGGCTTTACATTCCAACAATCGCCCTGCTAGTCGGAGGCATCTACACTACAGAACAAAGATTACAATCTTAGTTTGAATATCTATACTCTACTCTTTACATTACAATTTCAATTTATAATTTTATACCACAACAGGTACCTTGTCACCTTTTTACCTATTTTGCAGGACAACACATTACAACGTGGAACTACCTCTAAGCAGCGATTGAGGCATTGCTTGATGAGGAATACCAGACTCACAAGCTAGAGTTCAAACTAGCACTCCGACTCCGATTCTCATAATCAATCATCCGCACTTCCAAATCGAAGCGCATCTACTCTTGCAAATATCATTACTCTTCTCTAATCCATCTTTTAGGATCCTCATTAGAGACATTTGAGGGCCTATTCCCCATCCATAATCTGACATGATCTTGTTCCCAAAAGGATCCTGTCGTCCAAAAGCGCATTCTACCGATAATGCCATGAAGTTCTTTCCAAAGAAACCAGTGTCAACCATAAATCTTACACTGGAGCAAATTTTGAGGACCGCCTCCAAATTTGCATAATTCTTCATTCCAGAACTACAACCGACCTGATTTCTTAGGGATATGAATGTATCTCGATTTCAAGCACGGTCGGACCCACTCTATTCATGCCAAAGTACTCTTATCTCCATCACAATTAATACTAGTGTCGTCATAAGCCTGACACTGGGGCAAAATTTTGAGGACCTCTCAAAATTTTATATTTTTTGAACTACATCGGCCTGATCCTCATGAAACCTGAGATATGTAGGCTACTCAGAGACCAGAGTTCGATCGAATCCATAATCACAATCATGGTGGCTTTAGCTTCACCATTTCGTCTTTCGGGTGCAACTTTTCTGAAACTAACCTGAGTTACCAGTCGAGACAAAATTGGTTTATATCAACGTCTTCGCCCATAGACTCTTTCATTATCTATGTACGAAGAGGGGCAAGTTGTTGACACCCAATTTTGGCTCTCCTTTTTCCTAAAATAATTTCTCGATGCTTATGAGTCCTGAATATTCATTTTCCTTATTGTTTAACATTAATTTCAATAAATTTAACGCCGATAGCAATTTTTTCAAAATAATATATATATTTTTTTTATAATTGTTATTCTTCTATCAAATTACTTATATCGTATGTTATAAAATTACCCTCAAAAATAAATTAATGATAATATTATGTTTTAGTTCATTGTTTTTACTATTTTTTCTCTGAACATATATATATTATATATTATATTATATATATATATATATATATATATATATATACATATAAATATATGCTAGCGTATTAACTTTTATTTCAAATACTCCAAGTAATCTTCGCTATGCTATTATATTTTTACTTTTCATTTTAATTTTGAGCCATGGCTATACGTATTTAAAATATAACATATTTACGTATTTAGAATCGCACACATGTGTATACGTACCTATATGCATAAGAATATATATGTATATATGTACACTTTAGGAAAATTAATTAGGACAAAATAAGCATCGTTAATTTAGTTAAGGGAAATTGATTTGGAAAATTAGATTAGAAACTAATTAACCTCACTATTTGGGCCACTTCTTTTGTTTAATCTTTAACCCACCAGCCCAAAAACCCCAAAACTACCCCTTCCAGCCCAATACCTATCCTAACCCGGCCCAAAACCTTTCCCTCTTAACCAAACCAGCCCCTAATCTAATCCCTCACTCCTCTCGTCCCTTTTCAACCAAACATTCGCAACATCGACATCTCCTCTCTCCTCTCGACTTCAACACCACCGAAACCACCGGACAATGGTGAAATCCGGTGGTTTCCAACCGCCCCTCCCCTATTCTATCACCTCGTAGCCCTCTATCAACTTTACACCTCCTCCATCACCTTTTTCTGAGGCAAATCAGCCTTGAAAATATGCTCCACTGCAGCTGCCGCTCCTAGGGAAGGAAAAGAGTTGACGAACTAATGGATTTGAGTTCACTGCCCCTTCAATCCGATGGGTTTAAGCTTTTCACCCCGAGCTGTCACTTCTCCCTTCAAATCAGCCTGAAAAGGTAAGCCATCCCCCTCTTCTTTCTTTCACTTCATCATTGTTTTCTCTGAAATTAGCTTCCCAAGAATTCAAAATTTGAATTCTTGGGAGCTTCCATGAGGACCGTTGAACACCCCCCAACATCGGCTATAAAAAGGAAAGGGGGGAGAAAACGAAGAAAAAAGGGGAAGAGCTTTCTTTCAATTGCTCTCTAATTTACTCACCTATAATTAGCTTTTTTTTCTTCTTGGAATACTTTGAGTCGGAGTTTGAATCGGAATCGGGATTGCTAGTTTGAGATTCGACACTCAATAGCCTTAATCGCTGCACAACAAAAGGTGCGAATCCGCCCCCTTTTGCTTCACTTTCGTTTTCTTTCCTTTCATCTTATTTTGGTTTTGGAAACATGTGATTTGTTCTAGCCTTAAGTTTCGTTGTTGTCGCCTTTCGTCTCTTTTGCGGATAAAAGATAAAATTCTGATTTTGTGATGTTGTATCATGTGTAAATATGTAGGTATGTAAGTACACAGATAGGTGATCTATTTATGGTTTCGAGCTCGGTTGTGGTTTGTCGTTTACTGTCTCATAATCAAATTCATGAATATGTTTCGCAAAGGTCTGTTGTTTAAAAATACATGTTCGTTTGAGTCCGTAAGACGTGATTTTTCATTTTCCAGTCTTATTTTAGTATTAAGTGTGAATTTGAAAAGATGTACGAATCAGCCCTCTTTGTTTCACTTTCATTTATGGTAGTTTGAAATTTATTTTGATTTCAAACGCGGATTGTGGTATTGTGTTCGTTGTTCGTGAAATTGATCTCCAAACATGATTTTGTTTTAAATTTTCCCTGTTAACTCGCATCTAAGAGTGCGGAAAATGCGCAAAATATCTCCTATTTCATCTTTTCCCCATTTGCACTATTCTTACATGTTTATTTCAGATTTCGAAACCATATCGCTCTTTAAATTTCTGCATTTCGTATCTATGTCGCATTCCTCGTCGTTTGGTCAAGTTGAGTTTAGTGCTATGTATTCTAATTTTAATCCTGTAATCAAATGTCGGGCAGGAGTTGTGGAAACGTGACCGCAAAATATGATTCATAACATGTTTTATTGGAATTTGGGTGATGCTCACACTATAATAATTATTTTGAACTAAAGATAATTATCATTTCTTGAACATCCAATGTCCTAGAATGTGTTTGACATTTTTTTAATTCCTATGTATAAGCTTTGGCACTATGTGATTGTTGTATGTTCACTGCTTGCATAAGTTTGCTAATAAGTCTTGTTTTGGCTTCAAAATTGATCGTTGGAGGGTCCTATTTTTCAGCATGTAGGTTAAGATTAACAATTGGGTTTGAGAGGTTGTGTTAACACGAAAGGTGTAGAACTATGTTAAACCTTTTACGAAATTTCATCCCTTGTTTCACTTTTATTCTCTTTCCCCCTTTGTTTTGGTCCGATTCCGTGAATATGTGACGCCTATCTATGTTGTATTACTGTTGCTTCCTTCACTCCTACATGTATGATCCTGATTCCGAAAAGTTTTTTTTTTTTTTTTTTAGTGCGAATATGGGCCTGTGAATATGTACGACTATTTCATTTAGTAGTGTCGTCCATTTTTTTATTTTTTTAATTTTTTTTTCTTTTCACAAATTGAGTTTAAGAAAGTGATTCCGCCTCAATTTTCGTCTATTTAAACATGCAGTTGTTTTATGTGGTTTCTTTAAGATAAAGATTTATTTTAAAAGTCTACCTATGGGTTTTGTTTAAAAGGCATACAGGAAGCTCGATTAAAGTGATCCCAGAATTGAACTAGTATCGTCAAAAACTTGTTTTGTTGTTTGATGTTAAACAGTTAATCGTGCATGTGTTTTACTTTATAAATGAAGTCATTTTGCGGGGTTTTAAGTTCAATGTGTGAAATAGTCATTTAAAATGGGTCCTAGAGTTAGCACCTTTCTTTTCCTTCCTTGATTCGAGTCGAATCATGTAAAGCTTAGTGTTCATTTATATTGATGTTGTGTGGTAGTGTTAGGCTGAGGTTTCATCTTTGCAATACTAACAAAATATGTGAGTGATATAGTCTAGATGTTGCTATATTAAATGTGTTCTTCATATGTTTTGGAGCCTATATAACCTTTCTTTTATTCCTTTGAAGTTTGAGGTTAGCCTGGATGAATATGAACCTATCGACACTCTTTAAATTAGTTAGTAGAGATCATATAAAAGGGGTGATGGGAATATCCGGGCCGTGATTTAATTTGGAGAGTAACTTTAATGGACCACTTGGGTCAGGGGTCTTTCGGGAACAACCTCTCTATTTCTTTGACGTAATAGTAATTTTGATGGATGGATCTTTAGGTGTTCTAATACACCTCTGTTTTCAATAAATTATAGTGTTTGGAAAATTTTCACAATATTTTCTTATAGATCAAAGGAGTTGAGATTTTCTTTTTCCTCAACGACACGAACCCACATATTTTATATTGATAACCAAACTAGGAATTTATGTTTATTGATATGTTTGAGTGGTAATTTAGCTCAGTTTTATGTCCCTTTGGTTGAAACATAGCCACGTATTGGTACTTTAGCCTTATGATACCTTCTCATTTAATAATTCTCTAATCCTTTTCTGTCTTTGTCCTTTTTCATGTAAACTCGGGAGTCGGAGTTTCAATCGAAACTCCACTTCGACCAAATATCGGGTCAATCGCTATAGGATGACCGCAGAGCCTCGGAGTCGCATAAATTAGGAGCTCAAACTCCGTTAGGAGTCTAGTATCTCTTAGCCCCTTCTCTCTTTTATTTATTGTTATTGTTGCGATGTTCAGTTTCCTTTGATACTTGGAACGATAATTTAAGTATTCTTATTAGAATGGTTTAAAGCATTATTATTTGTTATTGTGTTTATATTGTTTAATGTTTGCAAATTTTCCTAAAAAATAAATTAACTTCCTCACGTTTTCGCAAATAACATGCTTAACTAGCTCTTGAGATATAGATTTGGCTTTGAAAAGGTTTTAGCAATTTTCGTATTTGGCTAGTTCTTTAAACTAATCGTTTGCCTCGAATTTCTTTTTTAATAAGAATAAACAAAGGTCGCAACCTTAACGTTTTTTTTTTTTTTAAAAACAAAAGGGATTTTTAATATCATTTTGCGAATAGCTAAAATTCAAGTTCTCTTTAAAAGAAGTTAAGTCATCGATCCCGACTCATTTTTGATAAATTAAAATATACCAATGTTTTACTTTACTTCTACTCGTTTTCTCAACATTAATTTCAAGTTTCTAGATTTTGAAACAACTCAAAAACACAAGGTACATACATGTATACATTATCATATGCAAAATATTTTCATCACTATTCTCATCTATTTATTTTCATTCAAATTTATTATTATTATTATTTACACTTTACTTCAACTATATATGTGTATTTTTGTTATTATATCTATTTTTATCTACTTTTAACTATCACCTCTAAATTTTTTGCAAACAAATGAACATTAGCATTATTTCCTACATTTGAAATATACACAATTCTCTATTTTACCCAAGAACTAATATGTTAATATGTTTTTGACATTTTTTTTCGTGATGGACATCTATTTAAATCTATTCTCACATTAAATAAATTTTCATCTTAGTTTAATAATGAATAAGTTTTTTTTCATACTCTAAAAATTATAATTTTCTTTGCGAAAGTTTCATTTACATATTTAACTTTACATGTCATTGAACTTTATATTTTGGAAGAACTATAATACTTTATATTCTCTAATATACACATTTTAACAAAAGTGCTTTTGTCAATTTTTCTTCCCTTCATTTTGAAACATGTACGCATATATTTTAAAATAAACCATATATTTGCATATTGTAGGCATATGTTTATATACCTTGTGTGTTTCTTATCCTTTTTGATAAATTTAGTTAACTATTTTTTAGCAAGTAATAAACAAATATTTTTTCAAATATTTTCCTAAATTGAGTTTAAGGACTATCTTCGGATAGGCTCTGAGGGGTGCCTAACACCTTCCCCTCGAGTAACCAAAACCCTTACTCAGAATCTCATTTTCAAAGACCAAAAACAGAGTTTTACATAAAAAATGGTTTTCCTAATTTTTCCTTAAAATTTAGGTGGCGACTCTAAAAAATAAATTTTCAAAACCAGTGAGTCACAACGACCGACCACACGTCATGTGCTGTTTCGACCAGTTCGAAATGGGGTGCGACATCATGTATTGGTCAATGTATGGAATATTGTGGGATTATTGGAATAATAAATTCATAAATGATATTTTGGTCAATGTTGGGCATGTTGTGGTATTATTGATATGACCATGCCGAAAAGGATATTATCAAGGGGAAATGACATGTTAAAGCCAAACATGTGACTTGTTGTTATTGTATGCATTTGTAAGGTAGTTGGTGGTTAATGTTGGTTCCATTATGTATTTGTGATGTAGAGTGAAACGTAAAGAAGGAGCGGAATTGTTGCTCTCACATATTTGATTGTGTACTTACATTGGGAAGACAAGGTATGCAAGGTTACTTTGTCCGTATCTTTCTACGGCCACTAGTGTTCACATTGACATTTCTCTAGTTCTATTCCGAAATATACCAAGGTATCCCATATGCAATTATCTATGGTCATTGTCTTATATTTCCTACTCATTGATCCATTGTGAATATCACTTCTCATATTCATGGTTAATGTTCCGAAAGTTCAAAGAAGGCTATGTTCCAATATTCCAATAGTGCCTATACTTGTGTCTCTTGTTCATGGATTATTGTCCAATGGTTCCAATGGTATCATGGTGCTAGTAATGTTATATTTCTCATTGATATTTATTCATATGTCCTTCACTCATTGGTCAATGATTCAAAGTTTCCAACAATGTTGTGTTCCAAAGTTCCAAAGTGATGTTATGACTATCAAAGTATCAATCTCAAAGTAATGAACAAAGTAATGCAAATGTGGTCAATGATCAAGTACGGGTGGCAAGTCTAGGGGCGTAAGCCTAGCTCGACTCGATCCCGAGATTTGGATTTATGGGTGGCAAGTCTAGGGGCGTAAGCCTAGCTCGACTCGATCCCGAGGGTGGCAAGTCTAGGGGCATAAGCCTAGCTCGACTCGATCCCTATATGATGATATGAAAGACCCACTGATCAGTCGGGGCCCGGGCACATTGTGATATGTCATGACATGTGAGCATTGAGATAAAGAAAGTAATGAAAATAATGAAAGCAATCCACATGGTTTCCAAAACGTAACATGGTGACTTATTCACATTGAGTATTCATATGTTTTGAGTTCATTGACATATTCATTGAAATATTCATGTGTTGTATAGTTTCATCTGAGCCTTGCATACTCAGTACTTATTTCGTACTGACCCCTCTCGGGGAATTTACCTTACTTGCTGCAGGCGCAGGTCCCAGTAGACCTCCTCAATAGACTGCCAGTGTTAGCGGTTCTTTGGTGAGCTCCAGCTCATTCGGGGCTTCTCCGAGTCAAAGTGTATATATGTTTTGGTATTGTACATGTTGTATAAAGCGGGGACTTGTCCCGACTTATGGTTCATTTTGGTCAATGCTCTTGTTAGAGGCTTTTGTAGACCGATGTGGGTGTAATAGTGTACAAGACACATGTTGTTTTGACTGGATGGCCTCAACGGCCAAGTTTCATATGTATGCCTAAATATGTCCCTTGTTCTCCTTTATTCGTATGTCATAATATTATGCAATGGTGGTTATGAATATTATATGCATATGATTGAGCATAGGCAAAGGTTGGTTCTCTCGGGCCTTATCGGCTACGGGTGCCAATCACGTCTCGATGGAATTCGGGGTGTGACAAAGATACTTACTACTCTCTCCGTTTCATTTTAGTTGGACATATTTTATTTTATACGGTGATTAAGAAATCATAAATGAAATGATGAATTTTATTATTTTACCCTTTACCCATGTTAATAATATTCATTGGACATATGAACAGACATTGGAATTGTAATTAATTGTAGGGGTAAAATGAGAAGAAAAAAAAACTAATTCTATTTTGATTTAGTAAGTGATCAACTACTCCCTCCATTTCAAAATAATTGAATTGTTGAGGTAATGCACACATATTAAGAAAAAAAGAGTAAGACATAAATTAGTTTTTCTATTTTTGTCCTTTTTAATTAATTGGCAAACTATTTTTGAAAAGTAAAAACATCGATCATCAAAACTACTCCCAATACTCACTTATGCGATCAATTTATTCCTAGTGTAAAATTCAAAATGTGGCTCTTAAAATGACTAAACCTTTTAATGGAACAAATTTTTGGAGGTAAAAGCTTAAAAATTTAGATTAAGCCAAATAAAAAATTTAATCTCCCTCTAATTTTTTTTTATAAAAAGGTTTACTTTAACATGATTCTTAGTTAATTTAACATGGCTTCAACACAATTTGATCTAAATATTCCATTTGATACAACGGAAGTCCTTCACCTATTGGAAATGGTGTAAAAATGCCCTTCACCTACCCTTTGACTCCATAATGCCCTCACATCCACCTTTGGGCTCCAAAATGCCCTTCACATCTACCTTTGGGCTCCAAAATGCCCTTTATTTAACATCTCCAATATTAAATAAATAAAAAATGTTGTATTCAGCGTAGTGTCGGCTCCTCCCTTTCAAGAAAAGGCAATCGCCTTAGGCCCCCAAATTTGAGGGGCCTTATTTTTAAAAATAATAAATTATATATATTTTATTAAAAAAATACTAAATACTATTTGTAGAAAAAATAATTTTTTTATATAAAAAGAAATAATTATTAGAAGAAGTTTGATATATCTAGAGTAATCTAGAGTACTTTGTTACAAGAAAGATTAAATGCATTAGTTATATTATTAATTGAAAAAAGAATTAGTAGAAGAAATTAATTATATAAAATTTATTTGACAACTTTGCATCTCAAAAAATTTAAAAAATAAACTTCACGATTTTTTTTTTTTGACTTTTTTAATTAATAAAATGTGGACCAATGAAAATGTATCACTTCATTAATGAAATATTTTTTATTTATTTAATATTGAGGATGTTAAATAAAGAGTATTTTGGAGCCCAAAGGTAAATGTGAAGGGCATTTTGGAGCCCAAAGGTGGATGCGAAGGGCATTTTGGGGCCCAAAGGTGGATGCGAAGGGCATTATAGAGCCAAAAGGTAGATGAAGGACATTTTTGCACCATTTTCAATAGGTGAAGGGCATTTTAGGCTCTTTTCCGTTGATACAAATGAACTTCAAATTTGGTATGAAAATGAATTAGAAAAGAAGGAAAGTTATATAATATCATTGTCAATGAAAATTCAGCCACATTAATGTAAGAAATTTCCAAGAAAATTAAGTTTCTTGGAACTCATAACCTAGAAAATTAAGTCCAAAACATTAATCAAGAAAATTAAGTTGTAAATGAAGGGTAACTATGGAAAAAAGTCTAAAAAAGTCTCTTGAATTTTGAGCAATTCAATTATTTTGAACTATAAAAAAAGTCGCAACAATTCAATTACTTTGGAATAGAGGGAGTAATATGGAATTAGTAAGATGATCAACTAAAATAAAATGGAGGAAATACTATTATGTAAAAATATCAAGATCCGTCATTTTTTTAATACTAGAAAAATTACTCCATAATGAATTGGTACAACTAACGAAAATATTGTTATACATTAAATAACAAAATAGAAGAAATATTTAAAAAGAATAATTTCGTTATTTAATTAAAAGTAAGAATTAGATATAATTTCCAACACTAAATAATTGAAGAAATTATAGAAGGAAAAAAGCTTTAAAATGGAAACAAAGAAGTTGAAGCTCCCTCCAAATCTCATTCTCGGAATTCGTCACCTCCAAGGTTCAAGCAGATCAATATCAATTGATGCTATTTATAGAATGTCCTTCCAGATGCAACTTGAAGAGGCAGTGAAAATATTTTGGCTACTTTCCCCCTTTTGGAAAGTTGCAATTCCTTGGTGTCCTCAAGCCATTAAATACTCCAAGTTGCAGCCAACAATCTTAAGATTGTGTTCAGTTAGATTTATTTTTAGCAACTTATTTGGCATGTTGTATAAGTAATTTGTTTGGTTTAGTTTCTTCAAAGGTCAAAAATATTTTGTTTTAAAAAAATGTTTAATGATAAAAAAAGTGTTTTGACAAAATTTTTGCGAGAAAATAAGTGTTTTGAAGGAGTAACAAATTTTTTTTTTTTTAAAGTATATTTTCTTATAAAAAATTCTTTTGAGAAAAATATATTTAGAAGCAATTTAAAAATGTTTGGACAAACACTAATTACTTCTCTAAAGTACTTTTTAAATATTGACCAAACACAAACTGTTTCTAAAAATATTTTTAAAATAAACTAATTTTAAAATATATATATATATATATATATATATATATTATGACATGCTTGAAATCATACTTTTAATTTAGGCGGAATACATAAGCGGCCCCCTGAACTTGTGAGTTTTTTTCGTGTTGGCATCTTAATTAAGCCATGTTCCTATTGAACCCTTTAACCTCTCATAAAATGTGCCTATTAAGCACACCTGTCTGACCTGGCACATATTCAGAGCCTGTATTTGTTTAGAGCCTTGTGCGTGAAATCAAACGCTGCCTACGTGGAATTATAACCAATCAAAACACAACACTCCATTTTTATTTTATACTTCATCCAAACACTCCATTTTTGTTTTATACTTCATTCAAGTAAAAATAAACCCAATAGATAGCTTTGACACTCCATTTCACACCAAAACTCTTCATCCCCACCCACAATTCATCCTTGTCAAACAAAATCCTAGAAAAATTTGTTCCATTTCATTAGTTTCTCTCACAACATTCTCACAATAGTCGGAGAAGATGTAAAATAAAAAAAGATGAAATCAATTTCAATTTTAGTTTCATTAGTTTCATCCACAGTTCATCCTTGCAGTTGAAGAAGATGAAATCGAAGAGGAAGATAAATTTGACGTTGTTATTCGATGAGAAATACCTTCAAACGAAAATAGAGAAATTATTGAACTTGGTATGTCAACAATGGCAGATAAGAAGAAGAGAGAGAAAGAGAGATAAAAAATAAGAGGAAAATGAAAGAAATTAGGGAAAAAGTTAAAAAGGGAAAAATAATGCCATTACGAATTCCACATAGCCCACAGGTCATCCTTGCAGTTGAAGAAGATGAAACTGACGAGGATGATAAATTCTACATTGCTATTCGATGATAAATATCTTCAAACAAAAAGAGAGAAATTATTGAGTTTGGTATGTTAACAATGGTGGATAGGAAGAAGAGAGAGAAACAGAGATGAGAAATAAGAGAAAAGTGAGAGAAATTAGGGCTAAAGTTAAAATGCAAAAATAATATGCAAATTCCACATCAGTGATTTTTTTACGTTTTCACTCGCTTAAGAAATTTGAGAACACGATATATGATAGATCAGATGAGTGTGCTCAATAAACACACTTTATGAGAGGTTCGAAGGCTCAATAGGAACATAGTTTAATTGAGGTGTCAATACAAAAAAAAATTAATAAGTTCAGGGAGTCGCTTATATATTCCGCCTTTAATTTATTTTTTTTTCTAAAAAAAATTTAAACCTCTCGTTGAACCAAATCACATCATATAAATTGAAATTGAAGGAGTGTATAGGTCCCTCCACTTAGTCCTCATATATTCTCATTACTATTAGAAGTGACTTTTTCCATCATCTCTTCTCTATATTCTCATTACTATTACAGCTACTACAATGGCTGATACTCAAACCCTAACAAAACCACAAAATCCCCATATAATCATGCTATCAACTCCCGGTATAGGTCACTTAATCCCTCTCGTTGAATTCGCCAATCGACTTGTTTTACAACACGACTTCTCTATAACTCTCATCCTCCCCACCGATGGCCCCATCTCGAAAAGTCAAAAAACTTTACTTAGCTCCCTTCCATCGGGCATCGATTATCTCCTTCTTCCTCCCGTTAACTTCAATGATTTATCAGTCGATGTTAAAATTGAAACACGCATTTGCCTTACTATTACTCGTTCTCTTGCTTCTCTCCGTGAAGTTTTTAAGTCCATAGTTGAATCCAACAGAGTAGTGGCCTTTGTGGTTGATTTATTTGGTACCGATGCATTTGATGTGGCAAATGAGTTCAAGGTGTCACCTTATATATTTTACACTACCACAGCTATGATGTTGTCACTAGAGTTTTATTTTCCGGAGCTTGACGAAACTGTTCTTTGTGAGTATAAAGACTTGCAAGAGCCTGTTTGTATTCCAGGTCAGAGACGAATCTATGATTTTAATTTTAGCTTCTTGTTTTGAGTTCCTAATTTGTATTCCTTCTATTACATTTGATATGATAATTTTTTCCTTTTTGACCTGTTAAGAAAAATGATACTACTATATTCTTATATTTAGAAACTCTTTAATACTTTCTCTCTTTCATTGTTATGATACTTTTCTACATTATGATTATAAGATCGATCTTATAGATACATACATATATATTGTTGCATATTTAATATAAGAAGTTACGAAATTACTAGTATACATCAAAAATTTTATACTGTTCTTAAATTCTACTCCCTCCGTCCCATTTTATGTGACCTAATTTGACTGGGCACAGAATTTAAGAAATAAGCTTTGACTTGATAATGTTTACCATATTGTCCTTTAAAAAATAAAATGTAATGAATTCACTTTTTAATTAAGTGGGACCAATAAGGGTAAAAGAGTAATTGTGCCTTGCAAAAGTTACCATATAAGGAAATGTGACATTCTTTTTGGAACGGACCAAAAAAAAAGTAGGTCACATAAAATGGGACGGAGGAAGTATCTCCAATCAGACAGTGCTATATAAAATGAAAGGGAGAGAGTATCAAATACTAATTTTGGTTTTATCCATTACAAAAGAAAGCCTAAAAATAGCTACAATAAACTTCATTACTGAATTACTTATACTTAACATATATTTGTCGCTAAATAAGAATATAAGATTAATGATGAATTTTATTGTTTAGCTATAGAATTTGTCTTATGTTGTATTCCTATTTTTGCAGTAGTGATCATTAATGACATTCTACCTTTTGTAGTCAAAAATGTCATGGTATGTCTAAAATTATAAATTCCAAGAATACTTTGATACTCTTCATGTCCTAATTTATGCGATATATTTTTCTTTTTAGTTTATCCTTGGAACATGATCTAATATTAACATACATCATTACACTGTTCCAGGATGCATGCCTATACATGGGAAGGATCTTCCGGACCCTTGTCATGATAGAAAAGATGAGGCATACAAATGGGTTCTTCACCATACTAAGAGGTACAAAATGGCCCATGGCATTATTTTGAACAGCTTTATTGATATGGAGCCTGGACCTATTCAATATCTACAAGTGGAAAAGCCTGGCAATAAGCCAAAAATTTACCCAGTTGGACCACTTACACTAGTTGATAAACTTAGTAACAAAACTGATGATGATGATGAGTCACAATGTTTGAAATGGCTTGATAAGCAGCGACGTGGATCAGTACTCTACATTTCATTTGGGAGTGGTGGGACCCTATCACATGAACAAATAATTGAACTAGCAACAAGGTTAGAAATGAGTGGACAAAGATTCTTGTGGGTAATTAGATGTCCAAATGATAGAATTCCAAATGCCACTTACTTCGATGTCCAAAATTCAAGTAACCCTCTTGATTTTTTACCTAATGGGTTTTTGGAAAGGACCAAGGGGCTAGGTCTTGTGATACCCAGTTGGGCACCACAGGTTCAAATTCTTAATCATGACTCGATCGGTGGATTCTGGACTCACTGTGGATGGAATTCGGTTTTGGAGAGTATGGTCCGTGGCATTCCACTTATTGCTTGGCCTCTCTATGCAGAACAAAGATCGAATGCGGTGTTGTTAACTGAGGATTTAAAAGTGGCACTGAGCCTAAAAATTTGTAACAATGATATCAGTGGGCGATCGGAAATTGCTGAAGTGGTGAAAGGATTGATGGAAGGTGAAGAGGGGAAAGGAGTGCGTATTAGAATGAGAGAGCTAAAAGATGTAGCAAGAAAGGCGTTGAGTGAAGATGGTTCTTCAACTAAAGCACTAGATGAACTTGCTACAAAGTTGACACGAGGGAATTGCTCGGATGGTAAGCACCCTTCACTTCCAATCCTGAGGTTGTGAGTTCGAGTCACCAACGGAACAAAAAAGAATGGAGCTCCTAGGGAGGGGTAAAAACCATGGGCGGACCCACGTGTGTTCAAAGGGGTTCAATTGAACCTGCTTCGTTGAAAAATTAGACTGTGAATATAGAATAAATCAATTTTAAGACAGTGAAATATTAATAAATAAATAATTTGAACCCCCTTGACACATCTCTAGCCTCTGCTCAGGTGGTCTAGTGGGTTCATTTTCGATTTTTGGTCATGAGTTCGAATCCTCTTTGACTACTTAATATTTTATTTTCCATTTTACCTTGTACTATTATTGCCAAGTACTGTGCCAGTGCTTTTGTCCCCAATGTGCCTTTTATTACTTTTCTTGGCTTGAACAGTTTATTACTTTCATTCATTCTAAACTTTGTCATACTTCAACAATTTAAACCTTTAGAAAGTGAATTTTGATTTCTTCTTCATAAAATGCAAACAATATGCAAGTATACTTGAATAAATTCCTTAAAATTTGTAGTTTAATTTGTATTATGTTGAAAACTGTTATATGTTTTATATTAAAATTTCTAAATTACTAGTAGTTAACTTTATTTCTTTAATTATATGTATTAATTTAATTTAACTGTGTAATTCTGTTTATTATCTTCTATTGACAAATAACAACTCTTTAGGAGCACTTCTAAACAAGAAAAAAAGTCTAGATTTTGTTAAATTTTATGGAGTAAATAAAAATTTAAATTGATTGAATTATTTTTTTTTGTTGAAACATTATTCTACAAATTTAAATAATTTAATTGTTAAAAGATACAAGTAAATAATTTTTGTTCCTTTTTTTCTTAAAAAATTGTTTTTAATTTTGTTAAAACTATAAAGTATGACTTTAAATGACTTCATCTTGAGATCGTAACAAAAAAGAATAAAAAGAAGCCACCGGGTCCAACTTGTCGTGCCAAATACTACACTTTATACTATCGGTTATAGTTGTTTCAAGTTGAACCCACTTGTGCAGAATTCTGGGTCCGCCACTGGTAAAAACAAAGAACTTGCTACTAAGTTGAAAAATGTGTCACTACATGCATGATTAATTAGTTCACTAGTTAACCACTGAATCACTGATTATCCCTAAATTACAAACGTTTTAGTTTTAATTCTAGTTATTGTATGTTTGTAAATTTTTTATGATTGAGAAATCTATCTCACCTACTTTTAGGATCAATCGCAACCTTAGTAACTCGAAGATAATGGGATCTGCCCCTACACCGTCCACTTAAATATCAGATTTAAATCGCATGGTCTAGAACTCGAACTTGTGATTTTATCCACAAATTTCTCAATCATTGTCACTTGAATTAAGTCATGGGAGCTAGTGTTACAACCTAGTTTACATACTGATCGAGCGCTTGAAAACACATAATTTGTTTTCTAAAATTTGAGTCGGAAGTATCTAATAGGAACAATTTATCATGTATTCAGTATCATAAACCCACAATATGCGTTGACATGCATCAGTATAAACGAAAATAATAATAACTGGTAATACTTGTCCGATAAGGGCAAAAAATGGGAACTATATCCAAACTAGTTTGTAATACTCCCACTGTTTCATTTTATGTGGCATTTTTTCTTTTTTATTTCATCCCCAAAAAAGTATCACTTTACTATAATTAGTAATAATTTATCTTTAAAATTCTTTTACCCTTAATGCAATAATTTACAACCTAACAAATATCTAAGGTTCATAAGTATATAACTATTGTAGTATTACTATTTAATCCCTCCGTCTTAATTTATACTGCACCTTTCGGATATGGAAATTTAAACAAATTTTTTCTTTGGTCGCGATTTTTTCATAAGCCTTTAAATTATCAATCATCATGACTCATAATACTTTTTTATGTATGAAAAAAATTAACAATTCCATGTCAAAATTTACAGTTAAAATTTAAAAATTTAACTCTCAAAAATCAAATTGTACCACATAAATTATAATCTTAATAGATTTAATTAAGTTGAGATCTAATATCAATTCCCACTTAGTTATCTCTCATAGTCTTGGGAGATAAGACACAAGTTATCCTCAAACTATATCCGAAGTTACTGTGACAATCTAAATTTTAGGACCCCCTAAATTCATTAATTTTTTTTTGTATTTTTATGCTCATTTTGCACTGATATGACTGTCAAGTCAGCATAATAGTACAAAAAATATTTTGATACTTGGCAGTCACATCAGTAAAAAGGAGCACAAAGATACTAAAAAAATGAGTTATGGAGGTAATAGGACCCTTATAAGGTTTAAGTGTGTCATGGCAACTTCAAATATAATTTTTGAATACTTGTGCCTTATTTCTAATCTCAGAGACTAGTATTATTGAATTTTTTTTTTTTTTTGTGAAATTTACTTATAATACTTAAATGAAATTCATAAAATTTAGCAGAAAGGGTGATATTTCTGACTCATCATCAAACAATTGACTTATTCTCGGACAAAATTAGCTAATCATCCGCCTAACTTCTTACGAAAGAACAAAATTGCAATCATCCGCCTTACTGCATAAAAAAAAAAAGAGCTCAAACTTGCTATAAAGAACAAAATAGCAATCATCTGCCTATCGCATAGGAAAATCGAAAATAAATTAATAGGCATGACAAACATGTCATGAGTATAGGCTCTTTTGTTCTGCCCAAATATTTATTACTCCCTCCGTCCCAATTTATGTAATGTACTTTGACTTGGCACGGAGTTTAAGAAATAAAGGAAGACTTTTGAAACTTGTGGTCTAAAATGAGTTATAGATATTTGTGTGGTTGTAAATCATTTCATTAAGGGTAAAGTGGGTATTTTAAAGTTAAATTGTTACCAAATATAGAAATATGTCATTCTTTTTGGGACTGACTAAAAAGGAAAGTGTGTCATATAAATTGGGACAGAGAGAGTATATCCGTTTTATTTTACTTGATCCCTGTTGATTTGATAGATACCTTAAGAAATCTTTAATTATAGGTTTTTTCAGGGTTAATTGAGACCTTAATAACTCGAAAATAATGGGTTCTACTCCTCTACCCCTACTTAAAGGGTTATTCACACGAATGCCCCTATTTTGTGGAGGTCTTTAATTTTTGCCCTTCAACACTTTAAGTAACAAAAAAGTGATAAAAAATATTCATGACATCCAAAAAAATAAAAAATTTGCAAGACATAAGTTATGTCTTAATTACATACAAAAAAAAAATAAAATTCCTAACACAAAATTCACAAGGCAAAATTTGCAACACATAATTAATTAGTTACTGCAGAGCATATGTCGAAAGAGGTATAAGTCAGCATGGACTGAGCAACCCTAGACGAAGAGGTCTTAAATTAAAGTTATGACAAATGTACCAAAATGTCCTTGAATCTTGTGGTCTTAAACATGCCATGTGTAAAGTTGGAATTAAAGTGTTGCCAAAAAAGGAAAGGGTCATTCTTTTTGAAACGGACTAAAAAGGAAAGTAGGTCATTCTTTTTGAAACGGAGGGAGTAGCTATTATGAGTGTATATTTAATTTTGTACAACCTTTACACAACTGAGAAGAAAATTTACACATCATTTGCAAATTTCTAGCTCCGCCACTGAAATTCAATCTCAGGACCCACAAAGTTATACATTCGGAGGCATAACTTGTACTCACTTCGTTCCATTTTACTTTGCCCGTATACTAAATATATATGTTTCAATTTACTTGTCCATTCATAAATCAAGACTATTTTATTACTTCTTTCCCATATTACCCTCAGTATTAAATAAATAAAGAAAATAGCAATAGTTAAATTTAAAGTTTCAAAACATCATTAATAAGGTTAATTTTGTAAAATCAACAACAACAACAACATACCCAGTGTATTCCCACATAGCTGGGTCTGGGGAGGGTAAAGTGTACGTAGTCCATACCACTACTTCCGCAGAAATAGTAATTTTGTAAAATACAACTCTAATTAATATTTTCTTAATGAGTGTATCAAGTCAAAAGAGGCCAAGTAAAATATAACAGAGAGATTATTCTTACAAATTAGGTAGTCGTAGTTGGGGGTACTTTGGCCCACAAATTATTATTAAATGAGAAGTAGGACCAAAAATTAAAGACCATCAATTTGAGAGGTGAAATTTAAAGATCACTAATTTAAGAGACAAAAATTAAAAACCACCTCGAAATAGGGGAAATCCATGCAAAAACTTGTTACTCCCTCCGTTTCATTTTAATTGCCACCTATACTAAAAATAATTGTTTCAATTTACTTTTTCAATTAATGAAATCAAGAAAATTTTATTATATTATTTTTTCTATCCTTAGTATTAAATAACTACATAAAGTAATAATAGTCAAATTTAGAGTTCCAAAACATTATTAATAAGGTTAATTTAGTCAAATACACTCCTAATTACAGTTTTCTTAATGGGTGTGCCAAGTCAACAAGGGCCAAGTAAAATAAAATGGAGAAAATACTTAAATTTCAGATTTAGTCATTGTTTACCGTGAATTTGGTACAATTAAATTTGTAGGTGAGTCAAGAGCACGCGTTACGATTCTACCTCGCTTAGATTCAATTTACTAGAAGTTCTATTACCAAGTGATAAAGGAAAATAGGTAAATATGAAATAAACTGAGCAAATAAGTAAAACAAACAAATTTGAGCTAGCCAAAGGCGTTTATGAGTGCAATTGAGAATGATTCCAAGCTACATGAGATGTCAACAAAGCAGAACCAACACTATTTAGGCAAATAATCAAGAACAAAAGAAAATTTTTGGAAACCAAGTAAGAACTGTTGTACTGAGTAAGAGAGGGGGGGGGGGGGGGGCAGATCCCTTTACAAGTGAGGAAAGACAACTATACATAGTTTACAACTTTGGGCTTTGGCCAATCTTAATTTGACAATAATGTCCTAAAGGACTACGACCTATGCGGACACGCCATGTGTCCGGTCTATTAGTGTGACAACTAATATTACTTTGATGCCCAGCCCCATACGAACTCGTCCGCGCTCTTTAGTGGTCTGACACTCATGTCTCTTATTTGTCTCTTGTGCCATGTCACCGAGAAAGGCGAGCAACTGGGACCTTATCCTTTATGAGAGAAAGATTCAGCTGTCGTTAACCCGAGAGAGACCCTTTGTGGCCTCTATTCTCATTTCTGTATTACGCCTCTGAGCTGCCTCCCCTGATTATAACACGTGTCCCTAGACAGAGTTTACCCTATACAGATAGTCCTTCCGTCTTTCGAAATGCTACACCAAGTAGGTCTCGAGAGACGAAAATAGAACAGAATATCATTGCTGGGCACACCTCATTTACCTTGTTCTCTATGCGAACGAAACACTATCTCCTCTACTAATGGCCCTTTTGACCCATGGACGGTCATGAATATTGTGCCTTCCCTGAGGTATCTCCTAGGGTAAGCTGTCTATTTTCGCATATATATTTGACGAGTTCTGCCACTACTTACACACCTTGCCCTTCTTGTAATTTTGCAGAACCTTTTTTTGTACGTCTTCTTTAATCGTTTAGTGCTCCAATTCATCATGTTTGGTTCCTTTTTAAAATCTTCCTTCTTTTCCTTATCCCCTGGCGATACTATGGAGGACAAGAACAAAGATTCTGACCTTTCTAAGCCGTCTAATAGAGAAATCCTCCCCAATTTCTATTCTTTTAGAGAAGACTTTAGAGTCTTAGCTTGCAAAGAGCCAAAACGGAAAGATGGACCAGTGGGTGAACTGGGATCTCTTGTGAAAGAGAGCAACCTAGCCGTCGCCCGGAGAGATTATGGGTGACCTACTGAGGAGTTTCGAGTGAAGCTCCCAATCCATTTGAAAATGTCACTCTATTTAGACATGTCCACACTTTTTTCTATACGTACCCATTTAGTATGAGTCTCAAAAAGCCTGTGGATGAAATGATTACCTCATTGTGCAATACCTTTGGTGTGTGCCACGGTCAGTTCGATCTAGGGGTATGGACACTACAACAAAAAGGTCTTCTAGCGGCAATAAAAATTGCCCCAAAAATATTTATCGACAATTACTTATTAGCCGGTCTTGCTGGCGTCACTAAAGGTTTTAGCAACCATTATGAGTGCTGGTAAAGAACCCTTCTATTGCCATCAAAAGTCTCTGAGTTTTAGCGGCATTTATTTACGGGAATTAAAATAGCCACTAAAACTTCACCAAAATATCCTAGGTCATACGCTTTATGGCTTTAGTTGTTGCCGATAAAAACTCACTGAATTGCCACTAAAAAGAACCTTTTTAGCAGCAAATATGTGACTACTGAAACTATCTTTGAATTAACCTTTATAAATGTACTTAACGGATTTTGTTATGGCCACTTATGGCCAGTAAATATCCATCTTATTGCTAGTACAAGAGGATTTCTTAACAGACTTTTCTAATTTTCGTATAAATATTAGAAAATGTGTTTTTCTTCCTAATACACATCATGCATATTTAAATTCAACAACAATAATAATAATAAGATTCATTATAAAAAGAGTCATACACTTTCTTAAATCTGCAACAAACAAAGATAAGTAATCCAACATTTCAAAGTGTCAACAACATAACCAAAAAGGTACGCTATATCTAATAACTAGTGTCATCTGGCGTCTAATTATGAATATCATTAAATTAGTCCTTGCTCCTTATTTAACTTGGGTTAGGAGTGTTTAAAAAATTTTATTTTATAATTTGCATTACATTGTTTGTGCTTTATTGCTTTCAATTTGTACTCTTTTTTCTATGGTCAAAGAAACCTGTCCTTGACCAGTTGTTTCATGTGTATTTTTGACATTTAATATATTTTTCTACTGTTGCTTTTTATACATTTTGAATAAAAGGTTGAATTATATTTCATAACTCATTTAATGGTCCTTGATATTGCTGTATATTTCACATTGTCCTGTGATTAGAATTGTGTATGCTTGGTTTGTACTTTCTATATAAAAAAGTAACTTTTATTTATATTGCTGCAGCCTTTTGCTCTTTCCAAGGAGATTACACCGCCCAAAAATTGTAGTCATTATTTTTCTTCCATTTGAATTTATTTATCATATTTTAATTTGATATATTATTTAAGAAAATAATAATTATGAACTTTTTTTTATCTTTTCTTAATTTGCCAAATTTAATGCTAAGATAAAATGTGTAGAATTCGATAAATTATCCATTAATTTTATAAATTAAAGAAGTATTATTGGACATCCCAAAATACAGACTAAAATTATCTTTTCTTTGCCTTTAAGAAATTAACTTGGAAAAATAAAATCGGAGGAAGTATTTTATGCTCCCTCCATTCCAAAATAAATGAATTATTGAGGTGATGCACACCTATTAAGAAAAATAGCTAAGGACATAAATTTAAGGCTATTTTCCACTATTATCCTTTTGATTATTCAATCTATTCTCTTAGAAAAATATAAAGTAGTTAAGAACATCATTAAAACAAAGGGTAAATATGGAAAAAAGTCTAAATAATTCTCTTGAACTATGAACAATTCAATTATTTTAAACTATAAAAAAAGTCTCAACAATTCATTTATTTTGGAATGGAGGGAGTACTATTTTAATGGACAAATACAAAGTTAAATTACCTTTTCTGTGTAAACTCAAAGGAAGTATTTTTTACTATTTTAATGGATAAATACAAAGTTAAATTATCTTTTCTTTACCGTGAAGAGATCAACTTGGAAAAAGATTATTCCTCTCATTAGTTTTCTCCATTGTTTTCAGTTTTGCATGTGTGAGTTTCTTTGTTTTATCTTGTTCTTTTCAGCATTTGTTTATTTTTGTTGCTTTAATTTTTCTTAAATTTTTAGTACAAGTTATTGAAAATCGTATAATTACTCTTTAATTGAAGCAAAAGAAGTTGGTCCTCAGATTTTTTATAGAAAAATCAATCAAAAAATACAGGCATTTTGGTGATGGTTTGGTTATTCGGTGTCAACTTCAAGAAGCAAGTTGTTTAGTTTGATATCGGTTTATATATTTGTCTTTCTTTAGCCAATAGTGATTCATTTATTAAATTTTTTTGGTATGACTTCGAAATTGATTCAGAGATTATACATAAAAATTCATATCCTGTGGTGTTCAAATAGTCGACAACCATTAAAATTTAAAAAGGATTTAGTTGTGTCAATTGGGATAAGATTTGTTCTACTTATTTGTTGACTCAATGAAAGGAATGAGGTAGCTTGCGTGAAAGAAGAGGGATGACGAAAATAGTATTTTGTTAAAATCACAACAAACACTGCTTTTGTTTCTTTGCTCGGAACCTGAGTGTTTATTTTTGTTGAAGACTGTGCAGTGATATAATTGTTGTGGTTTGTATTGTAGGTGTTAGCTTTATCAGTTTGGTGAAGAAAGTATAGAAAATTGTGACTCCCTGTTTGGTTTGACAACATCTACAAGTAAGTAATTACGTATTTCAAATAAGTGAATTACTCAAGTCGTCTTGTGCTGTTCTAAATTACTCCTGTCTTAAGATATAATTCACTTATATGTGCTTGTATTGTTACTATTGTTTTACAATAGATTTTTATATTTATAATACTTGTTGTCATTACATAACTCTGTGGATACTCAACAGAAAATTATTTCTCAAATTTTGTGCTTACAAAAAGATATAGCAGCAAAGCTATGGAAGGGAATAAAACAAAGAATCAGATGCAAGTAAATGAAAAGGAAGTATTCTTGTTAGAACAGTTAAAAAAAAAAAGAGATCAAAACATCAACACGTTCTTACGAATTCCATTAGTATGGAATTAGTTGAATCGGTGACTACATCTCCAAAGGAAATGGCTGATCACAACGAGCAAAATAAGCTTGCTGCAGTGAGCTGCTGCGACATACCAGCTAATGAACATGGTGTTCATTCAATCATAAATACTCCTATCAAAGAAATTCATAAAATACACTCATGTCCTGTTTTTGAAAAAGGTAAATCAATGTATCACTTTTAAATCTATTGTTATTTAATAATATATTCATATAGATAATAGATGTTTTCCTCTTTTAGGCTCAACATCATATGTCCATAACGAATAACATCTTACACGATCTGAAAATATTAAAGGTAAAAGTTTTTTCTATATTATCATTGTTACTTGATTTTTGTTTTATTTATAATTTTCCTGCTTACTAAAATTGTAGGGGCTAAAAGGCGGAAGACAAATATTTTTTGTATTAATGAACTTCGAACAATTTATGTTCCACTTAAAAAAGTTTCAATATGTAAATTTTGTCATGCGATAAAATTTGAGTATGAATCAGCTGGATTTTGGTGTAGTGATGGTTCAGTTAAATTGGTTTCATATAAGTTACCTCTTGAATTATGAAATCTATATTTTGAAAACTCGGAAGAATCAAAATATTTTAGAACATATATTAGAACATACAATAATATGTTTGCTTTTACATCACTTGGTGTGCACTATGATAAAAATTTAGCAAGAAAGGATCACGGAATTTACACATTTCGGGTCCAAGGACAAATGTATCACTTTATGAATGATCTATATCCAACTAACGAAAAAGCTAAAAATTTACAATTGTATTTTTATGATAATGATAGTGAGATTGCTAATAGAATGATGTGTTCAAATAATATTGATGAGTCAATAGTTAGAAAATTAATGAACATTCTGAAAGTCAATTCATATACCATATTCCTTAAAAGGCTTATGGATATTTCAAATATAAATGATTTTTATATTGCTTTTAAATGTGATTCAAGCTTAGAGCAGCGAGTATATAATCTTCCTACTGCATCTGAAGTTGTTGCTATATGGATTGAACAAAATAATAATAATAGTATTCATACACCTCACATTCGAATTTACACACATAATAATAAATCACAATTAGTGAACTACTATTACGGATGTTGTGATGCTTTGCAGTATCCACTGATGTTTCCTTATGGACAAAGTGGTTGGCACTGTGGGATTAAGAAAATTGGAGGCCTTAAGAGAGGTAGCGAACAATACCTTAAAACTCAACTTGATCAATTACCGAATATAAAAAATATATCATCACTTGATGCATATCTTGAAATTGAAAACAAAATCTTCAAAAGGCAAAAAAAAAAAAAGCGTGATATGATTTCTATTCGTGAATATTATTGTTATAAACTTCAAATAAAAAAAGACGATGAAGATGACATTTTGCATACTGGTAGAGTGTTCCAACAATATTCAGTAGATGGATATATAAAACTTAAAACACAAAGGTTAGATTTCATTTCATTCAATCAAGATTTGTTTAGAATGGATGTGTTACAAGGATTGTGTGACATTTTACGACTTGGAGAACAAAACACTGGTAATGTTGGAAAACCAAAATTTCTTCCTGCTTCTTTCATAAGGGGACCACGAGATATGCGCCAGCGGTATATGGATGCTATTGCATTAGTACAATATTATGACAAACCTGATTTATTTATAACTATGACTTGTAATCCAACTTGGCCGGAAATAAAAGAACATTTATTATCAATTGATGAAGCACAAAATAGACCCGACTTGATTAGTCGAGTGTTTAAAGCTAAAGTTGAAGAACTTAAAACAGATATAAATAAGAGAAATATTTTTGGAAAAGTTGCTGCTTTTATGTACACAATAGAATTTCAAAAACGAGGATTACCACATGCTCATTTTTTAATTATCTTAGCTAATGAGTACAAATTATTAACACCTGAAGCATACGATACTATAATTAGTGCAGAATTACCTGACAAAGTTAAAGAACCAGATTTATATCGATGTGTTGTTAAACATATGATGCATGGTCCTTATGGTGATTTGAATCCAACGAATTCATGCATGAAAAAATTGGGTTGTTGTAAATTCAACTATCCAAAACAATTTGCTAATCAAACATCTAAAGGCAAAGATTCTTACCCAGTCTATAGAAGACGAAATATCAATAATACTGTAAAGGTGAGAGAAAAATTGTTAGATAATTCGTGGGTTGTTCCATATAATCCATTTTTGCTTGGTAAATTTAATTGTCATATGAATGTTGAAGTTTGTGCGGACATTAAAGTTGTTAAATATCTGTATAAATATATCTGTAAGGGACATGACAAAATTGCTTTTGCCGTAAATAATAATGACACTAATGCAGAGATTGATGAAATAAAAGAATATCAATCTGCAAGATGGGTATCACCACCTGAAGCTACATGGCGTTTGTTTGGATTTGCCATTAGTGAAATGTATCCAAGTGTTTATCAACTTCAATTACATCTTGATGGACAACAATTTGTATCTTTCAAAAGTAACGTTGATATAAGTACAATCCTTAAAAATCCCATGATCAACAAAACAATGTTAACATAATTTTTTCATATGAATGAAGCAAATGGTGATGCTAAACAGCTGAACCTATTATATAGAGAGTTCCCAGAATATTTTGTATGGTCTTCCAAAGATAAAATGTGGACACGACGTAAACAACGTTTCGCTATTGGACGTGTTGTGACATGTCATCCAACTGAAGGAGAACGATATTATCTTAGATTACTGCTGATGAATGTAAGATGCCCCACATCTTATAAAGATCTCCTAAATGTTAATGGAAAAAATTGTATCTCTTTTAGAGAATCTGCTGAAAAGCTTGGATTATTACGTTGTGATAGTAATCTTGTTGAATGTACGTCTGAGGCTATAAGTTATCAGTTACCATATAGTTTAAGACGTTTATTTGCTGTACTATTAGTATATTGTGAACCTACCAATCCAAAAGAATTATGGGAAAAATTTGAACAATCGATGTGTGAAGACTATAAGATATTGCCCAATTTGAATTTAAATGATATTCGATATAGGGCGTTAAATCGCATCAATGATATTTTACACTCTATGAAAAATGATATTAATGAGTATAAACTTGTTACTCAATCAATTAAAGCGTCTCCCCAGGCTAGAGAAATGAAGGAAGTTCAATTTGAAAGAAATATTAAGATTATTCAAGAAGACTTATTTTTACATAGAAAACTAAATAAACAACAACAAAATGCATATGATACAATTATTCATAGAATATTCTCAAATAGATCAAGAGCTTTTTTTGTTGATGGCTCGGGAGAAACTGGAAAAACATTTTTATATCATGCTTTGTTAGCCACTGTGCGTAGTAAAGCATACATAGCTCTTGCCACGACAACATCTGGTGTTGCAGCATCGCTTCTTAGTGGCGGACGAACAATACATTCACGATTCAAAATTCCTATAGATATTGATGAAAATTTCAGCTGCAATATTAGTAAACAAAGTGCATTAGCACAATTAATTCGAGACGCAAAATTGATCATATGGGATGAAGTATCAATGGCAAAAAAGAAAATGGTTGAAACTTTTGATTCACTCTTAAAAGATCTAATGGATACGAATATACTTTTCGGAGGAAAGGTAGTTGTTTTAGGAGGTGATTTTAGACAAAACTCTTCCAGTTGTACGAAATGGGAAAAAAGAAGATTTCATTAGTGAAAGTTTATTATACTCCCATATTTGGAATCGGTTGGAAAAATTACCGTTATCTGTAAATATGCGTGCAAAAACAGATCCGGCATTTGTTGATTTTCTTATGAGAATTGAAACGGAAAGGAAAAAGTAAATCTTAACAACAAAATTGAGATTCCATGTTCTTTAATTATACCTTTTACGACTGAAAAAAATTCTTTAGAAGCTTTGTTTAATGTAACCTATCCAAATATACACACATTATTTACAGATGTAGACAATCAGAACTCTCGTGTCATTCTAACAACCAAGAATGATTTTGTGAATGAAATCAATGAAATGCTCATAACTAGATTTCCAAATAGAATTAAAACATTTGTAGCTATAGATAAAACTATTGAATCAAATGATCAAAGTCAATTTGAAGATTTTTTGCATACATTAAATCCTATGGGTTTACCACCTTACAAATTGACTTTAAAACAAAATTGTCCAATTATATTATTACGAAACTTAAATCCCTGTGAAGGATTATGTAACGGCACTCAATTGATTTGCTGCGATTTCAAAACCCATGTTATTAGTGCAAAAATTGTTACTGGAGATTTCAAAAATACACATGTGTTTATTCCAAGAATACCTCTTCTATCACCCGAAGATGATAAATCTGTCATTCCATTCAAAAGAACGCAATTTCTAGTACGACTATGTTTTGCTATGACTATAAATAAAGCACAAGGTCAAACATTAGATGTTGCAGGAATTTATCTACGTGAATCAGTTTTTTCACACGATCAATTGTATGTTGCATTATCTAGAGCAAAGAGTTCTAACTGCGTCAAAGTGCTGATCCGACCACCAACATCAACAAATCATGATGATCATTCTACCTCTAACATAGTTTACGATGAGATTATTAAAAAAGCATTCCCTTGATTCCAACCTGTAATAGCCCTCTGAACAACTATTCATTTAATTACTTCTTCTCACAATTTTTCTTATTTACAGGTTGTTGATATTCAAAAAATGGAACCAAGGTACACCATCAATCAAATAACACCACTGACTAGATATTGGACTTGTAAAGTACAAGTCGTTGATAAAATTCGCCCCAAAATTAGCAAACACCAGCGCCAGCGACTTCAATTTTAGACGATCCTTGTACAAGATGAAAATGTAAGTTTTGGAGATTTCAATTCTACAATAAATTTTTTACCTGACTTCAAATAGTAAATACATGATTGGTATTGATTGCTTAACTACAGGAAGAACAAATTTGCATTGTGATATATGGTTCTGAAATTCCACATTATGACGATTTGTTCAAACTTTTCCACACATATCTTATCTCAACAGCAAAAGTCAGAGACCCTTCACCATATGCAATACCGCTGAATACATATGAATGGATCATTGATACATTTATCATCGTTGAAGAAGTTGTAGAGAATGATGAAGAAGAACAACTATTACCATTACCTACGAAATTAAACACCATTTCTTTTCTCGATATTGAAAAACAAGTTCCAGGCGTTGAATTCGATAGGCAAACACTGCTACTCACTATTTAATTTACTTACTATTCAAAAAATCCATGCATTTTCATTATGAAATTTTAATACATGAATTTTAATTCTACATTTGTATATTTTGTTGACGCAGATCGGTTGGCAGTTCTTGCAAATTGTGGATCTATGAAATACCATGGTGGTGAAGAAAAAAGATTCCAAGAGGCTATTGTTATAGATGACAAGTAAGTAAAGTAGACTTTCATTCATTTTAATGACTAGAATATATATTTTACACTCTTTTAATTTTATAGGAAAAGACCTTTCTTATTTTCCATATGGGGAGAACTAGCAGATAATGATGGAACTCAATTATTGCAGCAGCTATAAGATTATCCTGTGATTCTCGTTAAACGAATAGCTGTTTTTCACTTTAAGAAAGGTACTACAATTCCCTCCCCCCTCCCCCCCCCCCCCTCCCCTCCTAAACACATATATATAAATATTTATCTTTATTCATAAACAAATATATCTTGAGCAGAAATTCGACTGACAACAAGATTCAATTCGACGATCCTAATCAACCCTCTATACCCACAGGCAATCAAGTTAATGAATTGGTATCAACCTAACTTTGTTCGCACACCACTATATTTCTATTTATTCACATCTTCCGTATAAAGCTAAAAATTTGCAATACCTATTGCTGCATTGCAGGGCAACGGAAAACAAGCAGATGTTAATTGCATACACTCTGAAAAGTTCATCTGAGTCATCTTCTTCACTAAATGTTGCACCTTTTGAAGATGAAATAATTTTCATTTCCACCATTCCGTCGCAATCTACTGTGAGTTTTCTTCTCCTCAGAATGCAATTATGATTTACATTTATTTGCATTGAATAGATAATTCTAAAATTAAAGTGTATAATATAATTAAGACGTAAAAACTTGAGATAGAATTCAATTTTCATCAGTCAGATCCTAAACTCTACCATGCTGAGATATTTCGATTCTTTCCTATTGTTTTAAGTTGATCATATGCTTGCGATTGCGTATGTTATAAAACTTTTGACAGTTCTATTACATTAGCGGGGATAGTTGCACAAAGTATGTCCTTTAAGAATAAAATACTCTTCTTTTCAACTATACCTCAATTTTATTAAGACTCAATGTAGATCAAAATTCGCACTACATACGGGATCTGAGAAAAGGTCGAACCATAAAAATCTATTGTAGAACACATTCAGAAAAAAAGAACATTTTATTCTTCCACATGTAACTACAATGAAATTATCTTCTCTAATTCATGCTCTCAATTGTTCTGAGTGGTACTTTGAACTTACATGAATTAGTATATGAACTTTCTAGTAACTGCCTTATTTTTAAGTAAAATTTTTCTTTATTAATCAACATTGGCCTGAGGTATGATACTTTTCCAGATAATTTTGGGAAGTTCAACTGCTTCCTTAGACGTACAGTAAGTAACGAAAATAATAATAATAAAAAAAAGGCCAAATGAATTTTTTACCTTTAACATCTAAAATAAATTTCAGCATATCGTTCAGTGAACTAAGAGTTTATAAAATTATTCATAGGTATTCTAAGCACCATGTTGGCTATATTATACTTTAAATAACTATTCCTTTCTATTGTTTTAAGTTGGTCATTTGCTTGTGAATGTGTATATTATAAAGCTTTCGATAGTGTTCTATTATATTAGCGGGAATAGCTGCACAAAGTATGTCCTTTAAGAATAACTTATAGTCTTTTCCAGTAAATAAAGATGATGCCCCTACTGTTAGAGTTCATTGTTTACCTTACTTATTAACTACTCCAGTATGTTACTTCCTCTTCTAATCATGACAATAGTATTTTGCACTAACTACTACCTTTTGATAAATTTCTTAACAGGCACAAACTTTTGACATTGAAGGTGAAATATCATTACCAAATGAATTTCAATACTTTTTCATGCTTATGTGCCCAGAATGTGAACATTTGGTACGAATAAAGCGAAAAAAAGAAGTTCAATGTATAAAGTGCAAACTCCGAAAAATGTTGATTCCAAGGTAACAACTCCTACTCCATCAAAATATCACTAAACACATCTGTCGGAAAAGATTACTTTACATATCATATTCCATATAAATTTGCAGGTGTTAATTTGAGGTTGAAATTACAGACGAAAGCGGAACAATAACTGCAATAACGTCAGATAAATTAGCAGAAAGAATGCTTTCAATGACAGCAGAGCAAATATATGAAACTACCATTATAAAGGTGCATACACATATAACATAAATATAATTCCTTGTTACATGATATTAATTGAAAGTTTTAAAATTTGATGGTCTTTCAACATTCAAATTTCTTTTTGCTAGCAACAATTATTACCTGTTGAGCATATCCGACAAGAATTGTCGCAAAAATGGTTCAAAATTCACTTGCAAAAGTCAGTACTCTGGACACCAGATAGAACAGCGGGTTCATTAATTGTTTTATCTTATACCCAGAAACAAATCATGTTTGATTTACCACAATCTTCAGCATCGACAACTCTTGCTCAGGGAACTAAAAGAAAGCTAGAATCAATAACTTCTACAGAGGAATGTCACACTTCATCACCGAGCAAAAAATTAAAAAAACAAGCATCAACAATGTTGGAGAAACACTAAAGGTCTTTTCCAAACTTCTCTTTGAAGCATATCCTTCCTACTTTCTTTTTCTTTATTATTATCTTCTCTTAGAAAATTTATTGTTTTTATAAATCAGGGAGCACATTTTGAATCAAATGGAGAATATTGATGATCAAAGTAGCTTTTGATGCAGTTGTTAGCTACAACACAATGTTCTATATTTTGTGTAAATAAATGTGCAGGTTATCTGTTTATATATGCTTATACTGCTATGACACAGTCAAAATAGATTTTGATGCAGTTATTCACTGCAATACAATAGTCCACATTTTGTGTAAATTATTTGTATGTACTTATAAATATAAGTAGCTTCTTTTCAGATAAAGCGAACTACATTTACATTCCTTCTTACTGATCTTAGATAAAGGAGAGCGTCGCTAATACATTGACATTAAACTAGAACATACTTTCAGATTGGGCCTGTGCTCAGCACAGGCACCCCATCACTAGTAACTACAATATATTATACAGTAAACAACACATTAAAGTTTCTCCAACTCTTGATCATGATGAACCCATCCACATGCCAAATAACAGCTACTTGATATCTGGATAAATGTTCGAAGACCAGCTATTTGACTTCCCAGAATATATACCAAGTCACCACTGTTTTTTTTAGCTTATTCAACTACATGCCCTGTCAACTTGTCAAATAAGATGAGATTTCAGCAGAGGCAATAAAAAATAAGAAGCACTATTAATTTATCAGGAAGGATACAATCAGAAAAAAACAAACTCTCTTATAACTCTATTAGTATTATTAAGGTCAAGTATGGGCTTAGATATCATCAACATAAGAGGAAGAGAACATATAGAAGTTAGTGAATCATACAACGAGATGTCTTCAACGTCCTAAAATGAAGAGAACCTGGACTTTTTGACAGAAGGAAAGATAATATATCTTTCTGGTTTGCTTAAGCATTTTGCAACAACAAAACAACAACAACAACACACCCAGTGGATTCCCACATAGTGGGGTCTGGCGAGGGTAAAGTGTACGCAGTCCATACCACTACTTCCGCAGAAGTAGAGAGGTTGTTTCCGATAGACCCCCGGCTCAGGACAAGAAATCAGTTTATAAAGACGTAGTAAAACAGGCAACAAGATGACATAACACACACAAAAAAGAAAACAGAAACAAGACACCCATAGAGTAGTACTACACCAGGTCTCACCGAAAGCACCCGAACCCCTCGGACAAAGAACTCAAGGTATGTGTCAAGCACTACGACTACTAACCTGGCTACAGCCAAGCACCCTATCCACTAGCCAGGCCCCACACCAAAGAACTAGCCCTCTACCCTAATCCGCGTCCTCCACACCTTCTTATCTAGGGTCATGTCCTCTGTAAGCTGTAACTGCTCCATGTCCTGTCTAATCACCTCCCTCCAATACTTCTTCGGCCTACCTCGACCCCTTCCTAAAACCATCCATAGCCAACCTCTCACACCTCCGAACTAGAGCATCCGTGTTCCTCCTCATCACATGTCCAAACCATCTCATCCTCCCTTCCCGCATCTTGTCTTCCACCGAGACCACTCCCACCTTCTCTCGAATAGTTCCATTTCTAACCCTATCCCCCCTCGTAAGACCACACATCCATCGCAACATCCTCATTTCCGCCACCTTCAACTTTTGTATGTGGGATTTCTTCACTTGCCAACACTCCGCTCCATACAGCAAGGCCGGTCGGATTGTCACTCTATAGAACTTGCCTTTAAGCTTTGGAGGCACCTTCTTATCACATAGAACTCCAGAGGCAAGCCTCCATTTCATCCACCCTGCTCTAATGCGGTGTGTAACATCCTCGTCAATCTCTCCATTCCCCTGAATCAAAGATCCCAGATACTTAAAACTATCCCCCTTACGAATAGCCTGGGAATCCAGCTTTACTTCCACTCCGTCCTCATGCATCGACTCCCTGAACTTGCACTCTATGTACTCCGTCTTGGCCCTGCTCAACCTGAACCCCTTAGACTCCAGGGTTTTTCTCCAAACCTCTAATTTATCATTAACACCTCCCCGAGTCTTATCAATCAGAACTACATCATCCGCAAATAACATACACCAAGGCACCTCCCCTTGAATAGACCTAAGAGTCGATCCTTGATACAGCCCTATCAAAACCGAAAAGTGCTCTGAATCACCTCCCACCGTCCTTACACGGGTCTTCGTTCCATCGTACATGTCTCTAATAGATCTGATGTAAGCCACGAGGACTCCTCTAGCCTCCAAGCACCGCCAGAGAACCTCCCTAGGGACTTTGTCGTATGCCTTCTCTAGATCTATGAAAACCATATGCAAGTCCCTCTTCCTCTCCCTATATTGCTCTACTAATCTCCTCACAAGGTGAATCGCCTCTGTCGTCGAGCGACCTGGCATAAATCCAAACTGATTCTCGAAAATAGACACTATCTTCCTCAACCTCATCTCGACCACCCTTTCCCATATCTTCATAGTGTGGCTCAACAACTTAATACCCCTATAGTTGTTGCAACTCTGGATGTCGCCCTTGTTCTTGTATAGTGGGATCATCGTACTCTATCGCCAAGCCTCAGGCATCTTCGCTGTCCTGAAAATTCCGTTAAATAGCTGGGTCAGCCACCCTACGCCTTGCCCGCCAGTGCCCTTCCAAAAATCCATCGGGATCTCGTCAGGCCCCGTCGCCCTACCCCTACGCATCCTCCGAATAGCCTCCTTGACCTCCTCAACCTTTATACGTCTACAATACCTGTAATCGCGACAGCCCTCTGATTGCTCCAAGTCCCCTAACACAATGTTGATGTCCCCCTCGTCATTCAAAAGCCTATGGAAATAAGACTGCCACCTCCTCTTAATAAGGGCGTCCTCCGCCAACACTCTGCCATCTTCCTCCTTGATGCACTTCACTTGGTCAAGGTCACGGGCCTTCCGCTCCCTAGCCTTGGCCAGCCTAAACAACTTCTTTTCCCCGGCTTTCTCCTCTAATCCCGCATATAAGCTTTCGAACACTGCTGTTTTAGCCGCTGTAACAGCTAACTTAGCCTCCTTCCTCGCTAACTTATACTCTTCCCTGTTCAACCATTTCTCCTCATCGTCCTTACACCCAACCAACTTAGAATACGCCACCTTCTTTGCCTCCACCTTCTTTTTAACTTCTCCGTTCCACCACCAGTCCCCTCGGAAGTGGCCGGGCCTGCCCCTCGAGACGCCTAACACCTCTCTCGTTGTCTCCTTGATGCAACTGGCAGCCCTTTCCCACATACTATCCACGTCCCCCCTACTCTCCCACACACCTTTTGCCACCAACTTCTCTCCCATCTCCAGAGCACTGATTGGCGTCAAGCAACCCCACACACCCTTAAGCATTTTGCAAGAATCAAAATTATTTAACTGAAATTTACACCTTTTTGACATAATAAATTTTATATAGAAGTTATAATCGAAAAGACTTTGCAACTTCTCTACTTATATGGTAAAGCAAACTAATGTTTTTACTATCTTCATCTATCTACTTTCATTGATGAACCTACAAAATGACTACCTTACACCACAAAACAAAAGTCTACAGTAATACCATCTTGAACTACCCACTACCATCATTCAATGCACTGAACTCTCTACCGGACACAACAAAGATGACATTCAAGAATTAGAAAGTCCTAGTTCGCAAGAATAAGGACAATAGTATTTTGAAGAACCATGAGGAGCCATCATAGTTACTCATACTATTTTATTTTTATAGATGCATAACATGTTTTACTAAACAGAAAAATTAAAGTAATAAGGAGACGGGTAATGTTAGTAATCAATTACAACAAACTACTTACACTAAGATATACAGTGACATCAATATTGACAACATACCATCCTGAAACGTGAAATACAGATCATAAAAATGTTATTTTGTCCCAACATTGAATTCTTTGTTATGAAAAAATCAACTATTTAGTAAAACAAACCTGAAGCAGACACGGATCTGGAATTCCAATGTATTCATTGTGTAGACGTCTCACGTGTACCTTCATTTACTGCGAAAAAATATTTTTTTCAACAACCTATTGAACAAGGTGACAGAGGTTAAGTTAAAATGACGTATGAAAAGTGTCGACATGATAAGAATTTGCAACAATCAATTGATGTATCCAAAGAACATCATGGTAAATTGCTGATTAAACTTTACAGGATTAGCTCCAATAAATTGAAAGAATAGCACTATATAGTAAGTAGCCTCTAATAATCTATAATATTCCCTATAATGAATAATGATATGCTGAGGAACTATCAACCTCTCCGAGCAAAGCCTATTGTTCCATATTAATGAGTATTCAGGAAAATTAAGTTTCAATACATACATATAAATACTGCAGATAACAAAATCAATTCTTATAAATATTCCACTAGCTCAAGTCTTCTAAAGACTAATGTGTATGTTTGAGGGTTCACAAAGTTGGTTGTAAGAGCATGGGAATCATCATGAAATGTCCATTAAACTCCTCTAAACAAAAGGAATACAGTTTACAAATCTCCCACCTTTGTCAGAAATTGAAATATATATATATATAGTTCTTGAATATGCACTTATACAGAATGAGAAGGCCACAACAGTTGCCTATCTATAGAATGAACAGGATAGATAATTAGACAATCAACTACATCAAGACTTCCTAGGAAATATTACCATCCAGTAAAGATAAAATAAGGAGCAATAAAAAAGAAAAACAGATGAATCAAAACTCAATTCATCTCTTGTTCTAATCTATGTGTAGCCTTATTAGACAAGCAATAACATCAAAACTTCCTAGGAAAGATTTACCATCCTATAATGGAAAGGGGATTTGATCGAATCCTAAATCGTGAATATAACTATTTTTTACCTTTCACAACACTGCAGAATATACACCTCCTTTCCAAGCAACAATGATAGGAGGTTATTCATTAATGTTAGAATAATTTCCTCAACCAAAAAAAAGCATGAACCATGAGAACTCTAAATAAATTATTTAAAATATTCTTCATTACATCTAGCAAATGATCATCTAAACAAGGATCAAGTAGAATACTCATCCATACAGGTGTATAGCCACATCAAAATTTCATCAAACAACAAAAAGATATAGTAGAACAAGACAAATTTAGAGATTCAGATCAATAATATATTTTTGGTTATTTTATTGTTAAGGTGGCAACAATTAAAGTAATTAGACCGATCAAAAAAAGAGAAAAAATGAGATATCTTGGCCTCTTTCAAAATGAATAGAAGAAAATGACTCTTTTAGATCTCTTATATGTAAAAATGAAGATCTCTCTTGTAGAAAAATGAGAGCAGATTGGTAGAACCACCAAGATAATTAATCCATATTAAGCATATATCTCCGGTCAGTTATTTAGCACAGAAGGCATTAGCAGACAACTGAAAATTAATATTACATAGATCTATTACTTGTTTTATGGGTATTTAATACCTCATTCAAACAAATAAAATATGAAAAAAAAAAAACATAGTATATGTTTTCACAAAGATTAGAGTTCTTAACTACAAATAGAGTATAAGCCACTTAGATGCACAAGTAAATAGTTCCATTCTACCACAGCAGGGGCAATAATTCCTCTTTTCCTTTGAAAAGAAGTGAAAAAGATGGAGCAATTCACTTTATTGTAAATATTGAGGCTTAAGTGCTAGATAGAGCTAAAGAACTGAATCTCAAATTTTGCTATAGAAAAAGATCATACTAAAGAATTAACTCTAGTAATGTATCTCACCAACTTGTCTTCTACTCATGAAATATCTAACTGATTTGCTGACAAATAGATTAGTGCTAGAGTAGTCATAAGAAAGCTAACTTTTTCGCTATAGAATTTGACTAACAAAACTAAACTTTTTAGTATTTCTATACTCAATATACCTTGAATATGAACCAAATTTATTTTCAAAAGTTAAAGTTTCATAAATCTCAAAAATCGGCCAAGTATTCTTCATTGTTTTCGACACCTATTGATTGATTTCGGATCAATTTTATGGTACTATCTATATATTGCCTAAACCCCTAATTCAAGTCATGTACAATCTCATTACAAAATAACTTTTTAATGAGAAAATCTTAGGATAAGATTATGAATATGGATAAATCTATCATTGCATAGAACGAGATATCAATTAGTGGAATAATTTGATAGATATAATTGACTCTTAAAACTAAAACTTGTGAGATATTAACAAACCTTGATCAATAGTCGTGTCTTCTTGAAATACCCAAACATGAACCATTCCCTCTCATACTCCCTAAAAACATAAAGAGAGATGAATAGGAAAAAGAGAAAATCATATTGGATTAAAGGTTATTATGTATCAGATTCGTTCAGTAATTTCAATCCGAAATAGCAGAGGAAGAGATGAGTTGTAATACCCCATGGTGAGACAGAGATGAGGCGCAGCGACGGCGCCGAGACAGATAAGTTGTGTAAGGTTGAAGCGGAAATGAAGATCGGCCTTTCTGTATTTCTCAAAAATTTTGAAACTTAATTTGTGATTTACAAAGAAAAAGAATTGGAGGGAATAGATAAGTGGAATGTAAAAAAGTAAGAGGGAAAGTTAAAATTTTTCTTGAATTAGTGTCTTTTAGTGGCTATTTCTTTTTATTGTCAGTACATGAGTACCTTTCCCGGCTAATTTCTATTTGTCGATAATATTTTTAACGTGAAAAATGA
This sequence comes from Capsicum rhomboideum, assembly GCA_031232105.1. Classification (NCBI taxonomy): domain Eukaryota; kingdom Viridiplantae; phylum Streptophyta; class Magnoliopsida; order Solanales; family Solanaceae; genus Capsicum; species Capsicum rhomboideum. Next base: position 17,343,363 of record CP124710.1, read on the forward strand.
ATCACCGGCCATTAAGCTATTGCCTCTAATAAATTATCTCTAAAGGTCATTTTTGTAGTAGTGGTCCAATTGTTGCCTACCTCTGGACATTATCCACCTAGTATAATTGTCCGACCGATGATCCCAAGGATCGAGGTTGGGACAATCGCTGGCGTGGATCGCAAGCATTGGATTCTACCTTTTCAATAGGGTTTCTCTCCCTAGTAATAGCAAGAAAGCTGATCTCAAAATCCTACAAGACCTCAAAAGGAGAGAAAGCAAGCAGTTAAGATTAATCAAAAAGAGATAAGAACGTACCTATTATTTTGCCTGAGGGCGCTTAGTTTATCGTCTTTTGAGGTATGCCTGAATTAACTGGTTGCTTGTTTCCCTCGGCACCCTTCCGTCCTTTGGCGCAATCTCTTAGGAACTCCCCCAGGTGATTATCTTTCAACAATTTTGCCACTGGTTCCTTGAGTTGCCTACAGTCCTTAGTGTCGTGACCATAGGACTCATAGAACTCGCACCATAAGTTCCTATTTCTTAGATTTAGGCTGGAGTGAATAGGTTTCGGAAGCTTGGTGTCCTTGATGTCTCGAATAGTCAAAACCAGTTTCCCTAGGTTGATAGTGAAACTATATTCCAAAAGTAGGGGAACAACATCAATGGCGTATACCACATGCTTTTGGGCTTCCTTAGCTTGTAGACACCTAGACTGAAAGTCCCTTTTCTCAGAGTGGGAAGAGTTTGCAGAGTGAGGGTCATATTATCGACTTACGTCGGTTCTCGAGTCTTCTATATAACGCACATATCTGCCCTAGGATGAGGTCTTTGAACCGCCCCAAGACTTGGCATTTCGAGTCGACCAATCCCCCGAATGCTAAGGATTCTTCTCTTTCTTGCCCTCATTCTACACTCGAGGTGTACTGCTTACAACCCTTCTGCAGTTGTCCTCAATCTGGATCTTGGATTCATACCAACTATGGATGTCAGCCTATGTTGTGGCTTCAAACTCCGTTAGGCTTTTTTTCAGCTTGAATAAAGCAACTGAGCTTTCGGGATTCAGTCCCTTAGTAAAAGCTTCAGTAGATCATTCATCTAGCACCACTGAAAACTGTATCTTCTCCTTTTAGAATCTCATGAAAAACTCCCAATGCAGCTCTATGTGCCCTTGTTCTATCTTTAAGACACCCCCCTACGGGGTTGTACTTTCATGGCTCCGACGTGAGCCATAAGAAAACTATTTGCCAATATTTTAAAGGAATCAATAGAGTTTTCAGGTAAAAGAGAATATCAGACCAGAGCTCCTACCCAAAAGATTTTGCCGAATGCCTTCACCATCATGGATTTGGCCTTCTCCATCGTCAGATCGTTACCATTCACAACTATTGTGAAGTACCTCAAGTGTTATTGAGGATCAGAGTCCCATTGTATTTGGCGATGTTTGGCATCTTGAACTTCTTTGTAATAAGTCTGGTCATTGCACAGGCCTTGTAAAGAGCTTTAGTGTATCTCTTTGAGTCTGGACCTTATATAATGGAAGGGACTCCTAAAATACGGCTCATGCGATACTGGAGCTCCGTGCCCTGCCCCTTCACCTCTCCCCTGAACAACTTTATTACGGATGCTATAAAAGGAGATGAGGCTTTATGCCCATCCCCTACTTTCCCAGCTTATCATCTTTCAGATTTGTCATTGATGTCACGACTAGAGTCTACACCCTAGGTGTGATAGACACTTGAGACTACAAGTAGACCCAAGTGGAACCTTGGTACTAGCATTATTCTAAAAGATAAAAACTTATTTAAATCATAGAGGAAGCATTTTCATAAGACCTATGGGCCATATAAAATGACTATCTATTTAACTAACTGATAAAGATGAAATCTAAAAAACATGCTAGATTGTTTGTGTCTGAAAGCCTTTACTAATCATAGATGAGTAACTGGGACAAGACCTCCAACTAACTTAAAATATAACTGAAACTAATCAAATGTCTAAAATGAAGAACTGAAACTGTAAACTGTCCCCGGATAATAAGGACTCACCAAGTCTATTGGCTGATAGGCTGGGATGCGAATTTAACTGTGAGTCTGAGAACGGATACCTGAATCTATATCATAATAGGATATAACGCAAGAGAAAGGTATGCAGTCAGTACTACTGAATGTACTGAGTATGTGAGATCATGCTAATAACTTTAAATCATAAAATGAACAATATCATGCAATAAGGCTGAAATTTGTAAGAAGTGTAAGCATTTTAAAAAACATAAGCCAAAATTATAAAACATGAATCAATTTCTGTAATGAGAACTGAAACATGTATGAACTGTTAAATCTGTGTAATCGTTATATTTGATGTAAACAAAAGCTGATACTGGGGAGTTTCTTACAACCAACACAAACCATGTGAGCAACATAGATTCCAATGTACAACCCCAGTTGGGAGGGTGCCTTATACCTTGCAAGATGTGTAGAACCTATCTGATGTGGATCCACTAACTGAGCCCATTAGGCTAAAGGTGTCAACCTCAACTGGTGGAATACCCCTATCCTACAGCGGAAACGTAGTTCTGAGACTTGGATAATCTGGAACCCGTGTTTGCTTGGTGCTAAATAGTCCTTCTAAAACTACATTACCATTTGCTCATAATAGATAAACTGTTTATCTGAAAATAAAGCATGACGCGGGTTCAAATTTTTTATTTTTACTGAAGTTTTGAGATACTGGAACTAGTCATGCTAAATTTTTCTGAATTCTGAGATCATGAAGTCAAAACATGCTAAGTTATGCTAAATCAAGCTCGATTTTATCAAATCATGCTAAACCCTTGTTCAAATATTTGGACTATAAAACACTTGTAAAAATTCATGTATAATTGTTTTAACAAGGGCAATAATCATATAATAATATGAGGAAACTGAATTTCAAGAAATTTACAAAATTGTGTATGAACCCTAAATCTTAAAATTTTAAAAACCATAACTGAAAATCTGAAAATTTGGGCTTGATCTAGAATTGTTTGATGTATGGGAAAATTGATTTTATGGGCCCATTTGTGAGCTCACATGGGATGAAATACATTTTAGTGGTTGTTGACTATATTTCTAAATGGGTGGAGGCAATTGCTCTTCCCAATAAGGATGGAAGAAGTGTCACGACATTCTTGAAAAAGAACATCTTTTCACGATTCGGTACACCCCGAGTTATCATTAGTGATGGGGGATCCTATTTCTGTAATCGACTATTCAAAGCCCTGCTTGAAAAATATGGTTTCAACTATAAGGTGGCAACACCCTACCATCCTCAGACGAGCGGGCAAGTTGAGGTGTCAAATCATGAGATAAAGTCTATTTTGGCAAAGACGGTGAATGCCAACCAGACTGATTGGGCAAGAAGATTGGATGATGCATTATGGGCATATCGAACTGCATTCAAGACACCGATTGGTGCATCTCCATATCAGCTGGTGTTTGGTAAATCGTGCCATTTGCCTATAGAACTTGAACACAAGGCATTTTGGGCACTGAAAAGGTTGAATATGGAATGGAATGATGTGGCTAAATTGAGACTAGAATAGATGAATTTCGTCTTCGGGCTTATGAAAGTTCAGTACTGTATAAAGAAAAGATGAAATTATATCATGATCAGAGAATTGAGCAACGAAAGTTTCACCTGGGAGATTTGGTACTACTCTATAACTCCAGGCTTCGCTTGTTTCCTGGGAAGTTAAGGTCCAAATGGTCCGAACCATTAACGGTGGTTAGGGTGTTTCCGCATGGAGCAATCGAGTTGAAAGGTGATGATAATGTTCTATTCAAAGTAAATGGGTAGAGTGTAAAACACTATGTGGGAATCATGGAAGAAATAAGGACATGTGAGGACATTAGTCTTGAAGAAGTCTGAGTAGTCAAGTAAGTTGGGTCATGCCGCGACGTTAAATCAGGCGCTTCATGGGAGGCAATCCATGGGCTGGTTGATAAAGTCTGAGTAACCAACCTATCCACGTAGTGCCGCGACGTAAAATCAAGCGCTGCTTGGGAGGCAACCCAAGGTCTGATTTGGTTGTGATCTGATCATATGAGGGTGCAGAGTATAAGTTAGCTGAAATTTAAAATATTGAACTAAAAGTGTTCAGTTCAACCCATGGGGGTGACCCACGAGTCGTGAGTCCACCCTTGTAATGTAGGTTGATATCGTGGGATTCAGAGTCAATTGTCAAGCTCCAGTATTCAACCCAAGACACTGACCCACGTGACGTGAAATCACTAATGTGACGTGGGTGGGTACCATGGGATTCAAAAAAATTACTCACCTACAGAACCCGACCCACTCCAGGGACCCACGTGACATAGGTGAACCCACGTGGCGTGGGTCTATGACGTGAAAGACAAAATTGACGCATGCAGACCTGGATTTTTGACCCGACTCAAACCCTTATATGTACCCAAACCCGAACTCATTCCACAGAAACCCTAATCCGACGGTACCATCTTCCAAATACAAATCTTTTTAACAAATTTCATCAAATCTTTCACTGTAAATCTATCATTCCTTAAAAATCCAACATACCAACTCATAAATTCATCAATCCACAACCTCCCATTAAGCCGAAATCCACCAAACCGAAAATCGTAAATTTTCTAAAACCTAAAAAAACCAAACCCAAATCTAACCCGACCCACACCAAACCATCACTACCCAATATACCCGACCCATTTGATCATAATGCCACCAAAAATAAACCTCAAACGTGGAGATATGGGTTCATCTTTGAGAATTCAAACTAAAACTCCCAAAATTACGACATGGTTGTGCGATGAACCTTCGAAGTCGGACAATAGTTGGTCCGAGGAAGTGTTTAAGATTGCTCAAGATAATTCTACACTTGTACCATGCACAACGAGGCTACAAGCTAGGGCACAAGCTGCTGCCCGGGCTGCACATCAACCTACTTCACAGCCCCCGCAACCTGCCAAACCAGTTGCTCCTGTTACATCTTCTGATTCCTTCCCAGTCTGATAAGGGGGCAGATAATTCTACGTCAGGTGATAACAACGAGGTTGATGTATCTGGTTCTGCGAAAAATGCTGTAGTTACAGATAATTTTATGTTAGGTGATAGTGGTACAGCTGATGGGACAATTTTTGTCTCCGGTACTGGTGTCCAGGGTTCAACTACCTCTTCACAAAGAGCTTTGAATAAACGTCGGGCCGCAACTACAATCTGAAAGGATGATAGGAGGTGGTGTGTTGAAGGTATGAAATATATTTATGATAAGGATGTTGAACCAACTGAGTAGGGTACATGGAGAAGAAATATCACCGAGAAGGCTCAATATCAGATAGATGAGGTGAATGAACTACCCTAGATAAAAACATTGTTTGATCGCTATGAATTTGGATAGATTATGGAGCCTTTGGGCAGCTATAATCGTGAGTTGGTCCGCGGGTTTTATGCTTCATATGCTGCATCAGTAGAGTTGATTACACCTAATAAGCAGCGATATCGGGACCAGCCACCACTAACCCATATTTTGGTTCGTGGCACCAGAGTCAACATATCCGAGCGGACTATCCCTAGGTTCTTATTTGGAGTGGGATGAGAGATTCTAGCAACGACTGCTGAGTTTGATAACCACATAGAGACAGTGAAAAATAGGACTAAAATTAGGGACGCCGAACAATGGTTGGAGTTAGTGCGGTGGATTGTAGGTTACATAGCGGAGGATGGTGCAGATGCTAGTTGGGTTACTGGGAAGCTGGACATTAAGAAGTCCTCGCTTCACTTTGCAGGTCGGTTTTGGTAGTCGATTGTAAGGCACCGTTTGGGTCCCACTAATACTGATAATTCACTCACACTTGATCGGGCAGTTTTGGTTGCAAGCACTCTAGCAGGTTATGATATTAACTTCGCTCGCTACATTATTGAGGAGATCCATGAGCGTGCTTTCCTCGACTTCACCAGCATTTTTTTTCCATGTTTGATCCAGGGCTTATGTAATACTGCTGGTGTGGTCACAATACATACAACTGATCATGATGTTGAGGTGACCCGCATTGCTGATATAGGGTTGATGCAGCAGCGGGGGGCTAACCCAGTTTTTTCGAGGAGGTCTTAACCTTCCACGTCATCTGGAGCGACCCTTTTTGAAGGACCTAGAGATAGAGAGAAGCCGATTAGTACTCCAGCACCAGTGAGTGTGCCTGAGACTGTGCGTGTACCTGCTGAGGGCATAGGCCCTGTGATAGATGATGAGGTTGCAGTCACTACATTACAACCACCCCCATTTGGTATGTCTCAGTTTCGAGGGACTTTTTGTAGCAGTTGGTTGATAGACAAACTCAGATGTTTGAGAGACATGCTCACACAGAGGCCTAGATGGCTAAGTTGGTATCCCAGCTTAAGCCATGGGTCAAGACCACGGTAGAGGCCTCAGAGGCTAGAGTTGAGGCCTGCATGGTTGAGGCCATAGATAGATTTATGAGAGAGCTGCACAGGCGGATCGATATTTTTATGACATGGATGGCTAACCGAATGAGTTCAGCACAGATTCCTGATATGGCAGGGTTGACACAGGAGATGGTTGTATTGAGGGAGAAGGTTAGAGATTTGGAATAGAGCAGCACCCCTATCATTCCACCTATGCTCGTTCTGGCCCCAATGAGGTCGGCTTTGAAGCGGATTTGTTTTCAGATGACAAAATGCCTATTGAAAGGGACAAACGGCCACGTATCCCAAAGGGTCAGAAGACGAGTGGAGATGATTTCGAGAAGAACCTGTGGAGGGATATAAAAGCCTCCGAATTGAGTATCACCTCAGTCAGATCGCAGAGAAGTAGAGAGATTTGGGAGAATTCTCTAGTCGACCACCTACTCCTCTGCCAGACCTCAACATTGTGCCCAACATACCATGAGAGCAGGATGAACCGGCTACTGACAGGCCCACATCAGGCGCCTAGGGCGCCATAGGTATGTGTCTCACTTCTTTTCCCTTATTATGTTCATAGTTGTGCACTGAGGGCAGTGCATCATCATTCACTTAGGGGTGGGGCTATATCATATCTCGGGGTTTTTTGTTGCTGTGTTTCTTTTTCCTCGAGTGTGCTATCATAGTAGAACTAGCATGTTTAGGTTGTTATTTATATTATTTATGTGTTTTCGTGTTTAATTAGGAGAAAAATAGGGGAACCTTAGTGTAGTCAAGTTTTGAACAAGTTTATGATAATGATGCTTTTTGATTGTTTAAAAGACACCCCTCCTAAACATTCTATTTTGAACTCTGTGTGTAGTATGTTAGTTTGTGACAACTGTTGGATCTTGGTATGGCATTAGTATCATAGGCAGCATGACTGTAGCTAGCAATGCATCAATTGGATAGGTAGTAGTTGATAGTGTAACCCTGTGCTCTGTGTGTGTGAGGTCATTATCTAGTTCACTTTGTGTGTGATATCCAGAACTTGCTCGGTTAGTCTTGCTTAGGTTATAGGATAGTGGTTAGGAAAGGATCATAGACCGTTTTTGATTAAGTCCACTTTTAGCCTAAATGCCCGACCAAATGAGTTAAGTATCCCTTGATCCTGATTTTGAGCCTTAATTGACCTATTTCTTTCATTAGCCTATTCACCTTCTCATTTTGACTTACAATGAACCTGTCTTGGCCCTGCCCTTTTGGACATTATGTACCTCAACTCAGGCAAATCACCTAAGTTGAGGGTGGCTATTATAGGGGTGCGTAGTTTATCTTGTGGTATGAAGAAAGGGTTAGAAAAAGAAAAAGAAAACAGATTTGGGTGTGCAAAAAAAGAAAGAAAAAATAAAAAAAAGTATGTTTTGAAAGTATGAAGAAAATCACACCCAAAATCCGAAAATGAATGAAGGAGAATAAGGAAGAATAAAATAAGAATGGTTGGAAAGTGGAGCCAAAAATAGTGCAGTGTCAATGAGGGTTGAGTCACTATATCCATATCTACCGCACCCGTCCTCGAGCCTACATTACAAGCCGATGAAAGTCCTATAGTGATTCTCGAAAAACTAAGGTATAAAAAATAAGGGCAAGCCTATGGTATTTCATACACACTGTTTGAACTTCTTTGTGAGAAAGAGTATTTTGACCCAGTCCATAATCTGATATTCAGTAGCATACTTTAAGTGTAAAGGACTTCTTTGTTATGAGAGTACATAGGTTGCACTGTTAGCTGCTATTTGTTCGGATAATGTTATTTGCATATATGCTTAGCTGTTTGTTCATAATCTGATGCCATCACTAGATCCCTTCTATGTCATGATAATATGCTACATGTATACACACCGTGGTTTTGATTTGCAAATGGAGGGGTCGGAGAAGTTTTGATGCCAAAAGCAACAAGTCGACTGCCGTAGGTCTCTTAGGTTTCTCTTAGTTAAGCATCGAATGTGTTTGTTTTATTTTGTTTTCCTGAGGAAATGCAAATGTTCTAAGTTGACGGTGTTGATGTGCCGTGATTTCATGGCACTTTCGATACTTAAAATAAGGAAAATATGCAATGACTCGGGTATGTTTAGTTGGTATGATGTATTTTCTGTTCTATATTGTAGGAGAATAGGTTTTTGGAGGTAAAATGGACCAAGAGGAAGAATCATGAATGAGAACGAAGTATTTGAAAATGAAAGAGTCAATTTAGGACCAAATGAGTGACTCACGATAGGACTCACGTCCTGTGAGTCGACCTACGTGACGTAGGTCGGTGTCGTGGGTCGACTCCTGAGAGTTTGTCAAGTAACCTGATTTCCACGGAAGGACCCATGTCACGTAAGTCGACCTACATGACGTAGGTCTGTGTCATGGGTTAACTCCTGAAGATTGTGAAGAAGCCTGATTCTCATGGCGAAGACCCATTTGATATGACTTGGTTCCACGATACCAAGTCATGGTACCGTGGAAAAGTGCCGACTCTGTTTTTCTGTTTTGTTTAAGATAGGATTCACCTTGTATCTATAAATACCCTTTTATTTTCCTATGTTTAGGAGTTAGTCAGTTACATTATTTTTGATTTCTATTACATTGTTTTTGAGTTCATAAACACATTATTAATTTTGTAATCTTGGAACACCGATTCGAGGGTTTTTATTCATATTGAGATTTTAGAGTTTTCTTTTTATTGTGAGTTTACAATTATGTTTTCATTGAATTCAATTATGTTTTCATTGAATTCTTCTTGTGTTCTTGCAACCATGAGTAACTAACTCCGTCAACTAGGGTTGTGTGGACCATGAGGATTAACGAAATAGGTTAAGTGCAAAGCAATTTTGAACCGTTGTGAATGCATGTATTGTTATTACCTTTATTATAATTTATCTTCTAACAGCTGCAAACGTTAGAAATTTACGTGTATTCTAGAATTGCTCGAGAGAGAGGTAGAGATTGTAAAAAGGGAATAACAATAGATATTTGAAGCTATCAACCTTTATTTAATAACTTGAGCCGTAACAGGGATAGTTATCTGAGATCTAGGACCTGGTTAGTAGTATGACACTCGAAGACCGAGAGGCGAAGAGTGAAATTTGTCTAACCAAGGACAAGAGACGTTTAGATGAACTTAACTTGTTAGATTTTGCATGTAATGCAGCGGGACAGTCTTGCCAGCACTAGTAACCGGTGGAGTTAATGAATCATTGGGGATCACAGTCCTAATGTATTTCTCATATTGATTACAAATTCAAAAATCAACAATCGTTACTATTATTACTTACTCACAAACCCCCCAGTTTTACTTACTTGCCAATTGCTCAGATTAGCATTCGACATAATTTCGTCCTATTCCCTATGGGATCGACCCCAACCTAGTTGGGTTCTATATTTGATACAGCGACCGCATTATACTTTTCTGTAGGTATATTTTAGGTGACATCAAGTAGTCATCAACCTCTCCCTAATCAGCTAAACCTTATCCATAGCCTTATGGACCGAATCTAACCCTATCAAAGTAGATTCACCTACCTTGAACTAACCAATAGGAGATCTACATCTCAACCCATAAAGTGCCTTCAAATGAGCCATGTGGATGCTGGAATGCAAGCTATTATTATAGGAAAACTCTATAAGAGGTAAATGATCATCCCAATTACCTTTGAAGTCGATTACACAAGCCCTCAATATGTCCTCTAAAGTTTGGATCGTACGCTCTGCTTGACCATCTGTCTGTATATGAAATGTTGTGCTGAAATCTACTCGGGAACCAAGACCTTTCTGTTAAGGTTTCTAGATCTAAGATGTAAAATGAGTACCCCTATCTGAAATGATAGACAAGGGAACCCCATGTAATCTGACCAACTCTCAAATATAAAGTCTGGCATAGTCGTCATCTGAATCTGTAGCTCCGACTGGTAAGAAATATGTTGACTTAGTTATATGGTCCATTAGAACCCATATAGAATCATGTTTGCATCACGTGCGAGGTAATACTGTGATGAATCCATATTAATCTCCCTCTTCCAAGTAGGAATGCTGATATCCTGAGTCATAGCTCTCGATATCTGATGCACAACCTTCACCTGCTAGTAATTAGGACAGTTGGTCACAAAGTCTGTAATATCCCTCTTCATGTCATTCCACCAATAGACTTCTCCTAAATAACGGTACATCTTAGTGGATCCATAGTGAATAGAATACTAAGAGCTGTGAGCCTCTATCAAAATCTGTTACCTCAAATCATCTACATCTGGGACATATCAATGGCCCTGATAGCAAAGGATACCATATCCCCCTTGGGAGAAAACCTCTACTTTATACCAGTGGATAACATTTTCAGCTGACGTAAGATAGTATCGCTGTCCTGCTTCTTCTTCACTTTAGCCACTAGTGAGCACTCTAACCCACTCTAAACTATAAAACTACAATGCTTTGAATCTATAACACGAACTCTTAAATGAGAAATTGTGTGAACATCTATAGCCAATTCCTTCTTTTCTTCCTCAATAAAGGCCACACTACCCATGGATAATCTGTTAAGAACATCAACCACTATGTTGGTCTTACCCGGATGGTAAAACACACTCATATCATAATCTGTAAGAAGCTCAAGCCATCTCATCTGTCGAAGATTCAACTCCTTCTGACTAAGCATATACAATAAGCTCTTATGATCTGTAAAGACATCTACATGGATCCCATAAAGGTAATGCCGCCAAATCTTCAAAGCAAATAGTACAACTGTTAATTCAAGGTCATGAGTTGGGTAGTTCTTCTCATAGACCATCAGTTTTCTGGAAGCATAATGTCACGATCTGATACTATATCCTGGAGGTGACACGATACTTAGAACCATAAATGATCCCAAGTGAACCCTTGGTACTGGCATATTTAATAAAATGAAATACTGAAATACTTAGCGGAAGCATAAATCATAAAAGATAAGGGAAATTTTATAAACTAAATATCCCAAAAAGATACCAAAGTTGCTGACATGAATATCTTACCCAAATAAAGAAAACTAACTATGTATGAAAGCCTCTAATAACTGAAGATGAGTTGAAGGGACAAGTCCCCAGCTAACTCACGTATTGAAAATTGAAAAAGTAAAAATAAACTCCAACTGTCCTCAAATCATGAGGACTCACTAAGTATGCTGAACTATTTACTAGGAGTGTATCTAACCGTAAGGCTGAGAATCAACACTTGAATCTACTTCATAAATAAGATGCAACACAAAAGAGAGTATGCAGTCAGTATATCTAATTGTACTGAGCATGTGAGATATACAAGTCATGAATAAGTATATAATAATGTTGTAAAACTTAAATCATGTGTGACACTAATCATGTAGAACATAAGTAAACTAAAGTACAATTAGTCACATACTTCATTATTCAAAACTGAAAACTGTATCATTTTAGTCAATCATAAGGTAGTCAAACCTAAGCTAAAATCTAGTGAGTCATGTACATTTATTATTCTTGATGCATTTTCTGGGATATTTTTCTAATTGACAAAAATCATGTGAGAAAATATAGAGTCCAATGTCTGGCCCATGTCGGGGAGGGTTGTTCTGTACCTAGCCATCATAATAGAACCTGAACTAAGGGAGATCCACTAAATTAGGCTGTAAAGGGCCTAAATGTAATCTGCACTGGCATGTAGCTCTGTGACTTGGGTTATCTGGAACCCATGTTCTCTTGGTGCTAAATACTACTACCAAAACTATATTACTAGTTGCTGATAAATATAAATTGATGTCTAAAAATAAGCATGAACTAGTAAGTTTATTGGTTTATTAATATTCTTAACTACTGGAACTAGTAATGTTAAATTTATTGAGTTCTAGGATCATGTGTTGAAAATGCCAAATTATACTAAAATTGACTGAATATGTCAAATCACGCATAGTTCTTCACATAGTATAATAACTGAGTTGAAGTTAGTATAAATAATGCATAATCACTTTTAACAAGAACCATAATCATAAAACATCATAAGGGAAACTAAATTTCAAGAAAATGCATAATTGGGTATAAACCCTAAATCATAAAGTCATGAAAATCTAAAGTTTTGGGGCATAAGGGTGAATGGAAACCCTTACTGAAATCTCACATACTAATTACTAAAGAATCTTGACTAGAAACTTGGCTTAGGAGCTTGAAGTTTGGACTCTTGAGGAAGGAACCCTAATTGGCTAGATAGCTTTTGTTTCTTCCAACTTGGGAGTTTGGATGAGGGAATGAGGGACTTGGGGGCTAATTAACCTTTAGTCCCCCTCTAAAAGTGTCAAAACGATATAGTATAGGGCTTAAAGAATGGGAAAACAGTAATTTTCCATTTTAAAAATTGAACTAACTTTTTGAAAACTGCGCTCCATGAGTCAACCTACGACTCATACTCTAGGCCCATGATTCGTGGCTTGACTAATGGTTCCTGGGACTAATTTGAACAAATTTTGTATAAGGAACCACGAGTCTATAGTGCATCCCACACTTGATACCTTGAGTCGTGGTATGACTTGTTGTGTGTGGGACTAGATTTTGGGACCTCTTCTATTTTGGAGACAACGAGTCACTCTACAAGTCATACTATGATACCACGGGCTGTGGTTTCCTGGACCATTTTGAAACAGTTTCTAGAACTCCCCTCCACAAGTCTTTGTATGAGTCATAATATGAGATCACGACTCGTATAGTGACTCATGATCCCTGAGAGGAAGTTGATCATTTTCAGGATTGGGTTCCACTGTTTGTCGGTACGGCTCATACACTAACAACACGAGTCATATAGTGACTCATGGCTCACTGATGACTTTAAGTTTTGGACTGATTTCTACACTAAGTCTTGTTTTCAAGAATGGGAAAAGTTTGGGGTATTATAATACCTCCCCCTTGGGATTATTCACCCTCGATTAAAGACCAAAACTAGGATGTACTGAAAATAACAAGGATTTTAATATTGTTTGCCTGATCTACTGAATCTGGAGTACTAACATGATAACTGATTTAAACTAAGAGTAGAAACTCAACTGAAACTCCTAGACCATGAATGCATACTAATGAATCACAAGTAACTAATAGGGATATGAAACTGAGAAGAGTAACTATAGGAGGAAAACTATTACCTCAAACTATCTCTATGTTAGGAGGGAAATAAATAAGGGTACTTAGCTATCATATCTACTTCTACTTCCCAAGTATCTCCCTCAACCAACTGATTTCTCCACAAAGCCTTTACTTATGCAACCTCTTTATTCCTCAACTTGCAAACCTGCCTATCCAGTATCTCAACTAGTACTTCCTCATAGGAAAGACTATCCTTCACACTAACACTCTCCAAAGAAACAACAAGTGATGGATCACCAAGGCATTTCATCAACTAAGACACATGGAAAACTAGATATGCTGTTGCCAACTCCACGGAAAACTCTAACTCATAAGCCACATTGCCAATTAGTCTCAAATTCTATCGGGACTAACATGACGGGGGCTAAGCTTCCCTTTCTAACTAAATCTCATCACCCCTTTCATGGGCAAAATTTTCAAAAACACCCAATTATCAACAACAACCTCAAGGTCTCTTCTTCTCACATCTGCATAAGACTTCTGATGACTTTGAACTGTCTTCAACCACTCTCTAATTAGCTAAACCTTTTCTATAGCCTCATGAACCCAATCTAGACCTATCAAAGTTGCTTCACCTACCTCAAACTAATCAATAGGAAATCTATATCTCTGCCCATAAAGTGCCTTAAAAGAGGTATCTTGATACTAGAATGGAAACTGTTATTATAAGAAAATTCTATAAGAGGTAAATGATCACCCCAATTTCCTTTGAAGTCAATCACACAAGATCTCAACATATCCTCTAAATTCTAAATAGTATGCTCTGCTTGACCATCTATCTATGGGTGAAATACTGTACTAAGATCTACTCGGATACAAAGATCCTTATGGAAAGATTTCCAAAATAGAAATATAAACTGAGTACCCCTAGCTGAGATAATAGATAAGGGAACTACGTGCAATCTGACCAACTCATGGATGTAAAGTTTGGCATAGTCCTTTGTTGAATCTGCAGTCTTGACAGGAAAAAAATGAGCTAACTTTGTCATCTTGTCTACTACCACCCAAATAAAATCATGTTGTTGTCATGTACGAGGTAAACCTGTGACAAACTCCCACTTCTAAGTAGGAATGCTGATATCCTTGGTCATACCTCCCGGTCTCTGATGTTCTACCTTCACCTACTGGTAATTAGGATACTTAGTCAATAAATCTGCAATGTATCTCTTCATACCATTCCACCAATAGACATCCCATAAGTCACAGTACATCTTGGTAACACATGGATAAAAGAATACAAAGAGTTGTCAGACTCTGCCAAAATCTGTTGCCTCAAACCATCTACATATGGAATACACAATCTACACTGATACGAAGAACACCATCTCCCCCTTGGGAGAAAACCTTCACTTTTTGATTTGTAAAATAGGAACACCGTATTGATTTTTCTTAACTTCCATCACAAGAGAAGACTCTGAACCATTATGAACGATAACACCTCCATCATCTGAATCTATAAGTCAAACCCCCAAATGAGAAAGCCTATGAACATCCCTATCCAATTCCTTCTTTCCTTCTTTAACATGGGCCATAATACCTTGGACAACCTACTAAGAGCATCAACTATTACATTGGCCTTACCCGGATGGTAAAAAACAATCATGTCATAATCCTTAAAAAGCTCAAGACTCTCCTCTGTCGAAGATTCAACTCCTTCTAGGTGAATACGTACTGAAGAATCTTATGGTCTATGAACACATCAACATGAACACCATAAAAGTAGTGTCTCTAAATCTTCAAGGAAAAAAATACTACTGCTAACTCAAGATCATGAGTCAAATAGTTCTTCTCATGAATCTTAAGTTATCTAAAAGTATAAGCAATGACCTTGCCATGTTCCATGAAAACATAACTAAGGCCAAATATCTATTCATCACAATAGACTATAAAACCATCAAAACCCTCTGGTAAAGTCAGAACTGGAGTTGTAGTCAATCGAGTTTTCAACTCCTGAAAATTCTTCTCACAAGCCTCAAACCACTAAAACTTGACCTTTTTCTGATTCGGCCTAGTCAATTGGGAAATATTAGACGAGAACCCCTCAACAAACCTCTTATAGTAACCAACCAAGCCTAAAAGGCTCCTAATTTCTGACATAGAAGTGGGTCTAGACAGTTATTCACTACCTCAATCTTATGCGAATCTACCTCAATACCCTTGTTGGACACAACAAGACTAAGAAACACAACTGACCTCACCCAAAACTCATACTTGTTGAACTTAGCAATCAACTGGCGGTCTTTGAGAGTCTGCAACACAACCCTCAAATAATCTGCATGCTCTTCCTCACATCGAGAGTAGACAAGAATGTCATATATAAAGACAATTACAAACATATCCAAGTACTTCTTGAATACCCTATACATAAAGTCCATAAAAAATGTAGGAGCATTTGTTAGTCCAAAATAGATAACTACAAATTTGTTGTGACCATACTGAGTTCTAGAGGCTTTCTTCAAAATGTCACACTCCCTAACTCTAAGCTGATGATATCCAGATCTGAGATCAATCTTAGAGAAATAACTGGCACCCTGAAGCTGATAAAAAAATCCATCAATCTTGGATGGGATACTTATTCTTGATTGTGACCTTATCCAACTGACGGTAGTTGATGCACATTCTGAGAAAACCATCTTTCTTTTTATGAAGAGGACTGGATCACCCCATGAAGAAGTACTGGATCAGATGAAACCTTTATCTAAGAGGTCTTTCAACTGTTTTTTCAGTTTCTTAAGCTTAGATGGATCTATTTTGTAAGGAGAAATATGTATGAGTTGCATACCTGGAAAAAGGTTTATTCCATTTAGGAGGAACAATGGGAAGATCCTCAGAAAACTCACTGACTACTAGAGCTGACTGAAGAGAGGGGGTCTCAGATTTAGAGTCCTTAACCCAAACTAGATAATAGATGCACCCCTTTGAAATTATATTCCTAGCCTTAAAGTACGAGATGCAACGACTTATAGGCACTATATGACTACCTTTCTACTTTAAGACAAGCTCTTCTGGAAACTAAAGTTTTATGACTCTAGTTCTGCAGTCCACTGAGGCATAATAGGAATGTATCCAATATGTGCCAAGAATAATATCAAAGTTATTCATGTCTAACTTAACTAGATCAGTTGTGGTGACTCTATGGACAACTAAATTTGGGCAATTTTTGTACACCCGATTAACTATGATTGACTTGCCAACTAGAGTGGAAATAGAAAAGGGTTGTAGGAGTTGTTCAGGAATAACTCATAATTCAATAGAAACATATGGGGTCATAAAACAAATTGTACCCCCAAGGTCTAACAAAGCATACACATGATGAGAAAAAAACTGTAAAATACCAGTGACTACATCTGGTGAGCTCTCCTGATCCTGAGAAGATGAAAGTGCATAAAAATAGTTCTAGCACTGACCACCGCCTGTACTAGAAGTGGCACCCTGCTGAACTGGGCCACCTATTGAAGAAGTAGACTGAGATCAACCACTTCTATTACCCTTCCTGGCAGAGGGGTAATCCTTTAATCTGTGACCTGGCGGAGCATTACCAAAACAACCCTCTTTTCCATACAAGCACTCCCGTATATGGTTTCTACCATACTTGCTATAAGTACGGATAGTACGTCCCCCCTACAACACTTCTCTGTAAATGAGATCCTGATATTTTATTCTTCTGATCATATTGGGGTCTGGGTGCTGGAGATGGAGTACTAGCTAATGAAGGCACTGGTCCTGAAGATATTTGCTGGAAATAAGACTGGTTCCCACCACCGGACCTCTATTAGATGTACTCAAAGTTACCAGTCTTAGCCCTCTTATTATCCCTTTCTTTCTCCTTTAGTTTCTCTTCCTCAATTTACTAGGCATGATTCATCAATTAGGAGATATCTATATCCCCAATCAACATGGAAGTTTTACATTCCTTCTTAACTAAATTTGAAACTCTGAAAATAAACTTACTCATTTTGGCCCTTGGCTCGGCCACCATCTCCGGAGCATACCTGTATAGTTGAGTGAACTTTAGGCCATATTCTTTAACTAACATGGATCCATGCCTTAAGTTCATAAAATCCTCAACCTACTTCTCCCTCAACTCTCTCGGGAAGAACCAATCAAAAATTCATCAACAAAGTCCTCCCAAAATGTTGGAGCTGCATTTTTGCCACTGAGTATACCACAAATGAGCCACATCCTTGAGTTGATTGGAAGCCAACTCAACACTTTCAACCCCATTCACCTGTTTAACATGGAGAATCTTCTTTACCTCATTAATTAAATTTTATGGGTCTTCCTCAACCTTCAACCTGAAGAACTTAGGTGGGTTCATACAAATAAAGTCCCTGACTCGGGTAATAACTAACCTACCATTTAGGTTAGCAGGGACTACTATCTACTCATTCACTTGGGCTGTCATAGCCAGAGCTAAAATCTGAATGGTGTTTTGAAACTCCATATTTGTAATATCATTATTTGCTGGTGCAGGTAGGTTAGCATTTTGACAATTTCTCTGTCCAATATTTCTATATGGAGGCATTATCTGAAATGCGTAGAGCACGAGTTAGAAGGGTAAATAGAGTTAAACTCAATAAAATAATAAAGAGCATAAAAAAAAAAAGGAAGGTTTCCTAAAAGTCTCGTAGCCTCTCCCTCATAAGGGTGGCGAGCTTCACACCTATGAAAGAAACTCTACTAAATGTGACTTTTCAGACATCCTAGAAATTTTGAACCTAGTGCTTTGATACAAGTTTGTCACGATCCGATTCTGCACCCTAAACGAGACATGGTACTTATAACCACAAGTGAATCCAAGTAAACCCTTGGAACTTGCATATTACTAAAATGAAATACTGAAATATTAAGCGGAAGCATAAATCATAAAAGCTAAAAGGAAATTTTATAAACTGAATATCCTAAAATGATATTGAAGTAGCTAACATGAATATTTGACCCAACTAAAGAAAACTAATTGTGTCTGAAAGCCTCTAATAACTGAAGATGAGTTGCTGGGACAAGTCTCCAGCTAACTCAAGTAATGAAAACTGAAAGACTGAAAGTAAATTCCAACTGTCCCAGAATCATGAGGATTCACCTAGTATGTCGAACTGAGTAATGAGAGCATATCTAACCATGAGGCTAAGAACGAGCACTTGAATCTACATTATAATAAGATGTAGTGCAAAAGAGAGTATGCAGTCAGTACTGAATGTAGTGAGTAAGTGAGATATGCAAGTCATGAATAAGTATAAAAATCATGTTGTACAACTAAATTCATGTGTGATACTAATCATATAGAAGAAAAGTAAACTGAAGTACAATGACCCACATACTTCATAAATTAAAGATGAAAACTGTATCGTTTTAGTGAATCATAAGGTAGTCAAATGTGAACTAAAAGTTATTGAGTCATTGATGTCACCCAAAATATTCCTCCCAAGAAGTATAAAGCGGTCGCTGTATCAGATATAGAACCCAACTAGGTTGGGGTCGATCCCACAGGGAATAGGACGAAAGTAGGTTAAGTTCTCATTTTAGTAGTTGGCAAATAAGTAAAAACTGGGGGGGGGGGGGTTGTCAGTAAGCAATAACGCTAACGATTTCTAATTATAGAGTTTGTAGTCAATATGAGAATTACACTAGGATTGTGATCCCCAATGATTCCTTAACTCCACCGGTTACTTGTGCTAACAAAACTGTCCCGCTATGTTGCATGCAAAATCTAACAAGATATGTTCATCTAAACGTCTCTCAACCTTGGTTAGACGAATTTCACCCTTCTCCTCTCGGTCTTCGAGTGTCGCACTACTAACCCTTCTCTCGGATCTCAGATAACCATTCTCGTTAAGGCTCAAGTTATTAGATGAAGGTTGATAGCTTCAAATCTCTGTTGTTATCTCCTTTTCCCAATCTCTACCTCTCTCTAAAGCAAGTCTAGAATACAGGCGAGTTTCTAACGTTTGCAACTGTTAGAAGATCAATCACAACGAAGAAAATACCAATACATGCATTCACAACGGTTCAGAGTTGCTCTGCACTTAACCTGTTTTGTTAATTCCTCATGGTTCACACAACCTAGTTGATGAGTTTAGCTACTCATAATTGCAAGAACACAAGAAGGATTTAAAGATGAAAACATAATTGCACACTCACAATAATGAAGAAAAACTAAAATCTCAATTATGAATAAAACTCGAATATAGGGTTTTTGATTACAAAACCAATAATATGTTTATGAACTCAGAAGCAATAGAAAATATCTCTCAAAACAATGTACTGACTCACTCTCGCACATAGAACTATACAGGGGTATTTATAGATACAAGGCTAATCCTATCCTAATCAAAACAGGAGAACAAAGTCGGTAACTTCCACAGTATCGTGACTTGGTGTCGTGGAACCAAGTCACGCCACGTAGGTGAATGTTGTGTAAATCAAGCTCAATTAGACATCTTCAAAAGTTGACTCACGCCACGTAGGTGGACTCACGCCACGTGAGTACTGTCGTGGACATCAGACAGTACTAGACAACCTCTAAAATTGACTCACGGAAGCCACTCACGTCACGTGAGTGGACTCAAGGCACGTGAGTCCTGCCGTGAGTCACCTCTGGAGTTTCATCTTTACTCTTTCATCTCCAGTTTCTCCTTTCTGGTGCATTCTTCTTCACTTTATCTCCATTTTGCCTCCATAACCTATTTCCCTGTAAAATAGGACAGAAAACACATCATACCCATAAAACATACCCAAGTTATTACATATTTTCTTTGTTTTAAGCATCGAAAGTGCTATAAAACCATGGCCCATCAACACCCTCAACTTAGAACGTTTTCATGTCCTCAGGAGAACAAAACAAAACAAACATATACGATGCTTAACTAAGAGAAACCAAAGGGACCTATGGTAGTCGACTCGTTGCTTTTAACCTCAATTTTTTTTTTTTGACTCCCTTCAATTTGTAAATCAAAACCATAGTGTGTATACATGCAACATATTTATCATGACATATAAGGGATCAAGTGATGGCATGAGATTATGAACAAATAACTAAGCATATATGCAAATGACATTATCCGAACAAATAACAGCTATTAGTGCAACCCATGTACTCTCACAACAAAGAAGTCCCATACGCTCACAGTATACTAATGATTCTCAAAGTAGGGGATTGGTCAAAACACTCTCTCTCACAAAGAAGTTCAAACAGTGTGCATGAAATACCATAGGCTTGCCCTTATTTTCTACGCCTTAGTTTTTCAGACAGTTGGACTAGGATCACTATAGGACTTTCATAGGCGTGTAATGTAGGCTTGGGGACGGGTATTGTACATATGGATATGGTGACTCAACCCTCCTTGACACTACACTATCTTTGGCTCCATTTTCCAACCATTCTCATTTTATTCCCCCTTGTTCTCCTTTATTTATTTTCAGATTTTGGGTGTGGTTTTCTTCAGACTTTCAAAACACAACTTTTTTTTTCTTCCACACTCAAATCTGTTCTCTTTTTCTTTTATTAACCCCTTCTTCATACCCAAATCAATCTACGCACCCCTATAATAGCTACCCTCAACTTAGGCTATTTGCCTGAGTTGAGGTACACAATATCCAAGGAGGGACCAAAGCCAGGACAGGTTCATTATAAGTCAAAAATGGGAAGGTGAATAGGCTAATGAAAAAAATAGGTCAATTAAGGCTCAAAATTGGTTTCAAGGGATATTTATTTCATTTGGTCGGGCATTTAGGATACGAGTGAATTTATTCAAAAATGGCCCATGATCCTTTTCTAACCACTATCCTATAACCTAGGCAAGACTAACCGGGCAAGTTCTGAATGGTACACACAAAGTGAACTAATTAATGACCTCACACACACATAGCACAGGGTTACACTGTCAACTACTCCTATCCAGTTCATGCAATGCTAGCTATAGTTATTTTGCCTATAATACTAATGCCATAACAAGATCCAACAGCTGTCACAAACTAACATACTACACACACACTTCAAAAACAAAAAAATTCAGGAGGGGTATCCTTTAGATTATCACAAACAACATTAAAAACATGTTCAAAACTAGATTGCACTAAGGTTCCTCTATTTTTCTCCTAATTAAACATGAAAACACATAACTAATATAAATAAACACCTAAACATGTCGGTTCTACTATGATAGCACTTGAGGGAAAAGAAACACGACAACAAAAAACCCCAAGAGGATATATAGACCCACAAATACCTCCTCCCCCACCAAATAAGCATGTATTATCCCCAATGCATTAGACTAAAATAAAATAAAGGAGTTAGGAACATACTTGTGGCACCCTAGGTGCGTGGGTCTAATGTCGATCAAAATAACAAAAATTAAAGCAAATGTAGGAATAACAAGACAGTTTGGGTTGCCTCCCAAGCAGCGCCTGATTTAACGTCGCGGCACGACGCGGGTGACTTGATTACTCAGACTTCATCAAGATATTCCTTGGGTTTGCCTCCAGGGTTATCTAAAATATTTATTTTCACAACCACCCTCATGTCCATTGGTTGCTTCATAGTTCTACAAACATTGAACGTGACTTCTTTATTATTCAGCCTGAATTTCAGCTCACCCCGTACCATAACTACCAATGCTCTGTCGGTGGCTAAAAATGATCTCCCTAAAGTTATGGGCATCTCAAAATCGACCTCACAGTCCAAGACAACAAAGTCAGTAGGAAAGATAAAGTTTTCAACCTTGACCAAAACATCAAATAATATGCCTACAAGTTTCTTGATCGTACGATCCGCCATCAACAACCGTATCTTTGTTGGCTCGAGGGTTCCCAAGCCTAATTTCTTGAATACTGCCAGTGACATCAAGTTAATGTTTGCACCTAGGTCACACAAAGCTCTGGCGAAGTTAACTCACCCAATTGTGCATGGAATTGTGAAGGCACAGGGATCGTCTTTCTTTTGCACAAAAGAAGGGATGCAATTGCACTACAATGGTGCAAATCACCAACAGACTTATAACTAACAGTTCTCTTCTTTGTGACCAACTCTTTCATGAGCTTTGCATATCCCGACATTTGTTCCAACGCCTCCACCAATGGGATGTTTATAGAAAGTTGCTTCAATATAGACATGAACTTATGATATTTGCCTTCCTCAGCCTTCTTTTTCAACCTTTGAGGAAAGGGAGGAGGAGTTCGTTGGATAGTTTTCAGCACTTGTGGTACCTCCTTTTCCTGCCTCTTTTTAGATTTTGCCTTTTTGCTAGGATCATGATGATCTGGACATGTTTTGCCCTTTGAATTATTCGGCGCTAATTCAGTTTCTACATCAATAACCTTCGGCTCATTGGTCTTACCACTATCGGTAGGTACAGGTGGATCAGTCGTGCATTTCCCGCTTCTAGTAGTAATGGCTAGACAATGGCTATTATTCTTCAAATTTTGGACGGTGTTGCTTGTAAGGGTGCCGGCTGACGTTGATTTTATACCAATGATATCTGCCCAAACTGTTGCTCCAACTGTTTAATGGCAGTTGAATGAGACTCCACTTTCTGACTTATTCCCGAAATGTCTGACCTAATCTTCTTCAAGCAATTTTCCTGGCTCTCTGACCCATTGACCAGTTTATTAAGAAGGGCCTCCATCCTCGAATTTTCAGACTCATCATCAAGGCTTCCTAGTGGTACATAAAGGCCATTCTTCTCTCTATAATCATCCTTTCATCTCCAATCACCATAACGATCTCATTCTCGATCTCTGTTTCCCGACTTGTTGTAATTATCTCCATAATAGTTCCGACCTTGATTTCCTTGCCTCGAGTTCCAAGAGTTTTGATTAGACCCTTGGCCCTTGGCTTGAAAACCCTCCACTTCTCGATCCAAGTATTTAGCCTCCTCATCAGATTCACTATCGTCATGTCTAGGCGTTTTACCTTTTGTACCTACAACATGGACCTTTTCAGCTTCTCTAGCCACAATCTGCTTGGCCAGAAGACCAATTTCTGTCCTCAGCTGAGCGACCTCTTGAGTTACAGATTCGTCCAAAGCCCATTGTACTACTGAGGCTCCAATAACAAATGTGCCAGTAGGCGTTTCTGCCTCCCGAATATGCCATCCTCGGTTGGTCTTAGTAATACAATTCAATATCTCCGAAGCTCGTTTCCATCTCAAACTCATGAATGCTCTACCAGTGATAGTATCTACTACCGCCTTCGTGTTGGTATTTAAAGCCCTGTAGAAGATTTCAAGTAAGTTCCTACCACTCATCTTATGATTTGGCACATTCTGTAGCTTCTTCTTGAACCTTAGCCATGTCTCATAAAGTGCTTCAGAATGTAGTTGTCTGAAATTGTAGATCTCATCCTTCAATTGTAGCATCTTTGAAGGTGGGAAAAACCTCTCCAAGAATTGGTTTCTCAATTCTTGCCACGTAGTGATGGATCCTCGTGGTAATTCTGCCAACCACAATGTCGCTTCTCCTGTTAGAGAGAATGGGAACAATCTCAATCGAATAGCCTCTTGGTCAACTCTGGGCAAATTATATGAAGTACAGACCCCCACAAATATTAATCACGTGCATGTTTGGATCATCAGTAGGGAGACCAAGAAACACACCCTTCAAGTTTAGCAGGTGAATCATGGCACTAGTAATATTAAACTTAGTTCCTGGAGGAAACTCTAGTGGAATAATGGCACCAGTCTCTATTGGCTCGAAGTAGGCCACATCTTCTTCCTCAGGATCATCATAGACTGGCACATGCGGTCTTTGAAGAGGTTGTTGAGCTCTCAATCTTCTTTGTCCCTCTTCAGCCTCAGCCACATGCTGAGCTGCCTCTTGCATAACTCGATTATCCCTCTCTGCTTGCCTAAGAACAGCTTGTCTAGCATGCTCTTCTCAAGTCAATCGAGCAGTAATTTAATCTGATGTTTCATGACCAACCAGATGAATTGGATGGTTATGAATGTCTCCCATGGCTGCGGGATCCTGAACTCCATCTGTATTTACCATTCTTCGATTAGCTCTCACAGTCCTTTCTATTTCAAGATCAAGTGGAATCAGGGGATTGCCTTGACTCCTAGTATTGGGAATACACCGGTATGTGCCCTTAAAAGTATAGAAAAACAATACCAATCAACTTAAACAAATAAACTAATCAACTCCGTAATCGTATTCCCCGGCAACGGTGCCAAAATTTGATATCGCCCAAAATATGCCTCCCAAGAAGTATAAAGAGGTTGTGTATCAAATATAGAACCCAACTAGGTTGGGGTCGATCCCACAGGGAATAGGATGAAAGTAGGTTAAGTTCTCGTTTGAGTAGTTAGCAAATAAGTAAAAAATGGGGGGGGGGGGGGTTGTAAGTAAGCAATAACGGTAACGATTTCTGATTATAGAGTTTGTAGTTAATATGAGAAGTACACTAGGCTTGTGATCCCCAATGATTCCTTAACTCCACCGGTTACTTGTGCTAACAAAACCGTCCCGCTATGTTGCATGAAAAATCTAACAAGATATGTTCATCTAAACGTCTCTCGACCTTGGTTAGAAAAATTTCACCTTTCTCCTCTCGGTCTCCGAGTGTCGCACTACTAACTCTTGTCCTGGATCTCAGAAAACTATTTTCACTAAGGCTCAAGTTATTAGATGAAGGTTGATAGCTTCAAATCTCTGTTGTTATCTCCTTTTCCCAATCTCTACCTCTCTCTCAAGCAAGTCTAGAATACAGACGAGTTTCTAACGTTTGCAACCGTTAGAAGATCAATCACAACAAAGGAAATACCAATACATGCATTCATAATGGTTCAGAGTTGCTCTGCACTTAACCTGTTTCGTTAATTCCTCATGGTTCACACAACCCTAGTTGATGAGTTTAGCTACTCATAATTGCAAGAACACAAGAAGGATTCAAAGATGAAAACATAATTGCACACTCACAATAATGAAGAAAAACTAAAATCTCAATTATTAATAAAACTCGAATCTAGGGTTTTTGATTACAAAACCAATAATATGTTTATGAACTTAGAAGCAATAGAAAATATCTCTCAAAACAATGTACTGACTCACTCTCGCACATAGAACTATACAGGGGTATTTATAGATATAAGGCTAATCCTATCCTAATCAAAACAGGAGAACAAAGTCGGCAACTTCCACGGTATCGTGACTTGGTGTCGTGGAACCAAGTCACACCACGTAGGTGAATGTCGTGTAAATCAGGCTCAATTAGACATCTTCAGAAGTTGACTTACGCCACCCTTTCACGACACGTAGGTGGACTCATGCCACATGAGTGTTGTCGTGGATCAGACAGTACCAGACAACCTCTGATCACGGCAGCCACTCACGTCACATGAGTGGACTCACGACACCTTAGTCTTGCGGTGAGTCACCTTTGGAGTTTCATCTTTACTCTTTCATCTCCAGTTTCTCCTTTCTGGTGCATTCTTCATCACTTTATCTCCATTTTGCCTCCATAACCTATTTCCCTGTAAAATAGGACAGAAAACACATCATACCCACAAAACATACCCAAGTTATTGCATATTTTCCTTGTTTTAAGCATCGAAAGTGCCATAAAACCATGGTACATCAGTCATGTACATTTATTATACTTAAATTATTTTCTGGGGAGTTTTATCTAATTGAAATAAATCATGTGAGCAAATATGGAGTCCAATATCTAGACCACGCCAGAGAGGGCTGCTCTATATCTTACCATCACTGTAGAACCTTAACTGAGGTGGATCCACTAAACAAACCAGCAATGGGCTAAATATAACTTACACTGGCACGTAGTTCTGAGACTTTGGCTATCTAGAACATGTGTCTGCTCTGTGCTAAATACTACTCCCAAAAATATAAAAGAACCATGAACTAGTTAAGTTTACTAGTTTACTGATATTCTAAAATACTGGTACTAGTCATGCTAAATTTATTGAGTTCTAGGATGATGTGTTCAAAACATGCAGATTATACTAAAATAGACTGAAATTTGTCAAATCATGGATAGTTTTTCACATAGTATAATAACTGAGGTGAAGTCATTAGAAATCATGCATCGTCACTTTTAACAAGAAGGAACCCTAACTTGGCATGCGAGCTTTTATTTCTTCTAACATGGGTGTTTGAACGAGGGAATGAGGGACTTAAGGGCTGATTAACCTTAATCTCCCTCTAAAAGAGTCAAAATAACATAGTATAGGGCTTTAAAGAATGGGAAAATACTAATTTAATTCTTTAAAAATATAACTTACTTTCTGAAAACTGTGCTCCATGAGTCAACCTATGACTCGTACTCTGGGTCCACGAGTCATGGTTTGACTAATGGTTCTTGGGACTAATTTAGATAGATTCTGTTTAAGGAACCATATGTGTGCAGTACGGTTTGTACTTTGATACCACAAGTAGTGGTATGACTCGTGTGTCTGGGAATAGATTTTGGATCACTTTTGTCTTGAAAAACACGAGCCACTCCACGATTCGTACTAAGATACCACGAATCATGGTTTGAGTTGTGGTTTCCTAGGCCATTTTGAAACAGTTTCTGGAACTCCCCTCTATGAGTCTAAGTACAAGCTGTACTACGAGATCACGACTCATAAATTAACTCGTGATTTCTGAGAGAAAGTTGATCATTTTTTGGACTGGTTTCCCTGATTTGTTAGTACGACTCATTCACTGACACCATGAGTTATACAATGACTCATGGCTCTCTGATGACTTTAAGTTTTGGACTGATTTCTGTATTAAATCTGGTTTTCAAGCATGGAAAAAGTTTAGGGTGTCACACATAAGCAATGACCTTACCATGCTGCATCAAAACACAACCAAGGCCAACTCTGTCAACATCACAGTAGACTACGAAACTGTTTGTACCCAATGGCAAAGTTAAAATTGGAGCCATTGTCAATCGAATCTTCAACTTCTAAAAACTCTTCTCACAATCTTTAGACCACTGAAACTTAACATTTTTATGCATCAACCTAGTCAATGGGGTAGCAACTGACAAGAATCAGTCAATAATTCTCCTGTTAGCTAAGCCCAAAAAACTCCTAACATCTGCTAGAGAAGCGAATCTAGGCCAGTTCTTTACTACCTCTATCTTTTGGTAGTCTACTTGAACACCCTCATTGGAAATAACATGATCAAGGAAAGCAACTGACCTCAATGAAAACTCACACTTATGAACTTAATAAATAACTGATGATCCTTGAGAGCCTGTAACAAAACCCTCAAATGATCTGGCTCCTCATCACTTTGAGAGTTGAAAAGTATGTCATATATAAATACAATGACAAACATATACAAGTACTACTTGAATACCATGTTCATCAAGTCCATAACAGTTGCAGGAGGATTCGTTAGTCCAAAATACATAAACATAAATTTATAGTGACCATATCGAGCTTTAAAGGTTATCTTTAGAATGTCTTATTCCCTAACTTTGAGTTGATGAGACCCAGATCTGAGATCAATACTAGAGAAATAATTAGCACTAAGAAACTGGTCAAATAGGTCATTAATCCTAGGGATGGAATACTTATTCTTGATTGTAACCTTGTTCAATTGACGGTAGTCGATGCACGTTTTGAGAGAACTGTCTTTATTTTGTACGAAAAGGACAGGAGCACCCCACGGGGAAATGCCGGGTCAAATAAAACCCTTATTTAGAAGATCCTTCAACAGTTCTTTTAGCTCTTAAGCTTAGCTGGAGCCATTATGTAAAGAGAAATAAATAAGGGTCACATATATGAAAGAAGGTCTATCCCAAAGTTAATCCCCCGATCAGGAGGGACTCTAGGTATATCCTCAAGAAATTCTTCTAGAAACTCACTGACTATTGGAACTGACTTAAGAGATGGGGTCTCAGACTAAGAATCCTTAACCCAAATTAAATGACACATACAATTCTTATAAACCATCTTTCTAACCTTAAGGTAAGAAATGAAATGACCTTTAGGCAATGTAGGACTACCCTTCAGCTCTAATACAGGCTCATTTGGAAACTAAAATTTTACAACTCTGGTTCTACAGTCGACTGAGGCATAACATGAATGTAGCCAATCCATGGAAAGAATAATATCAAAGTCAGTCATATCTAGTCCAACTAGATCAGCTGTGGTGGCTCTATAGTGGATTGAGACTGGGTCTAACAAAGCATACACATAATGAAGAAATACTTGCAACACACCGGTAACTACATTATGTAAGCTCTCATAGTCTTGGTAAGATCAAAGGTCATAAAAAAGATTTTGGCGTTGACTACCACCTGCACTAAAAGTGCCACCCTTCTAAATTATACGACCAACTGAGGATAATGAAGAGGTAGAATGAGCCCAATTACCTCCATTGCCAAAGTGGCAATCCTTCAACTTGTGACCAACCTGACCACATCCAAAACATCCTTCTTTACCATAAAGGCACTCTCCCGGGTGGTTCTTACAACACTTATTGCAAGTAGGGTAGGAATGCCCTCTTGAAATAATTTCTTATGAATGAGAGCCCGAAGCTGTATTCTTCTGATCCTGTTTGGGTTTGGATTCTAGAGACAAAGTACTAGATAATAATGGTGCTGGTCCGGATGACCTCTACTGGAAAGAAGTCTGCCTCCCACCATCGATCCTCTGCTAGATGAACTCAAAGTTACATGTTCTGGCCCTCTTGTTCTCTCTTTCCCTCTTCTTTGGTTTCTCTTTCTCTATCTAATGAGCATGAATCATCAATCTGGAGATATCCATATCCTGAATCAACATAGCATTCTTGCATTCCTTTTTCACCAAGTCTGAAACTCCAAAAATAAATTTGCTCATCCTAGCTCTCGTCTTAGTTACTATCTCAGGAGAATACTTGGATGGCTGAGTGAACTTCAACCTATACAACTTGACTAACGTAGACCCTTGTTTCAAGTTCATAAATGCCTCAACCTTTGCCTCCCTCAACTCCCTCAAAAAGAATCGATCAAGTAATTCTTCAACAATATCATCCCAACTGCAAGAGTCAAATTTCTACCATGAGTGTCTTTCCACTGAGTAAACCATAAATGAGCTATATCATTAAGCTAATAGGAAGCTAGCTCAAGACTCGAAACTTCAGACACCTGCATAACATAAAAAATCTTCTTCACTTCATCAATGAATTTTTGTGGATCTCAGACACCTGCATAACATAAAAAATCTTCTTCACTTCATCAATGAATTTTTGTGGATCTTCCTTAACCTTTGAACCAAAGAACTCTGCCAGATTCATTTTGAAAAAATCTTTGTCTCGGGAAACATCTGCCCTACCATTTGGGTTAGCAGGGACTGCTACTTGCTGATTCACCTCGGTTGTCATAGCTTGAACCAACATTTAAATAACGTTGTAGATCTTAGCATTTGTAACATTATTATTTGGAGCCCAATTCAATGGTGCAGGTGTATTAGCATTTTGGCCATTCCTTAAACAGGCATTTCTTCATAAAGGCATGATCTAAAATATATAAAGTATGAGTTAGAAGGGTAAATAGAGTTAAATTCTATTGCATGAAAAAAATATAAAAGAAGGGAAGGTTTCCTAAAACATCTCATAGTCTCTCCCTCATAAGTGTGACATGCTTTACACCCATGAAAAAACTATACTAAATGCATCTTTTCATACATTCTAGGACTCTTGAACCTGATGCTCTAATAGCAAGTTTTTCACGACCCGAGTTTACACCCTAGGTATGACCAAAACTTGAGAGTACAAGTAGTCCCAAGTAAACCCTTGGTACTGGCATAATTCTAAAAGATAAAAAATTATTTAAATCATAGCAAAAGCATTTCATAAGACCTAAGGGCCATATAAAAGGACTATCTATTTTAAATAATTAATTTTTTGATGCCACTCTTTTTCCGGCAATGTCACTGATAAATTTTTTAATCAAATTCTTATTTCTATTGTTGGTAAGTGCAACCTTTACTAGCATCGATAACTATTTGACCATCATACATCCATCACTAGAAAACTACCTTCTCACTGTACATCCCCGCGGTACTAGTCGGAGTTCAGCGACATAGACCCACATTCTTTGCCTCTCTTTCTTGCTTTCCTAGTTGTTAGGCTCTGCTTGTGTGTGTGTTTTGCATCTGCAAAATAGTATTATATATGAAAAACTTTTTGACATCGACACAGGCATATCCCAATATTTTTTTTAGTTTTTTTACAAATTGTTGTGTCAGATTTCTAGTGAGTTGTAGTGTCTCCGGCAGCGTATTTCTTGCTAACTTTGAATACCCTCCAGGTACTACTATATCCAATCTCTACCGATATTCAGGCGTCTCTCCAGTGACATTATTTCACCAACCAATTTCAGCACCAAAATTTGCTAAAATCAAGCATCTACCTCTAAGTGCAGAACCGTAAATAGAATCAAGTTTTTTCCAAGTTCTATCTTCCAATTTGTCCCTTTTATTTTGATTTTAGTTCTGTCTATTTAGCTCTTGATTAGATACTGTCTATTAGGGTCTTCGTCTATCTTTTAGGACTTGTTCTACCTCTTTACTTCTTGATTTTGCCTCTAATTATTTTAGATCTTAGGTTGCCTATTCAGTTCTTGATTTACTCTAATTGTGTTTTTTGTTTTAAGTTTTCTTAGTATTTTGTTTTCCTTCTTCTCGGCTTTGTTTGTTGTTTGGGTTGTTGTTACCGGCTTTCTTGATTCTTTGCCTTTAGTCATACCTAGTTCTTGAGTATTCTTTAATACTAGTAATTAAAATCTTTCTTCTAGTTTCTTGCTTTTCAGATTTACAATTAAATAAGGCCTATTTCTTGTTTTGGACTTCAATATATGCTTATATCTAATTTGGATTTCTTGTTTCTAGTCATAACCTAGTTTGACTTTCAGTCATGTTTCGTAAGATTTTAAGCTAAATCCCTTGGTTAATGATGATAGTCTAAGATCATGTCTTAGGTCGAGGTCAAGGGTGAGGGGTGGGAGTGGTAAGAGGATTAAAAATTCCATTAGGTTGCGAGAAGGGTCATGGAATATAGGGGTTTTGACGAGGAAGTCTATAGAGCAAGTAAAGATTTTAAAAAAGAGGAAGTTTAATATAGCATGTGTCCAGGAGACCAAATGGGTAGGTAACAAGGCTTGGGATATGGATGGGTTTAAGTTTTGGTTCTCAGGAAGTTTGAAGAATAGGATGGAGTAGGAATTTTAGTCGACGAGGACCTTAGGGAGCATGTGGTGGAGGTTAGAAGGATTAATGATAGAATGATAACGATTATGCTAGTTGTTGAAGGATATACTTTGAACAATATTAGTGCGTATGCTCCACAAGTGAACTTGGACGAGCAGGTCAAGAAGCTCTTTTGGGAGGATTTGGATGAGGTGGTGAGAGGAATACCAGACACCAAAAAAATTTTTATCGGGAGGGATTTCAATGGCCATATTGGAGCAACTTCTAGTGGCTTTGACGGGGTTCATGGAGGCTGTCTTTAAGGATAGAAATGGTGGTAGAACCACGCTCATTGATTTTGCTAATGCCTTCGAGCTAGTGATAACTAACTCATGCTTCCCAAAGAAGGAAAATCACTTGGTTACTTTTCGTAGCATGATAGCTAAAATGTAGATTGAGTACTTACTCTTATGGAAGGAAGATAGAGGCCTTTGTGAGGATTTCAAGTTTATTCTGAGCGAGAACATCACTACCCAACATAAGTTTTTGGTGATGGACTTAGAGATACTACGACGTAAGAAGAAGAATCTATGTGTTCGACCAAGGATTAAATGGACTGGCTTAATCCCTGCACTGTCTCAGGATTTGGGGAAGAAGTTGATAGAATTAGGGGCTTAGAGGACTAGTGGCGACACGAATAGCATGTGGCAGAAAATAACTAATTTCATTTGATAGACAGCTAAAGAGGTGCTTAGGTTGTTGAGGGGCAAGTTCGGTGGCCATCGAGGGGATTGGTGGTGGAATACAAAAGTTCAAGGCAAAGTGGAAGCTAAAAAGAAAGCCTATGTTAATTGGGTGGAATACATGGATGAAGGAGAAAGATGATGAATAAGCGGATCTATAAGGTGGTTAGGACAGTGGCTAAGTTAGCGATCATAGAAGCTAAGATGATAGCCTTTGAAAGACTCTATGTGGAACTAGGGGATAAAGGTAGAGATAAAAAACTTTACAGGCTTGTGAAGAAGAGAGAGAGGAGGGCTCGATACCTAGATCAAGTTAATGCATCAAGGATGAGGACAACAAGGTATTGGCGGAAGAGACGCTCATCAAGCAAAAATGGCAAGCGTACTTTCATAAATTATTGAACGAGGTAGGTGATAAAGCTATTGTGCTAGGGGATTTGGAACACACTTAGAGACATGGGGATTTTGGATATTGTGGATATATTACATTTGAGGAAGTGACACGAGCTATTAGTAAGATGAGTAGGGGGAGAGCGACTGGACCTGATGAGATCCCGATAGAATTTTGGAAGAGCTCGGGAAGGAAATGTATAAAGTGGTTGATTGAGTTGTTCAATATCATTTTTAAGATGGCTAAGATGCCCCAAAAATGGAGGTAGAGTAAAATGGTCCCGTTGTACAAGAATAAGGGTGATATCCAGAATTGTAACAATTATAAGGGTATCAAGTTGTTAAGTCACACTATGAAAGTTTGGGAGCGAATGGTGGAGTTGAGGACGAGGAGGGGAGTTTTCATATCCAAGAACATTTGGGTTCATTTTGGGGTGATCTACTATGAAAGCCATCCATCTAGTGAGGAGACTGATAGAGCAATACCGGGAGAAGAAGCAAGACTTACGTATGGTGTTCATTGACATTGAGAAGGCCTACGACAATGTTTCGAGGGAATTTATTTGGAGATGCCTGGAGGATAGAGGTGTACCGTTGGCTTATATTAGGGCCATAAAGGACATATATGATGAAGCTAAGATGCGGGTTAGGATGGTCGGAGGAGACTCGGAGCATTTCTTTGTGTAAATGGGGTTACACCAGAAATTAACTCTTAGTCCTTTCCTCTTTACTATGGTGATAGATGTATTGACATGGGGCATCCAAGATGAGGTGCCTTGGTGTATACTATTTATAGATGACATAAAACTGATTGATGAGATATGTAGTAGCGTGAATGATAGGTTGGAGGTGTGGAGATAAACTCTAGAAGTTAAAGGTTTTAAGTTGAGCAGGACCAAAATAGAGTATTTGAAGTGCAAATTCAGTGAGGGTTTCATAAGAAAGACGTGGATGTGCATCTAGACACACAGGCTCTCCCTAAGAGCGATTATTTCAAATATCTTAGCTCTATTATCTAGGGTAGTGGGGTCATAGATGGTGATTTCACTCATCGTATTAGTATGGCATAGATGAAGTGGAGTCTTGCCTATGGAGTCTTGTGCGGTAAAAAAATACCACCAAAACTTAAAGGTGAGTTTTATAGAGTAGTGGTTAGATCGATGTTGCTATATATGAAGGAGTGTTGGCCAGTCAAAAACTCCCAAGATACATGTCACAGAGATGAGTATATTGAGATGGATGTATGGACATACTAGGTGTGATAGAATCATAAATGAGGTTATTCGAGATAAGGTAGGAGTGGCCTCCATGGTGGAAAAGATGAGGGAAGCAAAATTGAGATGGTTTGTACATGTGATGAGGCGAGGTTCAGATACCCTAATGGGGAGGTACGAGAGGTTGAATATAGTAGGTATGAAAAAGGATAGAGGTAGATCGAAAAAGTATTGGGGTGAGGTGATTAGACAAGACATGGTGCATATTTAAGTTATCGAGGATATGACCTTAGATAGGGGGATATGGAGGATGCATATTAGAGCAGAAGGTTAGTCGGGTAGGAGTGTTCTCGTGCACAATAGTATGTTAGCTTAGGGTTTAAACGTAGATATCTATCACTGTTGTTGTCTATTGAGTTTTGATTATCGCACTATTTTGTGGTTGATTATTGTTTTTCTGTGGCGGATTTGTTGTCATGTTTTCTTCACTGTTTTCTTTTTCTTTGTACCTAGATTTGCTTCACTTAAGACGAGGGTCTTTCAAAAATAGCCTTTCTACCTCCTCTAGGTAGTGGTATGGTCTATTTTATACTCTTCAGACCTCACTTGTGAGATTTTACTGGGTATGTTGTTGTTATTAATAAAGATGAAGTATGAAATACATGCTAGACTATTTGTGTCTGAAAGCCTCTGCTAGTCATAAATGAGTTACTAGGACAAGATCATAAGTAACTCTAAATATAATTGAAACTAAACAAATGTTTAAGATGATGAACTAAAACTACAAGATGTCCCCAGATAATGAGGACTTACTAAGTCTACTGGTTGATAGGTTGGGATATGAATCTAACTGTGAGTCTGAAAATGCATACCTGAATCTATATCATAATAAGATATTGCGCAAGAGAAAGGTATGTAGTCAATACTACTGAATGTACTGAGTTAGTGAGACCATGCTAATAACTTTAAATCATACAATGAACAATATATTATGATAGTTCTAAAATCTGTAAGAAGTGTAAGCATTTAAAAATGGATAAGTCAAAATTATAAAACATATATCAATTTCTATAATGAGAACTGAAACATGTATATACTGTAAATCTGTGGAATCATGATATTTAATGTAAACAAAAGCTGATATTAGGGAGTTTCTTACAACCGACATAAACTATCTGAGCAACATAGAGTCCAACGTACAACCCTAGTTGGGAGGGTGACCCTATACCTTGCCAGAGGTATAGAACTTGTTTGATATGGATCCAATAACTGAGCCCATTGGGCTAAAGGTATCAACCTCAACTAGCAGAAGACCCTTATCCTAGGGTGGAAACATAGTAATAGGAATTGGGTTATCTGGAACCTGTGTCCTCTCGGTGCTAAATAGTCCTCCCAAAACTATATTACTATTTGCTCGAAATAAAGAAATTGTTTATTTGAAAATAAAGAATGATGCTAGTTTAAAGTTCTGATTTTTACTGAAGTTCTGAGATACTGAAACTAGTCATGCAAAATTTTATTGAATTCTAAGATCATGAGGTCAAAACATGCTTAATTATACTAAATCAAGTTGGATTCTATTAAATCATGTTAAACCCTTACTTAAATATTTGCACAAGGAAACACTTGTAAATATTCATGCATAATTATTTTAACAAGGGAAATAATCATATAATAATATAAGGAAACTGAATTTTAAGAAATTTTCATAATTAGGAATAAATCCTAAATCTTGAGATCTTAAAAATCATAACTGAAAATCTAAAAATTTGAGCATGAGGGAGAAAGGAAACCCTCATTAAAATCCACATACCTTAATGTCTGAGAAATCTGAACTGAAAACTTGAGAATTGAATTTGAAGTTGAACCCTAAACTTTGACCTGAGAGGGGAACCTTTCTGATTTCTTTGGGAGCTGAGCGTAAGAATAAGAAGGGAGAGGTCGACAAATCTAATACCCCTCTTACATTTGGAACTTAACATAACATAGTATAGGATTTAAAAGAAGAAAAAATATGAATTTTCCCTTAAAAATTATTTTAAGAATTTTTGTCGGCAGTGGTCCACGAGTCACTCCACGACTCGTAGTTCAGTCCACGAGTTATGGTCTCACTTGTGGTTCCTGGGACCACCTTTGAACCTTTCCTGGACTTGTTTCTACCAGTCTCAGTATGAGTCGTGAACTCATTTCACAGTTTGTACTAATGGCTCGTGGATTTGAGGGGAAAATACCAACTTTTTTAGTTGGTTCCACGACTCAATAATACGGTTTGTGGTTCTAACGACAAGTCATACAGTGAGTCATGGTAACCTAGGAGTTACATTATCTTGGGGACCAACTTTAAGAGTCAATCCACAACTCGTGCTTTGATTGTACGAGTCATGGTCTGATTCGTAGTATACTGGGACATGAAACTTTATTTTGGTTTTTCTGCACTTAGTATGAATCAAAGCATGGAAAAGTATAGGATGGAAAAGTATAGGGTGTTGCAATCGAGCTCATCATCATTATCGTCTTTATTATCTTTGCAGTAGTTCGAAGCTCCTTGGGTTTGAGTGTATTTAATCTCATCCATCCTCCTGTATTGAGCTTCTATTCTCTCTATCAACTCTTTCTAATTTTCTGCAAAGCTTTTAAGGATTTTTTGGGGACTTTCTAAGTTGGTTGCTCTTCCTTCTATGCCTTCCTCCTTGTTGAGGAGTCTGGAATCACCTTGGTGAGTTGTCTGCCTGCTGGAGTTGATCAAGCTTGGAAGTCGAGTTCTCGCTGCCTCCTCAATCGTGAGAACATCCCTAGTATGTTCTCCATTTTTGTCCATGACTTATTATCTACAAAACACAAAACAAACAAGCTAGCAAAGTACAAACAAGATTAAACCCACAGAGTTGCTCTAGCCCCACGGTGGGTGCCAAACTGTTTATAGTGAATTTGTTACAATTAAATTTGTAGGTGAGTCAAGAGCACACTTAGAATTCAACCTCATCTAGATTCGATTTACTAGCAATTCGATTACTAAGTGATAAAGGAACATAGGTAAAAATGAAATAAACAAAGCAAATATGTAAAGTAAATGAATATGAGCGAGCCAAAGGTGTTTATGAGTGCAATCAAGAACGATTCCAAGATACACGAGATGTCAACAACGCAACACTAACACTATTTAGGCAACTAATCAAGAACAAAAGAAAAATGCTTGAAAACTAAGTAAGAACAATACAATGAGGGGGTAGATCCCTTTACAAGTGCAGAAAGACATTTATATATAGTTTATAACTTTGGGCTTTGTCCAATCATAGTTTGACAATAGTGCCCTAAATTACTACAACCTATGCGGGCGCTCCATGTGCCCGTTCTGTTAGAGAGACAACGAATATTACTTTGATGCCCAACTCCACACGAACTCATCCGCGCTCCTTAATGGTCTGACACTCGTGTCTCTTATTTGTCTCTTGTGCCATGTCACCGAGAGAGGTGAGCAGCTGGGACCTTATCCTTTATGAGAGAAAGCTTTCACTGTCGTTAACTCAAGAGAGATCCTTTCTGGTCTATATTCTCATTGTTGTGTCACGCCTATGAGCTGCCTCCCCTGATTATGTGATGTGAGGTCAAAATTATATTATTTAGTCATTATTTGCCTTATATTTAGTATTTTTATTATTTCTTTTTGAGAATTGATTTTGTGGATTATGCTTAATATTATATTTTTATGTGTAGGATTAAAATGGTGTTATGTTGAAGAGAATTGGAGCAAAAATAAATTAAAAATGGAAGATTTAGTAAAAAATCAAGTAGACAACTTAATAGTATAAATTTAATAAAATAATGAAATATGACCTTTGGTGAATTGCAATTGCACCTGCCAATCCAGTAGCTTCACGCGTTATTTGGGTGCCACGCCAGCAATTTCGTGCGTTGGGGCTGTGTTTCGGATTTTATTTTTTCCAGTCTATTTTGGACTCAGTTATTTTATTTGGGGCTTTTTCCTACACCTATAAATATTTCATGGAATCAATTTTTACATAACTTTTGACCTAGAAAGAGCTAGGAGCTGACATGAAGGCCGGAGAATATTGGTTACATCTTTTCTTCTCCTTTATTATTTATTTTTACGTTATTAATTTCTTTGGATGATTTGTTGTAATTACTCCATATCTATGTGGAGTTAAACTTCTCGTTCTAGGATTATGGTAGCTAACTACATGATTGTTTAGTAACTTCTTGATTCGATTTATTTGATTATCATCATAGTTGTTCTTATATTCTTGTGCTTACTATTTTAATGCTTAGCTACCATTAAAATAAATTTATATTCTTATTGTGAACTTGGAAGAAGAATCAATGAGATAGAACGAAGAATATAGGGAGTAAGATCTCTTTTTTAGTAAAATAAGGAATTGATTTGTGGCTAGGATAGGAATATACCTAGATCGCCTTACTTGGTTACAAAATAGGAAGACATATAAATGCGTTCGGATTGGGTTATCACATCTCCGCTCAATGATGTAGTTGTGTGGTCAATTCGGATGGACGATTAGAGGCTCGAAAGACCATAATCATGTCATTAATCCCGTAAATCAACAACTAGATAATTGAACAAGTTGATGAAATTGATACTTAATATGATTGTTAGCGAATCCAACATCCTAGATCGATTTATTCATTGATTGCGTAAAATCTGCTCTTCTATTGGTTAATTGTTCACTAGTTAGTTTCTTTTTATTTGTTTGGTTTTTAGTTTGGTTAATTCACAAATATATCTTTGAAACCTTCCGCTTGAACAAATAATAAACATTAGTCTAATTTAGTAAAATAGTTAATCGACAAGTCCCTGTGAGTACGATATCTGGACTCTCAATCCTATATTACTTGTATGACCGCGAACACTTTCGTGTGCATTTGGACGCAACATTATGCCATGCACGTGTCCCTAGGTGGATCTTACCCCATACAATCAGCATTGTATAGAGCTCAAACTTGTAATTCAAGTCAAAAATTTCTCAACCATTGTCAGTTAGAATTAATTCATGGGAGTGTTACGACATGATTGTAACTAATTGTGTAATATTATATCTTCTTATTAACAATATATTTTAACTTGTTGTAACAAATCATTTGTCTTATTTATAGATTAATTTCATTAATAATGAGTAATTACATGTAACTTTAATTCAGGTGACCTAAAAGAAGGGGTGGGCATTCGGTCTTTTGGTTTGGTTTTGTATTATTCGATTTCGGTTTTTCGGTTTTCGATTTTAAAAATGTACAAATCAATCTGAACCATAATAAATTTGATTCGGTTTAATTTTTGCTCTTTTTGGTTTGGTTTTTTCGGTTCGGTATTTGGTTATGTCAATAGTTAATAGCATAATCAAAGTTATATTTGCATGCTAGAATTGATGGAACTGCTCCAAGAATAGAGTTAGAACTTGAAGCTTGTTTTTATAATTCTACAAGTATCAGCAGAGTTCTGTTGTTCCATCTTGATTATATTCATCCATATTGATGGATTTATAGCTAAATCTTTTAATAAAGAAGTCAAAGTTACTGAAGTGCTCATGCCAGTCAATGAAAAGTTCTCATTAACATTAACTATGACACTAGATATAGTAGCAACACTAGTTGTTATTTGTTCAATTTGCTAGTGTCATTGTCACTGCTATCTATAACATAGTTACTACTCGTAATTGGTAACCCATCAGTCCCTCACTCCCTTTATCCTCTAACCAACCTCTATTCCCAGTAGAGGAAGCACATAGACAACTTTAACCTACTGGACGATCATGCCTCGCAGAAAAGACGTCGATAAATATGCAAAGCAGTGAGAATAAAATGGGGACAAGAAATCCAGGTGCAACGCGAAGTAATAATATTGATAAATATACTTTCTAATAAGTTACGAGCAAAGGTAATAATTAAATGGGATGAAATTGTAAACTCAAACCCTAATTCTAAACTTAAATATTATATATATATATATAATAATAATTTGGTTTTTATGGTTTTTATTCTTCTAAATCCGAAACCAAACCAAAAAACCAAAAAAAAAACCAAAAAACCAATCTAAATTAAAATTCGATTTTGTTTTTTGGTTTAATCCAAATAATGCCCACCCCTACCTAAAAGGTTTCAATTATTTTAGCCTAACAACAAATGGAAATATAGTATTTCAATAATAGGTACAAATTAATCCAGCATTTTCGATACAAAATAGGTCTGTATTGGGTAAACACGTAGTGAGACATAGTAAAAGTAATTATGATATTACTTTTATTTTTCTTTCACGAAAAGTAAAACTTAAATTTGGTAAGAAAATCAGGGCAAAACCTCTAACAAATCTCCCCTTTTTGGCTTGATTTTCTTGATAAAATTTGATCTGTCCTTCTTCACATGTATGATCTTCATTCTTCACATAATCTTCATCACTGCTGCTTGCCATGGTTAAAAATAAATTTTAAAATATCACGGTTAAAAATGGGTTAAAAATTAATATTTTGTTTTTATTTTTAAAGATGTAGCAGCAGGAATGTTGAAAATATGGTTGAAACTTCTTCTCCACACGTAGTTGGACAAAATCTTCATTATCATCAAATTGGTTGCAACTTGATTTGAAACCGCTTTAAACCTGTCTTTAATCTCGTTTCACCAAATCATTGGACCTTTGAACCGTAGGCTCTGATACCACTTGTTGGGTTCGAAATTGAGAGGACTTCATGCGGAAGCTACTAGTTACAAACCATGGTGACGAAAAATCAGATGACAAAAAGAAACATACAAAAAATGTATTATTGATATGTTTTGGTCAACTGACCTACATATTAAAAACATTAAACTTATTGGGAGAAAATCTTTCTCTAAACAAAACTCTCTAAACAACTATATTGTGGATGCTATTGTGTTGTGATATGAGGAGGGGAATTTTTTATTTATAGAGGTCCAAAATCTTTCGTCCAAGAAAGAGGTTAGCCAAATATAGAAAAGTTTTATATATTCTTTTTAGGAAACGTAAAAGTAATTATGATATTCCTTTTATTTTCCTTTCAAGAAAAATAAAACTTAAATTTGGTAAGAAAATTAGAGCAAAAATCCTGACAGATCTTACCCCATAAAAAAATTTCTCAACCATTGTCAGTTAGAATTAATTCACGAGAGTGTTACGACATGATTGTAACTAATTGTGTAATATTATTTTTTTTTATTAACAATATATTTTAACTTGTTGTAACAAATCATTTGGCTAATTTCTAGATTAATTTCATTAATAATGAGTAATTATATGTAACCAGAGGCGTATCTAGGATTTGTAATGTCACGCCCCAAATCCCATTGAGGCGTGATTGGCACCCAAAGCCGATAAGGCCCGGGAGGACCAATCTTTACTCATTCCCAATCATATGCATACCATAAGAATCATCACCACCTCGTAAAGACATAAAATGCGGAGTGCGGAAATCATGGAGCATTATGTATATACATATAAGAAACTTGGCCGTCGGGGCCATCAAGTCAAGAAGGACATCCGCCTCTTACGTTACATACCTACATGTGTCTACAAAAGCCTCTAACAGAAGTACATACATAACCATCTTAAATTCGGGACAAGTCCCCGCTTTACACAACATTACAGTACCAAAACAAATGTAAATATAAGACCCGAAAAGCCCCGAACCAACTGAAGCTCACCAAAGATCGGCAAAAGATCCGCCACCTACCGTGGAGGCCTACTAGCACCTGTGCCTGTAGCAAGTAAGGTAAATCCCCCAAGAGGGGTCAGTACGAAGAATGTACTGAGTATGTAAGGCTGAATGAGACTGTATAATACGTAAATACTTCAATGGAATCAATTATAAGTAAAGAAACAATATGGATAAGTCATCACTCTATATGTATGGAAATATGTACATTAGATGAATTACTTCTTTTATTCTTACGCTCACTCGTCCCCGTCATCACTCACTTCTTCATCTACTACTCATCCTTCTATTCTCACAAAGCCCGGGCCCCAAGCTGATCAGTGGGAAAATAATATCGTCATGAAGGTGTTCATTTCACCCCATGGATACACCCATAATGATGGGATGGTCATCATGAAGGTGTTTCCTTCACCCCATGGATATCATCATGAAGGTGTCTATTTCACCCCATGGATACACTCATAATATTGGGATCGTCATCATGAAGGTGTGTTCTTTCACCCCATGGATACCCTCATAACACCTTACTTCATTCTTTAACTTTTACAAGATTAGTACCTTTACTTGTGAGAGATTGATACGCTCACTCATGAGAGATTAATACATTCACTTATGAGAGTTTGATACTTTTGTTTGTAAAAGATTGATACTTTTAATAATTGTAACATTATTGGAATTTGGAACCATGTCCACAATTATGTAACACATGAACAACAACGACTAATGAATGAGGATATATGACTTAACAATAGATAACAACTTGAAGTGAGACACCTTTGGACATATCGGAATGAACTAGTATAACACTAATGTGAATACTATGAGCCGCAGAAGGATACGGAAAAAAAACCTTACATACCTTGTATTCTCAATATGATTCTACAATCTTAAATGGGCCTACAATAGTCCCGCTCCTTCCTTGTGTCTTACTCTACAACACAAATACATAACGGAATTTACATTAACCACCAACTACCTTACAAATGCATAGGACATCAATGAATTACATGTTTGCCTTTAAAAATGTCATTTCCCCCTTGACAATACCATTGAAGAAATTATCATACCAATAATTCCAAAATATTCCCAACATTGACCAAAATATCATAAACCACTAGCATGTCACACCAAGTTCATACTTTCCACTCTCCATCATCACAACATCACAATTATTCCATCAATTCACTTCAATACACCTCACAACAACAAATCGGCCAAAATCCCATAATTTAACTTATAGAAAAATAAAAAGTTTAATAAAATAGTCATACCATACATGTTGTTATTTCATCCATACCATGCTCTTTCATCAAAATCACAAGTCATATTTCAAGTGTAAATCCCATGGATAACACATCTTTCACAAAAACACAAAGTGCCATATCCAACACTTCCAAGCATAATCAATATGATTTACATACTCTACCATGCATATAATATGTTATTCCATAAGAATAATCACTTAACCAAGCTTTAAAAATGATGATCTTGCTCCAAGAAGTGCCTTAGGGTTTTGAGAGCCAAAGAAGCTTTCTTGAGAATTCTAGAAAAAAGATAGAAAAGCATGTGTGTTTTGGGGGTTAAAATCTGATTTTTGTGCCCCTTTTATAGATCCTTGAAGTCCTCTTTATCCACCTTGCTCAATTATTGATTAGTCAAAGGAAGAATGGGTCATTTGACCCATACTTGGCCTATGTCTTTTGCCTCATTTTGGGCCTCTTTTGAGCCCAATTCACTTAACCCAATAAAATCAATAATCTATCATGTTTAAATCATGTCATATGTGTTACGATAATATTCCCACTCACGGGATTCATATTCGTAGCCTCAATCCCAAAAACAAGTGATTCTAGCCACGTATGACTCATTTTGACCATAAGGGTAAAATCATCATTTTGACGCCAAATTCGTTCATGAGTAAATTTATCATACCAATATAATACTTCACTCATTTCATGTATATTCTCATACTTGTAGAAGAAACGTGGAAAAAATCGGCTCGGTACGTCCCCGGGCATCCTTGGGACTTAGACAATTTCCAACTTTTAAAAAAAATGTCCAAAACCAGCCTGGCACGCCCTTGGGTGCACCAACTTTCTGCCTGTGGGCTAAAAATTTTAGCCCAAAGCGGCGTGGCACGCCCTCTGGCGCGCTCCAGCCTTAGTTTTTCAAAAAATCCCGTTTTTCGACTTTTCGTTGCGGAGTTGGTTAGATACTTCAAGTCCTATTCTTTTACTTACTTATTACCTTTCATATCCTTTGTTTAGAGGCCCTCCAAGCCTCGTTTTTAACCCCACAAATGCTCCACGAAAATCACAAAACACCTCCTACGAAGGGCTAATCACATGTATGAGGCCAAATTTCAATTTTCTCATCACTAACATT
This sequence comes from Capsicum rhomboideum, assembly GCA_031232105.1. Classification (NCBI taxonomy): domain Eukaryota; kingdom Viridiplantae; phylum Streptophyta; class Magnoliopsida; order Solanales; family Solanaceae; genus Capsicum; species Capsicum rhomboideum. Next base: position 17,387,464 of record CP124710.1, read on the forward strand.
ACAAAATACATACTCATGGAATCTCGACACCTAAATAACCATTGTTCAACGTCATCACATAGGGTTAGGAAGGTACGGGGTGTTACATGTAAGTTCCGGGTACAGAGGCGGATCCAGGATTTGTAAGTTTCGGGTACCAAACTGTCCAAATAGGATAAACGTGTTGGTTTCTTTAATTTTGGGTTACGATTCAAATTATTTAACTTTTTTCGATCTTTATAGACAAATTAATCGAGTATGGATATTTAGTAATATTTTCTTTTAGATATTTTGATATTCAAGATACATAATCAGTCCAATTTTCTTTTTGTAGGAACAAGAGTGATCTAATTATCTAAAACTTTGATGAAAAAAAAAAGATTTTTTATGTTAAAGATTTAAACTTGAATAAACCATCTAATACCGTTACTTCAATAGATTCATATTCCAATTCCATTGCCTTTATGTGTTGCAGATATATAGTTGAGAAAGAATTAAAAATTGTAGTTTTAACACAGATATCTTCACTTAGCTCGAACAACGGTGAAAGATTAAATTGACCTTTAAATTTTAAAAACTCTAACATAATAATATCCATCCTTTTAAAACTTTTTAAAACGTTAAATATATTTTTATTACTATTATTGTGACATTTAAAATTTAGTACTCATTGATATGGGATACAATACAATACTCGTATAAAAAAATTAATAATACTTAATAAAAGAGAAAGTAAACAGTTAAAGAATTAACTAAAGCAAAAAATTGGATTAATAAAGCATAGAGCTAAAAAAGAAGAATTAATGAAAAAAAAAATTGAAAAAGAGAGGGCTGAAGCCCTTCCGCAGCAAACCCAAAAAGGAAAAAAAGAAAGAAAGCAATGGTACTACAAGGTTTCGAGCCCGCATCAATTGGGTGCGATGCACTGCCTTGTGCCGCTGGCACAACTCGACCCTTTGTTCTACGGGGTGGCAAGTCTAGGATATATACCATTTCTTTTATAGATATACACATATATACACAAAGTTTCAACCGAGGTGACCGGGTGCCATGACATCCTCACTCATACACATAGATCCGCCCTTGCATGTAACTTTACTTCAGGTGACCTAAAAGGTTCTAATTCTTTTAGCCTAACAACAACCGGAAATAGAGTCTTTCAATAATAGGTTCAAATTAATCCAGCATTTTCGATATAAAATAGGTGTGTATTGGGTAAACACGTAATGAGACATTCCACGAAAGAATAAGGAAACCTAATGATGGAGGAAGTATCCTAAGAACTTGGAGAGGACATTCCCAGGAAGGATTTGAATCGAAGTCATACTACGGATGACGTGGATAAAAGGACAAGGGGACAAAAGAGCAAAAGGGCAGGTGCGCGGACGAGTAATTTGTACAACCTCAGAGTTGGTCAGGACTAATATCTGGCATCACCAATAGTTTAGCCACGTGGTTTGCATCTATTGGTTATAGTACTCTAGAGCTCTATTGGAACACACTTATTGGTTCGGGATTTCCCGTTGTAAACATATAAATAGCTCACCCCTCTCACTTGTAAGGGACATATGTGAAGGACCGGTACACAAATAGAACCTAAAATCTAACTACTTGTGGAGTATATTCAGTTTCACAAAGTTACAATACAATGCTAGGTAGCCAACAAAGAATGTGAGTTGCAGACCCAAACTAGAGCTCTATTCCAATGCCTAGACATAAATTTATACTCTAACTGGCTAACAAAGAAAAGCTACTCCCCAAAGACAGGATGAGGAGGTTGCAGATTCCAGTGGACAGTGTTAAATGTGCTTTATGTGATGAAGGCCAACTGAAGACTCAACTCCACCAATAGTTAAATTGTAGCTGGTCAACAAAGTTTAGAATAGAACTCATAATAAGGTGGTCTGAGATTCAAATGCAACAGTAAAGTGTCAACCAGACATTGCAATGGATAAAGAGCATACACTGGAAGTAATTCAAGAAGGAAATAACAGCAGTCATATATGAAGCTTTGATATATAATACATGGAGAGCAAAACAGTGGAAGCAATTCCAGCAGATTAATTTATAGCCTAACTTAGGATGTGTTCGGTATGGAGGAAATAAAACGAGTGGTTTCTTACTTATTTTCTTGTGTTCGGTACTCAAGTATTAAAAATATTATCCTAATCATTTTTATATATCTAACACAAAACAATGAAAATGGGTAGAGGCATGGTAATGGGTGTTGTGGTGGGGGTGGAGTGGGTAGGGTGGTGGGGTGGGTGCTTTTGAAAGTAGGAGGAGACAATGCCACTTGTTTTCTCTATTTTTATTAAGAAAATCATTTTCTTTATTTTCAAGAAGCTTGTTTTTCAAAGAAATTTTTTTTCAAAAAATGTTTTCCTTCATATCGAACACACCCTTAGTAGTGACTCAAGTATATTAAGAAAATCATTTTCTTTATTTTCAAGAAGCTTGTTTTTCAAAGAAAATTTTTTCCAAAAAATGTTTTCTTGAACACACCCTTAGTAGTGACTCAAGTACAACAGGAAGTTAGCGCTAGGATAGGTCAATACAAGTTTACAAAAAGAGCTCTTAGTTATAGTTCTCTCATACAGCAGATTGGTAACTTGCCTTGACCTTTCTTTCATGATGTTGCTTAGTTATTTGTTTTTGTTGGCGGCCTTGTTGTTCTCACACCCTTCACTAGGTGCTCTTTTAAGTGTGTGTTTTGGCTTGTTAATGGTAATAATTCACACTTTAATGTCAAATAATTTGTTTTTAGCCAAAATAAAGAAAAAAATAATTGACTTTTTGATAATTTTTCATGTGCCACATGGGAAAATTTCTTATTCTTTAGATAACAGCGGGGGTATTTTTATTCGTATAATATAGCGAAAGGCAAATTTAAACCTTTTCTAACGGTAGAAGCAGAAATTTGGCCCTTTTCCAAGAAAAATATTTTACGATGGGAAACATAAAACGTTTACTATTTTGTGCCAGCACTGAAGTGCAGTGTACTGCGAGGAAGCAAAGATGAAGTGACAGTGCTGAAAAGTATGTAGAGCTTCATAAAAGATTTGCTTTGACAATTCTTGACCACCCAAAATCAACTTTCTTTTTTTAATCCGTTTTAAAAAGAATATTACATTTTTATAATTAAATATAATTTAACTTTTAATTTTTATTTTTTTTTAATTCATAATGAGATGATTTTACCACCGTACAAATATCTAACACTTATTTTGAACCAACTTTTCTTTCTTTTTTAAATTTTGTGTCAAGTTAAATGATGTCAAATAAATTAAGGCGGGAGTAATAAAACTATTCTTCTATTAGTCTACAAAATTGGCCCACGTAATCACCAACCCCATGATCCTTCCTATACCAACAAGTTGTTGGATTCTCTTTTCCCTTCCACTTATCTACAACCTTTCACTAGGGGATATCAATATTTAGCTAAAAACTTCAAAAAAGAAAAAATAAGAATAATTCCTCTTCACATTGATAAAGAATTATGCAATGCAGGCCCTCAATGCAGCAAGATTAAGCCCTCTTTCAGTTATTTCTAATAGAAGAAATGAGCCCAAAAAAATTCTATCTTTCCCATTCAAGAGCTTTCCTAATTCAGCCCACTTTAGCACCACTTTGTCAAGTTCAGTAGAGGGTCTATCAAGAAAAGTCCATGGGGGTCTAGTGTTACTTTCCTCTGTTTTCACTACAGGTTTAGCTAAAGCATTAACATATGAAGAAGCACTTCAGCAATCAACTACTAGTACTTCTGCTGGTGATTTTGATGCAAATGCATTTGTTGAAACTCTGAACAATTTTGTATCTGAAAATCCTTTAGTTATAGCTGGTGGTGCTGCTGTTTTGGCTTTTCCATTGGTTCTGTCTCAAGTGTTTAGTAGTAATAAGCCTAAGACATGGGGTGTTGAGTCTGCCAAGAAAGCTTATGCAAAATTGGCAGCTGATGAGAATTCAGAGTTAGTTGATATAAGAGCCACTGTGGAATTGAAGCAAGTGGGGAGTCCAGATATAAGGGGTTTGAAGAAGAAGCCAGTTACAATTGTATATAAAGGTGAAGATAAGCCAGGGTTCTTGAATAAGCTAGCTTTGAAGTTCAAGGAACCAGAGAATACTACATTGTTCATTTTAGACAAGTAAGGTTTCAAAATTATTCTTCTGTTGATTCATTGTTGATTGTGTAATGTGGTGTTTTGTGTTTTTGAAGGCATGATTAAGTACTCGCTGATACCTTAAACTTTTAAATAGAATGAATAGTGATCACATACTTCAATGTGGTTCCATAGCAGAAATAGGTCCTTTGTTCAAGTCTCACTATACCCATTATCAAAAAAAAATAAAATGAAAAGACAGAAGGATTTTTTTTTGTGCTTGGTCCAAGAAAAAGAGCCAAATCCGCACGTGAAGGAGTGTGTTGAAAACGTAATTAAGTAATTAAAAGTATGATCACTCTAACCATTTAAAATTTTAGATGAGATGGTCGCACAGTTCAACTTATGTTTATCGTTTTGGAATCTTAGTGAAACCTGGTTCATCTTGTCCCTTAAAGCTGAATTAGACAAGTAATCATGTGCTTACATTCCTTAAATCAATTAGTGTGCTAACATGCTTATACCTTGATCAGCTTCATTGTTTGGATAGGCTGCAGCTATGATCATTAAACTTCTGAAAATTGTCTCTTTCCCCACAAAAAATGAATGTTCTGCGAGTCACTTTGTATAGCTTTGCAAGATACTCCTTTAAAAGTATACAACTATTCTCTTCCTTTGATACTTAGTTTAGCTCTTTATATCTTTGTCATAGAATTCTCTTCTGGCTATTGTATTGAGGGTTTAAAGCAAACAATTAAAGATTAGTGGACAAAACGAAACGGTTTTACTGTCTTGATTGTCATGCACCTTTTCCTGGATGATTTTCTGTCAAATGATTGTACCAGCCAACTAGTTGAACAAATTAACTCTCATCCTTTCTCTTTCTTGCTTGTAATGAAGCCAGATTTGATGGGAACTCTGAGCTGGTTGCAGAGCTTGTCACAGCAAACGGTTTTAAAGCTGCATATGCAATTAAAGATGGTGCTGAAGGACCCCGAGGATGGAAGGTTACCCTTAAAAATATTGTTATCTTTATGAATTTTTAGAATGTTGGTGGCATGAAGCATAATGAATTCCAATTTCTGCAGAATAGTGGCCTTCCTTGGATACTTCCTAAGAAAACATTTAGTCTTGATTTGGGCCTGTCTGATGCTCTTGATGGTCTTCTTGGGGTATGTTGTTCTCTCTAAAGCACTGTTACTTTGTGTTTAACCTCCCATATACATATATGGTTATGCCTTTTGAGCAAGAAGTTTATGCGGTTTCTGTAACTGCAATTTAGTAATATGTAATATTTGGAGTCTATAAACTCATTGATGGAAAAGGTATGATAAACAAGCATGTCAATAGGAGTGAGGTTGATTTAGGATGTCCCGCAGAAATAAATGAGATTGACATGTCACTTCTTGTGATTTGCAACGCATTGACTTTCCTTTTGCCTAACTGCACAAAAATTGCCGAAAGTGCACAGTTGTATTGACTATAAATCGGCCTCCTAGCTATGCGTTTCTTTTAGAAGGCTTACTATATAGTGGTACTACTAGTCTACTGCTACTATTGTGATCGTCAACTATCTTGGCGCAGCATTTTGACAAACTTAACTTTACTGAGATAACATCGGTGGAATGTGGATATGCAGGACGCTTCTGATGCTGTCACCGTAGGTTTAGGTGTTGCCGCAGCTACCGCGTTTGGACTTTTGGTGTTCTCAGAGGTCAGGCTCCAATATATCTTATCGTGAACGTTAAATGGAGCACAATTTGTTAGACAGCTCATAAATGGTTCTTTTTGTCAGGCGGAAACATTACTCCAACTGTTAGGTTCAGCTGCACTTGTCCAACTAGTCAGCACGAAACTTCTATTTGCAGAGGTATGTCAGCACCATTTACAGTGTATCCTTTTCTTGCCCCAAAAGGGACGTCAGAAACGTAGTGCTGGCGATCTGGCCTTAGCTGCACTCATCCTTCTTGGATTGTTAATTTCGTTTACCTGTTAGAGTTTCTTTTCCTCTTTTAAGTAACATAGACATCCTTCAACTATAGTAAGATCTTGAATCTGAAATTGTGTATTCTGAAGGCCACTCGAAGGCTCAAATGATAACATGCAAAAGATTAAAAAAGGGCAGCCCGGTGCCCTAAAGCTCCGCTATGCGCGGGACTCAGGGAAGGGCCGGACCACAAGGGTCTATTATACACAGTCTCACCTTACATTTTTGTAAGGGGCTCTTTCCGCAGCTTGAACCCATGACCTCCTGATCACATGACAACAACTTTACCATTTACTCCAAGGCTCCTCTTCAACATGTAAAAGATTGATTAATTAATTTTACTTCTAAAACTGTTTTGTTCTATGATAGAAGGTGAATCTAATTTTATTAGACTGGCCTATATGGTTTCCGCAGGCTACTTAACGTCGATACTGATCACTCAAGAAACTTTTCTAACTTGAGAGGTCCACTAATATGTTGACATTTTCACTTTCCAGGACAGAAAGCAAAGTCTACAACAAGTTGATGAGTTCCTCACCAAAGAGGTTGCTCCAAAGGAGCTTATAGGTGACATTAAGGTAATGTGCTCATACATTCAGAACTTACTAAAGTGTTTGTTTCCCATATCAGAGAACTGTATGTTTAGCTTTCAACAAAATCATAGTTCCATTAATCATGTAATTATGCTTCTCACCTTGAAACTTCAGCAAATAGGGATGGCTCTTCTTCCAGTCCCAGTGACTAGCAAAACTCTACCTGGACCTGCAGAGACAAGTGAATCAGTTCCCGAGGTGGATGCTGCACCATCTAAAGTAGAAGCATCCGACGAGACACTTTCACCATATCCTAATGTAAGTTTCCTCGTTATTCTGTATAGTTAGTTTGATCATTTCATTATGACTTGTATAGTGGCCTGTCCATAACATGAATGACTAGTTCATCCTGGACCAACCTTCACTGTACAAACTCCATGTCCGGACCTACCTATGTTATACGAGCCACTTCTAGGTTCACTAGAATTGATGTTAGTTGTCCACACCGAGCCATCAATGGTAGTACACTCGTATATGCGTCCACATGGACCACCACACTATCAATGTCAACTCTCTGAGTTTTTCATTTATTTGCTGCTAATTTGATATCCCTGATTTGGTATATTTTAGTATCAAAAATTTGCTGATTAGTATCCCAAATTCCGTCACATCATCTCCGATTTTAATGTCTTTCTTGCTGATTAAAGAGATGTTCCTTATTATGATCTGAGATTGAGGTATTGCTGAGTTGGCAATTTTAATTTATCTATTTTGTGTATGTCATTCCCTTGTTTTCTCATCTTCGTAGTCAACTACATCTCTTTTGAACTTGTTCATGCAGTATTCTGATCTCAAGCCTCCAACGTCGCCCATGCCCTCACAACCTAGTGGCGGTGTGGAGAAAACTGAAACAGTTTTCAAGGTAGAATTATCTTCCGAGCCTACTCCAGAAGTCAATTCAGTCCCCAAACCAGAAGTAACAGCAGAAGCACTAACTGGAACTACAAGGCCACTTTCTCCATATCCCAATGTAAGTTTTTCCTTTTCATTCACAGTAGCAGGTCTCATCATTTCATTACAACATGATAAGTAAAACTCTTTGGACCATATGCAGGATTCTAACATCTTTCTGCTGATGAATCAATAATGATCTTCGTTTAAATTGTGAGATTGTCGTATTGCTGAGTGTACTAATTAAAAAACATGTGATTTTGTCTCTGGGACATTCGCATCCCGTGCTGTTTTGTCTTGTCATCTCTTTCATATTAACAAATTACTCTCTGGTCACCTAAAAGATAACAACAAGTAACCGTCATTGAAGGTGGGATTAATGGCCTAGAAAATAAGCAGGTTGCCTGACTTAAAACACTGATGATGTAAAAATTCTTTATACCATTAATATATATAAGTTAGATAATGTAAAAATTATTTATACCGTTAGTATATTAAGATAGATAATGTAAAAATTCTTTATACCGTTAGTATATATAAGTTAAATCACTAATAATGTAAAAATTCTTTATACCGTTAGTATATATAAGTTAAATCCTTCCTTTATTTGTGGTTGTTGCAGTATCCGGATCTCAAGCCTCCGACTTCGCCAATGCCTACGCAAGCATAATGTTGGACGTGCAGATTTCCATATCCAAGGTGTATCAGCTCCACAGTGCCAGTTTTTGTAGAATTTGAAGGGAAATTTGTAAAAGTATAAATCCAGATTCTCATTAATATGTCCTTCTCCTTCATTTCCATTCTTTGTAATTTATTGATGGATGTCATCATGTGATGTAGATAGAGATGGTGTAGAAGTTTTATGTGACTTAAGCAATACAATCACTTCAAAGCAAAACCATAGCAATATATTTATAGGATAAAGGAATGAAAAACATTAGAATCACCAAACCTTGAATTTTTTTTATCAGTTCAATATTTGAAGTTAACTGACTCGGCTAATGTAGATTCATGGTGGGCAGGCTCTCAAAGGGTGCAAAATGTTCCCAATCGAGGAGTTCTCCATTCCTTAGATATGGACCCGATCGACGAATACAGGTTGTACTGACGAATACAGTCTATACAAATTCGTTCAATTTTCTTTTGATTTTTCATCATCGAGTTTTGATACAGCTATCTGTTGTTTCACAGTTTCATCAATCTATAGATATACATCACTCCAATTGTTCTTTTCTGGACATTGATACAACAACACCAGCGTTGAGGAAGAAGAAAGAGGAGGAGGAGGAGATTAATGTTAACCACTTGACAGTTGAAACTTGTTTTTCCTTTTCTTTTTGAGTGTCCAAAACACACCTAATTAAGTATCTGATTTGTTGAGTTTCATGTCTAAATTATCAAAGTGTTTTCTACTTGAACTATCATCAACTAGTGAGTAAAACACACCTAAACTATTAATGATTCACTCTTCCTACCTGAAAGTTCTGGTATGAAATTCAAATAAATAATAGTTTAGGTGTATTTTGCTAAGTAGCTTGTGATAATTCAGGTAGAAAACTTCACGTATAATAATTTATATATGAAATTCAAAAATCTAAAAATATTTTAGACGTGTTTTTCACCTTTTAAGTGAGAACGCAGGAATTTCATTTATTTCACCTATCCTCTTTATTTAGGTCAAAAAGTGATGAGAATTATAGGATAAAGTGAACCAATCAAGTGTTACGTACGTTCTTCTTGAAATTGAAGTATAATCGTTTTATTATTGTTGTTTTGTTAAGTTAAATATCTTGTCAGAACATAAATTTTGTCCTCAAGTGGTCGGTCTGGAGTCTGGACCATTTTCATGTGCCAATCAATTATGTTCATGATTTGGTTAAAAATTAAATCGAACTGTGAATCAAATTAAATCGTTTAAAAAAATTGATATTTAATTTGGTTTGATTAGATTTGGTTTTAAATTTTAAAAACCAATAATATTTAGTTTGGCTTTGATTTTTACTAAAAAATAACTGAATAAACTAAATCGAACTGATAAATTATATACATAAAATTTATAATTATTTGAATATATGATATTAGTTTTTCATAAATAATTATAAATATTTTATATCTTTTAATCATTAATTTTATTTTAGTCTACTTCTTTCACATGCACTACTACACTTTTAAGTTTCATTTCTAAAAAAAAATATATTCAAACCCAACATTCTAAATCTAATTGTCTATATGTGGTGTGGTATATTACCGATTTTCTTTGCTAAAATATCTATCTACTCTTCAATACTTTGCCCCTTTGATTTTTATAGGATTAACCATTCTATTTAAAGTTGCATCTTATTTTTGTGGATGTTAGACGTGTGATGCGGAGTAACCTCTATAGTTATGCAACTTAAACATGCTAAAATATCGAAATATTATTGAAAAATACTAGAGAATTCATATACATTCATCTTGTGATAGTAAAGAGAAATTTGTTGATTCCTAATATTCATTTGAAATAGTTATCTCATGTCTCCGTTATTTTACCATTATCAATTTATCATTAGTTAGTTAAAAACTGAAAAATCAAACCAAATCGATGGTTTTTTTATTTTATTTTATTTGGTTTGATTTTAAAAATTTAAAAATTAATTAAATTAATTTGATTTTGATTTTAACCAAAAACCGATCAAATCGAACCATGAACAACCCTAGTGCCAATATATGCGCAGATATTGAACAACCCTAGTGCCAATGACTTCGGACGCAATTTCTAGGAAACGATTGAAAGATGTCATCACCTACATCACTTTTTGATTTTTTTGACAAATTCCTATTTCCTTATATTACATAGATGAAAAAGTTCTTTTGAACCAAAACTCATATTTTCTGTGACAACTTATGTTTAAAAGCATTTTTAAATGACTTAGTTTAGGTATGGTTTTAGATTGAGAATTTGAAGTTTATGAATTTGGAATTCTAAAAAAGGGCAGTTCGGTGCACTAAAGCTATCGTTATGTGCGGTGTTCGGAGAAGGGCTCCACCACAAAGGTGTATTATACACAGCCTTATCTTGCATTTCTGCATGATCTGAAATTCTAATTATTTTTAATTAAATTATTAAGTTTTAAATTAAATAATTTATACATATTCAATGAATTCCTTAAGATAAATACAAAATTTTAATCAAAGGTGACCGAGAATTCGTAATCAACACTCTGAGTCCGTCCCCTGATTATCAGCCAATGTCAAATGGAATTGAACGTAAGAAACACTCATTAGAAACTTTTCATGGAAAAAATCCTGTTCACCACAAAATGGATGGGTCCATATTCATGGTCAAATGAAAATTACACGACTTATTCCAAATCATTTATCCTCGTGTGGCTTAGAGGCAATAATTTGAATCGTATTATCAGAGGTTCAAATCCAATGACCCTTTCTCTAATGCCATTCGATGAGATTGCATATATAAGTTAAAATATCCTTATAATGAAATAGTTTTGCTCTTATGAAAAACACATTTACATCTTGTCCCAATTTATATAATATTATTTTCTTACTAATCCGTTTTAGAAAAATGGCATATATTTTTATATTTAAAAATAATTTAACTCTACACATCTTATTTTAACTTTAGGTTGTGTTTGGTTTTAAAATTTTCTGATGTTGGATTGATCAAAATGTTTTGGAAAACATTTTCTTCTGCAAAATAGTTTCAGGAAAAATAAGTTCTATAAGCACTCCACATTAATTGTCTCTTCCTCAACTCCAAGTCTCCAATATCCTATACCCCACCTCATACCCATAGGGGTCGTTTGGTAAGAGGTATAGGTGGGATATCCCAAGGATAAAATTATACCATGTTTGATTGATGGTATAAATTTATTTCAGGATTAATTTATACCATCAACCAAACATGGTATAAAACTAATACCAAATTTAGTTTTGGTATAACCCACCTTATCCCATCAATCATGAGACTATTTTATACTATCTCCCATATAGTATAAAATAGTTCAGGAATTATAATCCCAGGATTATAATCCTAGGATAATTTAGTCTACCTACCAAACGACTTAGTGTTTACCTATATTATACAAAAATAGTTAAATACATTTGAGACAATATTTTCTGCAAACTTATCAAATATAAAAAAATTAAATAAGAGCTTATTTTCATATTATGACCTATTTAAAATTATAATTTTAATTTCTTTCAAAAATTTCGTATCAAGTAAAGCTACCTCGCATAAATGACAACAAGAAGAAGATTTTATCCCAAGAAAATAGAAGTGTGTATTGTGATGATTTAACATGTGACATAAACGTAAGAAAGTTCTTTTTTGTTTTTTATTTGGTGTCCGGTACTATCTTAATTGGAGTCCGACTAATTCGAATTCGCGCATCATAGGGCCCATTTGAGGGAAGCGCTCCCTATCAAGGATTTTTTCATACCTAAAGCTCGAATACGAGACCTCTGATTACGAAAAAAGCAGTCTCATCCACTGCATCACATCTTTCGGTGGTTACGCAAAAGTTTGTTGGTGACACTAATCTATCAACATCATATCTCTCCTCTTGTCAAAGGCAACAACGCCGAACCATGTGTGAAAATTGTTCCCCTCTTTCCATTATTTGATTTAAAATACATTCTAAACCTCATTTCTATGTGCTTTCTATTTTGCCAAATTTATTTAACATTCAGCCCTGTTCATTCAAAAAAAAAAAAAAAAAAAAACATGAAACGTTTTTTCATATTTTATCCTATCAAAGGTAGGTGTGGTAGTTAATTGGTTAAACAAATTGTACAAAATTATTTTTATCATCACGTAAATCATGTATTGCTCAATTCTTATTTTGGTTTAACATTATGTCTTCTTTTTATTTTTATTATTAATATTGTTTTACGATAATAATAACGTATTCAGTATAATCTTATAAGTGGAGTATGAGAAAGGTGGTGTGTATGAAAATCTTACCTCTCACAAGGTAAAGGTTGTTTCCAATAGACAATCGGTTCAGATAAAGCATATCAAAGAAGGTTTGAAAAGAAAATACATTAATAAAGGAAATACAATAGTGAATATTATTGTGCCCAAAAAAATGGAAAAAAGAACAACATCAACAAGAAGTAATACAATAATTGATCAAGGACATAACATGTAAGATAAAATCAAAGAATAAGATATTAGGAGAGTAATAATACTAATAATGATAAGGAAACTAGACAACACTCGACTACTTATATTACTAACCTTCTACCCTCATCCTCGACCTGCATATCTTCCTATTCAAGGTCATGTACTTGGTAAGCTGCATGTGTACCATGTTCTGTCTAATCACCTCTTAACAAATACTTCTTCTACCTACCTCTACACTTCCTCAGACCCACCATAGCCAATCTTTCACACCTTTTCACTAGGACATCTGTGCATCTCCTCTTCACATGCACAAATCATCTCAGTTTCGCCTCTCTCATCTTATCCACTATAGAGGTCACTCTTACCTTGTCCGGAATTTCTTCATTCCTAATCCTATCTATCCTTGTAGGCCCACATCCATTTCAACATCAACATTTCTGCTATTTTTATATTTTGGGGTGTGAGTTCTTGACTGACCAATAATTCACTCCATACAACATAGTTGATCTGGTCTGACAACCACTTTATAAATTTTACCTTTAAATCTTTCTGAATAATTTTTATGATACAAGATATTAACACTTCTTTGAATATAGAATTTACTCCAATAAAGTAATGTTCGAATGACATTAATTTTGCAGCTATCTGGTATATCAAATATTCAAATGGATGATTTTTTGTTCCTAAGAATAATGAAACTTTAACTTTTTAGAAAATAGTATTAATTGCAATAACATAAAAGACATAAAGACACCACTGAAGTTGTTCCGAATTTATAAGTTGTTTTCGGGTACAACTATCTGTATTTAAACAACAAGAACTTCAACTTTAAGTTCAAAAACAAGTTCAAGAACAACCAAGAAGTTCAACAACTTCAAACACAAGTTCAACAACAATGAACTATCAAAATGAAGTTTCTACTATTTTCTAGAAAATAGCAAAACCGTAAGAAAGGAGATGAAACAGAAATGTAGAATCAAGTCCTCCGAATTCACGGTGTGTCCTTAAGAAATTTATTCCCCTCAAGCACCTGAGGTTATGGAATCTTTCCTCCCAAGATAAAATGATTCACTTCAGTAGAATAGTGGTACCTCAAATTCTACCGAACTTCAAACGCACTCAATGATTTGATGATCACACTTGAGTTTTTTCAAGAAGAAGAAGATGTTTTTCTTTCACAAAATTCATACCAACACCTGAGGAAAAATCAGGTATTTATAGCCATAAAGAGTTGCTTCCGAAAAGAAACAATGGTTCATGAAAAGAGAAAACTTTTTGAAATGTCACTTGACTTGCGGACCCCACCTAAGCCCGCAAGTCGTTGTTTGACGATTTACAGAATCTATCCCGCCTTCTGCGAAGCTCACCTGCTTCCGCAGGTGACGACCTGCCCGCGCAGGTCGTCCTTTTCGCATGAAATAGTGTGTTGCTTCCTCGAAGGGTCGCGTCCCTTCAAGGTACGTTATGACATGCGTCCGCACATGTTCGTGTGCATCCATAAATGGAGAAATATCATTTCTTATCGGATTTTTGGATTACAATATCACTATTTTTTCAAGTTACAAATGAATTTTCTCCAAAAAGATAGTGTCTTGATCGATCATTTGACAAATCCAAATCTGAATCTGAATTCGAATTTGAATCAGAAGACGAATTCGAGCCGAGCAAGCGACGACGATGACGACGCGAGGCTTGTCTAGTTCTTTCCTCACTATCCACATAAAGGAATGCATCTCAATATATGCATAAGAATGTTTCTTTCTCCGACCAATGTGGGAGAACTTTACATTTTTAAAAGTGAACTACACATTTCACTTTCCCTCCAATTTTTCTTCCCTCCATTTTCCATTCACAAAATACTTAGATCCCAATAATCCTCCACATGAATAGGAAATGACTATTTCAACAAAGAATATACGCACAAGTGTGTGATCAACAAGCAAAGACTAATTGCATCTAGATAAGTAGGTTTCTGATGTCACCTAAAATATACCTATGAAAAAGTATAATGTGGTCGCTGTATCAAATATAGAACCCAACCAGATTGGGGTCGATCCCACAGGGAATAGGTCGAAGTTGTGTAGAATACTAGACTGAGTAATTGGTGAATAATTAAAACTGGGGAGTTTTGGGAATAAATAGTAACAGTAACGATTGATGACTGTATCGAGTTTGTAGACAATAAGGGAAATACACTAGGACTGTGATCCCCAATGATTCCTTAACTCCACCGGTTACTTGTGCTAACAAAATCGTCCCACTGTGTTGTATGCAAAATCTGATAAGATATGTTCATCTAAACGTCTCTCGACCTTGGTTAGAAGAATTTCACTCTTCTCCTCTCGGTCTCCAAGTGTCGCACTACTAACCCTTGTCTTGGATCTCAGATAACTATTCCCGCTAAGGCTCAAGTAATTAGATGAAGGTTGATAGCTTCAAATCTCTGTTGTTATCTCCTTTTTCCAATCTCTACCCCTCTCTCTAGCAAGTCTAGAATACAGGAGAGTTTCTAACCTTTGCAACTGTTAGAAGATCAATCACAACGACGAAAATACCAATACATGCATTCACAGTGGTTCAGAGTTGCTTTGCACTTAACCTGTTTCGTTAATTCCCTATGGTTCACACAACCCTAGTTGATGAGTTTAGTTACTCATAATAACAAGCACACAAGAAGGATTCAAAGATGAAAACATAATTGCATACTCACAATAATGAAGAAGAACTGAAATCTCAATTATGAATAAAACTCGAATCTAGGGTTTTTGATTACAAAAACAATAATATATTTATGAACTCAGAAACAATAGAAAATATCTCTCAAAACAATGTATTGACTAACTCTCGCACATAGGACTATAAAGGGGTATTTATAGATACAAGGCTAATCCTATCCTAATCAAAACAGGAGAACAAAGTCGGCAACTTCCACGGTATCGTGACTTGGTGTCGTGGAACCAAGTCACGCCACGTAGGTGAATGTCATGGAAATCAGGCTCAATTAGACATCTTCAGAAGTTGACTCACGCCACCCTTTCACGCCACGTAGGTGGACTTATGCCACGTGAGTGCTGCCGTGGAAATCAGACCACATTCGATCATCTCTGAAGATGACTTACGACAGCCACTCACGTTACGTGAGTGGGGTCGTGACTCCCTCTCTAGTGCAGATTCTTGTTCTTTCATCTTCAGACACTTCGTTCTCGGGCGTGATTCTTTCTTTTGATCATTTGTTGCCTTCAAAACCTGTTTTCCTGCATTGTAGGACAGAAGCCACATCATACCAACCAAATACACCCAAGTTATTGCATATTTTCCTTGTTTTAAGCATCGAAAGTGCCATGTAACAATGACACATCAACACCTTCAACTTAGAACATTTGCATGTCCTCGGGCGAACAAAACAAAAACAGACATGTACGATGCTTAATTAAGAGAAACCTAAGGGACTTATGGCAGTCGACTCATTTTCTTTGGGCACAAAACTTTTTTGACCCCTCCTATTTGTAAATCAAGACCACAGTGTGCTTACAGGCAGCATATTATTATGACACAGAAGGGATCAAGTGATGGCACCAGATTATGAACAACCAACTAAGCATATATACAAATGACATTATTTGAACAAATAGCAGCTAATAATGCAACCCATGTACTTTCACAATCAAAGAAGTCCCATGCACTCACAGTATGCTAATGAATCTCAAATTAGGGACTCAGTCAAAACACTCTCTCTCACAAAGAAGTTCAAACAGTGTGCATGAAATACCATAGGCTTGCCCTTATTTTCTATGTCTTAGTTTTTTTCGGATAGTTGGACTAGGATCACTATAGGACTTTACTCGGCTTGTAATGTAGGCATGGGGATAGGTATGGTACATATGGATATGGTGACTCAGCCCTCCTTGACACTACACTACTTTTGGCTCCAACTTCCAACCATTCTCATTTTTACTCTCCCTTATTTTCCTTTCTTTTATTTTCAGATTTCGGGTGTGATTTTTCTCAAACTTCACAACACAATTTTTTTTTCTTTCTTTCACTTTATATATTTTTTCTTTGTATTCACACCCAAATCTGTTTCTCTTTTTCTTTTATTACCCCCTTCTTCATACCCAAATCAATCTACGCACCCCTATAATAGTCACCCTCAACTTAGGCTATTTGCCTGAGTCGAGGTACACAGTTTCCAAAGAGGGACCAGGTCCAAGACAGGTTCATTGTAATTAAAATAGGAAGGTGAATAGGCTAATGAAAGAAATTGGTCAATTTAGGCTCAAAATCGGGATTAGGGATATTTACTTCATTTGGTCGGGCGTTTAGGATAAAAGTGGACTTATTCAAAAACAGCCTATGATCCTTTCCTAACCACTATCCTCTAACCTAGGCAAGACTAACCGAGCAAGTTCTGGATCGCACACACAAAGTGAACTAAGTAATAACCTCACACACACATAGCACAGGGTTACACTGTCAACTACTACCTATCCAGTTCATGCAATGCTAGCTACAGTTATTTTGCCTATAATACTAATTCCATAACAATATCCAACAGGTGTCAAAGTCACAAACTAACATACTATACACACACTTTAAAAAAAAATAAAAATTCAGGAGGGGTATCCTTTAGATTATCACAAACAACATTAAAAACATGTTCAAAACTAGACTGCACTAAGGTTCCCCTATTTTTCTCCTAATTAAACATGAAAACACATAACTAATATAAATAAACACCTAAACATGCTGGTTCTACTATGATAGCATTTGAGGGAAAAGAAACACAACAACAAAAACCCCCAAGAGGACATATAGACCCACAAATAGCTCCGCCCCCACCAAATAAGCATACATTATCTCCAATGCATTAGACTAAAATAAAACAAGGGAGTTAGGAACATACCTGTGGCACCCTAGGTGTGTGGGTCTAATGTCGATCAAAATAACAAAAATTAAAGCAAATGTAGGAATAGCAAGACACCTTGGGTTGCCTTCCAAGCAGTGCCTGATTTAACGTCGTGGCACGACGTGAGTGTCTTGATTACTCAGACTTCATCAAGATATCCCTTGGGTTTGCCTCCAGGGTCATCTAAAATATTTATTTTCGCAACCACCCTCATGTCCCTTGGTTGCTTCATAGTTCTGCAAACATTGAACGTGACTTTCTTATTATTTAGCCTGAATTTCAGCTCACCCTATTCCATATCTACCAATGCTCTACAGGTGGCTAAAAATGGTCTCCCCAAAATTATGGGCATCTCAAAATCAACCTCACAGTCCAAGACAACAAAGTCAGCAGGAAAGATGAAGTTTTCAACTTTGACCAAAACATCAAATAATATGCCTACAGGCTTCTTGATCGTATGATCCGCCATCAACAATCGCATCTTTGTTGGCTCGAGGGTTCCCAAGCCTAATTTCTTGAATACTGCCAGCGGCATCAAGTTAATGCTTGCACCTAGGTCACAAAAAGCTCTGACAAAGTTAACTGACCCAATTGTGCATGGAATTGTGAAGGCACCGGGATCGTCTTTCTTTTGCACAAGAGAACGGGATGCAATTGCACTACAATGGTGCAAAATCACCAATAGACTCATAACTAACAGTTCTCTTCTTTGTGACCAACTCTTTCATAAACTTTGCATATCCAAGCATTTGTTCCAGCGCCTCCACCAATGGGATGTTTATAGAAAGTTGCTTCAATATAGACATGAACTTATGAAATTTTCCATCCTTCTTCTTCTTCTTCTTCTTCTTCTTCAAGCACTGGGAGAATGGAGGTGGCGGCTTAGGAATGGGGTTTAGCATTTGTGGGGCTTCCTTTTCTTTCTCATTTTCAGCATTCACCTCGTTTTCATCAGTCTGAGGCTTTTCAACTTCTTTCATGATCTCCCCACTAATAATTTTATTTTCATCCACCTTTTTCTTGAGACGTTGAGGGAAAGGTGGAGGAAGTTTTGGGAATGGAACATACTTCTTTAGAGCTTCCTTTACCTTTTTCGTGGCGTTCGTTTGCTCTTCTAGTGTAGCCTAAACACCCTCAACTTGTTTCGGTGCCTCAATGAGAGTCATTTCGCTTCTTGTTGTGATAGCCATACAATGAGCATCATTTTTTGGGTTTGGGATGGTGTTTCTCGGAAGTGTACCAAGTTGGCATTGGTTTAATGCCACCAATAACTGCCCGAACTGTTGCTCCAACTGTTTTATGGCAGTTGAGTGAAATTCAACTTTCTGACTTATTTTCGAAATATTTGTCCTAATCTCTTTTAGACAGTTTTCTTGGCTCTCTGACCTCGTAACTAGTTTATTAAGAAGGTTTTCAATCCTTGAATTTTTAGACTCATCATTTCGGTGCCCTGGTGGTACATAAAGGCCACTATTTTCTCTATAGTCATCCTTCCGTCTCCAATCACCATCACGGTCTCGTTCTCGATATCTATTTCCCAACTTATTGTAATTATCTCTATAATAGTTATGACCTTGATTCCCTTGCCTCGAGTTCCAAGAGTTTTGATTAGACCCTTAGCCCTTGGCTCGAAAACCCGCCACTTTGCGATCCAAGTATTTAGCCTTCTCATCAGATTTACTATCGTCATGTCTAGGCGTTTTACCTTTTGTACCTATAGCATGCACCATTTCAGCATCTCTAGTCGCAATCTATTTGGCCAGAAGACCAATTTCTGTCCTCAGCTGAGCGACCTTTTGAGCTACAGATTCGTCCAAAGCCCGTCGTGCTGGTGAAGCTCCAATAGCATATGTGCCAGCAGGCGTTTCTGCCTCCCGAGTATGCCAGCCTCGGTTGGTCTTAGTGATACGATCTAATATCTCCGAAGGTCGTTCCCATCTCATACTCATGAATGCTCCACTAGTGATAGTATCTGCTACCACTTTTGTGTTGACATTTAAAGCTCTGTAGAAGATTTCAAGTAAGTTTCTACCACTCATCCTGTGATTTGGCACATTCTGTAGCTTCTTCTTGAACCTTAGCCATGTCTCGTACAGTGCTTCAGAATGTAGTTGTCTGAAATTGTAAATTTCATCCTTTAATAGTAATATCTTGGAAGGTGTAAAGAATCTTTCCAGAAATTAATCTCTTAATTCTTGCCAAGTAGTGATCGAACGTCGTGGTAATTCTGCCAACCACAAAGTCGCTTCTCCTATTAGAGAGAATGGGAACAATCTCAATCGAATAGCCTCTTGGTCAACTCCAGGCAGATTATACGATGTGCAGACCCCCACAAAATTCATCACCTGCATGTTTGGATCATCAGTAGGAAGACCGGTGAACACACCCTTCAAGTTTAGTAGGTGAATCATGGCACTGGTAATGTCAAACTTAGTGCTCGGAGGTAACTCAGGTGGAATAATGGCACCAGTCTCTGTTAGCTCAAAGTAGGCCACGTCTTCTTCCTCAAGATCATCATAAATTGGCACATGCGGTCTTTGAAGTGATTGTTGAGCTCTTAATCTTCTTTGTCTCTCTTCAGCCTCAGCCAGTCGCTGAGCTTCTTCTTGCATAGCTCGATTATCCCTCCCTGCTTGCATAAGAGCAGCTTGTCTAGCATGCTCTTCTCGTGTTAATCGAGCAGTAGTTTGGTCCGCTGTTTCATGACCAACCGTCTGAATTGGTGGATTATGAATGTCTCCCATGGCGGAAGGATCCTGAACTTCTTCAGTATTTACCATTCTTCGATTAACCCTTAGAGTCCTTTCTATTTCAAGATCAACTGGAATCAGGGGATTGCTTTGACTCCTAGCATTGGGCATACACCGGTGTGTGCCCTTAAAAGTATAGAAAAATAATACCAATCAACTCCAACAAATAAACTAATCAACTCTGTAACTGTACGCCCCGGCAACAGCGCCAAAATTTGATTTCGCCCAAAATATACCTTTGAAAAAGTACAATGTGGTCGTTGTATCAAATATAGAACCCAACTCGGTTGGGGTCGATCCCACAGGGAATAGGTTGAAGTTGTTTAGAATACTAGACTGAGTAATTGATGAGTAAGTAAAACTGGGGAGTTTTGCGAATAAATAGTAACAGTAACGATTGCTAATTGTATCGAGTTTCTAGACAATAAGGAAAATACACTAGGACTGTGATCCCCAATGATTCCTTAACTCCACTGGTTACTTGTGCTAACCAAACCGTCCCGCTGTGTTGCATGCAAAATCTGACAAGATATGTTCATCTAAACGTCTCTCAACCTTGGTTAGACGAATTTCACTCTTCTCCTTTCGGTCTCTAAGTGTCGGACTACTAACCCTTGTCCTGGATCTCAGATAACTATTCCCGCTAAGGCTCAAGTAATTAGATGAAGGTTGATAGCTTCAAATCTCTGTTGTTATCTCCTTTTCCCAATCTCTACCCCTCTCTCTAGCAAGTCTAGAATACAGGAGAGTTTCTAACGTTTTCAATCGTTAGAAGATCAATCACAACGAAGGAAATACCAATACATGCATTCATAGTAGTTCAAAGTTGCTTTGCCCTTAACCTGTTTCGTTAATTCCCCATGGTTCACACAAACCTAGTTGATGAGTTTAGCTACTCATAATTGCAAGCACACAAGAAGGATTCAAAGATGAAAACATAATTGCACACTCACAATAATGAAGAAGAACTGAAATCTCAATTATGAATAAAACTCGAATCGAGGGTTTTTGATTACAAAAACAATAATATATTTATGAACTTAGAAACAATAGAAAATATCTCTCAAAACAATGTACTGACTAACTCTCGCACATAGGACTATAAAGGGGTATTTATAGATACAAGGCTAATCCTATCCTAATCAAAACAGGAGAACAAAGTCGGCAACTTCCACGGTATCGTGACTTGGTGTCGTGGAACCAAGTCACGCCACGTAGGTGAATGTCATGGAAATCAAGCTCAATTAAACATCTTTAGAAGTTGACTCACGCCACCCTTTCACGCCACGTAGGTGGACTCACGCCACGTGAGTGCTGCCGTGGAAATCAGACCACATTCGATCATCTCTGAAGATGACTCACGACAGCCACTCACATTATGTGAGTGGACTTCACGGCACGTGAGTGGTGTCGTGACTCCCTCTCTGGTGCAGATTCTTGTTCTTTCATCTTCAGACACTTCATTCTCGGGCTTGATTCTTTCTTTTGATCATTTGTTGCCTTCAAAACCTGTTTTCCTACAATGTAGGATAGAAGCCACATCATACCAACCAAATACACCCAAGTTATTGCATATTTTCCTTGTTTAAAGCATCAAAAGTGCCATGTAACCATGGCGCATCAGTTTTCCTTTGAGCTTTCCGTAGTGAACTTGCATCGGATGCACTCGGTCAATTGGTAGATGTGATATCTTTGAACCGTCAAATTTTAATGTACAACTAGACAACACAAGTCACACAACCATCCTTTTACCATTTATGGCTCTCACGATTTTGTTCTTTTCAGCCATGAACACAACCTGGTTTCATAAGAGCTTAGAGAATAGGCATTTACTATCATTCTTCTTGAAGCGGCTTCCACTTCACTCTCACATAGGTGATTTCTAAACATTTAATCCTATAGATCAAACAATTTGGTCAAATCTGCCAAACTTAGAAACCATTAAAAGACTACTAACCATAAGTCTTATCCTTGTTTCCTGAACATTGTCTTCATCATGAGAATGGGTAGAGTTTATTGACAATGTTGAACCGTCACTCACAACTTTGTTTGATCTCCTTGAACCTAGCTCTTGGGATCTCCATTCCGCTAGGTAGAGTTACCGCTGTGATGACTTGTCCTAGGCCGTAAACTCATTCCCTTGATGATTTCTCAACTCCCTCTCTAGATAGGCCTTTTGTAAGTGGATCCGACACATTATCCTTTGACTTCACATAGTCAATCGTGATAATTCCACTAGAGAGAAGTTTTCTAATGGTATTATGTCCCTGTCTTATATGACGAGATTTACCGTTATACATCATGCTCCCTTCCCTACCTATTGCCTCTTGGCTATCATAGTGTATGCATACTGGTGCCAATGATTTGGACCAATAAGGAATATCTTCCAAGAAATTCTGGAGTCATTCAGCTTCTTCACTGGCTTTATCTAATGCGATAAATTCAGATTCCATATTAGAGCGGGCAATACAAGTCTGTTTGGATGATTTCCAAAAGACTGCTCCTCCACCTAAAGGATATATCCACTCATGAATTTTACTTCATTTGATCCGGTGATCCAATTTTCATCACTATATCCTTCAATTACCGCGGATATTTGTTATAATGCAAAGTAAAGTCTTGAGTATGTTTTAGATATCCCAAAACTCTTTTCATTGTCGTCCAATGAGTTTGATTGGGATTACTCGTGTACTGACTTAATTTACTAATAGCGCATGCTATATCTGATTGTGTACAATTCATGATGTACATCAAAATTCCCAACATTCTTGCATACTCCAATTGTGAATCACTTTCACCTTTATTCTTTTGAAGTGCAAAGCTCACGTCTAATAGAGTCTTGGAAATATTGAAATCCAAATACTTGAACTTGTCAAGTACCTTTTCAATATAATGAGGTTGTGACAATGTCAACCCTTGTGGAGTTCTATGAATTCTTATTCCTAAGATCACATCCGCAACTCCAAGGTCTTTCATATCAAACTTGTTCTCAAGCATTAGTTTCATAGCATTTATGTCAGAAATGTCTCTACTGATAATCAACATGTCATCCACATATAAACAAACAATGACTTTGTGATTTGGAGTGTCTTTAATGTAAACACATTTATCAAATTCATTTATTTTGAATCCGTTTGCCAACATGGTTTGGTCAAACTTTACATGCCACTGTTTGGGTGCTTGTTTTAGTCCATAAAGTGACTTAACAAGTTTGTACACTTTCTTTTTTTTACCAGGAACCACAAAACCCCCGGGTTGTTCCATGTAAATTTCTTCCTCCAATTCTCCATTTAAGAATGTTGTTTTCACATTCATTTGATTGATTTCAAGACCATATACCGCAGCTAATGCAACTAACATCCGAATGGACGTTATCCTTGTTACTGGCGAGTATGTGTCAAAATAGTCAAGACCTTCTTTTTTTCTAAAGCCTTCCACTACAAGTCTTGCCTTGTATTTGTTAATAGTACCATCAGCTTTCATTTTCCTTTCCTTTTGAAGATCCATTTAGAACCTAAAGGTTTATTTCCTGGAGGAAGATCAACCAACTCTCAAGTATGGTTGCTCAAGATTGAATCAATCTCACTATTAACAGCCTCTTTCCAAAAGAATGAGTTTGCAGACGACATCGCTTCTTTAAACGTTAGAGGTTTATTTTCAAGAAGAAATGTTACAAAATCTGATCTGAAGGAAGTCAACATTCTTTGTCGCTTACTACGCCTTGGATTCTCTTCATTAAGTACATTCTCCCTTGGTTCATCCCTAGGTTGTTTAGACCCTTCACTTGACAATTCATTTAGAAACTTATAAGGATAAATGTGTTCAAAGAACTCAGCATTATCTGATTCAATTATCGTATTATCATGGATATCCGGATGTTCGGATTTATGAACCAAAAATCGACATGCTTTACTATTTGTAACATATTCGATGAAAACACAGTCCATAATCTTTGGTCCTATTTTCAACCTTTTAGGTATAGGAACTTAGACTTTGGCTAGACGCCCCCACACTTTGAAATATTTCAAGTTGGGTTTCTTTTCTTTCCATTTGTCATATGGAATAGATTGTGTCTTTCCATGGGGCACTCTATTGAGTATGCGATTAGCTGTAAGGATAGCTTCCCTCCCACAAGTTTTGTGGTAAACCTGAATTTATTAGTAAGGCATTCATCATTTCCTTCAATGTTCGGTTTTTCCTTTCTGTAATCCTATTTGATTGAGGTGAATACGGGGTCGTAGTTTGATGGACAATTTTATTTTCCAAACATATCTCCGCAAAAGAAGATTCATATTCTCCACCCCTATCACTTCTTATCATTTTGATCTTTTTATCCAACTGATTTTCAACTTCAGTTTTATATTACCTAAATGCATCTATTGCCTCATCCTTACTATTCAACAAATAGACATAACAAAATCTAGTGCAATCGTTGATAAAAGTTATGAAATACTTTTCCCACCATGAGATGGTGTCGACTTCATATTATAAATATCTGTGTGAATTAAGTCTAAGGGATTGGAATTCCTTTCAACAAACTTATACAGATGCTTAGCATACTTAGATTCAACACATGTTTGATACTTTGATTTACTGCACTCAAAGTTAGGCAAAACTTCCAAGTTAATCAGTTTTCGCAAGGTTTTATAATTGACATGTCCTAAGCGTTCATGCCATAAATTGTTTGACTCAAGTAAGTAAGAAGAACCAAAACTTTTATTCATATCAATAGTCATTACATTGATCTTAAAAAGGCCCTCGGTGAGGTAACCTTTGCCTACATACACTTCATTCTTACTAATTACAACTTTGTCATAAACAAATACACATTCGAAACCATTCTTAGTCAGAAGTGAAGTAGAAACCAAGTTCTTTCGCAACTCCGGAATATGAAGGACATTGTTTAGAGTCACCACCTTGACCGATGTCATCTTCAATCAAACCTTGTCCGTTCCTTCAACCTTTGCCGTAGCGGAGTTGGCCATAAATATCTTCTTATCATTTTGAGCAGGAGAAAATGATGCAAATAGTTCTTTACTGTCACACACGTAGCGGGTGGCACCTGAATCAATTCACCACTCTGTAGGATTTCCAACAAGACTGCATTCCGAGAGCATAACACACATATTGTCCATTTCTTGTTTGGATTCAGCCATGTTTGCTTGGTCCTTTTTCTTACCCTTCTTCAGAGCCCGACAATCAGCAAACTTGTGGCCAGCTTTGCCACAATTAAAGCAATTTCCTTTGAATTTCTTCTTAGGAGGATTGCCTTTATGTGCTTGTGTTTTCTTTCTCTTCTTTGATTTGTTGGGATCATCTTCCATAATATTTGCTCCGTTTATTACAGAGTTCCCACAAGACCTCTTTTCAGCTGCCTTATTGTCTTCTTCAATCCTCAACCTCACAATGGGGTCTTCAAATGACATCTCCTTATGCTTATGCTTTAAGTAGTTTTTAAAGTTCTTCCACAAAGGTGGTAACTTCTCGATTATCGCAGCTACTTGAAAAGCATCGTTCACAATCAAACATATAAAGAAGGTTAAGTGAACATTAATAACATTCTTAAAATGTTTAACACATTCTTATCTAAAATTATATCTTCTGCAAGGAGGTCGTGAATAATGACTTGCAACTCTTAGACTTGGGTAACTACATCTCTGTTGTCTAACATCGTAAAGTCCAAAAATTTAGCAACAATGAATTTCTTCATTCCAGTATCCTCTGTTTTGCACTTCTTTTCTAAAGCATCCCAGAGGTCCTTTGAGGTCTTCATCATGCTATACACATTGTATAGGTCATATTATAGGCCACTCAATATGTAATTCTTACATAAAAAATCCAAGTGCTTCCAAGCTTCAATTACTACAAAGCGATCCTTTTTCGGAGTATCTTCCGGTAATTCAGGAACTCTTTTTGTGATGAATTTTTGCAGACTCAAAGTAGTTAGATAAAAGAACATCTTCTGCTGCCAACGTTTGAAAGCAACACCACAAACTTTTCCTGGTTTTTCCGCCGGTGCCATGGCATGAGCAGCATTCGTACGACTTGAAGTAGCAATGTTTTTTGCTACAACATTCGTCGTTCCATCATTGACTTGAATTTCATTAATCACTTTGTTGTCACAAAGTGACAACCAATTTAGTATTTTAAATACTAACAACAAAGTTTTTAAACTGTAAACAACTTGTTTCTAGTTTAACGACAAAGTTTTTATATTCTTTAAATCGTCAACCGAATGATCTTTGACTAGTGATGAAGTTTTGATATCTTCAAATCACTATCAAGTTCAAGCAGAGTAGAAAATCAAATGGTTTTAATTTCCAGAAACCAAAAATATAGATTATAATAAATTTCTTAAGATTGTTGTTTCTGGATACAACTATCTGTATTTAAACAACAAGAACTTCAACTTTAAGTTCAAAAACAAGTTCATGAACAACCAAGAAGTTCAACAACTTCAAACACAAGTTAAACAACAATGAACTATCAAATTGAAGTTTCTACTATTTTCTGGAAAATGGCAAAACTATAAGAAAGGAGATGAAACAGAAATGTAGAATCAAGTCCTCCGAATTCACGATGTGTCCTTAAGGAATTTATTCCCCTCAAGTACTCAAGGTTATGAAATCTTTTCTCCCAGGATAAAATGATTCACTTCAGTAGAATAGTGGTACCTCAAATTCTACCGAACTTCGAACGCACTCAATGATTTGATGATCACACTTGAGTTTTTTCAAAAAGAAGAAGATGTTTTTCTTTCACAAAATTCGTACCAACACCTGAGGAAAAATTAGGTATTTATAGCCATAAAGAGTTGCTTTCGAAAAGAAACAATGTTTCATGAAAAGAGACAACTTTCTGAAATGTCACTTGACCTGCGGACCCCACCTGCGCCCATAAGTGGCGACATGCAGCCGCAGGTCGTCGTTTGACGATTTACAAAATCTGTCCCGCCTTCTGCGAAGCTCACCTACGCGCGCAGTTCGTTCTTTTCACGTGAAACAGTGTGTCTCTTTCTCGAAGGGTCGCGTCCTTTCGAGGTGCATTGTGACATGCGTCCACACATGCTCGTGTGCGTCCGTAAATGGAGAAATATCATTTCTTATTGGATTTTTGGATTACAATATCACTGTTTTTTCAAGTTGCAAATGAATTTTTTCCAAAAAGATAGTCTCTCGATCGATCATTTGATAAATTCAAAGCCGAAGTCGAGCGAGCGACGACGATGACGACGCGAGGCTTGTCTAGTTCTTGCCTCACTATCCACATAAAGGAATGCATCTCAATATATGCATAAGAATGTTTCTTTCCCCCACCAATGTGGGTGAACTTTACATCTTAAAAGTGAACTACACATTTCACTTTCCCTTCAATTTTTCTTCCCTCCATTTTTCATTCACAATACACTTAGAACCCAACAATAAGTAAACACTTAAAGTTTGCGGGGGTCCTATTAGCCCCCCCGCCCCCCACAAAACTAGTTAAGATCATTTTAAATACCCCCATTTGAGCTCACTTGGTGTAGAGAGTGTACTTCACTCTCCAATAGAGCGTGAGATGAGATAAAAAATTATTATTATTTATTTTTTCCATATTTATTTCATTAAAAATACTTTTTCTTTTACTTTATTTATTTTAAATTGCTTTTCAATTCTACTTTTCCCCTCTTATCTTCTTCATCCCTATTACCACCCAAATATTTTCTTCATTTCAATATTTTGAACGTCTTCTTGCTTTTCTTTTTCCCCTTTTATCTTATTTCTTCTTTGTTTGTTCAAGCTCTTTTTCTCCTTAGATTGTTCTCAATACCTCATTATTCTTTAATTTATTTATTTTTCTTTTGAATTTTGTTATGAGGTTATTTGGTTAAATAATACAACAAAGCTCCATTTTAATGGGGTTCCAATCAATCATAACTGCTAATGGTTTAAGTTTTAAATGGAAATTTGATGACAAATTACAATAATTTGGAAGTGGATACAATGGTGGCGGGCGAAATACTTATGCCAGTAATGGACTTATAGCATTAGTGGACTCGTGTAAATTAGTGACGAAAAGTTTGATTTTATAGTAGAAGAATGGTTATTGAGTTTTGGTTCAATTATGGCCTATTTAAGATCAAGAAAACATATGGGTGGTACAATTTTTGGGCTATTATTGATTTTGGTGGTGACATTTTTATTTCTCAAGCTTTCTAATATGATGAATGGTAATAGTGAAAATTTATGGAC
This sequence comes from Capsicum rhomboideum, assembly GCA_031232105.1. Classification (NCBI taxonomy): domain Eukaryota; kingdom Viridiplantae; phylum Streptophyta; class Magnoliopsida; order Solanales; family Solanaceae; genus Capsicum; species Capsicum rhomboideum. Next base: position 17,416,026 of record CP124710.1, read on the forward strand.
AAAGGCGAGAAGAGGGAACCGTGTCGCGAAGAGTGAAGAGGGTTTAAGTGATGAGTAAAAGGAGGATAGAGAAAAAAACGAAATAAAGTGAGAAAAACAAAAAATAAATCAATTGGACATGTGTCAGGCAATGATTGGTGCGTGTTGTACCCATTTCTTCTTATACGTAAGGTTGCATCAAATATGTTGTATTTATAACATTCTTAAATTGTTAAGGACAGTAATAAGACCCCCACAAAGTTAAAGTGTCTTTTTAAAAATTTGGGACAACTTCAATGATGTCTTTATGTCTTTTCTGTTGCAATAACAATGATACTTCTGATGGTGTTGAAGAATTTAGTAATGCTTCCATTTCAATAGAAAAACTAGTATAATAAATAACTCTAATTAATAGGCTCAAACCTTCTTTACCTCTTTGCCTTTTGGTACATTAAATAAACTTACATAGCACAAATCCCGGTCATAATCCATTTGAAATCTCACAATTTTGGATCTAGACTCAATTTTTTCTTATAAGATCTAAGTGAAATCCATTTACAAGGACCCTCTAGGTATGACGTAATGACGTGACATTCTTTGATTTGACATGATATTTTTTTTTTAAAAAAGAATACTTTTAAAATTTATGGATCAAAATAATCCTTGAATAAAATAACATTCTTTTGTAAACAAATTAATAAGAAAAAACGTGCAACATAAAGTTTTTGCACTTGAATTAACTGTTCAAAAAAGTTTTTGGTAGGTAGCAAATGTAAAGGCGATAATCTACTTGTCTAATAATTAATAGTTGTTTTAGCTATTTTCTTTGCTTAAATTTTTTATAATTAAATTTGTCTTGAGTAGACTTGATATTTGATTACTCTAGATTAAGATAGTAATTGAGTTCAATTTCAATTGTTAGCTTAAATCGAGTGATTAGGGTGAATTTCCCAATTACTTATGTTATCTACTTCACTTAATTGATCATCGAGTTATACTTCGCTTGATTGATCATCGAATTATCATATTATGAATTCAATTTAATTTTTCATGTATTTAATTGAATTTTCTTCTTTCTTGATCTATTTATAAATTCATTTAGGCCTTTTTTTCTCCTATTCTCATCCCTCGACAAAAAAGGACAGACTAATCAATCAAGGGAGACAGATATAAGGAGAAAAATGGAAATTGGATGTAATTCATGGTGGCAAAAAATGGCCCACACTTGAAACTTTCTTGAATTGTTCTTGAAATTCTTTGTTCACATGACAAATTTCTTCTTCCCCCTTTCCCCTTTCCACATATTTTCCTCTTTATATCACCCTTTCATACTGTTTCTGCAATTCATAAAGAAGCCCCTTAGAAACTACACAGCACCTTCACTTCCTCTCCTTTATCCTCTTTTACTTCTAGTAACCATTTGTTATCTTGAAATGTTCGCTGATTTCAAATAATCATTTGTCATATTTGAATTTTATTCTTGTTTTTAGACACCCCATTTATATTTGATCCCCAAATGGAGAATGTTAAAGCTTGGGATAAAGAAACTCTAATTACTGAGCTTACTCAAGGGAAAGAGTTTGTAAACAGGCTAAAAGACCAGTTTGATCCTTTGGCTTCACCAGAAGAATGTGATTTACTTCTTGAGAAAATACTTTCATCACTTGACAAATCATTGTCAATTTTGAATTGGAAGGTTCTTAATGGAACTAAAGAACCTTTTACTTCTTGTTCATCAATTTCTGATTTAGGTTCTTTGAGGGATCAAGGCCAAAATAAGAAAAGGTAAATTAATTTTAGACCTCAATTAAACCACTTTATAGTAAAGGACAGTCCGGTTTACTAAAGTGTCCGCTATTCATGGGATTCGGAGAAGGTCCGGACCACAAGAAACTATTTTAGTAAGTCTTATCCTACATTTCTGCGAGAGGCTATTTCTATGATTTGAACTCGTAACCTCCTGGTCATATGACAGAAACTTTATCAATTACTCCAAGTTCCCCTTCAACTTAACCGTTTTCTGTGGTTTCTTGAAATTAAGACATTGGATTTTGTTCTAAAAATTTGTTTGAATTTGCAGAAAGAAAATGCAGGAATGGAGTAAAGAAGTTAGAATATCTGGGACAGTTCTTGAAAGTTCCAATCATGATGATGGTTATAGTTGGAGAAAGTACGGGCAGAAAGACATTTTAGGAGCTATTCATCCAAGGTAAAAGAAATAAAAAAGAAAAAGAAAAAGAAACCCCTGTTCCTTCTTTTTCTTTTTTGGTTGTTAAACTATTTTCATGTTATGACAACCGCCCTTTATTTTAATACTCCCTCCATTTAAAAAAGAATAATCTACTTTCATTTTTAGTATGTTTCAAAAAGAATGATTCTTTTTTTTTTTGGTAATACTTTAATTCCAACTTTCCACGTGGCATGTTTAGGACCACAAGATTAAGGGTATTTTGATACATTTGATATAACTTTAATTTAAAATCACAACTTTCAAATTTTTATTTTATTTTATTAAACTCCGTGCCAAGTTAAAACATGTAATTCTTTTAGAAACGGAGGGAGTAACATATTTTGCGTGAATGTTAGTTACACTTCACTAATTTCACTCAGAATATGCACTTAAACTAACCTAAAGTTCAGTTTCTTTCACTTTTGTTAGCTGGCGATAGATTTTAAATTACAAAATGTTCAAAGCAAGAATGTCCTTAAAATTTACAACAATTCAACTTTTGGGCTAGAAGGGTGTCCAAAGTTGTTACATTTTTTTCTTTTCCATTTAGACAAACCTATTAGATACCTAAAGTATATTTGCCTATTGAACAATAACAAGTGTTTTTCTTGAATCATATAGCTTCTTGTAGAAATGCAGGGTAAGGTTGCGTACAATAGATCCTTTGGTCTGGTCCTTTCACGGACCCCGCGCATAGCAGGAGCTTCAGTGTACCAAACTGCCCTTTTTCGAAAATAAATAAAATTAAGAAGATTCATGATGCCGCGGAAGCACTAATTACTAAATTCTAAGTGCATACTTGGTTGGCAATGGATTTGTATCTAAGATGAATTTTACATTTGAAATTGCAGGGCTTATTACAGATGCACTCACAGGAATACACAGGGCTGCTTAGCAACAAAACAAGTTCAAAAATCAGAAGAAGATCCTTTAGTCTTTGAAGTCACATATAAAGGAAGGCATAGTTGCAAAGCCATACAATCATCAATAGTCATTTCATATGAAAACCAAAAGCCAAATCAGTGTCAAATAAAGAAACAAAAAATTGATAAGTTGAATACTATCAAAGAAGAGATTGCTTTTCCTTTCATCCCACTACAATCAGAAAGTCAAAATGTCCAATTCTTTGCCAATTCAATAGAGCCATTTACATCTCCAATAACATCAGAATCCATGTACTTGTCATTGTTTCCAACTCAAGAAGATGAGTTTGAGATGGGCAAGATTTTGCAGAGCTCAGAATCGGGTCGTATTGAGTTTAGCTTGACGCCAACTTCAGTAATTGATTCGCCATTTTGTGCGGACTGGGATTTATCAATGGATGATCAACTTGATATTCATGATCCTAACTTGATGATTGACATTTCTGAATATTTCGCCTAATTTGAGAGTGGTATAATAACGTTCGGTATCCAAGTAAGGGATTCATAAGATGTCAGAGCGCCACACCTAGGATTTGAACCTGTGATCTAAAATTGAGTCATATTGAGTGTTTTTTTGGCACCTAACTTGAGAGCCAGCTATTTGAAAAATTCTACTTTTTTTTATTATTTGTTTTTAGCCTTATTGAAGTTTTAATTCTCAGGATGCTCCTAGGCCAATTGGAATAGAACTTAAATGTGCTTAGCATAAATTCTGACAACGTCTCTAAGAGATAACTTTTGTAACGTCTCTAAGAGATAACTTTTGTCTAAAATATATTACTAGCATCATTAATATATTTGTACTCCTTTGTTTCAAAATATTTGTTATTTTAAAACTTCAAAGCATAATTAATTACTTTTTTTATATTTTATCTTTAGTAGATATTGTTTTTAAAGACTACAAACAATTTAATTATGACACTAATAAAGTAAAATATTCAAAAAAGAGAAATTACATTTTAAAATATAAATATTAAATAAGAATAAAATAATTTAACTAATATTTTCTTAAATAGTGTGTAAATATAAAATAAAATAAATATTTTGAGATGGAGAGAATATAATATAATGTTGTAAATGCTGCGCAATCAAGAACTAAATACCAAACAAATTTCGGTGCAACCATATAATTTAATGGGCAAGGACAACTATGGTCATTCAGCCAAATAAATGTCACCGGATGACCATTGAATTAGGATTCCCAAATTATAGCTAGTTCAGCCTTTTTATTCAGTTTTCTCACTTTTGCCTATTTTTTCTTCGCTAGTTTTTTCTTTTAAAAATAAAAATAAAAATAAAAATTGATGCTTTCTTTTATTATTATTTTTTTTTAAAAAAAGCTGCTCTTATATTTTTAAACAATCTAATACACTTTTATAGTTTATGTTTTTTTTGGTTGTTGCTTCTATTTTTTCAAAAATAAAATAAAATTAATCAATAGATAAACTTGTTTTTTTATTATTTTTTTCAAATTATTATATAATTAATTTTATAATATTTAAAATTAAGAAGTCCTAAAATATATACTATAAAAGAAAAATAATTTATAAAAATTAGTGCGTACTAAAATATTTGGTAGGAGGAGGATTCATTATCTGAGTAGGACAACATTAGGATCTTTATGGTATAACTTTTCGTCAAGAAATCATTGACTTACATTTTTTTTTTCAACCGACTGCAAATCTATTGCAATCAAATAAATGAAAACATGAGCATAATTGAACAAAAATCAAACTCAGGAGCTCATGGCCAATTGCTAGAATTTCAAAGTTTTAAGGTTAGAGTTAGCGTTAAAAATTGCAAGTTCCCTGCCATGTTTGAATTGAGAAATTTTTATTTTAATTGTTGTGATCTATTGTAAACTTATTTCGAATCCGTATGTAATATATGTTATTCTATTATCGTGACAAAATTTTGGTGTTTGTCTTTGTTGTTTTGCCGTAGACTAAATTAAACGATTGATATAACCATATATATTTTGTCGACCTTGCAAAGAGCTAGGAGGAAATTTTTGGAGGTTGAGGATGAGCCAACAACAACAACATACCCAGTGTATTCCCACAAATTGGGGTCTGCGGAGGGTAAAGTGTATGCAGTCTATACCACTACCTCAGATAAAGTAGAGAGGTTGTTTCCGATAGACCCCCGGCTCAGGACAAATAACAGTATAACAAGCAGAAAACATAAAAACAAACAACAAAATGGGGTAACACACCACTAGATAAAAGAAACAAAACACCCACGGAGTAATGTTATGAACTATCTATTCGAAATCACACACAACAAACAAGAAACTACAAGACACATGCATAACCCTATGACTACAGGTACATCGACAAACAAAGCACTCCTCCCTACAAGTAAGGACACAATCCTACTCACTAAACTTCTACCCTAATCCGCGTCCTCCACACCTTCCTATCAAGGGTCACGTCCTCTGTAAGCTGTAACTACTCCATGTCATGCCTAATCACTTCCCTCCAATATTTCTTTGGCCTACCTCTACTCCGTCTGAAACCATCCGTAGCCAGCCTCTCACACCTCCGTAATGGGGCATCCGTACACCGTCTCATCACATGCCCAAACTATCTCAACCTCACTTCCCGCATTTTATCTTCCACCGAGGCTACTCCCACCTTCTTTTGAATAAACTCATTTCTAACCCTATCCCTCCTAGTAAGTCCGCACATCCATCTCAACATCCTCATCTCCACCACCTTCAATTTTTGGATGTGGGAGTTCTTAACTGGCCAACACTCAGCTCTGTACAACATAGCTGGTCGGACGACTGCCACTCTGTAGAACTTACCTTTAAGCTCAGGAGGCACCTTCTTATCACACAAGACTCCCGAAGGAGCCTCCATTTCAACCACCCTGCACCAATACAGTGCATGACATCCTCGTCAATCTCTCCATTTCCCTGAATCATAGACCCAAGATACTTGAAACTATCCCTCTTTCGACTGGCCTAAGAATCCAGCTCCACTACCACATCAACCTGATGCGTCAAATCACTGAACTTACACTCCAAGAACTCCGTCTTGGTCCTGCTCAGCCTAAACCCTTTAGACTCTAAGGTCTGTCTCCAAACCTCCAAATTATCATTAACTCCTCCCCGGGACTCGTCAATAAGCACTACATCATCTGTAAATAACATACACCAAGGTACCTCTCCTTGAATATGCCGTGTCAATACATCCATCACCAAGGTGAATAAGAACAGACTAAGAGTCGATCCCTGGTGCAACCCAGTCAAAATAGGAAAGTGCTCTGAATCTCCTCCTACCGTCCTCATACAAGTCTTTGCTCCGTCGTACATGTCTTGAATCGACTTAGTGTACGCCATAGACACACCTCTAACCTCCAAGCATCTCCATAGAACCTCTCTAGGGACTTTGTCGTACGCCTTCTAAAGATCGATGAACACCATATGCAAGTCCTTCTTCCTCTCCCTATACTGCTCCACTAATCTCCTCACAAGATGAATGGCTTTGGTAGTCGAGCGACCTAGAATGAAACCAAACTGATTCTCGAAAATAGTCACGATCCTCCTCAGTCTCAACTTTACCACTCTTTCCCACACCTTCATAGTATGACTCAACAACTTGATACCCCTATAGTTGTTGCAACTCTGAATGTTCCCCTTGTTCTTATATAAAGGAATCATCGTACTCCATCTCCAAGCTTTCGTCATCTTCGCCGTCATAAAAATGATGTTAAATAACTTTGTCAGCCACTCCATACCTGTCCCGCCTGTGCTCTTCCAAAATCCACCGGAATCTCGTCTGGCCTAGTCGCCCTATCCCTATGCATCCTACGAATATCCCCCTTGACCTCCTCAACCTTAATACGCCTACAATAACCATAATCGCGACACCTCTCTGAGTGATCCAAGTCCCCCAGTACTAAACCTTCGACACCCTCGTCATTCAAAAGTCTATGAAAATAAGACTGCCACCTCCTCCTAATGAGGGTGTCATCCATCAACACTCTGCCATCCTCACCCTTGATGCACTTCACCCGGTCAAGGTCACGGGCCCTTCGCTCCCTAGCCTTGGCAAGCCTATACAACTTCTTATCCCCACCTTTCTCCTCTAGAGCCGCATACAGGCTCTCGAAAGCCTAGAAGATAATTCCGTAAGTCCACTGGGTTACTCTTGTGTTACAGCCTAGAGGTATGTCGAAGTATAAATCATATGTATACTTCTTTGTAAATTCTATTGTTTGTTGTTCATGCAACATAATGTTAAATTCAAACTACTTTGCAGAAACAACTTTACTCCCGTTTCCACTGACTTCAGAAATTGTGATACTCCAAAGTATGATGGAAAGGTAAGTATTAATTACTGCAACTATATATATTTTAAATAGATGAAACAAACTAATACTATTCTCTGTATGAGACTATAGGTTGACATACACATATGAACACAATTGAAAGCAATAAGACTAACCGATTGCTAGATATCAGACCGATATTATCAGTGCACGTGAACGGTACGCTTTCGATCTTGTGTACTTGGATCTTTCAATAGTATATCTTATTTTGATGTCTACAATTTCTACTGTCCAAGGAAGCAACAAAAAATTGTACTGGTCAATTCAATTCAAGATACGTGAATTTTCAAATATTCTCTTAATATTATGTAGAATTATTTTTATACTCTTGGTTAAACCATTTCGTTTTGTAAATCTATTCATGTTTTTCCCATAAGTATATGGATAATGCTTGTCTATAACCAAATCAGAGAATTAATTACCTATAGATAAATTGAAATATTATATTATATTTTATGTAACATATGTTTTTTAGCCAATTAATGATATGTTGCACTTTCAAGAGTGATGTCGATATCAACAACAAAAGCTTCGGTTATGAAGGAGCAACCAAAGCATCATAATACAGTGCATATTTCTAAACTACATGTACATCTACTATCTAAGTAATTAAAGTAGATTGATTATATTTTATGTTTAGACATGTTTTATAATTTTGAATTCAACATTATATTCTACCATATTTACGTAATTCTTTCCTGCAGGAAAGATTTTCAACTCTTATAAATGGAGAATCCTTCTTTTTTACAACAATACACTTCTAATATTCATATCAGAATGCGATCGATGTAGGGAGGAAGCAAGAGGAGAATGATCGAGAGAGAGCGTTTAGCATGTTCCGAAGTGATTTTGCTCCGTCCACTGTTAAAGGATAGCTTAGCACTGTATTGAGGTCTGATCCAGACTATATTGTGTACTACTATTCCAACGTGATATGAGGTAAACCGAATTGATTTTATATTATGAATTTATATAGACTTCGTATTAATTATGAATCTTGAATTTGATTATTCTAAGAGTTTTAGTTCTTTGAAAGCCAATTTTTAAATTTAAAATCATATTTAGGTACGTTATTCTTTTTTGGTGGTTTGAATTTTGAAGTTCCTTGGTTAAATTTTTTCAACATACTTTTTATTTGTCCATTAAACAGGTCTCTTGTGTTCAATTTTTAATATTTTAAGCACTGTAATTTAAATTGAGTAAAATATGTTTGTGGCCTCCGATCAAATCATGTATGCTTGTAGGTTTGTAAAGTTTGGATCTTTTTTATGATCTAAGAGTTGATTTTTATTTTATGAGAAATTATTGTATATCTTTTATATAGAACCTTTGTGACTATAATATATTGATATGTCATCAAGAAGTATTGGTTGTAGAAACAATTTATTGGTTGACCAAGTATATTATTTAATAAATCTTATACGAGACAAATTTGTAATATAATTTTTTTTTTCTTAAATTTTTGTGTTCGATCAAATACCATCACATGAATTAGGACATATGAAGTATTTGATATAAATCTTCTCTTTACATTAAATTCTTTAACTAGATATCAAATTATCCAAGTTATGACGAAGAGACACTTCACAATTACACATTAAGCTCAAACGACATAATTTTAGATAAGATGAATAATTATTTTTATAATTTTGTATTTATATCAAGCATATTCTACTAATTAATTTCACAAGAAAGAAGATAATCGATTAACTTCAATAATTAGAGGCACAACGTGAAGTCTCAAAACGGTGAGGTATGTGAAAATGAATTTATTCCTTCATTAAGCTAGCTTAAGAGGATCAACATTCATCATTTTCAAGACCTTTCACTTTTTCTTTAATACATATTATATAACTCAAATATATTTTTTAATACAATAATATTTATGTATTTTTTTTTAAAAAAATTGGGCATCTAATGGTATACACTATAACATTTTGTTTTTCTTATATACGTTTTTAATACAAACTCGATACACACGTGCAAAGCACGTGCCCTAAACTAAACATTATTAGTAAAAAATAGTTTTTACATATTAATCATAAAATCTAATGCTATTTTTTATGATTGGTACTTTTATAGGCAAAATTTCAGAAATAGCTAATATTTAGGTGATAAATGAGGCACAATAACTAAAGTTTACCTATTTATAGAACGTAGCTACAATTTAGCAGATAAAAAAATAAATTATAGATTGTATATAAAAATACAAATTCATTTTAGAAATTTGTATATAAGCCCCAAAATTCATTTTGTATACAAATACAAAACTTTAGAGATTTGCATATGAGCCGCAAAATTCACTTTGTATACAAATGCGACGTGCCCCGAAATATACAAATATAAAAGAAATATATATTTAGCTATTTAATCTAAACTTTAGCTGCAAATGATAATTATTTTAAACATTAGCTACGCCTAATAATTATGACTTCATGTTTTCCACTCCACTTAATTTTTTTATTTTTATATTACATGTATTAAGTATGTATGTGTGTGTGTGTAATTATGTATATAGATGTATGTTTTTAATTCTCTCTTATTCTCTAATGTTTATATAGATGAATGAGTTTTGGTTGTCAATAATGAGATATTTCCTAAATTATAATTAAAATTTATTAGCAATAATCAGTTAATTTGTTATAAATATATCTCTATTTTTATTAATTATTTTGTATTACCTACATTGAAATATATTTGTAAAGTTATAGTTACCTATTATTTTCATCTGTATAAATAGATATTTGAGTTTTGATTATTATTAATAAAATTAATATTTTATTTTGCTCATTTTTATCATTATAAAATGTCATTAACTTATATACTTTAATTAGTATTTCTCACTTTTATTTTTTTCATCTAAAAAATAAAATTTATTTATAGAAAATATATTATATAGATTAAAAAAATTAAAAATTGTGATTATAAAGAATTTTTTTATAAAGAGAAAAAAAGATAAAAAAGGTTGATAATACAAGGGTAAAAGAGGCATATTGAAAAACCAATTTGGATAAAGGAGGAGAATGATTATTGTTCAAAGTTGAGGGGTGTATTTGATTTTTAAAGCAAAGTTCGGGTGTGTAAACGATTTTCTCCCTACATAATTTAAACATAATAGTATGAATATAAAAATGTAAATATATATATATATATATATATATATATATATATATATATATATATATATATATATATATATGTTTGAAAAAATTATTATGTCATAAAGAATTACCCTCGAAAACAACCTCTCTACTTCATCTGAGGTAGTGGTATGGACTGCGTACACTTTACCCTCCCCAGACCCCACCTGGTGGGAATATACTGGGTATGTTGTTGTTGTTGTTGTAAAGAATTAAAATTGCAATGCCTGTGTAGCGTATGTGTAGATGAGTAGAAAATAAGAACTGTTAAAATTATATAATGATAATAAATTGATCAAAATACTAATATTTATGAAGTTAAGGATAGTTATCAATAAATTGTAAAAAATAAAAAGATGATGATAAATTAATAAAAATCCTAAAATAAGAACAATTAGGAATAAATTGTTAAAACATAGAAAAATGTGTTAAAAGAATATAATGTGTGCTATTTAATTAATGAGAAGTCTAGAAGCATTTATATTGAAAATAACAGACCAAAATTGGCCGTCAACAGTCCTAAAATCAGTCCTAGGGATCACGAGTCAACCCACGTGTCGTGGGACCAATGTATGAGTCATGCTGAGACTCGTGGAAACAAGTTCTGAACAGGTCCAAAAGTGGTCCCAGGAAACACGAGTCAAACCACGACTCGTGGACTGGACGAAGAGTCGTGGAGTGACTTGTGGACCACTGTCGACAGGAAATTCTGATACTAATTTGTCACGACTCAAAATATAGTCCGTGATGGCACCTGTCACACCCTCCGGTACAGGTAAGTTTAACCCAACCCAAACTCAATAATCAAAGTGAAATAGAAGCAGCAACATAAGAAGAATATAAATAAATCCCAAATGATGTAGAAATGAAATAATAGTCTCAAAGATACATTCTAGGTTTGGTTGTCACTAGTACAAGCCTCAAATACAGAGTAATATCAAATAAACTAAAGTATCTTAAATGCAGATAAAACACAAGATAAAAGAAGAGAGATTCGAGTAAGCTTTGAGATCCGTCAGCCACTACCTCGATCTCCGCAATACCAACACTAAAGGAATACGAGCTACGCTCCACTACTCGAATCAATACCTACATGGGGTGCAGAAAAAGCAAAAAAGAGAAAGAAAAAGCTAGGGTGAGTACGAAACACGTGTACTCAACAAGCATCGTCAATAACTGATCCTAATCCAAAGTGATGGTGAGGAACACCACCCCAACTATCCAATTTACCCCAAATAAACCTGCAACCAGTCAATACGCCACCCCAACAAGGCAACCCAACCAAAACAGCTAAAGGAATATCACCAAATAGGGTAGGAAAATTAGTCTAGATGAGTCAACACACATCATTGTATGATCGACAAAGTAAAGAAAGTCATTCTAAGAGGGAAACTCACCAACATAGTATAGTATGTTCAACCGTCATGTCCAACCTATAATCTAGGATAAGGTAGTGAGAGTGCATATTTATATGTATATCCAGCGACCAATAGGTACGACACAACAGTCTCATTGATCAAGCCATAGTTATAACCCACATCTCATAATATCTCAACCTCCAAATCACCTAAGAGATGGTACAATATGATGTAATATAGTGAAATGAATGCAAAATACACAATATCACAAACAAGGCTCAATCGCGGTAATACAATACGATGCAATATCAACCACAGAAAGGGATGTAATACAATATAATGCAATGGGATGATGATAGGACAATGATAATGTAAGCCATCACATGACAACCATCGCATAGCCTCGGATACACCTTCCGAGCTAAAGCTTCCAGGACATGACCCATGGGGAAGCGACATATATACCACATACACCTTCCGAGCGAAAGCTTCCAGGACAGGACACCATGGGGGAGTGACCCATAGACCAATAAAATCTCATATCTCAATCAACCTTGCTAGTAGAAACCTCGATAAAGGGTTTTATAAAGTGTTTGAATCAACCTTACCGGCAAAGACCTCGGCCAAGGATTTTATAAAGTGTTTCAATCAATTGTGCCAGAAAATATCTCAGCCGAGTGTTTTATAAAGTGTTTCATTTTCTTTCAAAATTAGTGTTTCTCAGTGGTACCAGTCTTATGAATATGAATGAATGAAATAAAGATGTATACTCATAACCAAATCAATATGAAAATAATGAATCAATTCAATAATGGTATAAATGAGCTCAAAAAATCCACTTAATATGTCAATATCTCATGATATAAGCCATAGCATGACATTACTGGACTAAAGAGTCATATAAAACATCAATAATATCAATCCAAGCCTTTCTCTAGGGCATCACTATAATGATAGAGACATATACTCAAATAAGGCCTAAAATATCAATCTAAGCCCCCACTCAGGCATCACAATAGTAACGAGGCAATTAATGCACAAATAAGGCCAATAATATCAATTCAAGCCCCACTCAGGCATCACAATTATAATAATCTCACTAATAATATTCACATAAGTCCCCACACAGACAACACAAAAATAGTAAACAATCCATACAACACAAATATATAGCAAAATTTACCCACAACCTAGCTTGATCATACAATAAGTCCTATCTTTTTCAAAGATGACACCGTTAGACTAAATTACTAAAATGAGAACTACGCTAGTTAACTATATACCCCAAGGTTAACTTTATTCACTTACCTAATAACTAAGTCAAGATTCTCTTTCCTAACTACTTAATTGTAATATCATCCATTAAATCTTAAGAGATACTAAACCCCAATAATTACATCAACTATTACATTAATAACATAATTATCCCCTAAATGATCGCTAAACCCCGATCATCACAATAAAATCCACTAAACACAACTAAAGCTCTTAAATAGGTACTTTTTATCAATTTACTCAAGATCAATAATCCATCTATCTACAATCTATTCTAAGCATATTCACAAGTAGCGAGAATAAGCAAAATAAACAGTTATATAACTACCACCCATTAATAGACTCCGGTACCCACAGAGATGCTCACTATTTCATCTAAGTGGGACCTACAAACCCTAAGAAATTCACAAAATACAAGTAGTTAAGCATACAACACATAAATACCTCAGAAAAGAGTCAAGGTACATCTCAACTTACCTTAAAGAAGATTCGCAAAACCAAAACACAGTTCAAAACATCAATCAGAAGCTCTACTCCCACACATCATTACCAAACACATCTAATCTAATCAAATATGACATCTATAAGTCAAAAGGAGTCCAATGATAGCCATATCAATGTATTTTGGTTTCGGGTCTTAAATCACTTTGAAAATCAGTTCCGAAAGTAACAGGGTAAAATTGAGATTTTATTTATGAATCATGTTCTCCATACTTTTAAGATTCTAGATCTGAAAATCCAAATAAAATCGAGTAGAAATCAGACTTGAAATCGAAGAAAAAACTCATTTTATACTCTACCGGGTAAAACTTCCAAAATCATATTTAAAATCCAAGATTTGAAGATGAATTTGTAATAAAATTAGTGGGAAATAACAAATACAAGGTTTATAAATATACCCGCAAAATAAATCTCAAAACCCCCATTGGAATCGCCCAAATCCGATCTCCCAAGCTCCAAAAATGGAGAAAATAAGATTTGGGTCGAAAAGAGAATTACAAATCTGTCCAGAGGTTAATTGGCCTTCGCGAATGTGAACCCCTAGTCGTGAATGTGAGGCTGACCCGACCCAAACCTATGTGAACATGAGCTACTGACTGTGAACACGAAGGGTAAAAGACTCATACCTTCGCGAACACAGGCCCTTGGCCGCTAATGCGAAGAGGAAAATCGACCCCGACCTCGACCCACATTAATCCATCATTGCGAATGCATCCTAACCCCCACGAACATGATGCACAAGGAATTCCTTCATTGCAAATGTGAGGCAAGGATCGCGAATGCAATGAATGATGGAACCAGGCACCAGAACAAACAACTTCAGCAAAACTCTAAGTCCAAAAACTCTTTGAATGCACCCTCGGGATTCATTCGGGATCCCGCAGAAACAAACCAATAATGCGAATAGGCTAATTTTGATATTTCAGATTCAATAAAATCATCAGATTTACCAAATGAGGTCATTATTAACAAGTTACATTTAAAACCAGAATTTCAACCAAACACTCAAAAGTCACAAAAAGGCCTCGGGACCCGAACCAACTATTCTACTAATCCAAAGTGGATGTTCCAGATCTAATGGAACTGAAAAAATCACCATCCGACACTCGGATCATAGAATGTTGACCAAAGTCAATTATATCACTTTAAAGGCTACTTAAAACCAGAAACCCATATTAATCACTCTCGAATGCTTCGAGAATCGTGCAAACCATTCTGCAACTCATAAATGATATTGAGAAACAACGGGGAAGGGCAAAATAGTTAAAATACAAAAAATTTTAAAAATCAAAATGAGGGTTATTATATTATCCACCACTAAGACTCACATTCGCCCTCGAACGTACAAGTAAGAAAAGCGTCAAAATAGACAAAGGATAGAAAAAACCCTCGTAAACCCAATGCAAGCACTCTTATGCAGAGTCACAATCATAAAACTACTGGTCTCACTATAGAACCAGAAATCCTTCACACATTGACTCACAAGGTCGCACCCTTAGCATCTAAAGCCAATTTTCTTAATGAAGCCGAGTTCCTTTATTTTCGAACTTCCCCTACACCCAAAAATAGAGTCGATCACAATCTAAGTTCTGAACATACTTGGATTACCTAAAATTGTTGAAGACACCACAAGTAACTGACTGTACCACCTAACCAATATCATCCCTGTACTAACAACATACCTAGGAACCTATGAAGCCACATAGCAACCCTCCATAGTACCGAATCAACCAATTCAAGGCTGATACCATAGCTGTCGAATCAGACAACACTCATCCTCAAATTGAAGCAACTAGGCCAGAAATCGATATCCATTTCACACAAAACCTCAAAAGTCACACTTAGCACACCTCGATCACTACTCAATAGTCATATCCTTACACTCAAACCGTGGAGGAAATTATGAATCATCACAAAACTCTATATACCACATCCATACACACTCTAGATGTCACCAAATTTCTTAGGCAACCCATAGAGAAAGTGAAACAATCACTACATCTCACTGATGGAGACCCAAATCATGAATCAAAGCTAGAAAAAAATCACCACTAATCTCCTCATAAGTCACTGATGAACCATACTCTCAGGACTTCGAATTCCAACTCGTACTCATAGCTAAATTCTGAATATATAAAATTTCCTTATGTACAAGTTCCTTATTTTTTTCTTAACTCATTCTCCATTCTAAATCCTTTTACACAAGACCCATGGAATAATACCTCATACTCTAAACAAAACTCACGAAGAGAAATACTTCATTAAGACATTTAACTTCCAAAGTAGTAAATGTTACAAATAAGGTTCCTTTCCATTTGAAACTTTTTCCAAATCAAAAAGCAAGAATCCTTGTAAACTGAATTTCTTCAAGTCTAACTAAGGAGTGTTTCATCACCCGTAAGTCTAATCCATCACAAGGTCTACCACTGATAAGTACCACTAGACATTCTCTAATATGAATATTCCAAAACGTACAATTGATTTACCACTATTCCACACCATAACCATTGAGAAGATCATACCTAACTCACAATAAAATCCACAATACCCAATGAAATCAAATATAACACAACGTTATACTCTATATGAGTCACAACACAGGATCTACACACCCGATCCACCTCTAAAAAATCATCTACAAAGTAGAAATATGAACTAACCCAATAAGAACCCACGAATCACATAAAGACCCGATGCTGAATAGTAAACACATAGAAGAATATATGACCGCAATCAAATACTAATAAGACAGATCAAAGACGTACTGAAATCATACCTGTGGCAACTGTACCAGAAGATCCTGCCTCATGTCCCTCATGTGGAACATAATACTGAGACCTGACATCTCTTAGAGCAACTGATGAGGCATCCCTTTATCTACGTTGTGGAAAATCCCTACTGTATTGCCCAAGATCTCTACATATGAAGCAACCTGAAGAAGTAGGAGTCCGCTGAACTGAAATTGAAGAACCTGGGCAGCTACCATAACCTAACCCTCTTTGAGAATGACCATGAGGATCCTGGCCTCTACCATAAATTTCACTATTGTCGCCAAGCCTATGAGGCATCTTTCCCGCAACCCTCTCATGTCTCCACTCAAACTCATCTAGAAACTCTCAGGCAAATTTATCCCATGAAATAGGAGGTGACCCAACTAGTCTAGTCTCTACAAAAGTCCTCCATTACTGTCAGGATGGTCCAAAGAACTGAAAAATAATGAAATCTACTCCATTATAGTCAAGCAAGCCCAACCTGTGCAACCTCTCGCCTCAACCAAGCACGAGCGTATAATCATCGAACTTAGGATCTCCATTGAACTGAGGAGGATCTCTCCTCATGAACTATACAAAACTACTCTGTCTAGAGTCGTCAAAATGGGCCTAGTCCAACCCAACCCGCTACTACAGTAGGGTTGGGTTAATATTTTCCAAGTCCATTTAAAACTGAGGCTTATAAGCCCAACCCGAGTTAGATCGAGGCTGGGACGGGGCTAGCTCGTGGGGAAGAAATATGATTTAATTTGAATTTACAGATTGCCTTTTCAAATTTCCTTTACTTATTTATTTATCAAAGAAGATAATTTTTTTTTTCTTTTAATACATTTTGCTAGATTTTTATCTATAATTATTGAGACAACATAATTGTTTGCCATATTTGATTTGAAAATCTTCTCATTTTCTTGATGTTATATATTTTAGCTGTGGGATTGTAACTTGTAAGTTGAAGCCTATTAATCATATGTATAATGTCTATTATGATTATAATTGTTATGTACTTTCATATAATCTTGTTAGACATGTTATTATATTGGCAGAATTTTAAGTTTGAATTTCGATTGAAAAGAAAAACATATTTAAAAAATGAAGGGCTAGCCCGCGATCCTTCAATGGTTGGGTTGGGTTGGCCATTTTAAGTCCCTTTTAAGTGAAGGGAGAGCCCGCCCTAGCCCATCAAATTTTTTGGCCCACGAAGCTTGGGTGGGGTGGGGCAGGGCTGGCCCATTTTGATAGCTCTAACTTTGTCCCTCCATGGACATAAATGGTAAGGTCACTGGATAAAAGTAGGAACTATCGTTTCGAGGAAATTCAACTCTCATACCAAGCAATCCTCAAGTATAGTGTCATGCCTTGAATTCCAACAGGGCAGACTGGCACCCGAAACCGTTAAGGCCCGAGAGAACCAATCTTCATTCATGTACGCTCATATGCATGTCACTAATGAACAACACTCTATCACATATAGATATATGATGCCAATGGCGGAAGTCATGGAAAAACATATGATATATATGAAACTTGGCTGTTAGGGCCATCAAGTCAAAATGGATATACATTCTTTCATTCATCTCATCACGTACATCTACAAAGCCTCTAACAGATACATATACATAACCACCCTAAAGTCGGGACAAGTCCCCGCTTTATACAACGTTTACATAGTACCAAAACCAATATGTACACATGTGACTCGAAAAGCCCCGAACCGAACTAGAGCTCACCAATAATCCGTAGATGACTCGCAGCCTACTGTGGAGGTCTACTAGCACCTGTGCCTGCAGCAAGTAAGGTAAGTCTCCCAAGGGACGTCAGTACGAAGAATGTACTAAGTATGTAAGGCTGTAAGAAACTGCATGATACGTAAGTACTTCAATAGAATCAAAACAAGTGAGTAATCAATATGGATAAACCTCCATTCTGTATATATGGAACCATGTACATTACTTTCGTTACTTTCAATTGCGTTCATTCATTCGTATCATTATCGTTCATATAATATCATTCATATATACTTTCATTCAAGTGATATACTTTCATTCAAGTGATATACTCGGGACCAACTGATCAGTGGGAGAATAACATAATAATCGGGATCGACCCTTGCTAGGCTTTTTCATTTGCCCCTGGGATACCACCCATAATATTGGGATCAACCCGAGCTAGGCTTTTCCTTTGCCCCTGGGATGTCACCCATAGTATTGGGATCTACCCGAGCTAGGTGTTTCTTCCACCCCTGGGATGCCACCCAAGCATATAGTGATATTGGGATCCACCCTTGCTAGGTGTTACTTTCACCCCTGGGATACCACCCAAGATTATACAAACAATTATGCATTACTTCCGTTCTTTTGTTAAGATTGACACATTGGTAGTTGAAACATTATTGGAACTTTGGAACGTAACATTATTGGAACTTTGGAACAATGTCCACAATTATGTGACACATGAATAACAATTGGTCACTGAATAAGAAACATGTGAATAACAATATATGACAACCTAAAATGAGATACCTTAGAACATTTCGGAATGGAACAAGTACAATGACAATGTGAGCAATATGTGCTGCAGAAGGATACGAATAGAGTAACCTTATATACCTTATCTTCCCAATATGAATACAACAATTCTATATGTGAATACAATAGTCCAGCTCCTTCCTTATGTGTTACTCTACAACACAAGTACATAACAGAACTCACATTAACAACTAACTACATTACACGTGCATAAAATGATAATGAGCTACGTGACTGCTATATAGCGTCATTTTGTCCTTCTACAATACAACTCACTGCATTATCATACCAACAATACCACAAAATTCCACACATTGACCAATACCTCATAAACCAATAGCATTTCACACCAAGTTTATACTTTACACTTTCTCATTAACACTACGTCACATTTACTCCGTCAAGTCATCTCAATAGCTTTCACAATAACACATTAACAAAAATCTATAATTGATACCATTAAAAATACCTCTGGGCTACTCCTTTAAAGTCATTCAAAAGGTACCATAAGTTGATAATTGCATCCAAGAAGGGTATAGGGGTTTCGGGGATTAAAGATAGACAAAAACATGCAAAATGGGGTCCTGGAGGGACCTGTGGGGTCACCTGCGACTGCAAGTGGATGAAATACAGCCGCAGGTGCCCATCTGGACCTATCTAGGGCCACCTACATAGGCATCTGCGCCCCGCAGGTCCCCTGCCCGCTAGGGCGGGTGCCCGTTTCAGCCTCCAGGGGTCATTTTCGGGTCCTTTTTTGCAATGAATGGTCCATGGTCATAATTAAGCTTACCATTTCATATTTTAAGTTATCTCGTATGCCAAAGAATAGCCATGGTTTCACAATGCACATGAACATCACAAAACTACATTTTTCTTTCAATACACCACCAATTCCATGCACCATTTCACAACAACAATTCCAAATGCTATACACAAAGAGAAAGCAAGTTAAGGACATAACCAGATCTTACATGTTGATATCTCATCCATACCATTCACTTCCATCAAAACCTCAAGTCTTCTTTCAAGTTCAAATCACAAAGATGACACATCTTTTAGCAAAAAAGCAAAAGTGCACTACTCAACACTTTTAGACATAACCATCATGATCTACACAATCTCTCATGCATATAATATATTAAATCACAAGCGTAAACACTTACCCAAGCTTGAAAAGTGATGATATTGTCCTAAAAGAGATAGTTGCCTTAGGGTTGCTAGAGAAGAGAAATATCTCTTTTCTTTGGAAAAGTCTAGAATTGGCATGTGCCCTTTTGTGAATAAAAATCTGATTTTTACACCTTTTATAGTCCTTTTAATCTTATCCTTAGCCACACTTTGATCAATAATTGATGGTTTACTTAGTGAAATAAAGAATGGATCATTTTCCCATTTTGGGCTATGTCTTTCGCTCAATTATTGGGTCTTTATTTAACCCATTAACACATGTGAAGTCAGCCAACTACCATTAATGTGTAATACCCCAACCATCTCATGTTTATATAATTCCATAAATATTACGGTAGTCTCATAGGTTCGAAAATGTACGGGGTGTTACATCATAGGTATGGACATGATCACAGGTGGTGTCTGCACTGGCCTCAACCTCTCTATCTCAATAGACTTAACTTCATGAGCAACTCCAGAACCTGATGAGGCAATCCCAACCTAAAATCTATCTAGTCCAAATGTTTCAATTCGACCTCTGCCCCTACCACGTACTGAAGGTACGGGCTTTGAATCTCTAGCTAAGGAAGAATGCATGGTCACTACATGTGAGAGAGTGAATAAGAGGTTTTTGAGTTACACAAAGCTATGAACTCACGATATAGAATAAAGAAATCAATTTCTCCAAAAGTCATGTAGCCTCTCAAAGATAGATAATGGACGTCTCTGCATTGATCCAAAATACTCTACTAGATCCAGCTTGTACTAATGAGACCAATGAACTTGAGGCTCTGATACCAATTTGTCATGACCTAAAATAGAGTTTGTGATGACACCTATCAGACCCTCCAGTATAGATAAGCCTAACCCAACTCAAACTCAATAATCAAAGTGAAATAGAAGCTGAAGAAGAAGAAAAATACAAATAAATCCCAAATCATATATAAATGAAATACTACTCTCAAAGATACATCCTAGGTCTGGTTTTCATTAGTACAAGCCTCTAATATAGAGTAATATCAAATAAACTAAAGTTTTTTAAATACGGATAAAGCACAAGATAAAAAAAGAGAGATCCGAGTAAGCTCTGAGATCCGTCAGCCACTACCTCGATCTCTGCAATGCCAACACGGAAGGAATATAATCTACGCTCTACTTCTGAAATCAATACCTACATGAGGTGCATAAAAAGGAAAAAATAAAGAAAAAGCAAGGGTGAGTACGAAATACATGTACTCAACAAGCATCATTGATAAACGACCCATATCCAAAGTGATGGTGAGGATTACTACCCCAACTATCCAATTTACCCCAAATAAACCTACAACCAATTAATACGCCACCCAACCTAACAGGGCAACCCAACTGAAATAGCTAAAGGAATATCATTAAATAGGGTAGGCAAATTAGTCTAGGTGAGTCAACACACGTCATTTTATGATCAACAAAGTAAAGAAAGTCATTCTAAGAGGGAGACTCACCAACACAGTATAGTATGATCAATCGTCATGTCCAGCCTATATTCAAGGATAAGGTTGTGAGAGTGTATATTATATGTATATATAGTGACCAATAGGTGCGACACTACAGTTTCATTGATCAAGCCATAGCCATACCCCACGTCTCATAATATCTCAAACTCCAAATCTCCCAAGAGATGGTACAATATGATGTAATATAGGGAAATGAATGCAAAATACACAATATCACAAACAAGGTTCAATTGCGGTAATATAATACGATGCAATATCAACCATACAAAGGGATGCAATACAATAGGATGATGGTGGGGCAATGATAATGTAAGCCATCACATGGCAGCTATTGCATGAACTCGTATACACCTTCCGAGCTAAAGCTTCCAAGAAAGGACCCAGGGGGGAAGCCACTCATTTACCACATACACCTTCCAAGAGAAAGCTTCCAGGAAAGGATACCATGGCAAGAGCGCCCCAAATACCAGTAAAATATCATATCTCAATCAACCTTGTTGGCAGAAACCTCGGTAAAGGGTTTTATAAAGTGTTTCAATCAACCTTGCCAGCAAAGACCTCAGCCAAGGGTTTTATAAAGTGTTTCAATCAACCTTGTTGGAAAAGACCTTGGCTGAGGGTTTTATAAAGTGTTTCATTTTCTTTCAAAATCAGTGTCTTTCAGTGGTATCAAGCTCATGAATATGAATGAATGAAATGAGGATGTATGCTATAACCAAATCAATATGAAGATAATGAATCAATTCAATA
Organism: Capsicum rhomboideum; assembly: GCA_031232105.1. Lineage (NCBI taxonomy): Eukaryota > Viridiplantae > Streptophyta > Magnoliopsida > Solanales > Solanaceae > Capsicum > Capsicum rhomboideum. The sequence goes on from CP124710.1 coordinate 17,438,476, forward strand.
ATGGTATAAATGAGCTCAGAATCCACTCAATATGTCAATATCTCATGATATAAGTCATAGCATGGAACCACTGGACTAAAGATTCATATAAGACATCAATAATATCAATTCAAGCCCCTCTCTTAGGCATCACTATAATGATAGAGGCATATAATGCTCAAATAAGGTGTATAATATCAGTCTAAGCCCCCACTCGAGCATCACAATAATAATAAGGTGATTAATGCACAAATAAGCCAATAATATCAAGTCAAGTCCCCACTTGGGCATCACAATAATAATAATCTCAATAATAATATTCACATAAGCCCCTACACGGGCAACACGAAAATAGTAAACAATCCATACAATGTAAATATATTGTGTAACTAAATCACAACCTTGCTTGATCATATAATAAGTTCCATCTTTCCCAAAGATGACACCGTTAGACTAAATTACTAAAATGAGAACTACCCTAGTTAACTATATACCACAAGGTTCACTTTATTCGCTTACCTAATAACTAAGCCAAGATTCCCTTTCCTAACTATTTAACTGTACTATTATCCATTAAATCTTAAGAGATGCTAAATCCTAATAATTACATCAACTATTACATTAATAGCATAATTATCCCTTAAATGGTTGCTAAACCTCGATCTTTATAATAAAATCCACTAAACACGACTAAAGCTCTTAAATAGGTACCCACTATCAATTTACTCAAGATCAATAAGCCATCTATCTACAATATATTCTAAGCATACTTGCAAGTTGTGAGAATAAGCGAGATAAATAATTATTTGATTGCCACCCATTAATAGACTCTGTTACCAACGGAGATGCTCACCAATTCATCTAAGTAGGACCCTCAAACCCTAAGCGATTAACAAAACACAAGCAATTAAGCATACAACACTCAAACACCTCAAAAAAGAATCAAGATACATCTCAACTTGCCTTAAAGATGATTGCAAAACCAAAACACAGTCCAAAGCATCAATCTGAAGCTCTACCCACACATCTTTACTAAACATGTCCAATATAATCAAAAAATACATCTATAAGTCAAAAGGAGTCCAACGATAGCCATATCAATGCATTTTGGTTTTGGGTGTAAAATTACTTCAAAAATCAATTTAAAAAATAACAGCGTAAAATCAGGATTTTATTTATGAATCACGTTACCATACTTTTAGGGTTCTATATCTGAAAACCTAATGAAAATTGAGTAGAAACCAAACTTGAAATCTAAGCAAAAACCCATTTTATACTCTACCTGGTAAGCCCCCTAAATTCATGTTTAAAATCATAGATTTGAAGATGAATTTGTTATGAAATCAGTGGGAAATGATAAATACAAGGTTTAGAAACATATAGACTAAAGGGATTTCAAAAACCCCATTCGAATCGTGTCACGACCCAAGCCACAGATCATGCGGGCACCTACTCAACCGTAGATATGACAACCCTTACCACCTAACTATTCAATTATTGTGGAAGACATTTTAAAACCTTAATCATAAATAAATTAATGAATAAATAAACTTTCTTTTTCAATAATAAAACTTTATTACAAAAAGATACATTGCAGAATTCTATTAAACAACTTCCCAGAACCTAGTCTAAATCGGTACAAGAGCACTAAACAAATAGAGGAATGACCCGAGATACATTATCCATGTAGGAGTAGGATGACAGGAGCTGCTGCAGAATAAATACCACTGTACCTATAGAAACTCCTACTGACCTGCAACATGTCTATATCCCCAAATAGAGATTTAACAAGTGTAGTATCAGTACAATCACACGTACTGATAGGTATCATCGGTCGACCCGGGTTAGAAACATATAACAACTATAGCAAACAAGAAGAGATCATGACAAGCATACAAGTTAATATCTGAACATACTTAACTTACTTCAACTTTCAAAACCTACCATCTTTTATTTGTTTAAGCAATATTAATTTACTCTTAGGGTGCAATTAACTAACTATATTCTAGGGATAAATCTAACCCACAATTCTTACGCACTTACCTTAGTACAATAACTCTATATACTTCTCTCTCTCTTTCTCATTAATCTTCTTATTGGACAACCCTAGTCCTTATTAAACTACCATTAACCATTGGGATTGCAACCACCAAGACAATAGATAATATCAACAACCTTACAAGAAAGGAAACTATAATATACCTCACGTATATAACTGTATACATAAGAGAATAAGATTTATACACAATCCAAAACATACCTCATATTCATATTTTGCTACAATGACAATCACAACCATTAACGTAATTGGTCCACTCAAGAAACCATAATATCTCATCAAACAACCGATCTACACAAGGAACCATGATACATCATCAATATAACTCGATCCACTCAAGAAACCATCAATAACATATAAATATAATTAGGCATTCAAATGCATATGATGAATGTATGTATGCAAGATGCACAACTTCTCTTCCCCTTCTCAACTCATCACCATCACCATCAATATTAATATCATCAGCATCATGAACACCATGAGCTCAATATCATCATCATTATAATCTTATCAACATCAATATCATCAGTATCATGATCATCATAACTCAATATCATCATCCATACCATCAATGTAAATGAAAGATGCAGTCAATAATTATAGGTAACGCCTGAAGGCGAATTGAAACACCCAATCAAAATTAGATACAAGCAACAACAATTGAAATAGAACTTACAATTAATGACAACCAAGTAAATGCAGTCAATAATCACAAGTTTATCATTCCAAGTACAACAAATATCCGCTAACAGAGGAAATCACAAGTATGACCGAAAGCCAATTCACCACTTGCTCAATTGAGCATTATCAAATTCAATCATCAATCACAAACATGTACAAAGTCCAATCAATCAAGTATCCATTTTAGGAGTTCACATTCCACCAAGATTTATATCTACACTCTAAATCAGCCTCCTATTTCTTTCACCAATCTAACCCTCTTTTATTTATATTGAAATAGGTAAGTGTAGGTACTAACTAGTAACCCCAACACTCAAGTCATCACTATGTTCAAGGCACTATCCCCTTTAGTCGATCATTAAACCAATAGGTTCTATTCAACTTACAATTCTATCTAGAATCATACACCTTTACACATCTTACTTCCTAGCACTTAGCCAAACTTGACATAAGTTTCTTATGTCATATCATCACCTCCTCTCATCACAATCAATCCTCCTAGCTATATTCTAGCAAGAATACCTCATACTTTAATTATACCCAACATCGGGTTCGCTATTTTTAAGGTATTAAAGACTAGCTCTATAGATTAGAAGGTCACATAATCTTTCTATTAGTATTCACATTCATATATTAACACTATAATTCATAAAGTAAGTCATACAAAACAAACACCCATCAAGGGATCCATACAAAACATAATAACATATAATTATATCATTATTGTACTATTTCCATGTTTTATCCATCCTGACTCCTTATCCATAGGCCTAGACAAGAAATCTCCTGTCCATTATAGTTATTACATGAATCTAAATCAAGTCTACTACATATTAAATCATAACCTACCTCGACCAAAGATCCTATAAAAAGCAAGCCACACCAAGGGTGCTCCTTCCCTTTCTTCAGACCTTATAATATTCAATCATCTAAGAAACAAGTAGATGTAAGAGTAATTAATCAATTACTCTTTAAATAAATACTTTGGAAATTCAAATCCAATGATTCTACCCTTATTCATGCTCTAAAATATTATCGTAGGGTTAATTACCCATTAACAAACTCTATCATATTCAACCTATCTCCATTAATAGAGTTTTAAGGCTAAAGATTTCATTTTTATTGATGGTATGGATTATATTGAGCTGATGATGCTCATGATGCTGATGATATTAATGTTGATGAGATGATGATGATGAAAATATTAATCTCATGATGCTGATGATATTGATATTGATGTTGATGGTGATGAGTTCAGAAGGGGAAGAAAAGTTGTGCATCTTACATTCATCATATGCATTTGAATGCACATTTATATTTATATGTTGTTGATGGTTCTTTGAGTGAATCGAGTTATGTTGATGACGTATCATGGTTCTTTGTGTAGACCGGTTGTTTGATGAGATATTATGGTTTCTTGAGTGGACTGATTACATTAATGGTTGTGATTTTCATTGCAGCAAAATGTGAATACAAGGTATGTTTTGGATTGTGTATAAATCTTATTCCCTTGTGTATATAGTTAGATACGTGAGGTATATTGCAGTGCCCTTTCTTGTAAGGTTGTTGATATTATCTATTGTCTTGGTGGTTGCAATCTCAATGGTTAATTGTAGTATAATAAGGATCGAGGATTGTCCAATAACAAGATTAATAAGAAAAATAGAGAGAAGTATATAGAATTATTGTAATAAGGTAAGTGCACAAACATTGTGGGTTAGATTAATCTCTAGAATATAGTTAGTTAATCACGCTCCAAGGGAAAATTAATATTGCTTAAACAAACAAAAGATGGTAGTTTTTGAAAGTTGAAGTAAGTTAAGTATGTTCAGATATTAACCTGTATGCTTGTCATGATCTCTTCTTGTTTGCTCTATGTTATATGTTTCTAACCCTAGTTGGCTGATAAAACCTTCCAGTACATATGGTTATACTGATACTATACTTATTATATCTCTATTTGGGGATATAGCCATGTTGCAAATCAGTAGGAGTTTCTATAGGTACAACGACGTTTATTCTGCAGCAGCTCCTGTCATCCTACTCCTACATGGATGTTGTGTCTTGGGTCATTCCTCCATTTGTTTAGTGATCTTGTTCCAATTTATACTAGGTTCTAGGAAGTTGTTTAATAGAATCCCGCAATGTGTCTTTTTGTAATAAAGTTTTGTTGTTGAAAAAGAAAGGTTATTTATTCATGGATTTATTTATGTTTAAGGTTTAATAATGTCTTCTGCAATAATTGAATGGTTGGGTAGAAAGTGTTCTCCTATCTAGGAAAGAGTTGGGTAGATGCCTGATACGATCCATGATTTGGATCGTGACAAACTACCCAAATTAGAGCTCCCAAGCTCCAAAAATAGAGAAAATATGGTTTGGGCCAAAAAAGGAATTAAAAATCTATCCAGGGGTCAATTGGCCTTAGCAAATGCGACCCTTTTGTCGTGAATGTGAGGCTGCCTCAACTTGAACCTATATAAATATGAGCTAATGGCCGAAAACATGAAGGGTAAAAGACTCACACCTTTGCAAACGTAGGCCCTTGGCCACGAACACGAAGAGGAAAATCAACCCCGACCTCGACCCATATTAATTCTTTATCGCGAACGCATCCTAACCCCTGAAAATACGATGCACAAGGAATTCCTTCGTCATGAGTATAAGGATAGGATCATGAACGTGATGAAGGATGGTACCAAGCACTAGAAACAGAAACTTCAGCAAAACTCTAAGTCCAAAAACTCTCAGAATGGATCCTCAGGATTCGTTCGGGACCCCACAAAAATAAATCAATAATGCTACTAGGCTAATTTTAATGTTTCGGACTCAACAAAACCATTATATTTACCAAATGAGGTTGTTATCACCAAGTTACATATAAAACCAACTTTTGGCAATTAAAACAAGAATTTCAACCAAACACTCAAAAATCACAAAAGGGCCTTAGGGCCCGAACTAACTATGCTACTAACCCAAATAAACATTCCGGATCTAATGGAACTGACAGAATCACCATCCGACGCTCAGATCGTAGAATATTGACCAAAGTCAACTATATCACTTTAAAGGCTACTCAAAATCACAAACTCCTGTAAATCACTCTCGAATGCTTTGGGGAACGTGCAAACCTTTTTGGCAACTCATAAATGATATAGAACAACGTCGAGAAAGGGAAAAATGGTCAAAACACAGAAAGTTTTAAAAATCACAATGAGGGTTATTACAATTTTTAAGGACAGTTCAATCTTTTCCTACCCTTTTAAGTCTAATACTATGCCATTTTTGGTTTAATCAAACAAGCCTAAGAGTTAATCATCAGTTATGAAATAATTCTCACGCTTTAGCACTTAAAAACTCAGAAAGTTTTCTCTCAAGCAGCAAACCTTTCTCTCAACCAGCAAAACGTAGGGTTCATCTTCAAATCAAATCCTCTAACATTAAGTTCAGATTCCTCAGACATTCAGGTATGTGGGATTTTAGTAAGAGTTTCCTTTCGCCCTTATGCCCTAGTTTTCAGAAAAACATCTCTAAAGAGTTTCACGATTTTTTGATTTAGGGTTCATACCAAATTGTGCAAGTTATATGGTTTTTAGTTACAACATCATATTTATGAATACTATTCTTGTTGAAGACAAACATGTTCGATCTTTACAACTTTAAACTTAGTTCAAATCCTTAAATAATTGATTTAGCATGATCTCCTAGATTTCAATCCATCATAGCATAACTTGGTAAGTTTCGAATTCATGATCTCATAATTCAATAAATTTAGCATGACTAGTTCCAGTATTATCAGTACTTCAGTAAAATAGTAATTTGGACTAGCATCATGTTATTTTTAGATAAATAGTTTAGCCATTATGAGCAACTAGTAATAGTTTTTTGGAAGTAGTATTTAGCACAGAGAGGACACGAGTTTAAAGAACCCAAGTCCCAGAACTATGTGCCAACATATGATATAAAATTAGCCCTTTAGGCTCAGTTAGTGAATCCACCCTTAGATAGGTTCTATACCAATGGCAAGGTATAAAGCAACCCTCCCCAATTGGGGTTAGTCATTAGACTCTGTATTACTCACATGATTATGTCTGTTATAAGAAACTCCCTAAATTTCAGCTTTCAGTTATATTAAATATCATGATTTCACAAGTTTACAGTTCAGATATATTTCAGCTCTCAATACAGAATTTATTTTACATTTTACAGTGTTGACTTATGCATTCTTACATGCTTACATTGTCTTCAAATTTTAGTCATATTTACATAACTTTGTCATTTCATGATTTAAACTATTAATTTGATCTCATATGCTCAGTACATTCAGAGTACTGACCGCATACCTTTCTCTTATGCTATATTCTATTATGATATAAATTCAGGTACCCATTCTCAGACTCACATTAGACTCACATCTCAGTCTATCATCCAACAGACTTGGTAAGACCTCATCATTCGAGGACATCTTACAGTTTTAGTTCTTTAGTTTTGTCATTTGGTAGTTTTAGTTTTATTCAGAGATAACTGAGGGTCTTGTCCCAGTAACTCATGTTTGACTAGAAGAGGCTTTCAAACACAAACAATCTAGTATGTTGTCACGATCCAAAAATAGAGACTGTGATGCAACCTGTCACACCTTCCGGTATAGGTAAGCCATTCCAAACCCAAACACGATTATCAAAGTAAAGAAAAAGCGAAAGAAGTAAGAAATGGAAATAATTCCTAAATCTGCCTGACCCCCTAGAGCCTATGGATCCACTTAAAAGCTCGTTTGGGACGCCCCCGAGGGACTCGGCCCAAACATATTTTTGGAGCTGATATAAAAGAGGTACCTTATCTGTAATATATCCTAGGTCTGGTTGTCACTAGTATAAGCCTCTAATACCAAATACAATGAAATAGTCATAAATATCTTAAATGTGAATAAGCAGAAGATAAAAAAAAAAGAGATCCAGGTAAGCTCGATGATCCAACAACCACTACCTCAATCTCCGCCAAACTGAGGCCATGAAATCTAGATCAATGCTACTCACTCAATACCTGCACGTAGTGCAGAAAAGAAAAAAAGAAGCAAGGGGTGAGTACAAAACTAGTGTACTCAGAAAGCATCATCAACAGACGAACCTAATCCAAAGTGATGGTAAGAACCACCACACCACCAACCAAGATTACCCCATATAAACCTACGCTCAGAAAAGTCCCAGCCTAGTCTATTAAATGGAAACAATTAACAAGATAGCCAAAATAGTTCAATTACGGAAGATACGCACAAGTTTAAGATCAATAGTAATAATGATTAGTCACGTCTGGAGATATTTTCACCAACATAGTATATTGTATTTATTCACCATACCAAACTAAAAATCCAGGATAAGACAGAGAAAGTGCATATCATGCAACCAATAGATGTGATGCAATAGTCTTAATGGATCAAGCCGTAATCAATACACAACATATAATAATATCTTGACCATAATATCACCTAAGAGAAAGTACAATGCAACACAATATAGTGATATGACATGAAATGCAATGGACAAAGTACAACTTGTAAACACCTTTCGAGCTTAAGCTCTAGGAAAGGACCTATGGGGGGTTCACAAATTACCCAAATCTAAATAAGTCATGATATAATCCCTCTCATGGCAAAAAAATGGTGAAGAATCATATAATACACCAATTATATCAATTCAAGCCCCATACGGGCATCACAATAATAATAAAGAACAATCAATGCTCAAACATGACCAACACCAGCCCCTACACGAGTATCACAATAATACTAAGGAGTTATTAATACTTGAACATAACCAACATCAGCCTCTGTACGTGCATCATAATAATAATCTCTTAATTCAATAATTAGGTTCACATAAACCTCTATGCAGACATCACTAATAAATCAAGTTAATAATTAGGTTTCACACAAGTCCCCACACAGACATCACAATAACAATAATCAACTCAAATAATGTAAACATAAATGATTCACCAAACCATAGCCAGTTTTACATGATCAATTTCCATATTTACCATTTATGACACCATTAGACTTAAATACTCAAAGGAAAATATACTTGTTAAGCAAAAATGATAAAAAATTTACTTTAATTCACAATGCATAGTAATTACACTAAGACTTCTCTTTTTAACTTTTTATTTAAAACTACAATCTAATTATACCCTAAGTGATTACTACACCCCAATAATTCTATCAATTTATCCTAAACATGATTCAAACTTCTAAGTAGATACTAACTACCAATTTATTCATGATCAATCAATCATTTATCCATAATTTCCATAAACAAATCAACAAGTAGATAGAATGATTAAGATGTCCATTTTATTACTTTAGCCCATCATGAGACTCTAATAGCCACGGAGATGGTCACCATCTCATCTAGGTGGGACCCTCAAAGCCCTTAGTGATCACAAAACACAAGCAATAAGTACATAACACATAAGCACCTCAGAAAAGAGTCAAGGTAGATCTCAACTTGCCTTAAAGAAGACCTGCAAAGACAAACCACAGTCTGAAGAATCAAACAAAAGCTCTACTCCCTCGAACCACCACCAAACGAATCCAATCAAATCAAATATGGCATCAATGCATAAATACAATACCAACGATACCCATATTGACATACTTTGATTCTGGCTCCAAAATCTCTTTGAAAATTGACCCTAAAAATAAAAGGATAAAACTAGAATTTTGATCAAGAATCACTTTATTCATAGTTTAAGGGTTCTAAATCTGAAACTTCAACAAAAATCGAGTTGAAATCGGGTTAGAAATCATCAAAATATCACTTTTCACTTTACCAAAAAAACTCCAAAATTTCAAGTTTGAAATCCAAGAATTGAAGGCGAAAACACAAATTAATCAATGGAAAATGATGAAATACTAGTTTAGAAACTCACCTATAGTTCAAATCATAAAATCCCACTTTAAATCTCTCAACAATGACCTTGAAAGCTTTGAAAATGGTGGAATGTGGTTTTGTACTGAAATAAGAAAATAAAAAGGCTGCCAGGTGCCGCTAACGCAGCTAAACGACCTATTTAAGTGGCTTCCACTTAAGCGGCTAAATGAATTCTTAAGCAACGACCACTAAAGCATCTAAAGGGATGCTGAAGCTGTAATGACGTAATTCGTTGTTATGCTAAAATAAGGAGTAGAACCCATGCTAGTTTTCCTTTAGACAAATTTTTAAAAACTCAGGGCTGTCTTAGCCTTAGGTGTATTTTGAGGGTGTGGTAGTCTAAGAAAATATGGTAATACTTAAAGCATTGGTGTATTTTTTTTGACTTAATTTTGTGGTAGAGGACGAATTTAGAAAGGCGTACATAAAACAGGTTAATAGAACTCTGATTATACAGTATACCATAAAAGGGTTGATTCGCGATGTCGTATTTCGAGGGGTGTGTTATAAAATTGACTAATTTGAGAAGCGACCCCGAGATTATGCCTCGAGACCGCTGCAATAGTAAAAGGAACCACTGCAGCAGCGACCTCAATTACACTGCGAACCACTGCAGCGGTAACTTACCGCCGCAGTGGTAAAATACAGTTTCTAGCTTTTAAAAACTAGAAACATGCTTTTTAATCCTATTTTCTAAAATATGAACAAAGTCTTTGGGGAAGGTGATTTTTTGTAAATTTTTGGGGTTTTCATCTTTGGAGTTAAGATTTCTTAAAATTCTAAACTTGAATTATTTCTTAGAATCCTTAGAAATCACTAGAATCTTGTTCATGGTAGAAATTGGGGTTTAGCCCTAATTTATGAACTGAAGGTAAATTGATGGGAATGTGATTAAAATTAAGTGGTAATAATCCTAGGGTGTTAGAAAATACTATTTGGAGTATAATTATGGTTGTTCATACTAAATAAAGTAGAATTCATCGGGTTTGAGGGTAGAAAACCCTAAGGTAATGAACTAGGCAAATTATGGTTGAAATTAATGGTTATTGGTTCCTAATGGTTGGAAAAGGTGAGGTTATTGAAATGTGTGTGTGTATTGTTATTTATAGATCAAGAACAGACTAAAAGAGAGAGGAAAGGCAAGCTTGTGACTTTGTAGTGATTTGAGCAAGAAATCGAGGTAGATTATGATTTATTTGTAGCAATGCGACTTGCTTGACTCTGTGCTTGCATGTAAATTGAATGTTTGTGATTGGTTTTGGGCACTACTTGTGATTATTGACTGCGTTGCATTTGCATTGATATTGGTGGTGTATATGGTGTTGTGGAGATGAATTGATGTTACTAAATGATGATATTGAGATCATGATGAAGATAATGTTGAGAATGATATCGATTATGATGATGAGATGTTAATGATATTGATATGAGAAAGAGGTGATATGTACACCTTTCATACATACATTCATCATATGCATTTGTTTATACATTTATATATTTATGTTGAAGTAAACCTTGTTGAAGAATTTGATTAAGTGTTGAAAGTGTAATCTTGTACTTTGTGTTCTTGTTGATGTGAAGTGTCATATCTGTAGTTGGTTGACTCTAATTGTAAGTTCTGTTTTGATCACTATTGCTTATGTTTAATTTACCTATTTGTATACTGTCGAGTTGAGTCGGCCTATGATGCCTAACAGTACTTGTTGATGTGCTGATGCTACCTATGATCTTCTTTTTATTGAGTGTAGAGTGTGTTCCGACATTTGAGATTAGACCTAGACTTTAGCCAACAGTTCTAGACTTCGATTCAAGGTGAGCACCATGACCGGGCAACCATTGAATCTTCTAATTTGTGTTCATGTCCTTTATTTAGGGACTAAGACTTTTTTGTATTTTCTTCCGTATTTTGGATAATCTTTTAGATACATGTTTAGACATTCTTAGTTGTTCTTGTATGGTGACTTCACGTCTTGGGGTTGAAATAGATTGAGATATTCCACACTCTATTCTGTAGTTATGATATTAATTTAGTTGGACTATCTTTTTGGTTGAATATTATTTTTAGTAACTTTGAAATAAGAATTTGATGAAAATAACTTAATGAAGTGTCAGACCGACTTGGTATGGGTTGGGTTAGATGGTTCTCCCGCCGTAGTGTTTGGGTGGGTTCCAATCATGACCATTTAGATTGTGAAAAAATGGTATCAGAGCACTGAGTTTGAAGATCTCATCTTACAAGAACATGTCTAGTAGAGTCTTGTGGAATGGTACAGAGATGTTTGTAATTTTCTTCAAGAGGCTATAGGGCTTTAGGAAACAAAATTCATTTCTTTCTTTCTTTCGTGCAATTACCTGATTCTAATTGATATCTGGTAATCTAAATTGGTATATAAATCTTTCACTCTTGTTCACAGATGGTGAATACTCGTTCCATTAGAGCAGCAACATCTGCACCCATAGCAGTACCAGCAAAACCACCTGCACCGGCTGCTGGTGTCGCAGTTTGAGGCATACCTCAGATATGGGGCAGGACAAGGAGCGGAGTAAAAGAGGCAGCACCTACCAGGGGTATAGCCTGGGTAGCAGGAGGACCGGCTAGACAGAGTGTCGCACCCCATTTTTCTAGCGAAAAGCGGGGTTCGACTTGATAACTATTTTTAGAATGGTTTGAAAGAGAAGAGTCGCCACTTAATGAATTAAAGTGCGTTAGGGCACCATTCTACAACTAATTGCGGATATTTAATTAATCTACGTAAATCAAAAATTTTGGTAAGGGTTCAAGTTACCTCAAAAGGAAGGTGTTAGACACCTTTCGAGGTCCATAAATGTGGGTCCCGACTGAACTCATATATTACGTGGGGGATTCTATGTGATAAGCAAAAGTTAATTATTTTATTATCTTAATATTAATTAAGCATTTAAACATGAAACTTCTATTTTTATCATAATTAATAGATAACTAAGTGATAAAGCCATTAAACACGTAAACGAAATATGAATCAGATAAGCGAGGAGATAGAATGGACACAATTATATAGTGAAAATATTTACTTAAATAATAACAAACCTAAACTACCCCAGATAATTAAAACATTCAAAATAAAATAAAAAAAGACGATTTAGAAAAACTTGGACAAGGAGTTAATTTTATCCTATTCGGATCAGCGCCCGGCTTACTGACGGATGACAATGTCATATGTCACATTGTCGGATTTTGTTCGGGTCAACTTCCATCATTTCTGTCTATCTACCCACCCCAAGAAAATGACAAAACTAACGTTCCCTAAATGCCTACCCGTCCCAACTTAATGTCCAAGAGGCATTGGACTTACTATTTTTGGATTTGGTTCTAGACAAAAGGAAGCTTATGTTGCCTAATTTGACTCGAAATTAAAACAAAACAACAGGGACTTGACAAATAAAAAGTAGCGGTTTCATGGAAGCCTCTTAGTTAATTAGAGTAATTAAGTGATAAGCATGCTTCAAATAATTAGCTGATTTACATGATTTATCCTATAGTCATGCTTTCTAAGTGATAAAGAATGCTAAAAGGCTAACATGATATGATTAAAATGATTTATGAATATGCTGAAAGTTGATGCGGATAGGCGAAAATTTATCATGTGCATGCTGAAATTAATTATAAGCATGCTGAACATTAGTTTAATATGCTATAAACTAAATTAAGGTGCTGAAACTAGTTTTAATAAGCTAAAATTAATTAAAACAGTGCTGGAACTTAATTTTAAAAATGCTAAAAATTAAATTAAGGTGCTGAAAATTAATCTAAAGTGCTGAAAATTATTTTAAACATTTTAAAAAGTGCAGGAAATTTTTTAAAATGTGCAGGAAATTATAAAAAGGGTGCTGAAAAATTCAATTTTAATGTGTTGAAAATTAATAAAACATGCTAAAAATAAATAAATGCTTAAAATTAGTTATAATATGCCGGAAATTAACTAAACATGTGGAAAATTAATTAAACATGCTTTAGATTAAATTTTTATCCCAAAAATTAATGAAAAATATCGAAAGTCAATTAACAGCCCTAAAGCATGTTTTCTAGATGATAAGACAATTATTAATAGGTTAAAAGTTAATTAATAGTCCTAAAATGTGTTGCCTAAGTGATAAGATAAATCATGCAAGTCACATAATCTCCGCCCCCATAAGCATCCCCATAATTTCATTATACAAATATATGTTTATACAATAATTTATTACAGACCAACCAATAAAGAGAGAAAAAGAAAATAAATTAGGTTAAGTTGGACGACCCTTTGATAAATTTCCGAACCCAATCAACTCTTCATTTTCACAATTGAACAACTTCTAATAGCACCTGTTACGCATGACTAAACATCCAAATGCACAATATATATATATATATGATTTGGTAAGCCTATAGCAGCCCCATGATCTAAAGAAACACACATACACACAGGTTCTGCATTGAGACAATGTTTTGGCATTGACGAAATCCTATAAGCATGCTTTTTAAGTTCTAAACTATAGGAAAACTATCACATAATAATTGAAATATGCGTCGATCGGGACTAACTAGTTAGCAGCAAAACCAGAAAGAAGAAAAACTTTTAAATCAACACACAACAGTGAAGCAAGAAAAGAACTTGAGTATTGGTGTGTGGCCAGACAAAGCAGTAAGTAAAACTTACAAATAACAGTGCTTGAAAGCCTCCAAATAGAAGAAAAGAGATTGTTTATATAGTGGGGAGTAGTACAGAATTAAAGGAAGAAATTTTTTTCAAAAATCAAATAAGGGAAGTAAAAAGGAAAAGAAATATATCCAGAATCAATTAATTTAAATCCCTTTTCTTTAAATAAAATAAATCAATTTGGAGTAGTAAAGTATGTCACAATTACCATAAATAAGCAAGTAATATATTTTTTGAATCAAAAGAAGAGCAAAAAATAAGAAAATAAGTACATTGGACAACCGAAACTCAACATACATAATCAGATATTTGAGCAGTTAGAATTAATTAGGGGAGGGCAATTTATTGGAGTCACCCGAAAATAAAGCTTACCGAAAATGAATCAAGTAAGAGGCTAGTACACGTTTTCAAAATCAAGCAAGACAAGCCAATCAAATCCGAAACTTACCAAAAATTAAGCAGTTAAGCTGCTACACATTTCTACAGATCAATCAAAACAATCAAATCCAACATTTACCATAACTACTTGCTTAACTGCGAAAATTATTTTAATAAGACAAAATTAATTAGAGCAAATCATTCTTCTAAATTGTCAATATTAATAACATCCAATTTCAACAAAGGAAACAAATATTAGCCATAGAATCAAATCATCTATCGAAAGGCAGGTTTTTGAATTTACACAAGTCAATCCCCAATTACGAAATTAGGGCTAGCCTAAAGTTTGGTAAAATTTAGGGCTTTTCATAGATGATAATCTAGAGAGGGAAATAAACATGAATTTGAATCAATCAAGCTGAAAGTTGTAACCCAGTTTCATGAATTTCAAATTCAAGAATCTGCCTAAAGAAAGATAAGAAAAGTGATGAATTAAGATAGCAAGAATAGTGATCGAGTATAGCGACGAACCAAAAGAAAACATACCAGGAACAAATTTGTAACAAAAATCCATCGTAAAGCTTCGATAAATCTAAAAATTGGCCAAAATATTATGCAATACTCTTTGCTGAATAAGACACAAATTGGGACTTCTGAAATTCAACGGGACCAGTGGAAAGAGGGGCACATAGTGGCTCCCTTAACGAGATGCTGGTGGCTAATTGGATGCTCGCCGGTCATTAAATCCGAAAAGGCAGTAACAGAAATCGGATGAGGAGAGGGAAGCAATAGAGAAAGGTGAGAAGATGGAGAAGAGTTAGATGAGAGTATGGTGGCGCCGACGATGGGATTTCACCGGAGTTGGTGGTCGGATTTGGAGAAGAGAGGAGAATATATGGGTGAGGGAGGCAGAGGTGAGGCTGTTGTTGGCCGTGAAAGAGGTGGCTGCGGGCGGGGGTCGCCGACCGACAGTAAAGCAGCGACGGTGAGGATATTTGAGAGGAGAGTATAGAGGTTCACCGGTCGGTGGTGGCCGGCAGTGATGGAGGTTGAAGGAGAAAGAGTTGATGGAGAGAAAATGGGGGATGGAGGCTGGTAGCGTGCAAATGTTTTAGGGTTTTGATTTTGGGATTTTGGGGTATAGGTTTAATTAAAAAGGAAAGAAATGGGAGAGTTAATCTCAGTCGTTGGATCAATCTTGATCAACGACTGAGATTTAAAATTATAAAATGGGTCAGATTCGATTTTAAAAATTAGGCCAGGGAATTGGGTTTATTAAAATTGAATTGGGGATTCAATTTTGGGTCAAATTAAAATCAATTTAGGCTAAAATTCACACAAAATTGGGTACAAAATGGCTAGAATTTAAATAAATTAGGAAAATTAAATTGAATTAGGATGCTATTTAGTAAATACTATAATAAATTAACAATCATTAAAATGAATAAATTACGTATATAAAATCAATGACACGTAATATATTATTTAAAATTGACGATAATAATAATTTAGAATAAATTAGGCACCTATAAATTATGAAATATAAATTTTAGGAAATGTTATGATAATATTAATAATATTAACAACAACAACAACAACAA
Source organism: Capsicum rhomboideum (assembly GCA_031232105.1). NCBI lineage: Eukaryota > Viridiplantae > Streptophyta > Magnoliopsida > Solanales > Solanaceae > Capsicum > Capsicum rhomboideum. The sequence continues at coordinate 17,454,776 of CP124710.1, forward strand.
CAACAACAACAACAACAACAACAACAACAACAACAACAACAACAACAACAACAACAATAATAATAATAATAATAATAATAATAATAATAATAATAATAATATTAATACTATTAATAATAATAAAATACAGATTATACATTTACAAATCACGAATATGGATTAAAAATACTTGCGTAAGTAATATGATTATGCAATATACTATCTTTAAATTAATAAATTATACGTGTATTATATGAAATTGGCGACAATTAATAAATAAAAAATACATTGAATATATTTTAAAATTAGGAATGCAAAATGTCAAGGTTTATTTGGTACTAAACGATAAGTAAAAAACTATTAATCTTAGAAACTAATAATTTTTGTAAAATAACAGCCTGGGAGAAATATCGTGAGGTCAAAATTGGGTGTCAACAACTTCCCCTTCGTTGCTTGAGAATGATGGAAGAATTGTCAAGCAACGATCTTTGACATAGTAGCTAATTTTGTCTGACCGATAGGATGGTTCACTGTAATCGAAAAGCAAGAGAGGTTTATTAAAATGGTGTGGCCGAGACTTTGGTTTTAAGTCCCCTACATATCTCAGGTTCACGAGAATCAGGCCATGTGTAGTTCTAGATTTAAGAACGAATGAGATTCCTAAAAAAAGTTAATAATATGCTATATGGGCAACAATAACGATAGCATGGGTTGGGAGATTGGAGTGGGTACGATTTGAAGCAACGACATACTGAGAAGTGTGAAACTGAATAGTAAATGTGTTTCAAGTTGAATTGGAGTGACGGAGGGATAAGTAGAATTGTCCATTGAAAACAAGAGCGAAAGTTGTTCTCGTTTGAAACCCGTTCCCCTTCGTTACTTGTGCACTTTCAACATGACCAGAAAACATGGTTAGAGCATATAGAAGATTAAATAATATGGTGAAAACAATCATAATAGATAACAATAATGATGAGAGGAGATAAGAAAGCGTATCTGTTTGACGTTGTGCTTGTTGCCCAAGATTTTTGAGGAATCTCAAAAGTCTGCCACAGTTTCGACTTCTAAGTAGAATATGATCACGTTGACTATATGCCTGCAAAATCAATTGTCCTTATTTTAGGGCAGACGAGTCCAATTGTCTTATTTTAGGGCAGACGACACGGTAAATCCTATTTTAGGGTAGATGAAACCGGTATATCCTATTTTAGGGTGGGTGAACCCGGCATATCCTATTTTAGGGCGGATGAACCTGATAAATACTATTTTTGGATGGATGAACCCGACATATTCTATTTTAGGACGGATGAACCCGACATATCCTATTTTAGGTTGGATGAGCCCGGTATATCATATTTTAGGGCGGATGAACCCGACATATCCTTTGCATTGTCTGTAACTTCTTGTCATAATCATGCTATTGTGATGAAATTTTCAAGGACCCCTCAAAAATTTCTGCCCTAGTTTAGAATATGTTTTTCACTTTCTTGCGAATCAAAATGTTGTCTATTGGTAGAATTTTTGAGGTAATCTAAAAAATTCTGCCCCAGTTTACTTGTGAAGTCTTGTATTCCTGTATCACTCAAATAAAATGTTAGTTAAAAAAAGGTTGTCTTGTATTCGAACATTGAGGTTCAACTTTGAATCTGCAATTGTCATTTGATGTCATGAAATAGGCCAAAATAACTTAGATTTGTCGAGTAGAGTCTTGTCAAAAGCTAACATGATTTAAATATGAAGGGAAAAAGGAAATTTTATTAAATTAAGACCAAACCCAAGAGTGGGCTGCCTACATATCCAAATGGAAGTCAGGTCAAACGTAGTTCATGAGTACAAAGAGAAACATAAACAAAAGTAGGAAATTTCATTCATTGGAAAGAGAATTGGTACTTTTCTTGCGATGGTTTTGTCCCTCTCAGTTCATTTGGTGTGCTTTAGGCTTCCTCGTCAAATGTCTAGGGAGGATTTCTATCGGATCACCTTGGACAATAATTATGCCTGTAGTAGTGTCATAGATGTTGCTTAGCAGCCCTTGTTGCACTATAATATTGCCCTCCTCAATGAAATCTTGAATCTTGTACTTCAATGCTGAACATACCTCAATAACATGACCTTGGATATTTGAATGATATGCACACCTTTTGGACAAGTCAAAATTTGAAGGTAGGTATTTAGGGATCCATCCTTTTATTGGTTTCAGAACTCTCTAAGCAAACAATCTTTGGAATATACTGGTTAAAGGTTCAGTTAAAGGGGTAAAAGTACGAGGTTTTATTTTCTTTGGTTGATGAGAGTTGGATGGTATTGGATAAGTTTGTCGTTGAGAATCATGTTCGTGAAAATTTGGGTATTGAAAACTTTGCGGGTTATAGGTGTCAAAAACAACATTTGCATGTTGGGCAGTTTGATAGGATTGCTCTTGAGGTGGGATGGATGAGATATCTTCTTCTTTTTCTTCAGGCAAAGCTTTCAGTACTTGAAAAGTAGCTTGTATTTTGAAAACATCAATAACTTTTCCTGTTTGAATACCATATTCTAATATTTTCCTAATTAAGATTAGATCGTCGAAGCTTTGAATACATAAGCCAAATAATTTTTGATAGTATATACCATCTAGCGACCTGACAAAAGTTTGGACCAACTCTTCTTCAGGCACAAGAGGATATATCTTAGAAGCTTCCAATCTCCATCGTGTTGCATATTCCTCAAAAGATTCATCAGTCATTCTCTTTACTTCAAGCAAGTCCAGCATCGTCAAATCGACCTTGATATTGAACTTATATTGTCTCACAAAGTCTTGAGCCATGTCTTCATGCCTATCAAACACATTAAATTTTGGAACTTTGTATCCTAGAGGCAAATCAACCCTCGGATGTAGACACAATTTTTCATACCTCAAGTCATAAATGCCTTTAGAATGTAGATATTCATCCAACCTCTTGTTTAAGTCAAGAAACTTTTGTTGCAGTGTAGGTGACTCCCCATCATGTATTACCATATTTTGCAAAGTACCAAGATTGAAGTATGTCAAAGATATTTGTTGAGGAGATGAATAAGGAGATGTAGGTAATAAGGTATTTTGTGCTGGTGAAGAAGCAAAACTTATGTTAGAAAAACAAAGGATCAAGATGGTTAGGCATATTTGTCTAATTGTAGATTCTTATCCGATTTAATGTTCAAATGCTAAACAACCTTTAAATAAAATAAATAAATCAAACGAAAGTTACCACATAACACAGATAAGTTTAAAACATAATAAATATAAAACAAAATATATTCTAAGATGAAGACTAGAACATAATAAGTGATCTAAGCGTAGAGATCTGAGCTTCTAACGCACGAGACAGACGATAGTGATAGAACTTATACTTTCAAGAGATTAACATGATATTGAATTTTCAATTGTAGTTGTAAAGAAGATAAGGAAGCTAGGGGAATGAACAAGGTCGACTCATGTTGAACATCATAACTGTTGATTTGAAACATCCTTTGTGATTGATATCACCGTTAATCCTTCCAACTTCATACAAAATGATAAAACAAGGGGAAAGGAAATTTATTATAATGAGACTGAACCCATTAAATGCGTGCCTACATATCCCTCTTATAGGGGAATCAGGTCAAAGGTAGTTCTAATTACATAAAAGAAAAGCATGCAAGAAACTTATATTGTTCCAAGTATATGTAAAGCCTAAAGTAATTTCAAGTGCTTGAGAGCTCGGAGAGGCGAAACAACATGATATCCTCTTCATCAATGCCAAACAGGTGCAAGTCTTGCTTAGAAAATTAATCAACATCAAGATTTGGCCCTATCATTATTATCACCTTGGTATCAATCATCGTTTGAATCTTGTTCTTCAAGGCAAAACATGCCTCTATGGGATGCCCTTTCATCCCAGAGTGGTAGGTGCAAACCTGGTCAGGGTTGTACCATTCAAACTGAGTATTAATAGGTATGGCAGGAATGGTGTGATGTAGCCTGCTTCTTTGAGTCTTTCATACAACTGGTTATGGGTTCAGCTAGAGGGGTGTATTGTCTTGGTAGATTTTTTTGAAACTTAACTGGAGGTCTAGCAGATTGATTGGGTCATTGATTTGTTGGTAGATTTGGATAAGACACTAGAATGTATTTTGATATTGGAGCAATAGGTAGAGATGGGTACCAAACCAGCTTGAGGATGAGGTTTTGTGGAAGATTGGGGATAATAGGCTTGGGTATAATTTGGTGTTGGAATGATTTCTAGAGATGAATACCATATCAATTGAGGGCGACTTTTCTTTACTATCCTCCCATGGCTTATCAAATTTTGTTGTTCTCTCTTCAACTGGCGGCATTCATTCGTATCATGACCAGGCATACCAGAATGGAAGGCACAATGCTTTTTGGGATCAAAGAAAGGATTTGAAAGGTAATAGGAACCAATAAGCTTAGGCTGCAAGATACCATGTGACCTCAAGATTTCAAAAGTGATTGACGGTGGTTCGTCTAATAGAGTAATAGCTTGGGATTTTCTCACTTTGGGCTTTAGAGGCTTTGATACCTCATTGATAATTGCCTTTACCTTATCCCTGAATTATGCCTCAACCAAACCAACCTTGTCATGTCCTAGAGTTTCGCCTATGAACTTCCTCTTCAGCCTATTGTCAAATCGCCCAGTAAAGTCACTTGCCAAATTATCCCAAGAGACCCACTTTCTTGTATCCTTCTCCGCGTACCACATCAATGTTAGACCTGTAAGTGAACTGACAAAAAGCTTCATCTTAAGACAATCACTTTGCTCTATAACCGCTAGCTTATCGAGGTATGCTTTCAAATGGGAGCGAGGATCCCCAGACCCATCGTATAATGAAAAGTTTAGGTCCCCAATTCTATCCTTACTTTGTTCTCCTGATTTGTATAACTTATCCATCTCGAGCTGTTGAGATGACCCTACCTTATGACTAGAAATCTTTCTGTCTATTTTCTTCTTCTTGCGCATCTCTGTCAACCCATTGAGTGCTTTTTGCAGGGTGATTGAATATAAACTCGGAGATACTTGTGCATCACAATCATGCATAGGTAAGGTTGTCAACACTGGAGACTCCATAGTGTAGAAGGGAGCAATAAAATCAGTTTCGGGTAATGGCTCTGGGAAGCCTGGTGGCATATCAGATGAACCTCGAAGATTAGTCATTATTCGTCTGATTCTTTCTAAATTTTTTTTCATACTCAAGATTCTTGGATCAAAGGGAGTAACCTTTAATTGAATCAAAATCAAACCCCATGCTTAGCTTCACTATTGACAAGATTGATAAACATTGCTTGACTAGCCATTTGGTCGATTCTGATGTTCAACTTCAATCAACCTTAGGAGAAAAGACTTATGATTAGTAAAAACGCATGACAATAGAATGCCTATGAGTAATGTCATGGGGTAAGACATTTGAGTTATGCTTATTGAAGTGAATAGTTGAGAGCTCTATATGACTTAGAGGTTAGGAAAGCCAGAGTATGGCACGAATATGAAAACACTGATTGTCCAGAGTCATGGTGAAGACAATGGTATATTAATATTGAAGTTGTTGAGTAAGAATGTCCTAAAATAATGAGTTACCACAAATGAGTAGAAATAATCTAGAACATCCTATCGAGGAATAGATCGGACCAAGGGATGATTAGTATGCTAATGAATATTTTAGAAGACAAAGTTGAGTTAGGAGGAGAAATTGGAGGGAAGTTTTGAATAGGCCCTAAGAGCGTATTGTTGGGCCCTAACATAACAAGAATTTTAAGGGTAAAGAACTCTAAAAGTGAGGAACACTAAGAGTAAGGAATTACTAAGATAGGAATAATAATAATAAGGCAGGTAAAATATTAACATATACATAGAAAATTTAACACATAGAAAATAAGATAATGCGTCCTTTTGGGGATCGTGAACCACTTTGGACTTTGAGCAAGATTTCACTAATTAACATTCAACGCATCAAGGGTGCCAAGATATTCCTGAATGAGAGACATATTCCTCAGTAAAAGAACATGGTCCATGATCTAAAGAACAAGAATAGATTCATGACAAGGTTCCCTCAAGTGGACAACTTGAGAGTGGGAAAGCTCATGACTGTCGACGCACCGCTGATCGATCTATCCATGAGGCATGTTCCACAAGGGTTTTTTAGGAATGAACGTCCGTACAACCACACAACCGTTCTTAAAAGAAAAAGAAAGAGGTTTCGAGTGGAGGAAGGTATAAGCGGAACGACAATTAAAATAACGCAATAAACACGTAGCACGTAACAAAGTGATAATAAATACACAATTTATGAAAAACAACAATATAATAAAAACAAATAAATAAGCTAAATATAAATAAATAAGAAAAGCAACACACGATATAAAAGAAAAAGAAAATAAATTAAGAATGAAAAAAAATATATCAAATATTTAAGAAAAATGAATAAATGAAAAAGGCAGAGAGATGAACATGGTACAATAAATGAATCAAAAACGAAACAAATAAAACTAAATAAGGAGTCAAACTAATCATTTAAGAAAACAGGGGAAAGAGGTGGATCATGCAAGAATTTAATAAAAGCATGTAAGTCCTATTACCAAAAATAGATTTTAAAAAGAATGATAAGAAAACATAAAACCCCCAAATAAACACAAATCTGTAATGGTTAGAACCTAAGTGTCCCCAGCAGAGTCGCCATACAGTCGCGCCTCATTTTTCTCTCGAAAAGTGAGATTCGACGTGACAACTCTTTTTAGGATCATTTGAAAGAGAAGAGTCGCCATCTAACGGATTAAGGAAATTTAGGGCACCATTCTATAACTAATTACAAATATTTAATTAATCTACATCAACTAGAAATTTGGGTAATAGTTCAAGTTACCTCAAAAGGAAGGTGTTAGACACCTTTCAAGGTCCACAAATTTGGGTAACGACTGAACTCATATATTACGTGGGAGATTCTATGTGATAAGAAAAAGTCAATAATTTTATTATCTTAATATTAACTAAGCGTTTAAACATGAAACTTCTATTTTTATCATAATTAATAGACAACTAAGTGGTAAAACCATTAAACACGTAAACGAAATATGAATCAGATAAGCAAGGAAATACTGGACACAATTATATAGTGAAAATATTTACTTAAATAATAAGAAACCTAAACTACCCCAGATAATTACAACATTCAAAATAAAATAAAGAAAAGACGATTTAGAAAAACTTGGACACGGAGTTAATTTTATCCTATTCGGATTAGCGGCCGGCTTACTGACGGATGACAATGTCATATGTCGCATTGTCGGATTTTGTTCGGGTCAACTTCCATTATTTCTGTCTATCTACCCACCCCACCTAGTTGGTTATTAAGCCTAAATGTGTTCTAAAGAAAATGACAAAACTAATGTTCCCTAAAATGCCTACCCATCTCAACTAAATGTCCAAGAGGCATTGGACTTACTATTTTTGAATTTGGGTCTAGACAAAAAGAGGCTTATGTTACCTAATTTGACTCGGAATTCACGTCAAACAAAACAACAGGGACTTGACAAATAGCAAGTAGCGGTTTCATGGAAGTCTCTTAGTTAATTAGAGTAATTAAGTGATAAGCATGCTTCAAATAATTAGCTGATTTACGTGATTTATCCTATAGTCATACTTTCTAAGTGATAAAGAATGCTAAAAGGCTAACATGATATGATTAAAATGATTTATGAATATGCTGAAAGTTGATACGGAAATTTATCATGTGCATGCTGAAATTAATTATAAGCATGCTGGAAATTAATAAACCTATTGAACATTAGTTTAATATGCTAGAAATTAAATTAAGGTGCTGAAAATAGTTTTAATATGCTAAAATTAATTAAAACAGTGCTGGAACTTAATTTTAAAAATGCTGGAAATTAAATTAAGGTGCTGAAAATTAATTTAAAGTGCTGAAAATTATTTTAAACATTTTAAAAAGTGCAAGAAATTATTTAAAATGTGCAGGAAATTATAAAAAAGGTGCTGAAAAATTCAATTTTAATGTGTTGAAAATTAATAAAACATGCCAAAAATAAATAAATGCTTAAAATTAGTTATAATATGCCGGAAATTATTTAAACACGCGGATAATTAATTAAACATGCTTTAGAGTAAATTGTTATGCCTGAAATTAATTTAAAATATCGAAAGTCAATTAACAGCCTTAAAACATGTTTTTTAGATGATAAGACAATTATTAATAGGTTAAAATTTAATTAATAGTCCTAAAATGTATTGTCTAAGTGATAAGATAAATCATGCAAGCCACATAATCCCCGCCCCTTAAGCATCCCCATAATTTCATTACACAAATATATGTTTATACGATAATTTATTACAGATGAACGAATAAAGAGAGAAAAAGAAAACAAATTAGGCTAAGTTGGACGACCCTTTGATAAATTTTCGAACCCCTTCAACTCTTCATTTTCCCAATTGAACATCGTCTAATAGCACCTGTTAGGCATGACTAAACATCCAAATGCACAAAACATATATATGATTTGGTAAGCATATAGCAGCCCCATGATCTAAAGAAACACAAATACACACAGGTTCTGCAATGAGATAATGTTTTGGCTTTGATGAAATCCTAAATTACACGAAAACTACCACATAATAATTGAAATATGCGTCGATCAGGACTAACTAGTTAGCAACAAAACCAGAAAGAAGAAAAACTTTTAAATTCGCACGCAACAGTGAAGCAAGAAAAGAAATTGAGTTTTGATGTGTGGCTAGCCAAAGCAGTAGGTAAAACTTAAAAATAACTTTTTTTTTAGTATATAAAAGAGCAGTGATTGAAATCCTCCAAATAAAAGAAGAGAGATTGTTTATATAATGGGGAGTAGTACGGAATTAAAGGAAGAAAATTATTCAAAAATCAATTAAGGGAAGTAAAATGAAAAGAAATATTTCCAAAATCAATTAATTGAAATCCCTTTTCTTTAAATAAAATAAATCAATTTGGAGTAGTAAAATATGTCATAATTACCATAAATAAGCAAGTAATATATTTTTTGAATCAAAAGAAGAGCAAAAAATAAGAAAATAAGGACATTGGACAGCCGAAACTTACCATACACAATTGGATATTTGAGCTGAGCAGTTAGAATTAATTAGGGTAGGGCAATATATTGGAATCACTCGAAAATAAAAGCCTACCGAAAATGAATCAAGTAAGAGGCTAATACATGTTTTCAAAATCAAGCAAGACAAGCCAATCGAATCCGAAACTTACCAAAAATTAAGTAGTTAGGCTGCTACACATTTCTACAGATCAATCAAATCCAACATTTACCATAACTACTTGCTTAACTACGTAAATTATTTTAATAAGGCAAAATTAATTAGAGCAAATCATTCCTCCAAATTGTCAATATTAAATCCATCCAATTTCAACAAAGGAAACAAATATTAGCCACAGAATCAAATAATCTATCGAAAGGCAGGTTTCTGAATTTACACAAGTCAATCCCCGATTATGAAATTAGGGCTAGCCTAAAGTTTGGTAAAATTTGAGGCTCTTCATATATGCTAATCTAGAGAGGGAAATGAAAATGAATTTGAATGAATCAAGCTGAAAGTTGTAACTCAGTTTCATGAATTTCAAATTCAAGAATCTGCCTAAAGAAAGATAAGAAAAGTGATGAATTAAGATAGCCAGAATAGTGATCGAGTATAACGATGAACCAAAAGAAAACATACCGGGGATAGATTTGTAACAAAAATCCATCGTAAAGCTTTGATAAATCTAAAAATTGGCCAAAATATTATGCACAAATTGGGGCTTCTGAAATTCACCAGTGGAGAGAGGAGCACGTAGTGGCTTTCTTAGCAAGATGCTGGTGGCTAATCAGATTCTCGCCAATCATCAAATTTGACAAGGCAGTAACAGATGGAATGGGGAGAGGGAAGCAATAGAGAGAGGTAAGAGGATGGATAAGAGTTGGAGGAGAGAATGGTGGCACCGGTGATGGGATTTCACCGGAGATGGTGGTCGTATTTGGAGAAGAGAGAAGAATATAGGGGTTAGGGAGGCGGCAGTGAGGTTGTTGTTGGCCGTAGAGGAGGTGGCTGTGGGCGGGGGGGGGGGGGGGGGGGTAGCCGATCGACAGTGGAGCGGCGGCGATGAAGATGTTTAATCGGAGAATATAGGGGTTCACCGGTCGGTGGTGGCCGCCGGTGATTGAGTTTGAATATGAGAGAGTCGATGGAGAGAGAAAGGGGGATGGCGGCTGGTAGGGTGCAAATGTTTTAGGGTTTTGATTTTAGGATTTTGGGGTATAGGTTTAATTAAAAAGGAAAGACATGGGAGAGTTAATCTCAGCCATCAACGACTAGGATTTAAAATTGTAAAATGGGTCGGATTCGATTTTAAAAATTGGGTCAGGGAATTGGGTTTAATAAAATTGAATTGAGAATTCAATTTGGGGTCAAATTAAAATTAATTTAGGCGAAAATTGACACAAACTTGGGTACAAAATGGCTAGAATTTAAATAAATTACGGAAATTAAATTGAATTAGGCTGCTATTTAGTAAATACTATAATAAATTAATAATAATTATTATGAATAAATTACGTATATAAAATTGATGACACGTAATATATTATTTATAATTGACGATAATAATAATTTGGAATAAATTAGGCACCTATAAATTATGAAATGTAAATTTTAGGAAATGCTATGATATTATTATTATTATTATTATTATTATTAATAATAATAATAATAATAATAATAATAATAATAATAAAATAAATAATTAAAATACAGATTATGCATTTGCAAATCACGAATATGGATTAAAAATACCTGCGTAAGTAATGTGATTATGTAATATACTATCCTTAAATTAATAAATTATACGTATATTATATGAAATTGGCGACAATAAACAAATAAAAAATACATGGAATATTTTTTAAAATAAGGAATGCAAAATGTCAAGGTTTATTTGGTACTAAATGATAAGTAACAAAATATTAATCTTTGAACCTAACTATTTTTTAAAAATATCAGCCTGGGAGTAATATCGGGAGGTCAAAATTGGGTGTCAACATAGAGGACACTGTCCCCTCCCCATCAGCAGGATGCTCCAGAGTTAGTTCAGAATGAGGATGTTGTAGTTGAGGAAGAAGAAATGGTGGTCCCTGAAAATGTAGTTCATGTACAAAATGGCCCAACCCAGGTGCCTATGTTCGCTGAATTGATTCAACAGGTATTGGGATTTCTGAGTAGTTTGGCTGGCACCAGTACTATTCTAGCTATTCCATTATTTCTATCCATAGCCTCATAGTATGTAGCTACTATAACACCTAGTATGGATGAACGCTTTAAGACCAGAGTATTTCCTCGATAGGTTTTGGGACTAGTGGTGATTGATAATGAGCATGACTATTCTGTAAGTTTATAAAAATGAAACCTCAGTGTTTCAGGGTACTGAGTCTAAGTTCTTGATTGATTTTCATGAGTGTCTGCATAAGATAGGTATGATTGAGAGGTATGGTGTGAAATTTGTGTCCTTTTAGTTATAGGCTGAGGCCAACCACTAGTAGTGGTCCTTTGTTGAGTGCAGGTCTTCCTTACCTCCACTTACTTGGACTCAGTTCCATAATGTGTTTCTTGAAAATATGTTCCGTGCAATTATTGTGATCAGAAGAAAGATGAGTTTCTTAAATTAGAGTAGGGTGATATGACTGTGGTGGCCTATGAAGCCAAGTTTCATACCTTGTCCCATTATGTACTACAGTTGATTATTACAGATAAGGGGTAGATCCGGTACTTTGAAAATGGATTAAATTATGGGATTCAGATGGTTACCTTGTCGGTGGTGACTTTGGGTCAGTCTTTCCAGGAGGTGGTTGAGTATGTGAAGAAGGCGGAAGCTATTGGGAAGCAAAAAGAGGTAAAGGTAGAGGAACATAAGGATTGGACATTGGGATAATTCAGTGGTACTTATTCGAGAGGTCGTGGTTCTTAGGGTCATTCTTCTTGGCCTTATCATTTAGCCATAACTGTGTCTACTGAGGGCTTACCTGGGGTCATCTACCACCCTTCACAGACAAGCAGTTATACACCTTTATCATCTTCAGTTTAGAAAACTACTTTGTACATCAGATGCCATGAGTGTAAGGGGTTTGGGTTACATCAAGAGGTTTTGTCCTAATTTCTTATCTGCAGGTAAATTGACTCATCAACCAGCTTCTAATGCATTAGTTCCAGTAGGTCATAGTGGTGGAGGAAATGGTAGGGGTCATCCCCAGGGTAGGCATGATGGACAGACTGTAGAGAGAAGTGGTTACCAAGATAAACTAAGTGGAGGATAGGTTGGTAGAGGTGGTGCTCAGGCTAGTATAGGTGGAGGTTAGAGCAGAGACAGGGCTCATCTTTATACTGTTTTGGCCTATCCTAAAATGGAAGTTTGGAAACTATGATCACAGGTACTATTCTTGTTTATAATCGTATGGCTTCTGTATTGCTTAATCCCTGGTCCACTTTCTCTTATGTGTCTATAAAATTTACCTTGGGTTGGGATTTAGACTGTGAATATCTTGATACTTTTATGTATGTGTCCACACCAATTGAGGTGTCTGTATGTGTTGATCAAGTGTATCGTGTGTGCCCTGTGATGTTTACGGGGTTGAATACCTTGGCAGACTTATTAATTCTAGACACGGAGGAATTTGATATTATTTTAGGGATGAGTTGGATGTCCCCTTATCGTGGTATTCTTGATTGCTATACTTAGACCATCACTGTAGCTATTCCTGGGATGGAAACTTTAAAGTGGGAGGGTTCTTTTAAGCCTACTCCTGTGAGAATTATGTCAGCTATTTGTGCCTAAAAGTTAGCTAAGCAGAGGTATATGGCGTTTCTAGTTCATCTTCGGGAAAAAAGTTCAGTGGTTCCTTTCTCTAACTTCGATTCTAGTTGTGTGTGAATTCTTAGAGGTATTTCCTGATGACCTTCCTGGTATGCCTCCAGACTGTGAGATTGATTTTTGTATAGACTTATAGCCTGGAACCCGTCCCATCTCTATCCATCCCTATAGTATGCCACTAGCGGAGTTAAGAGAGTTGAAGTCCCAATTGTAAGAATTATTAGAAAAGAGTTTTATTTGTCCAAGTGATTTACCTTAGGGTACTCCTATGTCATTTGTGAAAAAAAAGAATGGTAGCATGTGAATGTGCACAGACTACTGTCTATCGAATAAGTGACTATTCGTAACAAATATCCTTTGTCTAGAATGGATGATCTGTTTGACCAGTTGCAGGGAGTGACAACGTTCTCTAAAATTGACTTGAGGTCAGGTAACCACCAGCTCAAGATCAGGGCAGAGGACATCCCAAAGAATGCTTTCCGAACTCGTTATGGACACTACGAGTTTTTGATTATGTATTTTGTTTTGACCAACGCCCCAACTTCTTTAATGAGTCTGATGAATGGGGGTTTTAAGCCATTTTTGGATTCCTTTGTTATTGTTTTCATTGATGACATTCTAGTTTACTCGAAGAATGAAGAGGACACGAAACTTATTTGCAAATAGTATTGGGGTTGCTTAAGGAGAAACAACTATATGCTAAATACTCAAAGTGTGAATTCTAGTTGTCTTCAGTATCCTTCTTGGGACACATGGTGTCCAAGGAAGAAGTGATGGTAGACCCGCAAAAAATTAAAGTTGTTAAGAATTGGGCTAGACCGACAAATGTCACCAAGATTTATAGTTTTGTGGGGTTGACCAGCTATTATTGCCGATTTGTAAAGGAGTTTGCTGCCATTGCTTCACATATGACCTGCCTGACTCAGAAAGTGATTTAGTTCGAGTGGGATGACAAGTGTGAGGAGAGCTTCCAAAAGCTCTAGACCTTTTTAAATTCAACCCTAATTCTCACTTTATCGGAGGAAGGTAAGGACTTTATTGTATTTTGTGATGCTTCATGGTTGGGTTTAAGTTCTATCTTGATGTAGGGTCAGAATGTTATTATTAATGCTTTGAGATAACTAAAGCCTTATGATAAGAACTATCCCACTCATGACTTGGAGTTGGCGGCTGTAGTCTTTTCTTTGAAGATATGGGGACACTATCTCTATAGGGTGAAGTGTGAGGTCTTCATAGACCACCATTGTTTGCAGCACGTGTTCACCCAAAAAGACCTCAACTTGAGACAGAGAATATGGATGGAAGTGATCAAAGACTATGAAATCTTAATTTTATATCATCTGAGCAAGGCCAATGTGATGGCAGATGCATTGAGCTAGAAGTTGGCAAGCATGGGTAGTTTGGAATGGTTGGAGGTGTCGAGATGCCCATTGGCTAGAGAGGTACAAACTTTGGCTAATGATTTCATGAGATTGCAGGTAACTAGAGAGGGATGAGTGTTAGCCCATATAGAGGCTAAGTTTATGTTTTTTGAGAAGATCAAGAGCAGATAATTAAATTATAAGTAACTGAGTAACCTTAGAGAAAAAGTATTGCAAAGCGAGACTAAAGAAGCCACTCTTGATGAAGAAGGAGTGTTGAAGATTTGGGGGCGTGTGTTTGTCCCTTGCGTGGGCAATTTAATTTCTATTATTCTTGCAGATTCTCACAATTCCAAATACTCTATACATCCGGTTGCAACCAAAAAGTATAGAGACTTGAGACAACATTATTAGTGGCGAAAAATGAAGAGTGACATTATGGATTTTGTGACCAAGTGTCAGAATTGTCAATATGTCAAGTATGAGCATCGAAAACCTGGTGGCACCTTCCAGAGAATGCCTGTTCAAAAATAGAAGTGGGAAAGAATAACCATGGGCTTTGTCGTGGGTCTTTCTAAGACCTTTAGAAAGTGTGACTGTATATGGGTTATCGTCGATTGATTGACCAAGTCGGCTTATTTTATCCCAGTAAGAGTAGATTCTAATGCAACTAAGTTAGCCAAGATTTAAGTGAAGAAGATTGTAAGGCTCCATGGGGTGCCTCTTTCTATTGTGTTAGGTAGAGGTTCTCAGTTTACTTCCAGCTTATAGGAAAAGTTTCAGTCAGAATTGGGCTCTAGGTTGGACCTAAGTATAGCTTTCCATCCACAAACTAATGGACAGTCAGAGTGAATAATCCATGTGCTTAAAGATATGTTTCAGGCTTGTGTAACGGACTTTGGGGGTTAATGGGACCAGTAATTACCTTTGTGTGAGTTTACATAGAATAATAGCTAACACTCCAGCATTGACATAGCAACTTTTGAAGCCTTGTATGGTAGAAGATATAGGTCATAGATTGGATGGTTTGATGCATTCTAAGTGAGCTTTGGGGCATTGATATTCTCAAGGATTTAATGGAGAAGGTAAGGTTCATTTAGGAAAAGTTATTGGCAGCTCAGAGTCGGCAGAAAAAGTATGCAGATAATAAGGTAAGGGATGTAAAGTTTGAGAAAGGTGAGAAGGTGCTATTGAAAGTATTACCCGTGAAGGGTGTGATGCGCTTTGGTAAGAAGGGAAAGTTGAGTCTGAGGTATATTAGACCCTTTAAGCTCTTGAACGGAGTAGGGCCAATAGCTTATAAGCTGGCTTTGCCTCTTAGTTTGTCTGGAGTTCATGTGGAGCTCTACGTATCCATACTTAAGAAGTACCATGGTGATGGTTATTACATTATTTGATGGGACTCCAAATGTTTGACAAAAAGCTATCTTACGAAGAGGAGCAAATTGGTATATTTGATAGGGATGTGAGGGAGTTAAGAACCAAAGTTATTCCGTCTGTGAACGTTCAAAGAAGGAATCATCCGATTGAGGAAGCAACTTGGGAGACGGAGGTTGACATATGCAAGCGATACCCGTATTTGTTCATAGACTCAGGTAATTACTTTTGCTTTAGTTGTGTCATTTAGGGATAATTGTTGTTCGGGGATGAATGAGTGGTAAATTATATCTAATGTAACGACCCAATTCGTCGTTATGCTGAAATAGGGACTAGAACCCGTGCGAGTTTTCCCCTAGACAAATTTTTGAAAACTCAAGGGCTGGCCTAGTCTTAGGTGTATTTTGAAGGTGTGATAGTTAAAGCAAATCTAGTAATAATTAGAGCATTAGTAGGTTTGTTTGATTTGATTTTGTGGTAGACGATAAATTTAGGAAAACTGTAGCAACTTATGGTATATAAAATGGGTTAATTGAACTCTGGTTATAGAGTTTACCATGAAAAAATTAGTTCGTGATATCGTATTTCGAGGGGTGTGTTGTAAAAAAGATTGATTTGAGAAGAGGCCTAAAGATTCTGCCTCAAGACCACTGCAGCAGTAAAAGTAACCACTGCAGTGGTAGCACAACAACGGTGGCCTCAATTACACTGTGATTTGCTGCAAGGGTAATTTTACCATTGCAGCGGTAAAAATGCAGCTTCTAGCTTTTTAAAACCAGAAACACGCTTTTCATTCCTATTCTCCCGAGATCAAAGAAAAGATTGGCAATTTGTCTTTTCAGAGCTATCGCCCCAATAATTTTCTGAAAAATGAACAAAGGCTCTAGGAAAGGCCATTTTCTACAAATTTTTGGGTTTTTTATCTTTGGAGGTAAGATTCCTTAGCACTCAGAACTTGAATTACTTCTTAGAATCCTTAGAAATCACTAGAATCTTGTTCATGGTAGAAATTGGGGTTTATCCCTAATTTATGAACTGAAGGTAAATTGATAGGATTGTGATTAAAATCAAGTGGTAATAATCCTAGGATGTTAGAAAACACTATTGGAGTATAATTATGGTTGTTCATACTAAATAAAGTAGAATTCATGGGGTTTAAAGGGCAGAAAACCCTAAGTTAATGAACTAGGGCAAATTATAGTTGAAATTGGTAATGAACTAGGGCAAATTATAGTTGAAATTAATGGTTATTGGTTCCTAATGGTTGGAAAAGGTGAGATTATTGAAATAGGTATGTGTATTTTTATTTATAGATAAGAACAGACTGAAAGAGAGAGGAAAGGCAAGCTTGTGCCTTTGTAGTGATTTGAGCAAGGAATCGAGGTAGGTTATGATTTATTTGTAGCAATGAGACTTGCTTGACTCTGTGCTTGTATGTAAATTGAATTTTTGTGATTGGTTTTGGGCTATACTTGTGATTATTAACTGCATTGCATTTGCATTGATATTGATAGTGGATATGGTGTTGTTGTGGAGATGAATTGATGTTACTAAATGATGATATTGAGATCATGATGATGATAATGTTGAGAATGATATCGATTATGATGATGAGATGTTAATGATATTGATATGAGAAAGAGGTGATATGTACACCTTTCATATATACATTCATCATATTTCATTTGATTATACATTTATATATTTATGTTTAAGTAAACCTTGTTGAAGAATTTGACTAAATGTTGAAAGTGTAATCTTGTACTTGTATTCTTGTTGATGTGAAGTATCATGTCTGTAGTTTGTTGTCTCTAATTGTAAGTTCTGTTTTGATCGCTGTTGTGTATGTTTAATTTACCATTTGTATAGTGTCGAGTTGAGTCGGCCTATGATGCCTACCAGTACTTGTTAATGTACTGATGGTACCTGTGCTTTTCTTTTTATTGAGTGCACAGCATGTTCCGGTGTTTAAGATAAGACCTCAACTTTAACCAGTAGTTCCAGACTTATTTTCAAGGGTGAGCACCATGACCGGGCAGCCATTGAATCTTCTGATTTGTGTTTATGTCCCTTGTTTCGGGACTAAGACTTTTTCATATTTTCTTCCATATTTTGGATAATATATTAGTTACATGTTTAGACATTCTTAGTTTTTCTTGTACAGTGACTTCAGGTCCCGAGGTTGTAATAATTAGAGAGATTCCGCACTCTATTATGTAGTTATGATATTGATTTAGTTGGATTGTCTTTTTGGTTGAATATTATTTTGTGTCATAACTTTGAAATAAGAATTTGATGTCAATAACTTAGTAAAGTGTCAGACTGACTTGGTATGGGTTTAGTTAGATGGTTCTCCTGCCATAGTGTTAGGATAGGTGTCAATCATGACCATTTGAGTTGTGACAAAAGCAGTGCTCCAGTAACAGCACCGGCCAAACATTTCAAAACTTGGTTTTGACCTCGGAACTCATCCAGACACATTCCAACTATGTTACTAGGTTAAATTCGACATCCCAGACTCAAGAGAACCATTATATTTACCAAAAGAGATCGTTATCAACAAGTTACACCTGAAAACCACTTTAGGCCAAATAAAACTAGTATCTCAATCAAACACACAAAAAACACAGAAGGGACTCAAAACCCAAACCAACTATGCTACTAACCCAAATCAGACATTCTAGATCTAATGGAACTAACAAAACTCTCATCAGACACTTGGATAATAGAATATTGACTAGATTCAACTATATCAATTTAAAGGCTACTCAAAATCACAAACTCATATAATCACTTTAGAATGCTTCGGTGACTGTGCCAATCATTGCCCATAACTCATAAATGATATAAAGAAACAATGGGGAAGGGGAAAAATGGTCTAAACACAGAAAACTCTAAAATCACTATGATGGTTGTTACTTTATCCACCACTAAAATATACGTTCGTCCTCAAACTTAAGGATAAGGAAGGTACCAAAATTGACAAGCAACCGAAAATATCACCGTAAATTTCATGCAAGCACTCTCAAGTGTAGTCACATCTATGGTATCATCAGTCTCACTATAGTAACCAAAATCTCTTCACATTTAACTCTTAAGGCCACAACTCTAGTAAGAAACCAAATTTCTCAATGTACCCAAATTTCTTTATTTCCAAACTATCTCTATGCCCATTAACTGAGTTGACCACAATAGAGGTTCTGAACATACCCGATTTACCTAAATCTGTTATCGATGCCATAAGTTGCCAACTGTACCATAAAACCAATGCCTCCACTGTACCAACAAACTATCTAAGAACCCATGGAATCACATTGTAACTCTCCATAATACCGAATCATTCCTCCCTCAATCTCAAAAGAACTTTCTGCTATTTCTAAGCCCAATTTACACTTTTTTTGACTGAATCAAACTTATTCGGGGCTGATACTATAAATGTCAAACCGGATAATACTGTATCCTCAAGCTAAAACAACAAAGTCAGAACTCGATATTAATTCCGCACAAATTCTCAAATGTCATACCTCGATCGCTATTTGAATAGCCATATTCTTATGATAGTACTATCTACTCAAGATGAAACAGCCAAGTCAGAACTCGATATCAATTCCACATAAATTCTCAAATGGCATACCTCGATCGCCATTTGAATAGTCATATTCTCATGTTTAACCCTTGGAGAAAATCACAAATCACTATAAAACTTCCTGTAGAACAACAGGTACCCTTTATACGTCACCAAGTTCTTACAAAATCCATCACAATAATCTATGTAGTTCTCATCACCTATG
Organism: Capsicum rhomboideum; assembly: GCA_031232105.1. Taxonomy (NCBI): domain Eukaryota; kingdom Viridiplantae; phylum Streptophyta; class Magnoliopsida; order Solanales; family Solanaceae; genus Capsicum; species Capsicum rhomboideum. The sequence goes on from CP124710.1 coordinate 17,474,196, forward strand.
TAGTATTAATCAACCCAAATTCCTCTATAACCCGATAGAATGAAAAGTCCTTTTAGTCTTACAGATTTAAGTAACCCGTCATATCATGAATAATTTAACCCAGAGTAGAAGTGCAAGATAACCATATACAAGATAACCACATATCACTGATTGTTGCCTCAAATCAAAATTCAATCTTAGGAAAGTTACCACCAATCCCTTCATAAGTCACTATCAAATCATGTTGTCACGACTTTGAATTTCCAACTTGCACCTATAACACAATTCTAAATACCTCAAAATTTCCTATGTACAAGTTCCTTATCTTTTCCTTAACTCATTCCCCATTTTGTATTTTGTAACATAAGAACCATGGAATAATACCGCATACTCTAAATCAAAACTCTTGAGTAGCATACTTCATTAAGCCCTTTGACTTCCAAAGTAATAAATTCCACAACCCATGTTCTTTTCCATGCATAAATCCTTTGAAGTCCTTCAAAATGACATGCGTAAATTTTCTTATCATTCCAATCTATACTATAGTATAATCCCCCTCCATAATATAGCCTTACCGCGAAATACAAAGAATTCTAACTTCAACCCATATAGACAACATTCTTTATCGACCAATAATAACCCATATAAAACACGAAGTAGTATCATCATAATCTAAACCAGACCCAAGTAACCACCTGCTCCAAACGCAAGTCCCGATCCTTGAAGACAAATCCATAACCTTCCAAATCTAAAAGCAAATACCCTTATAAGTTGGATTCCTTCAAGTCTACCTGAGGAGTGTCTCAAAACACCATAAGTCTTTCCATGCAAGCAAAGCTAATTGCCAAGGTAATAACGAATCGCAGGGTCCGAATGCCTAAAAATATTCCCCTATCTAACTTGGATCATTTAATTGCAAACTCCTTGAGTTAGTCGTATCACAAGTCTGATCCATTATAAGGTCTTCTTTCTCGAATTTGATTAATAACCCTAGTCATCCCATATGTCCAATCTCATCATCAATGTGCTAACCCAAACCTCAAATGTATCGATACAATCCCGTAAGGCAAATAATCCACGCTCACACATTTCTAATGACACCTTTAGATAGTTTCACACAAGTGTACTAGCTAAAAGATTCTTCTATTCATGACTCATCATCTCAATAATCAAATCATTTCGTCAATCCCAACTGATATTGCAACCCTCAAGTATACCATCTGGAATAATCCCATAATCTAAACACGCCGGTACCTACCATCGATCCACCACTATTCCACAATATAATCATCAAGAAGATTATCCCCGAATCACAGTGAAATCTATAATATCTAGAGAAATCAAATCTAATCCCAATAATATACTCTAAATGAGTCACAATACAGGATCGGTACACCCGATCCACAACTAAAGAATCACCTACAAGGGTAGTAATATGAATAAACACAATAAAAAAAACTCATGAATCACATCAAGACCCACTGCAGAGTAAGTAAGTAGATAGGAGAATGTAGGATCGTAGTCAACACTACCGATATAGATCAAAAGTGTACTGAAACTATACCTGTGACCACTATACATGAAGTTCCTACCTTGAGTCCACCGAAGGAACATAATACTGAGCCCTGTCATCTCCCTGTGCTATTGATAATGCATCTCTTAGTCTATGCTGTAGGAAATACCTCTTATAGTGATCGAGATCCCCACATATAAAGCAACTCAAAGAATAGGAGTTCGATGAACGGGATATGAGGAACCTGAATAACTACCACAACCTAACTATCTTTGAGAATAACCATGAAAAGTCTGACCTCTACTATATATGTTGTTACTACTGTCAAGTCTAGAGGCCTCTTTCATGCATGCTCCTCACGTATCCACACAAACACATCTAGAAAAATAACCGATCCCATGAGGGCAAAGATGACCCCACTGGCCTACTCTCAACAACTATACCTTACCACTATCTTAGCTGGTCTAATAGCTGAAAAGCAGTAAAATCTACTCCACTAGAGTCTACCAGGCCTAAACTGTTCAACCTCTCATGAAAACCAACCAACAACTCATAAGCATCAACCCTAAGATCTCCATTGAATCAAGGAGGATCCTTCCTCATAAACTCTATAAACCTACCCTATCCTTCCAAGGACATAGCAGGTATAATCACTAGATAAAGGGAAATACTCAGTAATATCTCGTTAACACTAGGAGAATTTATGGGAGTGGCCCACTGTGTATCTGATGTCTGAAGCCCGAAAGTAGTATGCTGAATGAAAGTTTGAACCATCCACTCAAGGAAACCCAACATATGTACCAAGAAATCCTCAAGCATAGATATAGAATGAAAATAGATAGTGTCTGTATTTAGGTCAACCCTTCTGTCTCAATAGACCCATCAATAGAAGCAACCTCAAAACCTAAGGAGAAAACCCTAACTAAACCTCTAACTGGTTCAAATTCTCTAGTATGACCTCTATTATGACCTCTGAACCTACCACGTACCGAAGGCATGAGCTGAGTCTCTAGCAAAAAAAGAATGTGTCCTCACTATTTATGAAAGAGTGAATAAGAGATTTTTGAGTCACATTAAGCTATGATGCATGATACAAAATGAAGAAGTGGATTTCTCCTAAAGTTCTGTAGCCTCTCAAAGATAGATAAAAAACGTCTCTGCACTGATCCGTAAGACTCTACTACACTCAGCTTGTACTAATGAGACCAATGAACCTAGGGATCTGATACCAACTTATCATAACCAAAAAATAGAGATTGTGCTGGCAGTTGTCACACCCTCCAATACATGTAAGCGATTCCCAACCCAAACACGATTATCAAAGTAAAATAGAAGCAGAAGATTTAAAAAATGAAAATTATCCCCAAATAATATAAAAGAGGTACAATATCATCACCATATCTCAGGTCTGGTTGTCACTAGTACAAGACTCTAATATTGAATACAATGAAATAGTCAGAAATATCTTAAATACAAATAAGCATAAGATAAAAGAAGAAGTGATCCAGGTAAGCTCAATGATTGAATAGACACTTTCTCGATCTTCACCAAACCAACACCATGAAATCTCAATCAATGCTCAGTTACTCGCTCAATACCTGGATGTAGTGCAGAAAAAAATACAAGGGTTGAGTAAGAAACACATGTACTCAGCAAGCATCATCAACAATAAAACCTAATCCAAAGTGATGGAAAGAACAACCACACCAACCATCTAAGATTACCCTAAATAAACCTGCACTCAGGAAAGTCCCAGCCTATTCTAGCAGATGGCAACAATTAACAAGATAGTCAAAATAATTCAATTAAGACAGACACACATAGGTTTAAGATAAATAGTAATAGTGATAAGTCACGTCAAGAGAGAATTTCACCAACATAGTATATTATATTCACTCACCATTCCAAACCAATAATCCAAGATAAAATAGATAACGTGTATATCATGCAACCAATAGATGTGATACAACAGTCTCGACAGATCAAGCCATAATTAATACACAACATATAATAATATATCAACCAGAATATCACCAAAGAGAAAGTATAATGCAATGTAATATGGTGATATATGTATACACCTTCAAGCCTAAGCTCCAAGAAAGGACCCAAGGGGGGTTTGCAACCCATATACTAATCACAATCTCATCAATCAACTATACCAGAAATTCTCTTGGCTAAGCTATTTTATAAAATAGTTCATTTTCTTTCACAAAGAATCCAAGTCCCATAGTAGTAATAGTTCAATGAAAATTAGTGATGGATGGGTATGCATTATCATAGCAAAATCAATAACATACAATAATTAGCTCAATAATGAAATGAATAAACTCAAATCACTAAAATATGAATGAGTTATGATATAAGCCCTCTCATGACAACACAGTGGTAAAGAATCATATAAGACATCAATAATATCAATCTAAGCCCCCCCCCCCCCCAGGCGTCACAATAATAATAAAGAACAACTAATGCTCAAGCAAGATCAACACCATCCCCCATACGGGTATCATACTAATAATTATGAGTTATCAATACTCAAATAAGACCAACACCAGCCCCTGGACGGACATCACAATAATAATCTCTCAATTCAATAATAAGATTCACATAAGCCTCCATGCGGGCATCATAATAATAATAATCACTCAAGTCAATAATCAGGTTCATACAAGTCCCCGTGCAAATATCACAATAACAATTATCAACCTAAATAATATAAACATAGAGGATTCACCCAAACCATAGCCTGTTTTACATGATAAGTTTTCACATTTCCCATTTATTACACAATTAGACTTAAATACTCAAAGGAAGATATCCTTTTTAATAAACATGATCAAAACTTCACTTTCATTCATAATACATACTAATTACTCTAAGACTCCTCTTCTTAACTTCTTAACTATAACTATAATTTAATTATACCCTAAGTGATTACTAAACCCTAATCATTCTATCAATTTATGCTAAACATGATTCAAACTCCTAATTATGTACTAACTATTAATTTATTCATGATCAATAATTCATTTATCCATAATTACCATAAACATATCAACAAGTAGATAGAATGGTTAAGATGTCCATTTTATTACGTTAGCCCATCATTAGACTCTAGTACCCACAAAGATGCTTGCCATCTCATCTAGGTGGTCCCTCCAACACCCTCAGTGATCACAAAGCACAAGTAATAAGCACATAACACTCAAACACCTCAGAAAAGAGTCAAGGTAGATTTCAACTTGCCTTAAAGAAGACACACAAAGCCAAACCACGGTCCAAAGAATCAAATAGAGGATCTAATCCCTTGAATTACTATCAATGTGTCCAATCTAAACAAGTATGGCATTTACGCATAAATACTAGATCACCGATACCCATATTGACATACTTTAGTTTTGAGTCCAAAATCACTTCAAAAATCTACCAAAAAATAAAAAGGTAAAACTAAAATTTTAAGAAAGAATAACTTTACCAATAGTTTAAGGGTTCTAAATCTGAAATATCAATAAAAATTGAGTTGAAATTGGGTTTAAAAATATCAAACTATCACTTTTTCACTTTACCGGGAAAAACCCAAAATCTCAAGTTTGAAATCCAAGATTTAAAGGTGAAAATACAAATTAATAAATGGAAAATACTGAAATACTAGTTTAGAAACTAACCTAAATTTTAAATCTTGAAAACCCACTTTAAATCTCTCAACAACGAGCATGGAAGCTTTGAAAATGGTAAAATGGGGTTTTGTCCCAAAATAAAAAAATAAAAAGGCTGGCAGGTTCCACTAAAGTGGCTAATGACTGCTTAAGCAGTCACTGCTAAAGAAGCTAAATGAATGCTTAGCAGCGACAACTAAAGTATCTAAAGGACCGCTAAAGCGGTGCACCAACCAAATTTTTTTAAAACTTGGTTTCAACCTCGGAACTCACCAGAAATCCACCGAACATAATCCAATTATACTACTAGCCTAAATTCAACATTCTAGGCACAACAAAACTATCAGATTTATTAAAAGAGATTTTGGTCAACAAGTTACACCGAAAACCCATTTTAAGCCAATGAAACTAGTATTTCAACTAAACGTACAAAAATCACAAAAGGGTCTCAGAATTTAAACATGCTACTTACCCAAAATTGACGTTTCAGATCTAATAGAACTGAAAAAATGCTCATCTGATGCTTGGATCAAAGAATGCTGACCAGAGTCAACTATATCACTTTAAAGGCTACTCAAAATCACAAACTCATATAAATCACTCCCGAATGCTTCTGGGACCGTGCCAACCATCCCTTACAACTCATAAATAATACTTCCTCCATTTCAATAAGAATGACCTAGTTTGACTTGGCACAGAGTTTAAGAAAATAAAGAAGACTTTTGAATCTTGTGGTCCTAAATTAAAGTTATGGCAAATGTACCAAAATGCCCTTGAATCTTGTGGTATTAAACATGCCACGTGGAAATTTGAAATTAAAGTGTTTCCAAAAAAGAAAAGAGGTCATTCTTTTTGAAACGGACTAAAAAGGAAAGTAGGTCATTCTTTTTGAAACGGAGGGGGAGTATAATACAACAATAGAATAGGAAAAAATGGTAAAAACAAAAAAAACTCTAAAAATTACTATGAGGATTGTTACATATATTTTTTAGACTTTATCTTTATCAGTTGGTTTAAAATATACGATCATTTTACATCGACCACATGTCTTATGAAAATGCGTCCCCTTTGTTTTAAGTAAGTGTTTGACTTAGCAACATACCAATACCAAGGATTTTCTTCGAATCACTTTTAGTTCTAAGTACCATGTCGCATCCAGAGTGTATACTTTGGTCGTGACAAAAGTTTATATGAAATATGTCGGATAGTGGTAGATTAGGTGATTCTTGCCATTATTTTGAATTAGGATTAGTCGATGATGCTATTGAGTACATGTGAATTAGTATTCATACTTATTTATTTAATTAACATGTATATACCGAGTCGATGGTCCCTCATCATTGATTCAGGGATTGTATTACTCCTTTGAGATTCAGAGGTAGTGGTTGATTGACCCCTCTGCCTAACAAATCTCCTCTATTTTTATTTATGTTGTCATTCCTTTGTGTTTGAGATATTTTAGACTCTTAGTTCATATTTTGAAAGGTTTTTATGAGATTTGTTATTGAGACTTAATTTCCTTAATTGTTCTGCGTATTTGTTTTGTATCTTATTGAATATTGTTGGGTTGGTTTACCTATCATGTGTTATAATCTTGATTGTGATTTTTAGTATTTGATATATTTTGATAAATTTACCCCTTCTTATAGTTGAATTTTGCTATTTTTGGGTTACGAGAGTGGGCGGCATAATTCTCGAAGTGTTCAGTTGAAATTTAATTTAGTTTTTCATTTTAAAAAGCTTTAGAGTTGGAATGGTTGACTTTAGACAATATTCAATGATCCAAGCATAATATGAGAATTTTGTCAGTTTCATCAGCTTTGAAATATTAATTTTGGGTTAGTAGCATGGTTGAATCTGAGACGATTAGAGGCTGGGGAAAGGGAAATCTTAAAGAAGGGCCTACCGTATGTAGGGGTGTGTGTGAAGAAAGCTCATTCTCTTATATGAGAGGCACTGTTGAATGAAAAATAAAGTCTTCAAGAAGTGAGAGAAGGAATCATAAAAGAAATAGCTTTCGATTAATAAGATGCTTACGAGCCCTCCTAATACGGAAGAAGTTAAAAAGGCAATTTTTAGCATGTCGGTGTGCACTAACCCAAAAAAAAATAGGTCTTCTCTATCCTTTAAAGCCATCAGACTTGAACTTTTGGGTAGACTCTGCAGGATCAACAACCATAGTTGCATGGTGTATGGTAGAATTCCTCGGTATAGTTATTCGGGAAGGACCTCTAAGGGGCGACTCCTATAAATGAATGAACACATTCAATTCAATTAAAACAAATTTCTTTTTTTCGATTCATTTTTTCTTATGATATGATACTCAAATCTAGATTCTTTTATTTCTAGATTTTTTATTACTATTATATAAATAATATTAAGTAAGCGGCCCTTTCGCGACTCAAAGGACCATGTGAGATATACCGTCTAGAGTGCATTGATTTCTACTTTCATTCATCTGTGCAAAGGCAAAGTAAGAAGAAAAAAGATATTAATTCAAAACTATGAGATGATAAGATAATAGAAAAGTAAGAGTTTTGAAGAAAGCTATTGAAGGGCACCAACGGTCATGTTATCATATAGGATAACTGAGATAAAAGGTAAATTATTATGCGTGGACCTGGTTAAGCCTTTTTTTTTTGAAGTGTCTATGTATTTATTGCTTGTATATGGAGTAATGGGGAATAGAGGTTCCATATAGTTAAAGTGATGAGCATCTATATGGGTAACACTGTAATGTGAAGGGTTAAAAGCTATAAATTGACTTGTTTAGGATATTTTTCCCTATTTTCTAGCATAGTTGATGTGAACTGTGGTTGAAAAATAAATTGTTGGACATGCTAGTTGATGATGACACTCCCATTTGATAAGATGAGCCAGTGTTGATTTGATATTGATTTGAATGGTCATATGAAATGCCTTTTTTAATTTTTATTGTTGATATGAGATAGGAGTTGTATGCCTGCACATCACACATTACATTTTATATGGATTAGAGTGCAGGGCTGCACACACACACACACACACATATATATATATACACATTTCATATGGATCAGAGTGCACGCCTACACACACACACACACACACACATATATTGGGATCGAAAAGCATGCCTGCACATTATATATTATTATTATGATTTCGGAGTGCACACTTGCACACTATATATATTATTGGCATTGGAGTGCACACCTACACATTATATATTGGTATTAAAGTGTACGCCTGCATAATACATGGAGCTTGCGAGTCCCCTATGGGTCCTGGCTAACTTTACATAGTAGCGGGTGTGTACACAATATATTGCATTACATTCATTCATTCATTTCTCTTATTCAGGTGGTATTGAGTATTTGAGTGGATGAATATCTGATTCTACTTGCTCATGGATAGACTTGACTTGTGTCGTGATATGTATATGATTGTGGTGATTGCATTATTCTGTTAAATTAGGGCGGCTTTTTATTTGGTGGTTTTAGATGGATGGTTTTGGTGTTCTCGCCACCACTTAGAATTAGGGTCGGTCAACGATGTTGCTGAGTACAAGTGATTATATACTCACACTTGTTTATTTTCTTCACTTTATGTGTAGGTACTGAGCTGGTTGTCCTCGGACATTGACTTGTGATTTCACGGTGTTTGCTTTTCGGAAATTCTTGAGGTAGCCACTGCTGACTCCAGATACTATTGATTCTCCTCTACTATTGTCTTTATATTTCCTTTCGCATTTTAGACATCTCATAGACTATGTACTATTTCTTTCATACTCTTAGAGGCTTGTACATATGACTATCAGACCTTAGGTATTGAGATTATCGTACTCTTTTATATGAGTGAGTCTTGAAACTATTTGGGGTTCTATTAATGTAATTTCTTTCTTTCTATTCTTATTTAATTTGGGTTAGTACATTGGGTTAAGTTTAGGTTTATCTGTCGCAATAGGTGTGATAGGTGCCATCAAAGTCCCAATTTTGGATCATGACATCATGGGAGGTGAAATATGTGCCATCACGACTTGAGTTCTGGGTCGTGACATGTTTAGTCATATATTTCTATTTGTTCAACTCTTAACTTTCTAAATCTCTAGTTTAGGTTCAAGCAAATAAAATGTTCTGGAGAACTCGAGACCATGCCACTCATATTCGTAAGTCATTAATTATTAAATAAATCAATAGGAAGTCTAAAATAGAAGAAAAAGATTTTAAAATTAAAAAACAACTGAATGGGTCGTTAGATCTATCCTTATTATGTGGGAATTTTTTTAATTTTTTATTTTGGAACCCCATGATAACCTGCAGCCACTACAACCTCTGCCCTTCAAGTGAGCATTCTGTAATGAGCACTTTGTGCGCACTGGGTAAACCCCCCACTGTGTAATTACTTGCAAACCACACAGGGGATGTAAACTGCACTAGACAAGCCCAGTACGACAGGCTTGACTCAGAAGACATTGAGGGAGATCGATCCTGGGTCATCCGTGTGGATAACCACCCTTCAAACCAACTGAGTCATCCCGAAGGACTATTACGTGGGAATTGATCCTTATTATTGATCATATTTTAAAAATAGTCAATGGGGAAAAAACCTATTGACCATATTTTTTAAAAAACATCTCTCCTTATTATAATTTATAACTATTGACCGACTTATTAACGTAATTTGATTGTATTCTAATTTTTAAATTTTTCTTTCTATAGATAAGAAGTATATTAAGGTAATGCATTACTATCTCTTGAACATCTCTACAACTCTCTACACTATAAATTCGTAGGTTTCTCACATTTTATTGTCACATTTCATCTGGTATCTTGTCTTAATAATTTTCTCCCTATTTTATATACACTTTTTTGTCTTAGTGTTTCTATTTATAATTTAGAGAAAAAACAATGAAAACTTCTACGTCTAAAACAAAGAGAGTTTTAGTGTCATTTTGTAGAAACAGATTTAGAATAAACTCTAAGAGAAAATAGTGGCGATGTGTTTAATATATAATTGTTTACTATTTATTTTTCTAATGAAATTATTGATAAAATTTTCATTTTTCTACCTATCAATTATGCTATTTCTCCATTTCTTGTTGCTAAAACATTTCAAAATTCTTGGTTATATGCTCATATTCTTTATTTTGATATAGCTTTAATCAGTACATGCTTCTTCTTTCATTTTTTTTCCTTTTCCTAACAGTTGTATTCAAAAAAATAAGAAAATAATGGCTACAATTTTTTTTTTTGACAATTGTATTCATAAAAAAGTGTGAGGAAGAAGGATATGGTTATAAAAGCTCTATCAAAACAAAAAAAAATGAGCATATAACCATGAGTTTTGAAATGGTTTAGCAATAAGAGAAGAATAAATGGCATCTTTTATAGGTAAAAAATGTGAAAATTCTATGAACAATTACCTTAGGTAGATAAATAGTAAATTATTATTGGACTCATCATCACTATTGATGGTTTGTAGATTCCACCACAACAACGAGGACCTGATTCGGTACCAGGTCCCTGTATGATAATATTGAAGAACAACAAGAACACAATGAGAAATTGCAGAAAATTAAATGATAAGAGATGTTTATGTGAAAACATCCTTACTCAAGGGAGAAAAAACACAACCTACCCCAGTAGGATTTCACCAACAGCTTTCACTAAATACCGAGCAACCTTCGATAACCTAGGAATTAACTTCCTAATTCCTATAACCTGCAATAACTCTATTGCAAACACACCCTCACAATAACTCAACTGTGAGACTCCATAGCTATCTCCAACTACAAAACAACTCAAATCTGAACAAAAAGCTAAACAAAATACTCACTGAAATCTCTAGAATGAGACGTAAGTTTACAATTGTAAGACCAAAACAAAACCTCCATCAACCTAAAAATAAAAACATATAGCACTGTGAGCAAAAACGTTTCTAAATTAGTGAGTCTTGCAATATCGGGTGAGACCTTTTCTTGAGAGAATTCTTTTCAGATTTTTGCAAAAGCTTAAGTTTCACTCCTCAACGATGATGTGTATATATATGATGAGCATTGAGAGAGAAGCTCCTCATTGGTGGATGCTGCTGAAGACCACTGAGAATTAGTACCACTAATATTTTGATACTATCCAGAGAGTAATAGATAGCTGGCACATAAGACAAAAGTGTGCAACTGCAAAACTACATACTGGGACACTAGTTCACGTAATTGGTCCTTCTACTAAGTTAGGCAATCACTGAAACATAAATCACAAAGGACGGACATGGACCAGATTCCAGTGATTAAGTTTTTCAATCATCAAAACATGAGCATAATAAGAGCATAATCATAATAAGAACAAGGCTGGAACCCAATATTTTCCCCCTTTTTGATGATGAAAAACATAGGTACCTTTGCAGCACTACCCCCTTTAACCATGTAACTCTTACCACCAGTCCCCCCTTTCATAATGCAACTACACTCTATTTCACCAGTTTCGTTCCCCCTTTCACCAGTTCCAGTTCCCCATTTCACTTTCTTAAACTTCCTCCTTTTGGCATTATTAAAAAGGGGTTACAAAAGAAATTAGGCAGTATGCATCAAAGGAAATCACAACAAGGATAAGGATAGGAACATATTCATATCCAAGCAAGCATTTAGAATCATTAGACAAGTTAGTGTTAGGGTTCTTCAAAAAGAAATTAATCATGCACTGGTGTCAAAACAAGAGAAAGGTGAGAGTATGTAGCAAAGGGACAAACATCAGGAATCAACTAGGATGGGAGGCAGAGATACAATTATAAAATAGGTGATCAAAACATCTCATAGATGTGAGATTATCATTAATCAATGCCTTATTCTTGATTCTTAACTAAGCATTCTCATCCTTGAGTTGTGTATTCTCCTCTTATAGCTGAGTGATCTCAATCTTAGCTTGATTTAAGACACCTAGTGTAAGACCAGTTCCTTCTGTGACTTCATACAGTTGAGCTATTAGTGCTTTAATTTCATCTTCTTCTTTTTTTCTGAAACCATGCTTGACAACTCCATTATCTTCAGATTACTCACCTCCTGAGCAGCAATAAGATTTGACACTATAAACTTAGGACCAACTCCTCTTTTCTTCGAAGCAAACTCGCACTCTGCAAGGGTAATGAGTGTGAATTTTTTCCTTTTTCCTCCAACAGTTTGGGAACCATATCTTGGTTTTATCCCAAAGTGATCAAAAACTTTTGTGAGAAAAAATCCATAGACCAGACCATAATTGACTTCCTTCAGCTTAAAGATCTTAATGATATGCTCAATCATGATTTTAGGAAGACTGATTGGAGTGTATGAGTTAAGAACGTCCATTAGATAGAGATCTGGTAGAGATCCATATGAATGACCTTTAGCTCTTGGAACTAACACCTTGCTAACCAGCTCACAAAGCAGTTGAAATTTAGGCTTTATTTCTTTTTTGAATAATCAGAAGCTCCCCAATATTTTCTTTGATTTGGAAATATTGTCAAAAAAGGTCTTTGAGGCATACTTGTCCTTCACAGTATCCAACCCAAAAGTAGGCACACCAAGAATCTCTCCAAGCAGTGAGGTTTTCAGGGTGAACTTGATTCCATTTACAGTGACAACTCCTTTTTTGTGAACATCAGATCATTAAAGAAGTCTCTAACCTCACTGACATATGCAATACCTGTGGAGTCAAACAAATACATCCATGATTGAGCATCAACAAGAGCAATCAGGGAACTCATACCAAACCTGGTTGCAATAGTCGGATCAAATATTCTTTCAAAGAGCACTATTTGATTATGAATGGTATAATCTCTTTTCTAAATTTCAGACTCTAATTTTGGGATGACTGCACCTTTATTTATCTTTTCTTTTGACACAACCTCTCTTTTATTCATCTTAGAAGACTGAAATAACTTAGTCTTCAGGGGACTGATCTTCTCTTCTATTAAAACTATAACTATCCTCTTGGTCATTATGTAAAAGTCTTACATTCCAAATTTCGTGTCTAAATTCCTTCCGATTTGAAAGTTACAAATTTCATACTAGGCTAGTTTAGCTTTGTTTCGGGTGAGGGGTAGACTTGGAAAATTTGGGAATAATTTAGATCGGTTTGGTAGGAATAGTATTGATTCTTAGTTAGGTAAGGCAATAAGGAACCCGTAGGGTTTTATGAAACTGAATTTAGGTTTGTAAAACTCCCGAAATTGACCGTACCTTAAAGGGCATTATTCAGAATGTCCCATGATCAAGGTATGTTGTAAAAGTGGGATTTTTGGGTGAATATGAACATTCTGTCCCGTCAACACCGCTATAGTAGGTGATATACCTCTATAGCGGTGATAGTTATAGCGGAATAATTACCGCTATAGAGGTGGTCAAAAGCAGTCAAGGCCCCTGTAGCGGTGGTCTACCATTATAGAGGTTGTCTACCACTATATAATGGTGGTCTACCACTATATAGTTGTACTGCATTATTGCTATAGAGGTAAAAATTGCAGATTAAAGAGTAACCCCCCCCCCCCCCCCCGCCAAAATAGTTTGCTATTTCATTAACTCATTTTGGGGTAAGAGGAAGGCGATTAGGGCCAAAATCACTGGTTTACCTTCGTTTAATTTTGTTAAGGTAAGGAATTTACTCCCTTTAACTTTTAATTACTTCTTGATCCTTAGAAAGAGTAAGTTAAAAAATTTGGGGAGGGTTTAGGGATAATTTTGGTATGTTTTACTGGTGCAAGGGTGAAATTGAGCCTAAGGTTAATGGGTTTTATTTATTAACCATGAAATTGGCCTCACATTTCGTTAATTCATCGATCATTCCATGAAATTGGTAGTTTTAGGTGAATTACGGGGAAAATAGCTCTAGAACGATTAAGGAATGATTATAAACTGACCTTAGGGGGTTGGGGGTGGCTTATAACTCCCGTCATGTTAGGTCATTTTGTTAATATGGTGTTTGTATGTATGGTTTAGACTACGAGCAAGCGAAAAGGGCACGAAAAAGGCAAAACTCAGGCTTAGAGTTGTGGAAGCATGGTTCGAGGTAGGTGATGGGTTGTATTTAATCCATCTTGTGTTATGTGTGCATATTAACTACTCTGTAGTGTGATCGGTTAATCTGTGTGGTGTGCTTTCTCATTGCAATGTTTACTTGTTTTATGACTTGGCCTTCTATATTGTATATTGTGGAAAATTTTGGCATATGAAACATTCTCACAGTATTTGAATTAAGGGTTACAGGTATTCATGTCTGGGTTTAGTACATAGATGGTAATTGTCCCCTGTAGGTTATAGCTAGAGGGTGGGTATATAACCCTTAGCATGTATGTATGGGTTTTCAATGTATGTATTAGTATGATGGTTCCTTGAGTGAACTGGAGAATTTATATTGTTGTGTTTGTCATTTGGAACGAAACTTTTTAACTTGTTGGCTTGTCTCTTGAGTGCTACATGTACATATATGTTGTATGTTTGATATGTAAGTATGTGTTAGCTAATGGTACTACATTTTGGTTAAATGTCCATATTTCAATCTTGGGTTATTCAAATAATCCTACCAGTACAGTGTGGTTATTTGTGTATTGATACTACACCTGTATTTACTTCTGTGAGTGCAGCACATATTCCAGCGGATTCGTCAAGACCTTACTTGTGATTTCAGCAGTCGATTCCAGATTTCTGGGTGAGTAATTTTTTAGGATACCATGAGATCTCTCATATTTAGACAGTGTCCTTTGTTTGAACTTGTTACTTTCATTTTATTTTTGGGGTTGCATCCCCTCCCTTGATATTCTTAAATATTTTGGTACAGATGACTTTGGGGTCCTGGGGTTGTTATGTTTAAGTACAATATTTCCGCTTCAGTTGTAATTACATTTTTATGTTAGTTGGAGTATTATTTATGGGATAGTTCTCATACTTTTACTAGAGTGTTGATCAATGCTTTCGGGGTTATTGGTTCTCCCACTAGGTGAGTAGTGTGGGTGCCAATCACGATGGGCTTGGGTCGTGACAAACTTGGTATCAGAGCCTAGGTTTTTTCAATCTCGTTGTACCAAAATAGGTACAGTAGAGTCTTGCAAAATGGTAAGGAGACGTCTGTACTTTTCTTCAGGAGGCTATAAGGCTTTAGGATATCTATCTTCTTGTTTCTTTTGTTCTATGACTTGATTCCAATTGGTATCTGTTGATCCAAATTGGTATTTGATCCCTTCACTCTTTTGTCCGCCGATGATGAATACTAGGTCTAACAAAACCCGAGCAGTAGGCCCAGCATCAGCCACTCTAGTTGTGGAGCCATCCATGAGGGGAAGAGGACGAGCGAGAGGGATAGGAAAGAGAGGATGTTGACAAGCCACACCCTCCAGAGATGGAGCTCAAGTAGTTATGGATTAGGAGAATGAGAGGGCAATATCCCCTCCCCTACCTTAGGATCATTTTGAAGAGAGAGAAATAATAGAGGAGCAGAAGATAGAGCCCAAGGTGGTGGCACCAATTGGGGTTGCAGCTCTACCTCCCATGTCTGCTGAGGTGATTCAACAAGTGTTGGCTTTTCTGAGCGGGTTGGCTGGGACTGGAGCTACCCCCACTTTTCCAGCTTCTTTGGCTCTAGTTGTGCACCCTACTATTGCTATGGCTTCTAGAATGGATGAGAATTCAGGCACGTATGTTTTTTCTCATCCAGTTTTGTGTTCTATGATGATTGGTATTGAACATGACCTGATGACTAAGTTCTTGAAGATGAAACCTCCTATGTTTTAGGGTATAAAATTTAAGGATGCTTGTGAATTTATTATTGATTGCTATAAGAGGCTGCATAAGATGGGTGTTGTGAAGAAGCATGGGGTTGAGTTTGTGACCTTTTTGCTGAAGAAAAATGCTGAACAGTGGTGGAGAGCCTATGTTGAGTGTCGGTCACCTGTTTTGCCTCCTTTGACTTGGGAGTAGTTTCATGCTCTATTTTTGGATAAGTATGTATCTCATGCCCTCCATGATCGCAAGAAGGATGGGTTCTTGACTTTGGAGCAGGGTGATATGTTAGTTGCAGCTTATGAGGCTAAGTTTCATGTCATGTCTCATTATGCTACTCCGTTGTTGACTATGGAGGAAGGAAGGATTTGTCTCTTTGTTAAAGGGTTGAACTATGACCTTCAGATGTTGACTGTGCAAATGACTTCTGTGGGAAAGAGGTTTAATGATGTGTCAGATTATGGGAAGAAGTTGGAAGGTGTGGCGTAGGCGGGACAGGCTAAAATGTTAGCCAAGAAGTCTCAAAATTTTGGGAATTTCAGTGGATCCTATTCTAAGGGCCAGCAGGCCTTTGCAGCTCATCCTATTCAGTCAGCTATGCCAGCTTCTACTGTGATACCGGCTAAAGGACCTTCTCAGACTCAGGTTGTTATGGTCCAAAGGGCTTATTATTATTATACCAGTCGTCCATGTCTAGAGCATGGGTGTTACTATTGTGGTGTTGCTGGCCATTTTAAGAGGGAGTGTCCTGTGAGAGGGAGTGTATAAGGACAAACTAGTAAGAATAATATCATATGCCTAGGCTGGGAGGCTAATTGGGAAGGGGTGTTCAACATTTTTAGCTCATCTTCGATATGCGACTGCGGGGTCCCCTTCTATTGAGTCAGTTTTGATAACTTTCAAGTTCCAGGATGTGTTCCCTTTGAATTTATCCAGAATGCCTCTGGATAGGGATATCGACTTCTGTATTGACTTAGAGTCAGACACTCACCCTATATCTATTCCACCATATCGAATGGCTCCTATAGAGTTGAGGGAACTCAAGGTTCAGTTGCAGGAACTGCTTGATAAGGGTTTTATTCATCCAAGTGCTTCGCCTTGGGGGGATCTTGTTCTTTTTGTTAAGAAGAAGGATGGTAGTATGAGGATGTGCATCTATTACAAGCAGTTAAATAAGGTCACCATCCAAAATAAATATCCTTTGCCTCATATAGATAACTTGTTTGATCAGCTACAGGGTGCAACAGTCTTCTCAAAGATTGATTTGTGGTCGGGTTATCATCAGTTAAAGATTAGATCGAAGTATATTACGAAGATGGCTTTCAGAACTCAGTATGAATATTATGAGTTTCTAGTAATGTCTTTTGGATTGACTAATGCACCTACAACTTTCATGAGTTTGACGAATAACATCTTTAAATCCTTTTTGGATTCTTTCATTATTGTGTTCATTGATGATATTCTTGTGTACTCCAAGACTAAGAAAGAGCATACAGGCCATCTCTATATAGTTTTGGGAATTCTGAGGGAAAAGTGATTGTTTGCTAAGTTCTTCAAATATGAATTCTAGCTATCTTCTGTTGCCTTCTTGGGGCACACAGTTTCTGAGAAGGGAGTGATGGTGGACCCTCAGAAAATCAAAGCTGTTAAGGGTTGGATTCGGTCTAGTTCAGTGATCGAGGTAAGGAGTTTTATGGGTCTTGCCAGTTCTTATCGTAGGTTCGTCAAGAATTTCCATTGCAACTCATTTGGCAAGGTTGACTCAAAAGGAGGTGTCATTTGTTTGGTCAGACCAGTGTGAAGCAAGCTTCCAAAAGCTCAAAACACTTTTGACTACATCACCTATTCTTTTGTTGCCGATTGAAGGTAAAGATTTTATTATGTTTCGTAATGCTTCAGTTTTGAGTTTGGGTATTGTGTTGATGCAGGATAAGAATGTGATTGCATATGCTTCGAGGAAGTTGAAGCCTCACGAGAGAAATTACCTAACCAATGATTTGGAGTTAGCAGTGGTAGTCTTTGATTTGAAGATTTGGAGACACTATCTTTATGGAGTCAAGTGTGAGGTCTTCACTGACCATCATAGTCTGCAACATGTGTTTACTGAAAGGGATTTGAATCTAAGGTAGAGACGGTGGATGGAATTATTAAAAGACTGTGATGTGACCATTCAGTATCATCTGGGTATGGCTAATGTGGTAGCAGACGCATTGAGTCGAAAGGCCGTAAGTATGGGCAGCTTGTCATTATTGAGAGTGTACAGGAGACCATTAACTAGAGAGTTTTAGATGATAGCATCCTTGAGCATACAGTTTGGGGTCTCAGACAAGGGTGGAATACTAGGGGCCGGACGCCACCCTCGATGTTGGAGGGGTGTTGTGGGTTAGAGGAAGGTTATGCATTCTTTGATTGGTGACTTGATTGGTGATATACTTTTAAAGGCTCATGGTTCACGTTATTCTATTCATCCAGGAATGACCAAGATATACCATGACTTAAGGTAGCTTTATTGGTGGCCGGGGATGAAAAGGGACATAGTGGATTATGTGTCCAAGTGTCATAACTGTCAACAGGTGAAGTATGAACACTAAAGGCCTGCGAAATTACTTCAGAGGATGCCTATACCTATGTGAAAGTAGGAGTATATTGCCATGGATTTTGTTGTGGGGCTCCCTAAGACATTAGGAAAGTATGACTTTATTTGGGTGATAATTGATCGGTTAACGAAATCAACTCATTTCTTGCTAGTTTGGGTAGATTACAGCTCTCAGCAGTTGGCAAAAGTATATGTCAAGGAGATCATCAGACTTCATGGGGTGCCACTTTCTATTATTTTAGACAAGGATGCAAAGTTTACTTCTAAATTTTGGGACAAGTAGCATGAAGAGTCAAACACCAAGCTTACTTTTAACACAACTTTTCATCCTCAGACTGATGGTCAGTTAGAGAGGACAATTTAGCTGCTAGAGGATATGTTGATAGCCTGCGTGATTGATTTTGGTGATCGTTGTGTGAGTTTTAATACAATAACAGTTATCACTCCAGGATTGATATGGCTCTGTTTGAGGCACTTTATGGGAGAAGGAGAAGGTCACCTATTGGATGGTGTGAGATGGGAGATGTCAAAACTTTGGGCACCGACTTGGTGAAAAAGGATCAAGAAAAGGTAAAATTTATTCAGACTAAGAAGTTGGCTGCCCAAAGTAGAAAAAAAGAGTATGCAGAACGAAAGGTAAGGGACATATACTTCAATTCTAGGGAGCAAGTGTTGCTCAAGGTGTCTCCTATAAAGGTAGTCATGAGGTTTGGCAAAAAAGGCAAGCTCAGCCCTCGATATATTGGTCCCTTTAAGGTTCTTAAGAAAGTAGGTCTAGTTACGTATATGTTAGCTCTACTGTCGGGTTTGTCAAGGGTTAATCTAGTTTTCCATGTTTCTATGTTGAAATGGTACCATAAGAATGGAGACTACATTATTAAGTAGGATTCAATGTTTTTATACAAGGACTTGACTTACGAGGAGGAACTGATAGCGATACTTGATCGTGATGTTTGTAAGTTGAGGATGAAGGAAATTTTTTCAGTGAAGGTCCAGTGGAAGCATCATTTGGTTAAGGAAGCCACTTGGGAAACTGATAAGGACATATGGGATAAGTACCCTCAGCTGTTTGAGGATACAGGTACTCTTTTCCTTTTTCATTCTGGGCTGTTTTTATAGTTTGATCATTTGGGGACAAATGATGGGTAAATTGGTATTTGTTGTAACGATCCTCTTTGTCATTATATAAAAGTCTTACGTTCTAAATTTTGTGTCTAATTTCCGTCTGGTTTGGAAGTTACAAATTTTAGACTAGGATAGTTTTGCTTCGTTTTGGGTGAGGGGTAGTCTTGGAAAATCTGGGAATAATTTATACCAACTTAGTGGGACCAGTGTTGATTATTAGTTATCTAAGGATATAAGGAACCCGTAGGATTTTATGAAACTAAATTTTGGTTAGTAGAACTCCCAAAATTAACCTTGGCGTAAAGGGCATTGTTTAGAATATCCCAGGATCAAGGTGTATTGTAAAAAGTGAGATTTTTGGGCGAAAATGGATCTGTCCCATTGACACCGCTATATCGGGTGACACACCGCTATAGCAGTGACTACTATAGCAGAATAATTACCGCTATAGTGGTCGTCAAAAGTGGTCAAGGCCGCTATAGCGGTGGTCTACCGCTATGCGGTACCACTATAGCGGTAGAAAGCACAGATTAAAGGGGAAAACCCCCAAAATAGTTTATTATTTCATAAACTCATTTAGGGGCAATAGAAAGGCGATTTAGGGCAACAATCATGGGTTTACCTCCGTTTAACTTTGTTAAGGTAAGGAATTCACTCCCTTTAACCTGTAATTACTTCTTGATCCTTAGAAAGAGTAAGTTACAAATTTTAGGGAAGGTTTTAGGGCGGATTTTGGTATGTTTTGCTGGTGCAAGGGTGAAATTAAGCCTTAGGTTAATGGGTTTTGTTTATTAACCATGAAATTGGCCTTACATTTACTTAATTCACTAATCATTCCATGAAATTGGTAGTTTCAGGTGAATTACGAGGGAAATAGCCCTAGAACAATTAAGGAATGATTATGAACTGTCCTTAGGGGGTTAGGGGTGGCTTATAACTCCCTCCATGTTAGGTCATTTCGATAATACGGTGTTTGTATGCATGTTTTAGACCACGAGCAAGCGAAAAGGGCATGGAAGGGCAAAGTTCAGGCTTAGAGTTATGCAAGTTTTGTTTGTGGTAGGTGATGGGGTGTATTTAATCCATCTTATGTTATGTGTGCATATTAACTACTCTGTAGTGTGATCGGTTAATCCGTGTGGTGTGCTTTGTCATTGCAATGTTTACTTGTTTTATGACTTGGCCTTCTATATTGTATATTGTGGAATATTTTGGTATATGAGACGTTCTCACAAGTTATTTGAATTAAGGGTTATAGACATTCATTTCTGGGTTTAGTACATGGATGGTAATTGTCCCCTGCAGGTCATAGCTAGAGGGTGGGTATATAACCCTTAGCATGTATATATGGGTTTTCAAGGTATTTATTAGTATGACGGGTCCTTGAGTGAACTGGAGAATTTATATTGTTGTGTTTGTCGTTATTTGGTAGTCTTGGAATGAGTTGTATATTATTGCCTAAACGACACTTTTTGACTTGTTGTCTTATCTCTTGAGTGTTACATGTACATATATATTGTATGTTTGATGTGTAAGCATGTGTTAGCTAATGGTACTGCATTTTGGTTAAATGTCCATATTTCAATCTTGGGTTATTCAAATAATCCTGCCAGTACACTGTGGTTATTTGTGTACTGATAATATACCTGCAGTTACTTCTGTGAGTGAACCACATATTCCAAGGGATTCATCGAGACCTTGCTTGTGATTTCAGCAGTCGATTTCAGATTTCAGGGTGAGCAACATTTCTGGCTACTATGAGATCTCTCCTATTTAGACAGGGTCCTTTATTTTGACTTGTTACTTTTGTTTTGTTTTGGGGGTTTCATCCTCTCTCTTGATATACATAGATGATTTGGTATAGAAGACTTTTGGGTCCTAGGGTTGTTATGTTTAAGTACAACATTTTCGCTTAAGTTGTACTTACGGTTTTATGCTAGTTGGAGTATTATTTATGGGATAGTTCTCGTACTTTTACTTGAGTGTTGATCAATGCTTCCGGGGTTATTGGTTCTCCCTCCAGGTGAGTAGTGTGGGTGCCACTCATGACGGGTTTGGGTCGTGACAAAAACCTACCCCAAACCTCCACTATCAACTTGAAATCCCTTGTTTATCTTTCCTACAAGCCTAATGGGTACTTACATATAGTGAACAGGCAGCACAGAAGGTCCATCCCTTCTTTTGTCAGAGATAGCCTTAAAGAATTCTTTTAGCAGTAAAGCATCACTATCTGAGATAGCGTAGCACTCATGAGCTTGTGCATGGACCTTCGCTTTACTTTCTTCGACAGGTGTTGTCCCCTTTTGAACAACAGAGACACCTGGTCCCTTAATGAGTTCCCTGGAATCACTTACTTTAGAGAAGGCAGTGTTATCCTTATCAGATTTTGTGAAGATTTCAATGATGTCCCTGATGAACTGACTTTTAACAGAACTATTCTCTTCTCCTTTACGATGAGAAGATATTTCAGAGTCATTTTT
Organism: Capsicum rhomboideum; assembly: GCA_031232105.1. Lineage (NCBI taxonomy): Eukaryota > Viridiplantae > Streptophyta > Magnoliopsida > Solanales > Solanaceae > Capsicum > Capsicum rhomboideum. The sequence goes on from CP124710.1 coordinate 17,496,271, forward strand.
CACCTTTACCTTTTTGACACCTTCACTCGATGAGTCAAGCTTTATTTTAGATACTGGAGCAGGTTGAAGTGAGCACACACTGATGGAGAAGAGGATGTTTTAGATCAAGCTGAGCATTTGATGGGGTGAGACAACAAGGAACCAGTTTCAACTAGAGAGGCATTATGAAAGAATTTCGTAGCTGACTTTAATAGGACTGCGGAGGTGAAGTTTCTTTCCATGGAGAGAAAAAGAAGGATCTTTTTTGAGATGTCTCAACGAAAAGGTTTTAGGAAAGGGTTTAAGTCATCAGGTCTATTTTAGAGGAAAGGTACAAAAAGGATTGAAGAGAGAGTAAAGGCATAGGAAGGAACAAAAAGGTGGATAGACTATGAGGATTAGTCTGTCAGAAAAAGGTTTGCCACACGTCCTCTCTATTTGAAGCAAAATGAAGGATGATCATAAAGTGGACTAAAAATGATAGGGTATTTTTTTTTAAAAAAAAAAAAAATGTTCTGACACAAGTGCATAATTAATATTCAACATGTAGAAACAAGAACACTAACCTGAGCAAAAGATCAGGTCTCTATATTTGAATGATCCAAGTAATTTGTGTTCCATACCTACTCAAGTGTGACTCCTTCATGAATGCATACCTGTAAGAATATAAGATCGAATTAGACTTCCCTTCATCTTTCTTCAAAAACTTGTCACCCTATTTTAGCTAAGACATCTTTAGAGGCTCAAAAATCCTTGCGTTTGACAAGTATTCATGCACCCGTCTCCTTCAAACTTAATTTTATTCAGTCCACTGAGCTATCTATGAAGAATATCTGCCTTACACTCAACCTCGGTAGTTGATTTCTTATTATATCCAAAGCTAGAGCTACTGATGACCTTGAGTAGTCTTTAGAAGCCATAAGCATGTGTCTCTTTCCTCTATGACCTTTTTCATTTGACAATTCAAAAACACACCAGGTCCTTCATACCTTACGATTCTATAAAATAGAAGCCAAATATACTCAGTCTCCTGTTCTACATCCCTTCTTTAATGATTGACACATTCATTCCTTTTAGAAACATAGCTCAACAATTTCCAAAGAAATTTTCAAAATCAGTTAAAGCATCAAGCAGGGACTCATTTTCTTTTACCACATCATGGTATGCATTTAATAACATTTTTGTCAAGGATCTCAGTTTCTTATGAGAATATGTTTTCAAACTTTGCTGAACATCAAGAAAACTTACTTTATCCTCCTCTTCTATATCGGAATTGGCCATAAAATCAAGTAACCAAACCTTGTAGCTTCGTCTTCAGGAGCAACCATGGAAGCATACTGCTCATCATTCTCAAGTTCAGATCCTCTAGAAGTGTCTCCCATGCAGCCAAGGCTTGTTTGACCATTTTATCTGCAACTTCTCTTCTTCTGAACCTGTCAGGAACCTGGTCCCTTTTCTAGGTTCTCTCTAGATTGCTTTTAACGTAATCCTTATAGTCCCCCTTTTGGAGAGGACATTCCTTAATGAAGTGACCTGGTTTCTCACAATTGAAACAACAATCATTTTATTTGAATCCCCTGCTTGAGTTTCCTCTATTTGAAAACCTCCATTTTTCACTATTTTTTTAAATCTTCGAGTGAGATAAGCCATGCTTTGTTCCTCTTCACTTGAATCATCTTTGATAGTCTTCATAACCATACTTAATTCCTTCTTGAAATTATTTCTCTTGAAATCTTGTTGCCTTTTTAGCTCATAGGTTTTCAAATTCCCAATAAGTTCATCCATGGTCATTTTTTGCAAATCTTTAGCCTCTGAAATAACGTTTACTTTACTTTCCCATGAAACGGGTAAGATACTAAAGATTTTCTTGACCAACTTGTACATTTGTATATTTTCTCCAATATTCACAATAGATGTGAATTGAGTGTGCATGTCCTGAATGGATTCACCTTCACCCATCATGAATAACTCATACTAAATAGTAAACCTATCAATCTTTGATTTCCTCACTTGACTTGTTCCCTCATGAGTATTCTGCAAAGCTTCCCATTTCTCCTTAGCAGATTCACGAGCAGAGACTCGGTTGTACTCATCAGGTCCTATTCCACAGACAAGGATTTTATTTGGGTTATAATTCTTCTCAATCCTCTTTCGATCAACTTCAGTATAATTCTTTCTACTTATAGGGACAGGTTGAGAGGTATCTCTTTCTTTAGCTACTACCATTGGGACATAGGGACCATCACAGATAACATCCCACAACTCATTATCCTTTGTCATGATAAAATCATGCATTCTAGTCTTCCACCAACTATAGAATTGGCCATTGAACCTTGGGGGTCCAGCTATAAAACAACTCAAATCTGAACAAAAAACTAAACAAAATACTCACTAGAATCTCTAGAATGAAACGTGAGTTTACAATTGTAAGACCAAAATAAAACCTTAATCAACCTAGAAACAAAAAATATATCATTTTGAGCAGGGGTGTGCAAAATTCGAACAGACTAATAAAACGAACCGATAAAATTGCTATTGATTTATTGTTATTGAATTATTGGATTAACGGTTTCTTTATGGTTTTATAAAAAAAATTATTGGGTTATTGGTTCGATTTTGATTTTTTCTTATTGGGTTATTGGGTAAACCGTTAACCCAATAAGAATATACCAAATTACTACTTTACCCTTACTTACTTTATATATATATATATATATATATATATATATATATATATATATATATATATATATAGAGAGAGAGAGAGAGAGAGAGAGAGAGAGAGAGAGAGATTACTTATTATATTAAGAGATTATTTCTCTTAATTTCTCTTTAATTTCTACAACCTAACAAACTTATTCAATTTTCTGAAAACCTATAACCCGATAAAGACATAAAGTTAAACCTTTTCAATTTCCTCTCTGGTAAATCGACGGTGAAGGTTTGTGACAACGACGGTGAGGGTCGAGCAACTGGAATTTAGGTTTTTGAACTAACATTCAGTTCAAGCTTGAAGATTCTTGTAAATTAAAACATATCATGTAGGATTTTGGCTACAACTAAGATTCATTTTCTTTTCATGTTAGTTGCTACTATTTTTATTTTATGAGTATTTTCTTATCGGTTAAATCGAAAATCGGACCTTTAAGGACTAAAAACCGATAAAAAATATCTTATTGGTTTGGTTATTGATTTAGCATATTTAAAATTGAAAACCGATAAATCGGACCGATAATACATAGAACCGAACCGAACCGACTGATGTACACCCTTAATTTTGAGCAAAAAGTTTTTAAATTGTTGAGTCTTGCAATATCGGGTGAGGCCTTTGCTTGAGAGAATTCTTTTTGGATCTTTGCAAAAGCTTAAGCTTCTCTCCTCAAGGATGATGTATATATATGATGAGCATTGAGAGAGAAGCTTCCTCATTGGTGGATGCTGCCAAGGACTATTGAGAATTCATCCCACTAATGTGTTGACACTGTTCAGAGAGTACTAGCCAACTGGCACATAAGACAAAAGCGTGCAACCGTAAAACTGTATACTGAGACACCGGTTCAGGTAACTGGTCCTTCGACTAGGTTAGACAATCACTGAAACATAAATCACCAAGGACGAGCATGAACCAGGTTCCAGTGATGAAGTTTGTCAACCATCACAATATAAGCATAATAAGAACATAATCATAATAAGAACAAGGCTAGAACCCAACTACTATCTTTTTTCTTAAAGTTTCTTCAAATTCTTTTGCTGCTAGATAACACTAAAACTGTCTTTCTTTTGGACTTTTGGACCCTCAAGCTTCAAGCATTATTTTTTTAAATTAGAAAGAGAAATATTAAGATAAGAATATGCATATAGAATAGGGGGGAAATATTAAGACAAAATGTGAGAAAAAAAAAGTAAAAAACCTATGTGTTTATAGTGTTAAAAAATTGTAGAGATATTATAAGAGGTTTTAATTGCAGGTAACGAATTACCTTTATGTACTTCTTATCCTGTGGAAGTCCAAATTATATATGTATTTTTAATTTTCTAAAGTATTTAGTAAATAAATATTTACTCATGTATGATGTACAAAATTTTTCTTTATATTGTACAAGTACTTGATAAATATTGCAGAAATAGAAAAGGAATAAAAAAAGAAAAAAGCAGAGAGATTAAGCGAAAGAAGAGTCAAGTATAGGATCCTCAATTTATGTATGACATTCTTGGGAATTTGAACAAGAAAGAAGCCAATTTGAACAGTCAAGAATGGCATCCTCAATCCAAGATGAGATTCTTGAGAATTGTCTTGGCAAAATTCAAAGCAGTGGAATTCTGCAGTAGAAAAAGAGGGAGATCGAGTCATCCAATCTAATTCTAGAGAAATAAATTCAATTTTGATTTTTTTCCTTATATGTATTTGTTTCTTCTTGTAGGAATACTATTTTTCTTCTTAATTTTAATATTTTCTCCGTAATGAAGTAATCTTTTTGTTCGGATACTAGTCACTAGATGAAGTTTGACAAAATTGTTTAACATATGTCTTAATTTTATTTTTGCTTATATTGGAGATTTTCTTTTTTGATTTTTATGCACGAAGGTATTTGATATTGATTATAATATTTTTGAATATAATTATATCTACTTATCATTTTTTTTTTATCTTGATATATTTTCATTTGAGGAGAAAAGAATGATTTAAACAAGTCTATTGATTTAACAAAAGGCTAATAAAAAAGAGTCTTTTATTCACTCCGTAACTATGATAGTTCTTGTTTGAAACCTTTAGTTTAACGGGTTGACTACATTTACCAAAAGAGGTGTTATTAGTCAATCACTTTTTACTCTCACTAATTGACAATAAATTAATTGTATACATGAGAGTGGTGCTATTAATATATTACTCTCTCTGTTTATTTTTACTTGTATTTATTTCAAAAATGAATTTCCGTTTTTACTTGTCACTTTTGACATATTAAGAAAAAATAATTATTTTTTTTCATGTTTTACCCTTAATATTAATTACTTACTCTCCAAATTATTTTTCAAGACCTAATACTAAACATCAATTAATAAGGGTAGTGGATTAATATCCATGTCAATTATTATTTTTTTAATGGGGGTTCCAAGTCAGGATTTGCTACACTTGAGCCGAGGGTCTTTCAGAAACAACCTCTCTACCTGTCACGACCCAATTTCTAAGTCATGATGGTACCTACTATGTCCCACCAGTAGGTAAGCCAAGACTTAGCCCAAAACGACAAGTAATGGGCGTAATGGCAGAAGAATAAAAACGAATACAAATCCTGCCCATAACTTTAAGTACGAAAATATAAGACTAAATAAAAGAGGGAGAAGAACAAAAGGAATCCCACGACCTGGTAAGGCCGGTACAAGAGCCACTAGCAAAAAAATAAGAGTACTAATACTATCAATACACATGTAGTCTCGAAATGAAAGACTGTCCAAAAATAGGGGAAGGAGAGGGGATCAACTCCTGATCTGAAAGCTCACCCTATCTCCGAGACCTGTAGATAGCTGGCTAGAGTATCAAAGGCTGTGGCTAGTACTCACATCTACACCAGAAAAGATGTAAAAGTGTAGTATGAGTACCAAAACAACGGGTACTCAGAAGGCATCATCGGCCGACTGAGCTAAATCATAATAAAAGTATAATAAAATGCAACGATGTAAAACAAGTCAAGGGAGGGGAAAACCTGAGAACATGCTCTGAGATAGGTAAATAAATAAAGAAACAAGCGATACCGAAATTAAAGTAGCTATTACAACCCAACTAGGCCCCCATAAGCCTAAAGGGTACAAACAAAAGAAGACTAATCCAAACGGACCCCCATAAGCCCGATAGATGCAATCAAGGAATGTACCATTACCATACTTATGAATCCCTTCTGAACCACAGCTCATCGAACTCTAACCGGTACCATTATACCATTAAATAACCCATAGACACCGGACTTGAACCTGATTTCCCTCCTCATAACTCACCACAAGTGCCAAACTCGAACCAATAATTTAGTGTCATAAATAGATAGAGTATACCAGACTCGAGCCGGTCTTTAAAGGCCATAAATCAATAGAATATGTCGAACTCGAACCGATCTTTAAGTGTCATAAATCAATAGAATGTGCAGGACTTGAAGAGGTCTTTAAATACCATAAGTCAATAGAATATAAGCCCAAGATCATTAACCTAGTCCCATACTAGGTATATACTATGTAGTCTACGGCTCAAGATTAAGGATAATGTTGCTAAAGAAGGCCTCCTAAGTCTACAAGGAACTAAGAGCGATATCCTAACCCCAAATCATCAATTTACCTAAGGGAATAAATGGGTCGATTATACCTCCGAAACGACCTTCAAATCTGCCAAATAACCCAACTTTAATAACTAAGCGACCAACCATAAATTCCAACCCCAAACTAGCATAATATCATACTAATATCATAATTAAGCTCAATCTATAAGTAGGGTAAGCCTAGCTACCTGGACGCCGAAGAAATCTCGATAAAGTCCGCTAAAGTAGAGCCTTTCCTTTTCGAGAAGCCTTCACATGATGCCACATTATTAAAATAATAATCTACTCATCAATACGAGAACAACAATACCCATATTGCATATAAATGCGTCGGATCCAAAATCGAGTCAAAAATCTCATGTGGGTCTGCTTACTAAATCACAAGTTTGAAACCGTCAAAACGTCCCTCCAAGGTCAAGGATCATTTACCCTCAATAATAAGTGAATTTCAAGCATCACAACACCCAAAATCAATCCACAAAGCTAGCTAGGGTTTTGGGCTTAAACGGAAAATTTACCAAGAAATTAGTCGAAACTTACAAAGATTTAGACGAGGAAAAATGATGTTAACGAACTCTCCAAGCTCCTTTGAACACCCAAGAATCTCCCCTTCTCTCCCACTATCTCTCTAGAGCTTTTATGCTCTAACACTTAGTAAATATGAGAGAAAAATGGGTGAAAGGGGAGTAAATGCTCTGCAGGTGCCGCTTAAGCGGTCACCGTTAAAGCGGACAGGTGGATCCAAGGCTCCAGCCGCTAAACCTGCTTCCGCTTAAGCGGCCAAAGGCCCGCTTAAGCGGTTGCACTAGCTGAAGCAACATCAGCACTTGGCAATATTTTGCCAAGTTTCCAACGGGTCCTCGGGATTCGTTCGGAACCCTGTGAATGCAAACGAACTATGCTACCCTATCAAATTTGACATTCCGGACTCAATGGAAAAATTAAAATTTCATAAAATGTGGGTCCCACACCCAAATGATCATTTTCATCACTTTCCACCCAATAACCCAAAACGAGTTCGGAAGCCTCGGGACCAGACCATGGGTCTCCCTAGCCTAAAATCAATGTTTTGAAGCTGATGGAATTGTTAGAATTGGTATACAAGGTCATTTACCTAGAGTTTAGGCCCAGTAGCCAAATTTGAAAAGCGTCGACTTTAAAACAGGGAATTGACTCTAAAAACCAAACGAACTGCCCGGTAACGGAACTGCCAGCACCAGCGAGTCATAAATGACTTGGGAAAACTATGGAAAAGCTCTAAACATCAAAATAATGTGGAAATGCAGAAAATGACCTGGAGGGTCATTACACTACCTCCCCGAGATAGTGGTAAGGTCTGCGTATAGTTTACCTTCTCCAGACGTCACTTGTGGGATTTTACTGGGTATGTTGTTGTTGTTGTTGTTGTTATTGTTAATGGTCGTGTAAAGTCAAAATGTGACAAGTAAAAGTGAATGGAAGAAGTATTTTTTTTATGTGGGTTGATTGTACTTAGAATAAGAAACAATTTTTTATATAAGATCTTGTTGGACTGTCAATTGCTAATCAAAAGAGGTGTTATTTATTAGTTAATTTGACGTGTTTTGGTTATATTAAATCAGCATTTATTTCATTAAACAAAAGAATAAAATATAGAGTATTGATTTTATTATAATGATTTTATCTTGTCAATTCAAATTATCTAGACCTATATTTTATTCAAAATATATCATGTTTTGATATTTAAAGATTTTTTAACAACTTGTATTTCATCAATTCAATTCTCACAAATAATAATAAAGACAATAAAATATTGTTTAATATCTCAACTTTCATCATCATAATAAAATTCTAGTTGCTCTATTTTAATTTAAATGCGATCAATAGTTTAAAAGAATCAGGTTCTTTTACAAACTACACAAGAAAGTAAATTGGAAAATATGTAAATCAACATTAGTATTTTGAAGGGAAAAAAATTCATTCTCACTGAAGGCAAAAATCACGACTTACCTTATGTAGGATTTTTTTCAAAATTCATCACTAAATTCAAGTAATTTAAGGCTATAATTGTTGTTATATACTAAGAAACTGTTCTCAACTGTCCCACGTGTACTCTCTCTACTCTTTTCTCATATCTTCAACAAATACAAAACAAAACCTACTATGATCAACTAAGAATGTAATCAAGGGTAACGAATCTCAAGGTCTCTTTGTGTTTTTCACCTCTTTTCTTGTGTTTGACCCTCCCCATAGCTTTTGTTAGATGTTTATGACTTACAGGGATGGGTGTAAAAACCATCATAGTGATTTTTTGATTTTAGTGTACTTTAACTATTTTACCTCTCCCATAGTTGCTTTATGGTATTTATGGTATGAAAGTGTGGGTGACATGGTTCTCAAGATGTTCAGTTGAGAATTATGCACATTTCTCATTTTGGAAGTTAGTATGGTTGACTTCAGTCAACATTTGGTGATTTAGAGGCCGTATGATAGTTTTCACAATTTCATTAGCTCTAAAATGTGATTTTTGGGTTATTAGTAGGACTTTTATTTCGGGTACTGGGGCATTCGGATGGATTTTGAATAGTTGGTTGTAAAGTTGGAAGTTTAAGGAATATGGTTGACTTTGGTAATGATTAAGACGACCTCTGTTCAGCGATTTGATGATTCCATTGAGTTGGACTTATCGTTTTTAGCCAAGTAGCATAGTTGTTTTGTGTTCACTGGTTCCGAACGAATTTTGAGGATCCATTCAAGGAATTTTGGACTTGTTGAACTGCTAGTTTTTGTTGTTGTTGGTTCAAGAGATTTATCCCTTAACGGTCGTGATGGGCCTGTGTCACAATCGAAACCCGTCGTGAGTGGCACCCACACTAAACCTTTGGTGGGAGAACCAACTAACCCCATAAACCATCCAACACTTAGCCGAAAATAGGAAACTAAATCGATCTCATTACCAAAATCAATATTCAATATGTCAAACAAAGAGTAACGATAAAATATGTGGAATAAACCATCCCCTAGAACCTGAAAGTCATCTTACCAAATCTCTAATAATTGTCAAAAAGGGGATGCAACCCCAAAACCAAGTAATATATAAGTCTGAAACAATGGATCAGAAAACAAATGAAGAACTCATGGTAGTAGCTCGAAAGATTCAGCTTATCCTTGAGTTCGAATAAGGTCTAAATTATTGTTGAGGTCTCAAAATAGTCGCCGAAATATACTCTGCATTTAATAAAAAGAAGAGCACGTGTAGTACCAGTACACAAGAAACAACGATGTACTAGTAGGGCCATTGGCCAACCCAAAATGAGAAATATGAACACACAATCATAACTTAATACAACATGACAACCATGAACACCTATCATGCCACTCTACTTCAAGTTCATAACACTTAACCTTGTAAACAAGTACATCATGAAGTTTAGTCAATATGAGTCAACCAGGATAACAAGCCAAGTCAAACTATGACCACCAACAAGACTCTAAGTCAACAACCATGATGCAATAATCATATAAATCATGTCCTACTCACACAAGTAATAGACAACACAGAGTTATGCCACAACTTGCAATTAGCCCGGACCACTCAAGGATCCACAAGAACAACAATAATGGAAATTTACCATGCATCCTGGTTTATATAAAGAAACCACACTTAGAAATTAAGTACATAAAACCGATTCACTCAAGGAACCAACATAATAATGATAACACGTAGCCCTGTTCACTCAAGGAACCAATATAATCAAGAAAATACATGATTCCCGATTCACTCAACCAACCATCACACTCACCTATACATTATACATACAAGTTAAGGGTCTTATGATCGCCCACTAGTCATGACCTGCAGGGGACGAGATCTTGTCCATCTACCAAATCCCATACATCAAGTGTCTGCCAACCTTATACCAACCAATCCCGTGAAGATGTCTAAATATCGGTACATCCCACAATAATGACAGATATCACAACAATCACAACCACAATGAATACAGAAACAACATTTGTAACAACCAACAAGTTTTACATATAAGTTCATTGCATGCAATTAAAACACTTAGGATATCAAACAGTCATTCACTTTCCTTGAATATGCATTGGACAAGCAATACTAAGGAATAGTTATCATGCACACATAACACAAGTTAGGTTTCAACTATATTAAACTATCACCTACCTCAATCCAAGCCTGAAATACCCTATTGGACCTGATTTTTCCCTTTTCTTGCAACCTCGGCTTGATTGTGGTCTAAAAATAGGAATGTAGCACATAATCAATCAAATGACCTATAATATCGAGGATTACAACCTAATACTAAACCCTAAGGCCAATTCAAGATTGTCCCACCCATTCTAGGGTTTTTCTACCATAATTTCACCTTAATACTGCCAATTTCATATTTACAACTGTGAATTATAGTCATGTAGGAGTAAATAATCAACCCTTAACTAAAACCCTAAGGTTTTACACCCAGTTTACCCTCTTGCAATAGAAAATTTAGATATTTCAAGTTAAATCCTCCCCAAGGACCATAAACTAGTGATTCTAAGGTTTAGGAATTGAAAAACTAGTTAATGAGGATAAATAACTTACCCTTACGAAGAATTCTGATGGAAAATCAGTGAAAATCTCCCTAAATCGCCTGAGCTCTTCCCAAAATGTGTTTAGAAATAATAAATTATTTTTGGGGAATTTCTGCATTAAACAACAATTTACCTCGCTATACTAACCGGATCCCGCTATAGCGGGAGCCACCCGCTATAGCGGGATTGATCAACTTAGACTCCCACTATAGTGGTAGCCCCATAATGTCCTGCCACTCGCTATAGCGGGTGTGGAATAGTTGAAACTCTAGATTTCTCTCAGTTTTTCCTTTTTTTGCAACACACCCTCAAATCATGACATTTCGGACTAATCCCTTTATGTCAAATTCGATACTGGGAGTTCTACTTACCTGAATTCACTTTCGAAAACTCCTACGGATTTCTTATCATCTTAGATAACTTAAAATAATACTAAAATCTATTAGGTTTACCCAACACATTATCATATTGCCCTAGAACATACCTCACTTGGATTTTATCCAAGACTAGCCTAGCTTGAAATTTTTAACTTTCAATTTTGGGAAAAACTTAATCCAAATTTCTACATGATTGACTCTTTTGTAATAAGACAAGGGTCATTATATCCCATCATGATCATAAAGGATAGTGAAGGTGTGCATCACAATTGTAGTGGGCTAAATTGCAATCATAAATAAGGAGTCAATGTGGGTTTGGGTCAGGCATGGTTGGTCTATGCAAATATGAAGTGAACTCGTGGTTGGTCTCCCAAATATGGGTTAGTAATTGGATTCCATATTTCTCACATGATTTATGTTGGTTGTAAGAAACTTCTAGTATCAGCTTTTAATTATATTAAATATCATGATTTCACAGGTTACAGTTCAGATATGTTTTAGCTATCCATACAGAATTTGTTTTACATTTTATAGTTTTGACATGCATTCTCACATTCTTACACTGCCTTTGGATTTTAGTCATATTTACATAACTTTGTCATTTCATGATTTAATCTATTAGCATGATCTCATATGCTTAGTACATTCAGAGAACCGATTGCATTTCTTTCTTTTGTGCTATATCCTATTATGATATAAATTCAGGTACTCATTCTAAGTCTCACAGTTAGACTCATATCCCAGCCTATCAGCCAACACACTTAATAAGTCCTCACCATTCGAGGACATGTTACAATTTTAGTTCTTCAGTTTTGACATTTGTTAGTTTCAATTTTATCCAGAGTTAAATGAGGTCTTGTCATAGTAACACATATATGATTAGTAGAGAATTTTAGAAATAGATAGTCTAGTATGTTTTTCAGACTTTATCTTTGTCAATGATTTAAAACAATCATTTTACATTGCCCACTGTTCTTATGAAAATGCGTCCACTTTTTTTTAAATAAGTTTTTGATTCTAGCAGCATGCCAGTACCAAGGGTACACTTCAAATCACTTGTGGTTCTAAGTATCGTGTCATTTCTAGAGTGTACACTTAGGTCGTGATACAAGTTTATATGAAATATGTCAGATAGTGGTATATTATGTAGTTCTCGCCATCATTTTGAATTAGAATCGATCGATGATACTGTTGAGTACATGTGGATTAGTACTCACACTTATTTATTTACTTGACATGCAGATACTAAGTCAATGGTCCCAGATCGCTAATTCAGAAATAGCACTTTGTATTACTCTTTTGAGATTCAGAGGTAACGGTTGATTGACCCCAGTGCCTAATGAGTCTCCTCTATTTTTATTTATCTTTTCGTTCCCTTGTGTTCGAGATATTCTAGACTCTTAGTGGTATCTTATTATCCATAGAAGCTTGTCTTTGTGACTTCCAGATTTTGAAAGGTTTTCATGGATTTGGTATTGAGACTTCATTTCCTTATTTGTTTCGCGTATTTGTTTTGTATCTTATTGAATATTATTGGGTTGGCTTACCTATCATGTGTACAATCCTGGTTGTGATTTTTAGTTTTTAACATGTATTGACTGGTTTACCCCTCTATGTAGTTACATTTTAGTGTTTATTGGTTAGGGGAGTGAGCGACATGATTCTAGAGGTGTTCAGTTGAGATTTTACAGAGTTTTTCATTTTGGAAAGCTTTAGAGTTGGAATGGTTGACTTTAGACAACATTTGTAGATCCAAGAGTCATATGAGAATTCTATCAGTTTCATTAGCTCTGGAACATTGATTTTGGGTTAGTAGCTCGATTGGTTTGGGTCCTAAGGATTTTGGTGTGATTTTGATATATAGATGAGATGTTGGAAAGTTAAGGCATGGAGTTGACTTCAATCAACATCTATTGATAACGAACTCCTTTGGAAATTCAGACTGCTCTGTTGAGTCCGAAATATTAAATTTAACCTAGTAGCATAGTTGGATTGTGTTCATGGGACTCTAAACGCATTCTGAGGGTCCAAAAGAGAGTTTTGAACTTGTGTTGTTCAGCTATTGAAGGTGTCTACCGGTGCAACCAAACTCCTTCATCGCGATCGCATGATCCTTGGTAGTCATCCTAATGGTTGAGTTGGGTGTTCATCGTGATCGTGACGTAGGGGACTGCGATTGCAAGGGTGTGGGGTTTGGTAAATCATGATCGCGTGGACCTTTCCGCGATTATGATGGGTGTCCTAGTGTTAGGTTAATGTTGACCATCGTGATTGGAATGGTAGGTCATGTTATCGAGATGAGTAACATGATTGGGCAGTGCTTAAAATGTCTTTTCGAACAAGAAACCCTATAACTCCATTTTTGAGGCTATAGAACACAATTTTGAAAGATTTCAAGGGAATTTTCCAAATTCAACCATATTGTAAGTTCCTAAATCAATATTTTGTCATTTTTCACTAATGATTTCATGATTTTACCTTTGAATCTTGGTTTTCAACTTGTTAATTTAGGGTTTTCTCGATAATGTTAAAGTTTGAAAAATTGGTGATTCCGAGCTCAATTTCAACTCCGTTATCGATGAAATTCCAGATTTGAACTTTCTAAATTACGAATAATGTGATTTTGCAATAAAATTCTAATTTTACTCTTGTGGGAAGGGAGTTGACTTTTTGATTGACTTTTTGAACTCGAATTCAAAGTATAGCAACATGGGTGTCTTTAGGGTCGTGTTCCTATGTCAAATTCATATTTGAATAGATTGAGATCATTTGGAGGTTATTTGGATGGGCAAAACTTCAATTTTATTTTTCAGAATTCCTTAAGGCCATAGACGATGGTGGGAAGCTGAGGATCTTTGCTATATGTAATTAAATAAAACAAAAACTTCTGCATCACGCTAAATAGCTAAATATTTCCATACTTTTTTTCCTATTTTCATTATTCATACATGTCTAAAATGCCAACCCCTGGTCAGATCTGGTGTAACGACTTGTTCCGTTATTATTACGGACACCTCGTCCATGGGCACGGAGTATAGGAATTCTCAAAATTTTGGCCTCAAAGTAGTACAGATGAACTTAGTTGAAAAATTTTGGAATTTAAAATTTTGTGTCGGGCTGACGTCATCCCACTATAGTGGAAATTTTTCCGCTATAGCGGTGCCATTATAGCAGCTTGTGGCCGCTATAGCGGGATGCCGAGGACAAAAACTAGCTCTCATTTTATTTTTTTCCTTCTCCTCTTCAGTCGCAAACAGGACGAGGCTTGCTTTTAACCCAAATCCCCCCCCCCCCAGAATTGCCTCATGACCTTGGAGCAATGGGGAGGAAGAAGTATGCTTGAACAGGGTAAAAGCCATGATTTTCTCATGAATTTCACGTCGAAACTCACTAGTACAGATTCAGAAACTCGTGTTCATGCCTCTATAGAGGCTGCTTGGCATCTAGGTAGGCTAGGTTTAATTGAGTAGTATAGATCTGGGTTATAAAATATAGGCGTAAAATAGATTGACGTGAGATTCCATGCTTAGGCCTGCGAGCACGATGTTGGGATGGATAAAAATGGTAAATTTTGGTTGTTTGAATGCACATTTATGTTACGTGTGATATTGAGTTTGTGATATAAATTAATGTGCATTGTTGTTGATGTTAACCATTAATGAATGATTGAAATGGTATTGTACCCGAAAAATGTGTTAAATCTAATGATAGCTAAAACTAGAGGTGGTTAGTGTTGGTGGATTCCAAAGAATCTAGGATGGCAACCAAAGGAATGGCAGTCTTGTCACGACATTAGTGTTAAGATGGAAGGTTGCATGGACTAGGGCATGAACCATATGTATGGATGTGTACCTTAAACATTGCATGTCCTAGCTAAACCCTCTACTGATATACGGATAGTAGGTGATGGTTTAACATAGTTAAGACCCAACTTGATTTACGTGTGCATATTAACTGTTTCTTCATATACTTGTTACAATGCATGTTCAAAGAAAGTAATTCATTGAATGATATCCTAAGTGTTAATCACATATAATGAGGTGGTATTAAAGACTTGTTGAATGTATAAGTGTGGTGTCATTTCTCATTATGGTTGTGGTTGTTCTGATATTTATTGATTATTGTGGGATGTACTAGTATTTGAACATCTTCACGGGATTTATATTATTATTATGGGATATACCAGTATTTGGAATCTTTACGGGATTTGTTGACATAAGGTTGGCCGGCACTAGATGTCAGGGATATTTGGTACATGGACAAAAGCTCGTGACTTGTGGGTCATGGCTAGTGGGCGACCATAAGACCCTTAGCATGTGTGTACAAGGTATTAGTGAGTATGGCAGTTTCTTGAGTGGACGGGATTTATTGATTGACTTGTCTATATGTTGTTCCTTGAGTGGATCAGGGCTATGATTATTGTCATTGCTATAGTTAAATTGGATCCTTGAGTGGTTTGGGCAAAATTGTAAATGATTGACATATCTCTTTATTTGTCTATTTACTTATGTATTTGAGACAAGGTGTAGCATATTGTTGTAGAGTCATGATTTGTTGACTTGGTTAATGATGGTAGTCATGGTCTTGACTTGGGTTGTTGTCTATATGGACTTGCACTTGACTGTACTATGTGGTGGTGTTTGAAGGAGGCTAAATGATTCATGCTTGAGGTAAAGGTAATTGTTCGGTGTTCATGACTTGTACTTATTTACCATTAGATGACCATATAGTTATATTTTATAGGTTTGCTCCTAAATGGTGAATAGTCCTAAAGCATGTTTCTTTAAATGTCTGAACTGATTGGTTACTAAGGGTTGGAAATCATTACAGTTATGTATGGTTGAGTTAGTAATTAAGAGAGTGTTAAATGCATAACTAGGGATGATAAACTATGGAAAGGTAGGACATTAGAGTTGAATGTGGTGTGGAACTTGACTTACAGAGTAGTGATAGTGGTGAAGGATTAGGGAGGTAAAGAATTATAGAGAAAAAAGGTTATTTAACTAATAAACTCTTATGGTGCATTTTTTCTTTTTGGATATTTATGTTATGTTTATGTGATTTAATTCGGGTCGACCGATGATGCTTATCAGTACGTGTTGTTTGTACTGATACTACTCTTGTAATGCCCTTTTCTGGGGTATAGTTTGGTTGTAGGATCAATAGATTTTTCATTTTTGATGTGGCAGAGATCTCCAACAGTTTCTATCATTATCTCTTATGGTGGAAGTTGGGTCATATATATCTTCTAAATTCTCTTGTAGTAGCTCTTGTACCTGTTTAGCGTAGATCTTCGAGGTAAAGTATTTCCTTTTGTATTCAAGAAATGGTAACCAATTTGTAATAAATTGAAAGGTTTATTATTTTCTTTTATGACTTCTTCATGTTTTCAAATTGGGTAGTAAGGGTACTCCTATCTAGGTGAATTAAAGTAGGTGCATGTATGATTCGGTTAGTTAGGTCGTGACTGTTGGTATTAGAGCCTAAGTTACCAGTCTCCCACTATAAGAGAAAATATCGAGTAGAGTCCTGTAGATTAATGTGTTGACGTCCACATCTAATCTTCGAAAAGCTATGAGGCATTCTAGTAAATTGTTTCACTTCTTTCTTTCCTCTCGTGCGATCGATATGATTATTTGTATGGGTTGATTCCAATTGGTATCTCTTGATTCCAATCGGTATCTCAACGAGACAAAGGGATGTCACTTGACTCTGTTTGGAATGACACATGTAATAAATTGAAACTGGAAAGGTTCCAATTGGTATCTTGCCGTAAGGGCTGTATATAATTTATGAATGACCAGTTAGTGGTTGTCCATAAAGCGAGTAAAGGAGTAATGAAATGGCTTATTTGGTGAATGAAATCCTTGAGTTGACACTTATGTGAATTGTGATTGCTTGAAGAACTGTAAGTTTGTGAATTGTGAAGTGATCATGCATGGTTTATATGTTGTTGGTTAAGAAATTATTTGCAACGTGGTTTAAGTGGGAAACTTGATGTTGAGTGTTATGCGTGGAACTATCATTGATAAAGTAGTAAAGAAAGTGTATATGGTTGTGAAATTTTTGCTTCAAGCGGTTGGCATGATAGTGGGAATTATTGTAGGAGAAATTCTTGTTGTGGTACATAATTGTGACTTACAGTGGTGTTATGTTAAATATATTGTTTTCTTGAATTGTTGGGTTCGATCTTCGGATTGTAATTTAGATCGTGGTGCGATTTTGATTTTTAATGTTGTAAGGGGGAATGAGAGGGAAGGGAATTGAAGAAAAAGTAAAAATTTCTGGGCTACTGCTATAGGACCGCCATAGCGGGCACTATCCCACTATCACGAGGCTGCAATAGCATGAATTTTCCTACTATAGCAACGCCATGGTAGCGGCGTGCAGGCCACTATAGTGGGATGGGCTGGACAGATTCTCTGCCCTGTTTCCCCTGTTTTGCATTTCATTTCCAACCTATATAATTCAATAATTTAAGCTACGAGCTACAACGTGATCAATAAAAATCGTATATAATAAAGTAAAAAGCATGCATTCACTACTAATTATTAAAAATAACATCCATGTGCGAATAAATAAAGGAAAAGGGAAAGGGGAATCTTGTTTGTTATATGCCCCAAACGGGGGAAACCCAAATCAAGTATCCGTATAATAGATAAATAATGGGTGGGGGGACTAAGATGACATACACCAGGAACCTAATTTGATGCCCTATCATCATCACAGGCTGCAGGATCGGGGCCTTCTCCTTTCAAGTCTCTCAGGAAAGAGAACTCTTACATGTCCTTCGACTCTAGTTGGGGAAGATCCTTGTCAGGGATGGCACACTTGAACATGACCTTGATGATCTTTTACATCCGTGCAAGCATGCGATCCCGGGAGCTCCTTCTCTTCATCTCCTCATTAAGCTTCTACGGAGTGCTGCATAGTTCTGGGGAGTGGAAGGTGGGGTTGTAGAGCTGGAAGGGTTTGTACCCTAGGAGGGGGAGGGGGGGTAAGTAGGCATGCTCTATAAACCTCCTCATGGTAGCTAGGTCTGCCTCCTGGCGACTATAGGAAATTGGGGGCTGGGAGGGAGGGGCATCATCATTGACATCCTCTTCCTCTGCGACTTGACTACTCTCGGCCTCAACCACCTTCCTCCTCTTCTTGCTCTTGGATGAGACAACCTTTACCTTGAGGGGATGAAAGGGTATATCCATCTCTACATCCTTGTCAGCATCCTTCTTAGGCACCCATACGTACCTGCACAACTCAAAAACTAGTCTAGAAAGGTAGGGGCCCTTTATGTTTAGGTCACGTTGGAAGTTTTGCCCGATGGACAAATACTCTGGGTCACTAGTAGTCATGGTCTTGACTTGAGTTGTTGTCTATATGGACTTGCACTTGACTATACTATGTGGTGGTGTTTGAAGGAGGCTAAATGATTCATGCTTTAGGTAAAGGTAATTGTTCGGTGTTCATGGCTTGTACTTGTTTACCATTAGTTGACTATATAGTTATATTATGTGGGTGTTGCTCCTAAATGGTGAATAGTTCTAAAGCATGTTTCTATGAAAGTCTGAACTGATTGGTTGCTAAGGGTTGGAAATCATTGCAGTTATGTATGATTGAGTCAGTAATTAAGAGAGTGTTAAATACATAATTAGGTGAGATAAAATGTGGGAAGGCAGGGCATTAGAGTTGAATGTGGTGTGGAAGTTGACTTACGGAGTAATGACAGTGGCGAAGGATAAGAGAGGGAAAGAATTAAAGGGAAAGAAGGATATTTGACTAATAAACTCTTAAGGTGCATGCTTACTTTTCGGATATTTATGTGGTGTTTATGTGATTTAATTCGGGTCAACCGCTAATGCTTACCAATACGTGTTGTTTGTATTGATACTACTATTTCTATATCCTTTTCTAGGGTATAGTCTGGTTGCAGGATCAGTAGATGTTTTATTTTTTATGTGGTAGAGATCTCCGACAGCTTCTATCATTGTCTCTTACGATGGAAGCTGGATCATATGTATCTTTTAAATTCTCTTGTAGTAGCTCTTGTACATGTTTAGACTAGATCTTCAGGGTAAAGTATTACTTTTGTATTCAAGAAATGGTAACCAGTTTGTAATAAATTGAAAGATTGTTGTTTTCCTTTATGACTTCTGTATGTTTTCAAATTGGGTGGTAAGGGTTCTCATATCTAGATATATTAGAGTAGGTGCCCGCAGAATTTGGTTAGTTGGGTCGTGAAAGTTGGGCCAAGTGCACTCTATGGATGCAAGTGCAGGACTCCCCTATGCTGGGATGAAGTAGGAAAGAGACAAATTCTTGGGCCAGTCTTCTCTTCTGAGGCGATTGGAGGTTGGGAAAATGACATTCTTGAAGAAGGGCGTGTCGTATGTAGAGGTGAAGAAAGCTCTTTCTCTTATATGAGAGGCGCTATTGAATGAAAAAGAAAGTCTTCAAGAAGTGAGAGAAAGAATCATAAAAGAAATAGCTTTCGATTAATAAGATGTTTATGAGCCCTCCTAATATGGAAGAAGTTCAAAAGGCAATTTTTAGCATGTCAACGCTCACTAACCCAAAAAAGGTCTCCCGTATCCTTTAAATCCATCAGGTTTGAACCTTTAGGTAGACTCTGCAGGATCAACAACCACGGTTTCACAAAGTATGGTAGAATTCCTTGGTACAGTCATTCGGTAAGGCCATCTGAGGCTGACTCCCATAAAACTAACTCGGGGGTGTAAGCAATTTGCACCCGAGTCAAACTAACTCACATAAATTGAGACGGAGGGAGTACAACATTACATCTGGGGAAAATCATTATACATAATGTATCAATCTTGTATAAGGTGTATAATATTATATTAAAGGTGTTCATACACAAATGTAGGTTAAATTGTGCATTATACACAAATATGAACTACGCAATATAAATATTTTTAAAAATAGGCATAGTGTGTAATTTTTCCACATGAAAATTTTGACTTGCATCATGAGATGTTTCATTGTTGCTATAAGATGTCATTCTTTCTTGCATAACTAATGCAATCATCTAGTATCTCCTTCATCCCATATTTGTACACAAAGCCTTTCTCAACGAGCTTTTTCGATCCCCACTTGATTTCTCTCTTGGGGTCATTCAAGTACCTGGAGATGATAAGTTTTAGGAAAAGAAGCTAACAAATCACATTTGACAAAAACTTCACCGTATTCAAGACAAAAAAGTTCCACGCCATGTCAAGTTCAAATTCCTATTCTTTTTAGAGTCATTTTTGAAATGCTCCTTTAATTTAGAGTTAATTCTCAAATGATCACTCAAGTAATAGTTATTATTTAAGAAAGGTGCTTTCTTTGTTGAAAAAAAACGGAATCAAGAACAAAGGTGAAGTTCTGAGATAATAACAATTAATTGAGAGACCAAATGAAAAATCAACTCCTTTTATTTGTGATTAATGCTATCAAATAATATTGATTAAAGGGCACAATGCAAGGTTGATAGAATATCTTACTCTTGGTTGACATTAAACTCTGGATAATTCTGTCGATAGTAAGTGCCAATCTCTGCAGTAGAAATAAAGGAGCTAGCACACAAGAAACGGCCATTGAGAGAACCAACATTATTATTCATAAAGAACATGTGAGCTTCACAAACATCTTCACTATGCACAATTGGAACTTTTCCAAGAAGCTCCTCCAAAAACTTGAGTGTATTGTAGAAATTCCCCTCTTGAGTCAAAACAGACAAGAACATAGCAAGAGTTGTTGGGGTATAAGGTAAATAAGTGTGGCCACCTACAAGGCCACAACATAATGTCACCACCTCCAAACCTTCTTTCCCAAAGTTCAACATCTCTTTCTCAGCTAGCATCTTTGACTCTATATAATCCTGCAATAAAGAAACAAAAGAATATAAGTTCTATGCAGTGATTGTGTAAAAATATATTACAAAATTAAGTCATTAAAAAGGAAATTGTAGCTATATACTAACAATATAAAGAAAAGTTTTACACTACCAAGTTATTCAAAAGATATATCTACAAATAACCTACTAAAAGGTGAAATTTATAATGTTGAAAATTTTATGTTTTATGTGATGTTGGTAGTGTTGAAGGATAACAATGTTATTGACCAAAGTAAGCACCAAGACTTGATGGATGAGGTGGAAAACACTACTAGGGCGACTGATAACTCGAGCAGCTCTAAGCTTGAATCAAACATGGTGCAAAGGGCAATATGCAGGGATGATCTCTTTGCTTCAAAGTCTGGAAAACAACCAATAGACATTATTAAAAACCATGATTCAGCCAATCAAACCAAACCTAATGAGGCAGCAGGTAAGTCTTCTAAACCTGCTCATTCTAACGCTCTAATTCCTAATAATGCTATGATGTCTAGTGATCAATTACAACCCAATGTAATTGACCACAACACTGTGGAGCTAACCCCTTCTATGCAGCTTGCTAAAAGTGATGATAAGGGTGTTAAAAATGATCATAAGCTAGCCAATCCCAACAGGGGTGAAGGAAGAAAGCAGGCTAGTAATCAGGATGTCCAAAATCAAACCCAAAAATACAATAATCCTAACATTTCTGCTGATCCTAAAAATGCCAAAAACACTGATTCTGTCCAGCAACCTCCTAAAAATACAAATCAACAATATCCTATGGAAAATTCTAATAAACCTAATGCTCCAAATCCCAAAAACAGCTCCAAAAATACACTAGTCCCTGAGCCTGCTCCTTACATAGTGGTTCATTCTTAAACTCTAGGTTGAGGACTAATCAAATGAAGAATGAGATTCCAACTGATATTTCTACTCCTACATTTACAACTAGACAAGGCCTTCCAACAGTCATTTTCAAGAAAGAAGATATCATGATCAAATTGACAGAAAGATGTAAATATACCCTTGTTGGCAAGTTCACAAATACTATACCCAAGATTGAGCTTATTAGGAAAGCTTTATTATTCAAACCAACTCACTAGAGGAGTCAAAATTTCTCATTTTAATGCAAGACATGTCTACATTGATCTGTATAATAAGCAAGATCATCTTACTGTGTGGACTCAGCAAAAGATGTACATTAAAGGTCAACTTATGAGATTACAAGTGTGAACTCCTAATTTTACTCCTGAAGAAGAGACCACTATAGCTCCTATTTGGATTACCTTATCAGAGCTACCTTGGCACTTCTATAACAAGGAGTTTCTCACTGTATTACTCTCACCAGTTGGTAAAACCTTATATTTAGACACTGCTTCTATTCAAAAAACAAGAGGTAGTGTTGCTAAAGTAAGGTTGCAAGTTGATATTAGTAAGGAAAGACTCCTTCATATTTGGATGGGTTTGATGAAGATCATCTCACTGTGGGTAAGTGGCAAGCAATTCAGTATGAAGGCTTTTTGGATTACTGTTCTAATTGTAAGCACCAAGTCCACCTTGTGCATGCCTATAATATAAAGAGGAGAGATGATAAGTATAGGAGAAGAAAAGAAGCTGAAGCTATAAACAAAATCAAGAACTAGTCAGCACTAGAGGGAAATAATCAGGTATCACCTCAAGTACCTAAATCTCAAATTGTTAATACTAATGGCTCTGCTAGTGTTTTAGGTACTAAAGAGATCCAACAATAACAACAGCATAACCAGCAAAAGGAGGAATGGAAAACTCAAAAAAAAAAAAAAAAAAATTTTAGACAGTACAATCAAAATACTAAGAAGAATAATGCAGCAACCCGTTAAAATCAGGTTTATAAACCTGTATCTCCTAAATCTCAACAAGTTTTGAAGCAGCAAAAACAGCAAGACAACCAAATAGGTATTGACTCAATGCTGCCAGCCCCAAAACCCCATGGTGATACTGTAAGTCCCACACCATGTATCCCCCAACAAATGCAAAACAATCAAAGAAAGGAAGCAAAAAACACCTCAGGTATTGACTCAATTCTACATTAACCCCACCCCAATAATATGTTTGATGTCTTGGTTGGTTCTAAGAAGTCTGGAGGTGAGGATGGGGGTATTCAGGAGAAAATCACTAACCTGCACGAAGGGGAACCAAAAGGGGGTGGTAAATATCATGCTTTGCATGAAAATAGGCTGGTTCACCATAGGTTGGACTCTAGAGCCCCTGAAACCACTGCTCAACCTCCTTAAGTCCATAATATTAACATCAATAATTCTCAAGACAAAACTTCAGTTCAGATTAATGAAGTTGATTCAGATATTGATGATTCTCAGAGTTTTGAGTAATAATTAGGGATCAGATTTTGGTCACAATGATCAGTATGGTGAAAGTAGCTAATGTTCAGAGTATTAATTCTGCCCATGGTCTAGTTTTTGATGATAAAGAGGGTCATATTTAGTCTCAGAACAATCCTATTGCTGCTCAGAATTCAGAAGCTCCTCTTGTCTAGAATTCGGTTATGGACAGTTCTCAGGTTCAAAAGGATGATCAGATTTCTACTAAGGTTCAGACTTACATGGTTTAGAATTTGAGCATCAATGTTGATCAGAGCAACATTTTTGTGTTTGGTGCTGGTTCTGGAGCTCAAGATAGTCCTGCAAGGGTGTTTAATGAGAAGGAGAATCAAACCATGGTTAATTGGCAAATTGATGATGATTAAGCAGCCTTGAGTAGCACATTGACGGCATTAATTTTCAGAGTCCCATGGTGCAATTTGTAGCTTCCAAGAATGCTAGTGAGGTTCCTAAACCCCCTAATAACAAAGCAATGGGTCAGGCTAGTAAGAAGAAAAGAGATGCTCATAAAAGAAGACAAGACAAGAAGGGAATGAACAAAATAAGTACTGGTACCAACTTTGTTTTGGTTCAAGAACAAGCCGGTCTTGCAGTCCTTCCTTTACAGGCTAATGAAGACACTACAAATGTCAATTGTACTCTCAATTCTACCCCACTAGTTCTTGTTACTTCATCAGATGCTAATGATGATTATAGAGTGATTCACTCAGAAGATGAGTTTGTCAAGACACCCAACTAGTTGAGGAAGAAAATGAGGAAAAGGAAACCAATGAACACTTGATGAAGGCTTTTGGTTCCACTCTTGAGATAGACCTCAAAAAAGAAGTTCAACAGGTTACTGAGAAGCAAGGTTTATCTCCAAGAAATCACCAGAAGAAATCTCACTCTACCAAAATAGCTACTACTAGCCCTTCTGCCATGCCAAGCAAACCACTCACTAGATACCAAAGTTAAGGTTTCCAACGATTAGCACAATTATATGGAATGCTAGGGGTATTCATATCCAGGGTGCACTGGAAAGAATCCAAAATCTTAAAAAATATCGCAAGTTGTCTTTGATATCTATTCTTGAACCTTTCACAGTCAATTCTCAACTCCAAAACTGTAGAATCAAACTCAACATGAATAAAGTTGCTTGTAACTTTAATTGAATGATTTGGATATTTTGGCATCATATATTTATTGCAGAGTTATAGAATCTGATGATCAACAAATTACTTCTGAGCTTAAGCATGTGGAGCAGCCAACTACTTTCCTCACCACTTTCATCTATGCTAAGTGTAGATATCACATGAGAAAACCTCTGTGGGACAGACTTCTGCATTTTGCAAACACTGATTTACCATGGTGCACTATAGATGATTTTAATGTGATTACTGATCCTGAAGAAAAGCTGGGAGGTCTTCCTTAAAATATGGACAAGAGCTCTAATTTTATTGGAGTTATAGAAGCTTGTGGTCTCTGTGTCTAGGCTTTCATGGGCAGAAATTCACATGGTGCAATCAGAGAGCTCTTGAGACTAGAATATGGAGAACATTTGATAGAGCTATGGTTAATGACAAATGGTTGGAGGTTATGCCTCACACTTCAATTACTCACTTGCCTTCAGTTGGTTCTGATCATTGTCCTCTTTTGAATAAGCTCACAGTAGGACAAGAAAATGCTACAAAATATTTCAAGTTTTTGCATTGTTGGGTGGATAATCAATCTTTTTATGGAAACTGTCGAGATGCTGGGATAGAGAGGTAGAAGGTAATACTATGTGGCAATTCCATACAACAACAACATACCCACTATATTCCCACCACATGGGGTCTGGGGAGGGTAAGTGTACGCAGTTCATACTTAGTCTGGAGCTGAATATGGAGATATCTTTGCTATGTTAAAGAGTTTGAAGAAAAAGTCAGAGTTGCGGAGGAATAATTGATCTACAATAACACTGCTGAGAATAGATCTAAGCTAAATGGCCTGAATGCAGATTACATAAGATAATATGAGGTTGGAGGAGTCTATTCTTAAACAAAAAACCCAATTACAGTGGTTCAAGGAAGGAGATGTTAAATCCAGATATTTCCATGCTTTAATGAGAGGTAGGAGGAGGAGGACTTTCATACACAAGATTAGTAATGATCAAGATGAAGTTCTTGAAGGTGATGAAGTGATTGCAAAGGCAGCTTGTGAACACTTTCAGAAAATTTTTACAGGAGAGGAAAAGAGGATTAATGAAGATGCTCTTGCTTGCATTCCTAGAATGGTTACAGAGGAGCAAAATCAGATTCTTCATGCCATGCCTACTATTGAAGAGCTTATACAGGTTGTATTTTCCATGACCCCTAACTCAGCTGCAGGACCAGATGGTGTGAATGGGAAATTCTTTCAAGCTTGTTGGGAAGTTGGATCTTCTAGCAGTGATCCTGTACTACCGTTAAAAATAAATTATATACCTCGAAATTTGTTTTACACTTTCATGTAATATTATAAGTGGATATAGCAAATTACTTACCATTTATTTCAAGTTATTAATAAATATTTACCATAGAGAGCTACCCCGCAATTGCATGTCTCTTGTGTGATTTGATTGTGTAAATTTATTTATTAAAGAAAGTTTAAATTGTCGAGTCATCCAAATGATATATAAAATAAATCTTTCATAAAATTTGAGTTTTTTAATCTTATCTTAAAAATAAGCCACACTGCCTCCTAAATCAGATTAAAATGACATACTATAGCTTAAACTCTAGCTTTTGGAAGAAAAAGACTTCTTTGGATGATGAATCTGTTGGGAAATCGGGGAAGGAGGATTACTTTCAATCACTCAAATTCTTTTTTCGACGACAAGTGAGGCAATAATTTTTTTTTGGTTCCACTCAACTTGACTTATAAATTCTCGTGAAAATAAGTGTAGAGATTATTCTTCTTTTCTTCTAACTTGAATTACATTTTGCCTTCTCATGCTCTTTGAAGAGAAGTGGAGAATATTTATCCACCAACTTAACTTACATTTTGGCTTCTCGTAAAATACCTATACTATCTAGATATTTATAGGAGAATGTACCAATAAGTCTGGTACATGTACATATATAATTTAATTCTAGACTTCTCTTTTTCTCAAATACAAGTATTCATTCATACATATATTCTTATATTGATGTCCTAAATACATGAACTAACTTAATTCATGTATCACACAAATAAAAAAAAATCTCTTTACTTCTTCTAAGACAAGATTCACATTTCCAAACTCCCCCTTGAATCTTGTGCCTGGAATTCGAAACCTTCTTCAATATTTCATCTTTCTTTATCAAACTCTTCCAAGATCACACATCGACTTTCTTCTTGAGATTTCAAATGATATTCATCATTTTCTTCAAAAAAATAAAAAATCCCCATTTTCTCAAATTCTATCATCTTCTCTGAAAATGTTTTATTTTTGAGATTAAGGTTATTATTTCTACTGATAGTGCTTTAGAAGGCACATCATCAATTTAATTAGACCTTTGCCTTATACCACTACTCTCCCCTTTTGGAGATTTTTCAGTAGCAAGAGTACTTCTTCATCATTTTCTCAATTATCATATTTATCGTAAAAACCTTTTTAGGTTTTACAGCAATAATAATATTCTAGAAGCGTCCAATCCTTTGGGAATTACTTCTTTAATCTTTATCAAAGCTTGTTGTTAGATTCGACAACATGCTTTTTCATGATTACAGTCATAACCATATTTATCTTCTCTTAGGTTTTATTAAAAAAAAAAAAAATCAACCTTCTCTAACATCTTTATCAATTCTTTGATAGATGAAAATGTGAATTTTCTCATGGCAGCATTATAATATGCCAGCTCTCTATTCGAGATTCTTCGTCGTGCAACTAATTCATCAAGGTAATTGACACCCTTCTTGGACTACTTGGCCTCAAATACACCTTTCAAAAGCTGTTTAACTTTCAAAATTGTGGTAGTTCCACCTACCAGAAAAATCATTTCTTCAAGCTGATGTGCTTCTGTAGCATAACATTCTCATAGCTGTAATAGCTAATCTCATTCATATTCATTTCAATCCAAGATTCATTCTTACGAATCTAAAAAACTGAATTCTCCACATTTTCCTCAAGACAAGTGACTCTGATACTAAATGTTGAAAATTTCGAAGAGTAAGACAACAAAACACACTAGAAAAGCTAATTAGAAGAGAAGTGGAGGATGAAGATTTCTATTCAATTTAACTTAATTCAAATGACTAGATTACATGACTATTTATAGGTGAAGTCCTTCATGTATCTAGCCTAATACTCCCTCCGTCTCAAATTAGTTGACATCTTTCCTATTTACACAACTCTTAAGAAAAAAATTAATAAGGGATGCAAATTGACTAATATAACCTTATTTAATCTTGATTATATGAATTTTCTTCAATTAATATGAATATAGTTGGAAAGAAGTGATTAATTATCTCTTTAATTCTTAAACATGCCAACTATTTTGAGACAAATTTTTTTAGCAAACATGCCAAATAATTTGAGACGGAAGAAGTTCATGTATCACTATTAATAAGTCCACACTTTACATCTTTCAAAGTACATTAATAACATCACTAGACTTATCTTCTTTCAAGTTACAATAAAACCTCCCTAAATTAATATTGTCGTGACTATAAAATGTTAGTATTATTTTGTAGAGGTATTATTTAATCGATAAATTAATATTTATTAATTTAAAAAGTTATTTTGAGATTCAATGAAGGTTAATCATTGTATCTTACTAATTTATGTATAATATTTATTGAATTAATATAAAAATTAAATTTATTATACATAAAGTGCAACGTATGATGTATGATTCATTGTAATATTTTTTATTAAATGATTCATTGTAATATTCATTGTTTAGAGGTCTAGCGCTTAGAAGAAATTGTAGAACCAGTTACACATAAGGAAGTACTTATTGCGTCTAGAACTCTTCACAATTTTTTGGAGCAGTTCGAGAAGATAATACCCTGAACTTTTGGATGCAATAAGAATAGTTAGAGATGAACTTCAACTAAATTTAAATTTTAACAAAACAAAAAAGTATAACCATATTTCACTAAATTATCTTAGATATTTTTGTAATTTTAAAAAATTATTAATGTATAATATTAATGGAACCATATATTTATATAGGGGTCTTCTAAAAATATATTAACTTATTATCTAATCAAAATTGGTGATTTTTTTCATTGACCCAAGTCGGAATCGGAGAAAAATATTATTTTAGAGAATTTATTAATTTATGGAGTATTAATTTAGAGATGTTTTACTGTATATGATCAAATCCATACTCTTATACTTGTATATCAAAAACCGAGACACATAAGTATTATTCTAGTTCATGTGATCAAGTTTATTTTTTCAACAGAATCTTGTTTGAAGAAAACTTTTCTTCGGTAGGTAATGGAAACTTTTTTAAAAGGAAAAAAATAACTTTTAATTACAGATCGTAAAAGGTCAAAATGAGAAAATGGATTCAGAAGAAAATCAGTGACCTCAAGAAATTGGAGATTAATTGGATTCATTGTATAATTTCAATAATAACATGTGTAATTCAACAAGTGGGTATGGAGAGAGTAGTGTATACGCAAATCCTATATTTATCTTGAAAAGTCACGATAAAAAAGAAGATCAATATAATTATAATAAAATAATACTATAATCAAAGTACAAAAACAACATACAGTAAAAGAAATCAAAGAACAAGAAACTAGAAAAGTACTATTATGATTATTAGTATGAAAGGGTAAGTCAGACCATCTTTAACTGCCTACTAGACTTCTACATATTTATAGGAGGATAATAATAAAATAAACACAGTAGTCTTACCCAAAGCCACTGGTTGCTGTAAGGATTTGAGAAATTAAGAGGTGTCCAACATGTTTCATCCATTAATTCTTTGAAACTACTCCCATCTTCCTTCAATGGGGAAGCAGCTACCACAGAGGCAGTATAGATAAGTCTCCTCACTGTTCCAGATTTATGACAAGCCATTCCAATTTTCTTCACTGCATCAACTGTAGCCTCTGTTCTATCTTTGTACTGTTTCATATCAAGGTCAAAATTACTTATAAATAAAAAACCAATAATAGTTTGATTTTTTCCTTCTTATGGCAATTTATAGTAGTCCTATTACAAATCCGATGAGTAAGAGGGGAAAGCGCTTGTCTCCTTACAACAACTTTAACATACCTTGTATAATTCCATAAATGGAATTTGAAAAGGATAAGGTGTACACAAACCTTACCCTATTTAGGAAGAGGTAAAAGACTGTTTCTGATAAGATCTTTGGCTCAAGATAATGTTTTCAAAAATAAGTTTGAAAGATATGAGAGCAAAGGGGTTGTCTCGTTATAATGCAAATATACACCCTTAGTCTTATTTTATATGACATCTTTTATTTAAGCACAATTTTTTTTTTCAAATGATATAAAACAAAGTACAGACTGCAGACTGCAGATCCCTCAGCCCTTGTGGTTGTGGGTTCAAAACCCACTGACAGCATTCTTTAAACAAACTAAAAAGGAATGTATAAATCGTATAAATTAGAATAGAAGAAGTACTACCTATATCCCTAAAGATAGAAATATTGGGCTTAGTTGTTTGTATAATATAAAATCATGCTACTCCGCCTCTTCTGATGCTGAGATCAGAATGGATTTAAGTTAGATACGAAAAAGTATACTCCCTCCGTTTCATTTTATGTGGCCTACTTTTTTTTTTGGTTCGTCCCAAAAATAATGTGACATTTTTTTATTTGGCAACTTTTTAAAAGCACAATTTCTCTTTTATCCTTATTGGTCCCACTTAATTAAAAATAATAATACATTTTTAATAAAGGGCAATTTAATAAATATCACTAAGTCTTTTCTTATTTATTAAACTCTGTGCCCGATCAAAGTAGGTCACATAAAATGGGACGGAAGGAGTAATACTTTTTGCGCTATTAGTGTAATATAATTGATTATAACAAATTATTATTTTATTTTCAAGTTATTGCAGTAATTTTGCTACAATAACAAATTTAGTACTATATTACGATAGATCGATTTTGTTTGATGAGTAAAAATAAAATAAAATTATAGTACTGTCAATGCACAAAACTCAAACTTGATCAGAATTGGAGATAAGAGGGATGAATGACATTAGTGAAAAGGGGAAATGAGGATGAAATTCATACCTGAGATCATTTTATATGACATCATTTATTTGAGCAGAATTTTAAAAAGAAAATGATATAAAACAAGGCATATACAATTATATAGCTATATATAATCATCTTATTAGGATAAAATAAAAATTTTAAAATTAATGTATTATTAAATGCTACTTATAAAAATATATTATTCTTCTTTAAACAAATTAAAAAAGGAATGTATAACATATAAATTAGAACATAAGAAGTCCTACCTAGATAGATGTTGGTAATTAGAGTCGCACCTACCCTAAAAATAAAAAAATATTTTAGTTGAGACTTCGATGTAGGTATCAAACATTGGATGAAAAACCAAAAAAATTATACTGTCGATGTACAGAATTCATACCTGAGATCCTTCAGAATGCAACAAAGGTGTGGCAACATGGAAAACAAATTCACAACCTTGAATAGCCTGCTCAAATTCCTCTGCTCTATAAATGTCAGCTTCAAATAACCTAAGTCTCTTATCTGCACCACTGAAGCTCTTCAATAGCCCCACCTTTGAGTCATCCTCTGCACTTGAATCAACTTAAAAATCATCTAGATATAGAAGGATTTAGGAGCTATCAGTATTTTAAACCAGCCTCAAATTGGAGGTCCGTAAAAAAGATCGACCCCCCCTCTTTCATTAGATTATTAGTGCTTATTGATTTGAGATTATGTTTTTTGATTTATTCTAAGATAGTACTTAGTTCATATACTCGCTCAACTTACGATAGTACATTTAAAAAATAACTCAACTTTATTTTATAACCCAAAAATCACTCAATTTAGGACAGTTCATCACTTAGAAAATAGTCACTCAATTTTATTTTTTAATTCAAAAGTCACTCAACTATTGATACTTCACCTACAAAGTCACTCAACAACAACAACATACCCAGTGTATTCCCACCAGGTGGAGTCTGACACCTACAAAGTCACTCAATCAGTTTAAATGATTTTTTTTAAAATGATTTTTTCATTCAATTTTATTGAAATAAAAAAAATATTTTAAGCTAAATTTAAACAAAATAATAAGATACTCATTTTAACCATTTTATTGACCCGACTCACTTGATCCGACTTTCCAAGTGAACTATTCTAAATTGAGTGATTTTTAGATTATAAAACAAAGTTGAGTGACATTCTAAGTGAACTACCTAAGTTGGGTAACATCTGATATATTATCCTAAGTTGAGTGAATCCTCCAAAAATGTTTTTTTTTTCTGGGAATCTGACATGAATATAATGATGATATTGAAGGATCCGAGCAACATATCTTAGAAATAAAAGAAATTAGAAACATACCTAAGTTCCTGAGGGTAACGTGAACAATATAGCCATTATCCAAAAGTTTTTTCACAAGAGAAGAACCTATATACCCTGCACCTCCTGTAACACAAACCTTGCAGCTGCTTTTCTCCTCCATTTGTTGGGCCTTTTGCATTATCTATTCCTCAGCCATTTCTATATTTGGGATATGATCTAAATGATTGATAAATGGAATTTGTGGACAGTATAATACTAGAGCAATGTATTTTTATTTTATTTTTTTAGTTTGACTTGGCACGAAGTTTAAGAAAGAAAAGAAGATTTTTGAAATTTGTGGTCTAAAATAAGTCATAGATATTTGTGTAGTTGTAAATCATTTCATTAAGGGTAAAAAGAATATTTTAAAGTGAAATTATTACTAAATATAAAAATTTGTCATTCTTTAGACTAACTAAAAAGGAAAGTGTGTCATATAAATTGAGACAAAGAAAGTAAAAATTTATTTTGGTATATATATATATATATATATACAGAAAGTAAAAGCTAAGGTACGTTGACATTGCGATGAAATACGACTAATCGTGTTATAATAATTATTCATTATAATAATATTTTATTATAACGTCTTGATTTTCTTCCGAACCAATTTTTCATATTGTATTTTACTTTTCTACCACATCACTCAAGGGGTCGTTTGGCTAAGTGTATAAGAATAGTGCAAAATATTGTGTATTAGTAATACTTGTATTAGTAATGCTTGTGTTAGTTATGTTTGCATTAGTTATGCTTGCATTTTTCTTGTGCAGTGTTTGATTTGGTGTATTAAAAATAACATGAATTGCATAATTTCTAAAAAAAATAATTTTTTTTACAAACTATCCGCCATAAATATAGTGGAAAGGATGTGAAAAAGATTGTGAGAGACAATTATGACTTTAACCATACTAATGCATGCATTAGAATCCATTGCATTATTAATACCATGGATTTCCATGCATTAGTAATACACTCCTTAATACCAAATAGAGTGTATAACTAATGCAAACATTAATAATACATATGATGAAAAAGTATACCAAATAAGGTATCAGTAATAAACAAAGCTAATGGAAGTATTATTTTTTCTAATACACTCTACCAAACAACCCCTAAATGATTGATAAAGGGAGTTTGTGGTCAATATAAAACTAGAGCCATGTGCTTTTTTTGTCCTGTTGTATTATCTGTTGGCAGTGGCGAAGCCACATGTAACTAAGCGACCGACACCTTTTCGTCAGAAAATTACACTATGTAGCTAGGTAAAAATATAATTTTTATGTATATATATTACATATTGACACTCCTTGGCTTCTTCGTGAATTTACTTTTTTATATTCTAACACTCCTTAATGAATATTTTGGCTTCGCCATTGTCTGTTGGAAGTCCTGTTTTTGGGTCAAGTATCTGCTAAAAGTTTATTTGATATATTTACATGTAGAAATTAAAAGCTTTGGCACGTTGACATTGTAACGAAATATTTATAATTATAGTATCAATGCAACTTAAATATGTTGAAAGGTATTCCTATTATAGTGCATGTTTATAAATCTCATTATTATGCTAAATACCAATAGTTTATTACGATTCTAATCATAAACCGCAATTGATATCTATTAGCTACTCCCTCCTTCATTTTTACTTGCTATATTTGGATTTGGCATCCCATTAAGAAACAATGATTGACATGATTATTTGACCACACTATCCCTAATAATTAATATTTAGTATTAGCCTTAGAAAATAATTTAAAGAATAAGTAATTAATGTTATGAGTGAAACATGAAAAAAATAATTATATTCTCTTGATATGTTAAAAGTGACAAGTAAAACTGAAAATCTATTTTTAAAATAGTGTACAAGTAAAAATGAACAAATAGAGTATTGCCATTATGAACCTTTTTGTCACGACTAGTTCCATTATTACAGAAAATATTTGCGGTAAAAGCATAATAACCTCTTTTATCATAAGTTATAGGACTAATTCTTTAGTATGGGAGTGCATTGTACATGTACTAAGTTTATACAATACCCCTAGCACAAAATTAAGTTGGAAGTGTTCTTACCGATTGAGTTTTGAGCTAAGTGTAAAGTAGGATCAACTTCAAACAAATATAAAGAGTTATGGGACCCACCAAATGAAATATCTTTTAGTCTTCTTACCAACGCATTCGACCGTTGAGGTACGTTCTTCCGTCATCTTCTTCGTATTTGAACGCTAAGTTCATGATAATTTGGGGAAAACCTATGAGTTGGGTTAATATCACCTATAATTACTTTTAAATTATTAATTAACAATTCCTAGCATAAATTAGTGCTTCTAAAACAAGAAATTTGATTCTTAGGAACCTCGAATTTAATAAAAATGGAACCTTCAACTTTGAAGCTCCATTAATGGAGATGAGGTAAGTATGATAGAACTAGTTAAGAGTTAATTGACCTTGAGTAGTGATTTAAACCATGAATAAGGATAGTATTAGTGGGTTGAATTCCCAAATTAGTTATTTGAAGAGTAATTGCTTAATTACTCTTATAATTGTTTGATTTCTAGATGATTGGGCTAATGGAGGCATGAAGGAAAGGAAAGAGCAACTTTGGTATGGCTTGCTTGTTCCAAGTTCTTTGATCGAGGTAGGTTATGATTTAATATGTAGTAGACTTAGATTAGTTGCATGTAATAACTATAGTTGACAGGAGATTTCATGTCTAGGTCTATGGGCACGGAGTTTGGATGGATAAAATATGGAATTAATATAATAACAATATAATTGTGTGTTATTGTATTTTGTGTGGAACCCTTGATGGGTGTTTATGTTTGTATGACTTGCTTGATGATTTATACAGTTTAATATATGAATGTGTGTAATAATAGAATAATTAGGTGACTTTCTAATCTATAGAACTAATCTTTAATACCTTAAAAAGGGTGAACCCGATATCGTGTATATTTGAAGTATGACATATTCTTGCTAAAGATAGTCAGGAGAATTGATTGTGATAAGAGAACGTGATGATATAACTTAAGAACCTAAAGTCAAGTTTGGCTAAGTGCTAGAAAGTAAGATGTGTAAAGGTGGATGGCTCTAGCTAGAATTATAAGTTGAATAGAGCCGAGTGGCTGAATAATCGACAAAAAGGGGATAATGTCTTGAACTTAGTGATGACTTGAGTGTAAGGGTTACTAGCTAGTAACTGAATTACTAGTCTTAATAGTTTTAAAAGAAAGTTATATTGGTGAATGAAATAAGATGATGAATTAGAGTGTAGATATCAATTCTGATGGAATGTGTGATCCCAAATTGAATACTTGATTGATTGGTCTTCGGACATGTTTGTGATTGATGATTGAGTTTGATAATACTCATTTAAGTAAGTGGTAAATTGGCCTTCGGGCATACTTGTGATTTCCTCTGTTAGTGGCTATTTGTTGTTACTTGAAATGATGAACTTGTGATTATTGAATGCATTTACTTGATTGTAATTAATTGTAAGTTTTGTTTCGATTGTTGTTGCTTGCATCTAATTTTGATTGGGTATTTGTAATTCGCCTTCAGACATTACTTATAATTATTGACTACATCTTGCATTTACATTGATGGTATTGATGATGATAGTGAGATCATGATGTTGAAATGATATTGATGATGATGAGTTGATGATGTTGAGATCATGATTTTCATAATGTTGAGATGATATTGATGATGATGAGTTGATGATATTGATGATTATATTGAGATCATAATATTGAGAATGATATTGATGATGATGAGATTAAGAAGAGAAAGAGATGATACGTACATCTTGCATACATACATTCATCATATGCATTTTAATGTACATTTACATATATTTTTATGTTGTGGTGAAACTTGTTGAAGAATCTACTTAAGTGTAATTGATTCTTTATATGGACTGGTTGTTTGATGAGATACTATGGTTCCTTAAGTGGACCAGTTATGTTGATGATGGTGATTGTGCATTGTAGCAAAGTGTTAGTATAAGGTACGTCCTGGATTATGTGTAAATATTATTCTTCTGTATATACAATTATAGACATGATATATATTTTAGTGTCCCTTCTTGCAAAGTTGTTGATGCTATTAATTGTCTTGGTTAACGCAATCCTAATGCTTAGTGATAGTATAATAGGGAGCGAGGATTATCCAATAAGAGGATTAATAGGAAAGAGAGAGAGAAGTATATAGAGTTGTTGTAATAAGAAAAGTGCGTAAGAATTGTGGGTTAGATTAATTCATAGAATATAGTTAGTTAATCATGCCCTAAGGGTAAAGTAATATTGCTTTAATAAAAGAAAGGCAATAATTTTGGAAGTTAAAGTAAGTTAAGTATGTTCAGATATTAACTTGTATGCTTGTTATGATCTCTTCTTTTTATCTATATGTTGTTACATGTTTTCTCACCCTAGTCAGCCGATGGTACCTACCCGTACGTGTGGTTATATTGATACTACACTTACTATTTCTCCATTTGGGAATATAGCCATGTGCAGGTCAGTTGAAGTTTCTATAGGCACAACAGTGTTTATTCTTCAGCAGCTCCTGTCATCCTACTCATACATGGATGTTGTGTCTCGGGTCATTCCTCCATTTGTTTAGTGCTCTTATATCGGTTTAGACTAGGTTCTGGGAAATTTTTTAATTTATTTTTGCAATGTATTAATGTAATAAGTGTGTTTTAAATAGAAGGTTTATATAATTGTTTATACTTGAGGCTATTTTAAATGTATTCCGCAATAATTTAATAGTTGGGTAACAAAGGTTCTCCTATCTAGGATAGATTGTATAGGTACCCGCACGATCCGTCATTTGGATCGTGACACTTTCACATAAGTTCCTAATTTAAACAGAATGTTTAAAATAGAGGCATACCATAAAAAATATCACTTGAATTAAAGCAGCGGAATAAACAAGTAATACACAAGTCAAATATGTGCAAGTTATCAATGAAACAGAAGAGATCGTCTAACAAACACATTCTCTAGAAAAAATTTCATCCAAATCCTCTCCACATTGTGTAGTTCTTTATTGTTATGTTTAATGCATATGCTGGGTTGTAGTGATGAAATGTGAATGGAAATTGGAGGAAAGAAAATGGAGAAAAAAGTGAATTGTGCTTTCACTTTATAAAAGAGTTGTTTCTCCCACATTAGTGGGAGAAAGAAACTTTCTTGTGCTTATTTATAGAAGCACTACTCAATGTTGTTAGTAAGGTAAGAAGAAGACAAGCCTCGCATCGTCGTTGTCGCTTGCTCGCTCCTTCGGATTTGGATTTGACAAATGATTGAGAGATTATCTGTTTTAGACAAAATTCATTTGAAATTTAATTATTTAATAATTATTTAATTCAAAAATCTGATTTGAAGTTGTTCTCCATTTGTGGGTGCA
Organism: Capsicum rhomboideum; assembly: GCA_031232105.1. NCBI lineage: Eukaryota > Viridiplantae > Streptophyta > Magnoliopsida > Solanales > Solanaceae > Capsicum > Capsicum rhomboideum. The sequence goes on from CP124710.1 coordinate 17,533,675, forward strand.
TATCCAACGCACATTGAAGGGACGCGATCCTTTAGTTCACTGTTTGAATTTTTTTGAGTGATATGCTGGCACAAATTACCATTTGAGGATGCAAATAACACGACAGATCATCTCTCAACTTTTTGTTTTGGTTTGTGGACTGATTTGTTGTAGCAAATGGCCATCTGCTCCTGCATATTGGTCCGCAGACAGGATCGATGGTATGAAACAGTACAACTCTTTACGAACCATTAATTCTTTTCTGAAGCAACACCTTTTGGCTAGGAATATATGATTTTTCCGCGGATATTAGCACAAAATTTTGAAGTTAAAAACTCTTCCTTCTTGCAAAAACTCTACTGTGATTTGCTCCCATTGAATGAGTTTGTTGCTTGGTAGAATTCGAGGTACCGCTATTCTACTGAAGTGAATCATTTTATCCTAGGAGAATATATTCCATAACCTCGGTTACTTGAGGAGAATAATTTTCTTAAGGACACACTGTGAATTTAGTGGATTTGATTTTTCTATCTTCATCTCTTTCTAAGTTTGATGTACTATTTTCCAGAAATAATTTGAACTTCGTTTTTGTCGTTCATAAGTTGGTTTGATCTTATTGTTGAAGTTCATATTTGTGAATACAGAGTTAGAACTTCATTTGGTTGTTCATACTTTAGTTTGAACTTGGTTTTCATACTTTAGTTTGAACTTATTGTTGAAGTTCATAATATTAAATAGAATTTTTATTGACCAAAAATAACAATCTTAAGAAAATTAAAAGTACTTATTTAATCTATATTGTGCCTGATTTTATGGAGACCAAAATTATTTGATTTTCTACTCCCTCGATTGGAAGAATATAAAAACTTCACCGAGAAATCAAATTGGAAATTCGATTCGAAGAATATAAAAACTTCACTTATTCATTAAACTCTTTGTATTAGTTTCTAGAGATTAAAACCTATGGTTTTCTAATCTGTTTGAATTTTATTCTGATTTGAAGAACATAAGAACTTCATCAGAATTCAATTTCATTAGATTGAGGTGAGTAAGGGCAGCAGTTTGATGGACAATTCCATTTTTCAAATATATCTCTGCAAAAGGAGATTCATACTATCACCCCTATCACTTCTTATCATTTTTATCTTTTTATCCAACTGATTTTCAACTTCAGTTTTATATTGCCTAAATGTCTCTATTGCTTCATCCTTACTATTCAGCAAATAAACAAAATAATATCTAGTGCAATCGTCAATAAAAGTTATGAAATACTCTTTCCCACCAAGAGATGGTGTTGACTTCATATCACAAATATATGTGTGAATAAATTCTATGGGATTGGAATTTCTTTCAACAAATTTAAAAGGATGCTTAGCAAACTTAGATTCAACACATGTTTAACATTGTGATTTATTGCACTCAAAGTTAGGCAAAACTTCTAAACTAATCAATTTTCACAAGGTTTTATAATTGACATGTCCTAAACGATCATGCCATAAATCATTAAACTCAAGCAAGTAAGAAGAAGCCTCAACTTTATTCATTTCCACGGCCATTACATCAAGTTTGAAAATTCCCTCATTGAGGTAACCACTTCCTATGTACATACCATTCTTACTTATTACAACTTTATTCGATTCAAACACACACATAAATCCATTTTTAACAAGAAGTGTTATAGATACTAAGTTCTTACTAATTGTGGGAACATGGAGAACATTATTGAGAGTCAACACCTTGCTGGAAGTCATCTTTAGGAATATTTTCCTACTTCTTTAAATCTTGGTTGTTGCAGTATTTCCTATGAAGATCACTTCTTCGGGACCAGCGGTATCATAAGTACTAAAAGCTCCTTTGACCTCACAAACATGTCGAGTGACTCCTGAATCAAATCACCATTCATTTGGATTCGCAACTAGACTACATTCAGTGATCATAGAACATAGATTTTTAATCTCTTCAGTTGCTTTACCATGTTTATCTTATTTCTTTTTTTGTTCTTCTTCAGTACTTGACAATTCAGAGCTTTGTGGCCAACTTTACTACAATTGTAGCACTTGTCTTTGAACCTTTTCTTGTTTTGCTCTTTTTCTTGTCCAGGAGACTTCTTCCTCTTCTTATTATTTGAAGCATCATCCTTAACAAAATTTGCATCCATCATTGTTGATTTCTCGTGCAACTCATTGTCCTCTTCTACCTTGAGACAAATCACAAGATTTTTCAAACCAAAAAATTGGTTTTCAAACATTCCATCTTTAGGAACATGAGGATCTCTACTTGTGAACCTTTGCCTTTCAAGTGTGATCATCCAAAAGAACATCTTTTGCTGCCAATCTTTGAAGTTCACACCATAAAATTTCTTTGGTTTCTCTGTCGATGCCATTGCTTCAACAACATCTGAATGGCTTGATGATGCAATATTGGCTGTCGTAAGGACAATATCATTTACAACTGAACCAATTTATTGTTCAATTTCATTCTTTATTTTTCTTTCAATCTTTGACACAAAATTTAGTATCTTAGAATACTAACAATAAAGACTTAATCTTTATACATCTTGTTTCTAGTCAACGATAAAGTTTTTACGTTTTTCAAATCGTCAACTGAATAAACTTTTGCGGAAAAAAAAAACCAAACTTTGAAGGAAATGATGAATGCCTTACTTATAAGTTCAGGTTTACTGCAAAACTATGGGGGAAATCTATCCTTACAGCAAACCGAATACCCAATAGAGTGTCCACCAACAAGACATAATCTATTCCATATGAAAAATAGAAAGGACGGAAACCCAACTTGAAATATTTCAAAGTATGGGGGTGTCTAGTTAAATTCCAAATTTCTTATTCAAAATGGTCAAAATAGGACCAAAGACTGTGGACTATATTTTTATTGAATAAGCTACAAATAGTAAAATATATTGATTTGTGGTTCATACGTCCGAACATTCAGAAATTAATGAAATACGGTAATTGAATTAGATAACATTGAGTTCTTTAAATACATTTATCCGTATAAAACTATATATGAGTTGTCTAGTGAAGGGTCTAAATGGCCTCAGGCAGAACTAAAGGAGGATATACTTAATGAAGAGATTCAAGGTGTTGTAAACGTCAAAAGACATATACTTCCTTCGGATATGATATTGTAATATTTTTTCTTGAAACTGAGACTCAAACATTCTAAGAAGTAATGTGTTTTGTAGACTCATTCTTTTGAAAAAAGGCTGTCAATAGTGAGATTGATTCAATCTTGAACAACTATACTTGAGAGTTGGTTGATCTTCCTCCAGAAATAAACCTTTAGGTTCAAAATGGATCTTCAAAAGAAAAATAAAAGTTGATGGAACTATTGACAAATACAAGGCAAGACTTGTCATTAAAGGCTTTAGACAAATAAAAAGCCTTGATTATTTTGACACATACTCACCAGTAATAAGAATTGCATTAATTCAAATATTGATTGCACTAGCTGCGGTATATGGTCTTGAAATCCATCAAATGGATGTGAAAATAACTTTCTTAAATGGAGAATTGAAGGAAGAAATTTACATGGAACAACCCGGGGGTTTTGTGGTTCCTGGTAAAGAAAGGAAAGTGTGCAAACTTGTTAAGTCACTTTATGGACTAAAACAAACACCCAAATAGTGGCATGCAATGTTTGACCAAACCATGTTGGTAAATAGATTTAAGATTAATGAGTGTGACAAATGTGTTTACATTAAAGAGACACTCCAAATTACAAAGTCATTATTTGTTTGCATGTTGATGACAAGTTGATCATCAGTAGAGATATTTCTAACATAAATGCTACTAAAAAAATGCTAGCTAGCAAATTTGATATGAAAGACCATGGAGTTGCTGATGTAATCTTAGGAATAAAAATTCATAGAACTCCACAAGGTTTAGTAGCTCATTTAGCCCAGCGGATCCATTGTTTATGCGGCAGTGCAATACAGCTGAAAAAGGGAAGCCCTTTTTTATTAGTAAGGTATAGGTTGGTTGGGGAAAACTCCAAAGACTCAAATATGGTCAATCAAAAAGGTGGTAAGACCCTTGCTGATTTCTCCAACAACATAGATCTTGGGAATCTTGGATCCGGTCAAGATCCAAACAATAATGAACACTCAACTACTAGCTTTGTCATAGTCTCATTACCTTGAAAAGGTACTTGACAGTTTTAAGTATTTGAATTTCAATATTGTCAAGACATCAATAGATGTTATCTTTTCACTTCAAAAGAATGAAGGTGAAAGTGACTCACAATTGGATTATACAAGAGTGTTGGAAAGTTTGATGTATATCATGAATTATACGCGACCAAATATAGCATGCGCTATTAGTAAATTGAGTTGGTTCACAACTAATTCCAATCAAACTCATTGGATGACAATGAAAAAAGTTTTGGGTATCTAAAGTATACTCAAAACTATGCTTTGCATTATAACATATATGTACCAACAATTGAAAGATGTAGTGATGCAAATTAGATCACCGAGTCAAATGAAGTAAAATTCACAAGTGTGTATATAATTACTCTAGGTGGAGGAGCAGTCTCTTGAAAATTATTTGAACAGACATATATCGCTCGCTCTATGATGGAATCAGAATTTATCGCTTTATATAAGGCTGGTGAAGAAGTTGAATAGCTTCAGAATTTCTTGGAAGATATTCCTTTTTGACACAAACCTTGGGCACCTATATGCATATATTGTGATAGTCAAGTTGTAATAGGTAGGGTAGGGAGTATGATGTATACCAAAAAATCTAATCACATATGATGTAGACATAATATTGTTAGGCAACTACTCTCTAGTGGAGTTATCACTATTGACTATGTGAAGTAAAAATATAACATGTCAAATCCACTAATAAAAGGCCTAAATAGAGAGGGAGTTGAAAGCTCATTCAAAGAAATAGGTTTAAGGCCTAGGACAAGTCATCACGTCGGTAACTCTACATAGAAGACTGGAGATCCCAAGAGTTAGGTTCAAAGAGATCAAATAAAGTTGTGATTGATGGTTGAACATTGTCAAATAGCTCAACCCATTCTTACAATGAAGACAATGTTCAGGAAACAAGAATAGGACTTAAGGTTTGAAACTTTTTAATGGTTTCGAAGTTTGGAAAGTATGACCAAATAGTTTATCTATAAGATTAAATGTTTAGGAATCACCTACATGAGTGTGAAGTGGAAGCCTCTTCAAGAGGAATGATAATAAAGGCCTATTCTCTAAGCTCTAATGAAACCAGGAGTGTTCATGGCTAAAACGAATAAAACCGTGATAACCATAAATGGTAAAAAGTTAGTTGTGTGACTTGTATTGTCTAGGTGTACAATAAAGTTCGACGGTTTAAAGATATTGCATTTATTGATTGACTGAGTGCATCAGATATAAGTTCACTATGGAAAGTTCAAAGGGATATCTACTTGTCTAAACACAATTAGTCTTTGCTTGTAAATCACACACTTGTCCATATATTTCCTTATCATATAGCCATTTCCCATTCATATGGGGGATTGTTGGGTTCTAGAGATGAAATATGAATGTAAAATAAAGGAAAAAGTGAATTGTGGTTTCACTTTATAAAATAAGTGTTTCTCCCACATTGGTGGGAGAAAGGACCTTTCTCATGCTTAAGTATAGAAGAAATGTTCCATGTTGTTATTAAGGTAAGAATAAGACAAGCCTTACTCCATCTTCAACGTCACTCACTCAGCTCGACTTTAACTTCGACTTCAGATTCAAATTTGGATTTGTCAAATGATTAATTAAAAGATTATATTTTTTAGAAAAAAATCATTTGAAACTTAATTGTTTAATGATTATTTAATCCAAAAATCTGATCTGAAGTTCTTCTCCATTTGTGGACCACAAAAAATTCATTTGCGGATGCATATCCAACTCACATTGAAGGAATGCGATCCTTCAATTCACTATTTGAATTTTTATGAGTGATAGGCTGGTGCAATTTACCATTTGCGGACATAAATGGCACCATAGATCATATTTCAATTTTCTCTTTTGGTTTGTGGACTAATTTCCTGGAGCAAATAGTCATCTTCTCTTACATATTGGTCCGTAGATGGGCTCGATGATTCATAACGGTGCAACTCTTCACGAACCATTACGTCTTTTCTAAAGCAACACCTTTTGGCTATAAATATCTGATTTTTCATCAGATACTAACACAAAATTTAGAAGTTAAAAACTCTTCCTTCTTGCAAAAACTCTAGAGTGATTTGCTCCCGTTGAGTGAGTTCGTTGTTCGATAAAATTTGAGGTACCGCTATTCTACTGAAGTGAATCATTTTATCCTGGGAGGATATATTCCATAACCTCTAGTACTTGAGGAGAATAATTTCTTTAAGGACACACTGTGAATTTAGTGGACTTGATTCTTCTATCTTCATCTCTTTCTAAGTTTGGTTTACTATTTTTCAGAAATAGTTTGAACTTCATTTTTGTTGTTCATAAGTTGGTTTGAACTTATTGTTGAAGTTCATATTTTTGAATACATGGTTAGAACTTCATTTGATTGTTCATACTTTAGTTTGAACTTATTGTTGAAGTTCATAATATTGAATACAAATTTTACTTAACAAAAATAATAGCATACTCACTCATATTCATATCATGACATTTTAAAAATGATATTTTGAGAAAAAATGATTTAAATAACTTGCATACCCGATGGGATAGTGTTCTGGATGAATTTATAATGATTATATAACTTGCATTCTGGTAGAAAAGTGTTTCGGTGAATTTCTACTAATTATATGCCTTGTATGACAGATGGAAAATTGTTTCGGGTAGATTTTTTTTATTTTCTTAACCCCTCCTTAGGAGCTCCCACCCCTTTTGCTCCCTTGGAGACTTGAACTCATAACTTCTAGACTGAAAGTGAGGGGTGCTTACCATCCGGGTAACTCCCTCTTGTCCGGGTGAATTTACTTATTCATAGCATATATATATATATATATATATATATATATATATATATATATATACCGATGGTAAATTCTGATTTGGATGCCCAGTGGAAAACTATTTTAAGAGGGTATATGAACCTCTTGAGTCCCCTATGGGTCCAAGCTAGCTATATAGAGCAACATGCATTGCATCATTTTACGTTCACCTCATCATTTTCATTTAATTTGTTCTATTCTTGTGTACAGTGATTGAATGAATTATTGATTTGGATTGGATTTAGGTTAGTGTGGATTTTATATTGTGCTCTTTCCATATTATGATTGTATATCTACTAGATTAGGTGTGGCTTTCCTGTTTGCAGGTGTTTGAGGGTATAGTCAGTATTAGTATTGTAGGTGGTTCTCGTCATCACTTTTAATTAGGGTAACTCGATGATGATGTTGAGTACATATGGTTGGTACTCACACTTGTTTATTTTCTGCATCTTACGTGCAGGTACTGAGCCGGTGGTTCTCAGAAGTTGATTCTATGATCTTTGGTAATTTATTTCCTAATGATTTTTGAGGTAGCAGTTGTTGATTCCAGTGATTATTGAATTCTTCTGTATCCTAGTCTTTATACTTTCTTTTACATTTTTAGACACTTTTGGGACTATTTATTATATTATTCCTACTCTTAGAGGCTTCAACCTGTGACTACCAGACCTTAGATTATTGTTGATATTCGTATTCTCTTTTATTTGTTATTATGAGATTGTCTCTTAGTTTATTAGTATTTTCTTTTCTTCTGTTTCTTATTATTTTGGTTAATGAGTTGAGTAGGGTTTTTAGCTAACCTATCACGACAGGTGTGGTAGGTGTCATCATGATCCTAGTTTTGGATCATGGCAAGTTGTTATTAGAACCACAAGTTCATTGGTCTCACAAGTATAATTTGAGTCTAGTAAAGTCTTGCGGATCAGTGCGGAGACATCCGTTATCTATCTTTGAGAGGTCATAGGACTTTAGGAAAAAAATCTATTTATTCATTTCTTATCGTGCATTTATAGTCTGATGCAACTCTAAATCTCTTATTCATTCTCTCATAGATGGTGATGACACGTTCTGTGTTGGCTAGAAATTCAGAGACCACACCCTTGGTACTTAACAGAGATAAAGGATGAGGCAGAGGTAGAGCTTGAGCATCAAGGTCAATTGAGACTCATGCTAGGGTTGCATATTTGGAGTCAAGAGTTACTCAGAATGATGGTTCAGTCAGAACGGAGAGGCTGAGTTCAGCATAGGCACCACCTAGTTTCATTATTATTGTTGTGCTTCAGGATGTCTTAGTACGAATACTAGGTTTTATCAAGGGGACGACTCAGACTTCTAGTCAACACACTACTTTGGGGATTTAGACTTCAGACACACAGTTAGTCATCGCTATAGATTCTTTCAGTGTTGGTGTTTTTTTTAGTATTGGTCCAAACTCGATGACTTTTCTCGCTATATCAGTGGATGGATAGAGGAGGTTATAAGAGTTCATGCGAATGGATCTCCCATAATTCAATGGGGATCCTAGTGCTAATACTTATGTGTTTTTGGTTGGTTTTCTTGAGAGATTACATGTGTTGGGCTTGGTAGGCTCTAATAGAGTGGATTTCACTACTTTTTAGTTGTTTGGAATAAACATATAGTGTTGGAGGACTATTATTGAGGGTAGGCTAGTTGGGTCACCTTCTCTCTCTTGAATCAATTTACTTAAGAGTTTTTGGAGGAGTTTTTTAGTGGTGTGAGAGGCTCACATGCAAGAAGCCCTATATACTCAGCTGTAGTGGTACCTATGATATGGGACAGGATCCTTGTAAGTTATTGGTTAGGACCTTAGGCCTTAGAGCTTATTTCGTCCGTTTAGACTCCTCTCATTTGATTCGGGCTCATAGACATTATTTTGCATGTGGTGAGATCGGGCTTTTCAGGAGGGATTATCCTGGTATTAGGTGGACTAGGTGGTATTAGGGTTTTCAGACAACTCCAGCACAGGCAGGGGCCTCTGCTGTAGTGGTCACATGTATTATTTCAATATTTTCTTGACCTACTTCAGTATTATTTGATCTTTATTACACTTTATCCTCTATGTCTATATGTTTTTGCATCAGGTGTTGAGATAATGTGTGAGTTTCTTGATATACCTATTCATATTTCTATTCGAGTAGGTGATTCTTAAGTAGTAGATTGGGTGTACCAATCTTGTGTTATGACTCTTTTGGGATACGACACTTGGGTATATTTGATTATTATGGATATGGTTGATTTTGATGTGATCTTGGGTATGGATTGGCTTTCTTTGTATCATGCTATTTAGATTGCCATGCTAAGATAGTTACTTTGGTTATGCTGGGTGTTTCAAGGGAACCCAAGGTTCTTATCCTAAAAAGGTGATTTTTTTTCTTCGAACTCAGTAGATGGTTGAAAAGGGGTGTCTATTTTATTTGGCTTATGTTCATGATATTAGCACTAAGATGCCTTTTTTTTAGAGTCGGTGAGGGTGGTTAAGGAGTTTATGGATATGCTTCCTACAGATGTTTTGGGTGTGCCTCCCGACAATGATATCAATTTTGGCATTAGTATGGAGTTGGACACTAAGCCTGTCTCTATTCCTCCTTATAGGATGGCTCAACGGAGTTGAAGGATTAGTTGCATGATTTATTAAGTAAGAGATTTATTAGACACAATATTTTGGATTTGAGTGCTTCTGTGTTGTTTGTGAAGGAAAAGGATGGGTATATACATATGTGTATTAATTATCGATAGTTACATAAGGAGTCCATTAAAAATGATCATTCTCTTTCGCGCATTGATGATTTGTTTGGTCAGATTCAGTATGCTTCAATGTTTTTGAAGATTAACTTGAGGTCGGATTACCATCAGTTTAGAATTAGGGCTTTGGATATACCTAAGACGACTTTCATGACTCGTTATGGTCATTTTGAGTTTTTTGTTATATCCTTTGGGTTGACCAATGCCCCAATGACATTTATAGAGTTGATGAATGGGGGGCTTCAACCTTATCTTGATTCCATCATGATTGTGTTGGTGTATTCCATGAGTGAGGCAGATCATAAGAAACATTAGAGGATTATACTTCAGAGATTGAAAGATAAAGAGTTGTATGCTAAGTTCTTGAAGTTTGAGTTTGTCTTAGTTCTGTGGCATTCTTGGGATATATAGTGTCCAGGGAGGGTGTTATGGTTAATTGACCAAGGTTGATACAGTTCAAATTTGGTTTAGGCCTACTTCACCTATTGAGATTCAGAGTTTTGTTGGTTAGGCTACCTACTACATATGGTTTGTGCAAAGTTTCTCTACTATTGTAGTAATGTTACTTTTCAGTGGTTCGATTTGTGTGATGTGAGATTTCAAAAGCTCAAGGCTTTGTTGACTTCAACACCTATTCTGACCTTACATGTGAATAGTGAGGACTTTACCATGTATTACGATGCTTCAAAAGTTGGTGTTGGTGGTATTTTGATACAAAAAGAGAAGGTTATAACCTATGCTTTGAGGTAGTTGAAGACTCATGAAAAGAACTACCCCACTCATGACTTCGAGTTGACACCGGTAGTAGTTTTATTGAAGTTGTGGTGACATTACTTGTATGAATTTCATTTTAAGCTGTTCACTAATAATCGCAACCTCCAGTACATCTTCAAGAAAAAAAATTTAAATTTGAGACAGCGCAGGTGGTTGGACTTATTGAAAGACTATGACATGACTATTCCCTATTATCCAGGCAAGGCAAATATAGTGGTGGGTGCCTTGAGTAGGGAAGGCGGCAAGCATGGGTAGTCTTGCTTTTTGGTGGTTGAAGAGAGACCTTTGGCCATGGATGTTCAACAGTTGGCCAACAGTTTCACGAGACTTGATAGTTTTAAGCCTGGTAGAGTTTTTGCTTGTGTTGAGGTGCGGTCCTTATTGTTTGAGCAAAATAAATCTAGGCAATTCGATGATGGAAAGTTGTGCATCAGTCAAGATAAAGTGTTGAGTGGTGAATCCAAGGAAACGATTCTTGATTAGGAAGGTGTTTTAAGTATTAAGGGTCAGATTTGTGTCCTAGAGTGGGCGATTTGACTAGATTGATCATGGATGAGGCTCACAATTTGGGGTACTCTATTCATCTGGGGTAAGGTGGAGATGTATTATGATCCGTAATAACATTATTGGTAGTGTAGGATGAAGAGGGATATCGTAGAGTTCATGGCTAAGTGTTTGAATAGTTATCAAGTAAAGTATGAACACTGTAAATTAGGTAGCTTGACTCAAAGAATGCCTGTACCCGAGTAAGAAGTGGGAGCAAATCACTATGGACTTCGTGGTTGGCTTACCTCAGTCTTGGGGAAAGTTTAACTCCATTTGGGAAATTATGGATAGATTAACCAAATTAGCTCATTTTGTTCCAATAAAGATAAACTACAATGTGGAGAAGTTAGCAAAAATTTACATTTGGGAGATAGTTAGGTTGCATGGTGTGCCCATTTCTATCATTTCAGATAGAAGTACTCAGTTCACTTCATACTTTTGGAGTTTTATACAGACAGAGTTGGGTACTCAGTTGGAGATGAGTATGGCTTTTAACCCTCAAACAGACGGTCAGCTGAAGCAGACTATTCAAATTTTAAAAGATATGCTTTGTGCTTGCGTGATTGATTTTGATGGTCAGTGGGACCAATTCATTCCTTTTGTGGAGTTTTCCTACAACAACTACCATTCCAGCATTCATATGGCCCCATTTGAGGTCTTATATAGGAGGAAGTATAGATCTTTAATTGATTGGTTTGACGCTATTGAGGTTAGACCATGGGACATGAATTTATTGAAAGATTTGAAGGATAGAATAAGGTTGATTCAGGATCAACTCTTGGCAGCCTAGAGTAGATAACGAGTTATTCTAATTGGAGGGTTCATGACTTGGAGCTTATGGTTGGTGAACGAGTTTTGTCGAAGGTATGACCCATGAAGGGTGTCATGAGGTTTGGGAAGAAGGGTAAGCTTAGCCCAAGGTTTATTAGCCCTTTTGAGATTTTTCTAAGAGTTGGAAAGGTAGCCTATGGATTGATTTTACCTTTGAGTCTTTCAGTTGTGTATCCCCTTTTTTATTATTTCGATGTTGAAAAAGTATCATTCTGATGGTTTTTATGTAATTCGGTGGGACTCGATAGATTTGGATTAGAATCTGACTTTTGAGGAGTAGCGCATAGTCATTTTGGATAGGCAAACTAGAAAGTTGAGGTCTAACAGTATTGATTAGTGAAGGTCCAATGGAAGGGTCACCGATTACGGATGTTATGTGGGAGTAGAGTTAGATATACGAGGTGGATATCCCCAGTTTTTCGACCATTTGGGTACCTTTTTAAATCTTAAGTTTAAGGATGAACATGTGTTTTAGTGGTGGATGATGTAACAATTCTCATATTGAATTATGGATTTTATGAATTTTGACCATTTTATCCCTCCCTATAGTAGTATTTTAGTGTTTTCTACGGGGGTGGGTGGTACAATTTTCAAGGAGGTTGGTTGAATATTATGCAAGTTTTTTGTTTTGGAAGGTGTTGAAGTTGATAAAGTTGACTTTGATCAATATTTGATGATTTAGACGTCGTATGATAATTCTGTTAATTCTGTTATCTCCAAAATGTCATTTTTGGGTTAGTAGGGTTATTGATTCGGGTCCTAAGGCGTTTGGTTGTGGTTTGAGTAGTTGATGGAAAATTTGGAAAGTTTGGCTTGGAGTTGACTTTGGTCAACGTCCCTTGATAATGACCTCCGTTGATAAATCCAACAATTCTATTGAGTTTGAAATATCGATTTTAGCCTAGTAGCATAGTTGGTTTGTGTTCACGGGATTTTGAATATATTTTGAGGGTCCGTCTGGGAGTTTTTGAGCTTGAACCTTCAGCTGTTTTGTTGTCATCTGGTGCCTCCTTTGCGTTCACGAGAGGGGAGTCATGTTTCCAAATGAGGATATTTGTTGGTCTTCGTGTTCGGGAGGGATACGTCACATTCACAAAGAAGGGTAGTGCATAGACCCATTTTAGGTCGGTTTGGTCTTCATATAATTTAAGAAGTTCAAATCTGAAATTTCATCAAAATGAAGTTCAAATCAACCTTCAAATCATCAATTTATCAAACTCTAACTTCACCGAAAAATTTCAAATTTCAAATTGAAAAATCAAGATTTGACGGTAAAATTATGAAATAATTAGTGGGTAATCATAAAATATTGATTTAGAAATTTACCCAATGTTTAAATCTTAAAAATCTCCGTTAAAATCTCTCAAAACTGAGCTAGCTCTCAAGCTTCAAAAATAGTGTTTTGCAGTTTTGGGTTTGAAATAGTGAATTAATACTGTCAGATCCCAGTTCATCTTCACAAACACGAGGTATCCATCAAGATCTCAACTGGCCCGACCCGAGGACCATCACAAACGCAAGGAAACCGTCAAGATCGGGATAACGAACATTCCAGTCCCAGACCCAATGACACATCGCGAACGCAATGCTAGTGTCACGAACATGATAAAGGACCAAGCTCTCCCTTTGCGAATGCGACCAAGGTGTCGCAAACACGAAGAGTGTTTTAGTCCTGCACCAGAATTAACTGCGACAGCTGAGAAACAAATCAAAAATTCTTCGACCCGACCCTCGAAATGAGTTTGGAATCCCACAATAATAATATAATTATGCTACTAGTCTAAATTCAATATTCCGAACTCAATGAAATAGTCAGAATTTCCAACGAAATTCGTCATAAATGGATGTTAACCAAAGTCAACTCTAGGCTTCAAATTCCAACTTCTCGTTCAAATACTCAAAATCACATCGGAAGCCTCGAGGCCTGAACCAACCATGTTACCAACCTAAATTCGACGTTTTAAAGCTTATGGAATTGACGAAATTCTCATATGACGCTTGGATCTCCAAATATTGTCAAAAGTCAATCATTCTAACTCAGAAGCCTTCCAAAATGAAAAACTCATTTAAATCCCAACCAACCACCTCGGAAACTATGCCACCCTCTCCCGCAACCTACAAATACCAAAAGACAACTACAGGAAGGGATAAAATGGTGAAAACACTCCAAAAATCAGAAATCACAACTAGTGTTGTTACAATTTCGTATGACTCAATTGTGCAGTTTTAAAACTTTGATATTTTTGCATGTTTCAACTTTTGGTATTTAATATTTATGTGATTATTTTTCTGCATTTTGCACTTAGTTTCTGGTTTCTGCACTCTAATTTTTAATTCTGCACATATTTTCAGTTTCTGCACCATAATTTACTGCACTTTGCACTCTTTCTGCATTCTATGCATATTTTTCAATTTCTGTACATATTTCTCAATTCTCGCGACTATATTCTTCTTCATTGTGCACTTAAATTTTAGTTTCTGCATAAATTGATGTTGCATTTTGCACACATTTTTTTAGTTTCTACATATCAAAACCTGTATTTTTTAAATTTCGGCACACCAAAATCTGCACTTATTAAATTTCTACACATTGTTAACTTTTCAAAAGAAAAAAAACTACATGTTATTAAGTTTTCGCAGACCAAAATCTGTATATATATTTCAATTTCGGCACAAATTTTCTACCCAAATACAGAAAAGACACTCAAATCAATTCAAAAATTCACATTCGAAAAAAATGAGAAGTTTTGATTAATCAGTAGTAGGAAATCTAAAACAAGAAAAGGATAGAAAGAGCAAATTAGAGAAAAAAAATTATAATTAAATTTGCGAGATCGAAATTGAAAAATATTAAAGATAGAAAAAGATGTAACATGCTTTTGTTAAAGAATGAAAAGCCCTTAAAGCTGTTAGGGTTTTTGCCCTGATTTTCTTACCAAATTTAAGTTTTACTTTTCTTGAAAGGAAAATAAAAGTAATACCATAATTACTTTTACTTTTTCTAAAAGTAAAATATAAAACTCTTCCATATTTGGCTAAACTCTTTATTGTAGTAAATGTTTTGAAACTCTATAAATAGAAAACCCCTCTTCTCATACCATAACACAATAGCATCCACAATGTAGTCGTTAAAAGAGTCTTGTTTAGGGGGAGATTTGTTCCAATAGATTTTAAGCTTTTTGATTTAGTTTACAATATATTGTCTTGTTGGCCAATCATATCAAATAATATGTTTTTTATTATAGTTTTCTTTGTCATCTGAATTATCGTCTCTATGGTTTACAACTATTAGCTTTCGTATGACGCCCAATCGATTTCGAACTCAATAAGTAGTATCAGAGCCTACGGTTCAAAGGTTCAATGATTTGGTGAAACGAGATTAAAGACAGGTTTAAAGTGGTTTCAAATCAAGTTGCAACCAATTTGATGATAATGAAGATTTTGTCCAACTACATGTGGAGAAGAAGTTTCAACCATATTTTCAACATTTCTGCTGCTGCATCTTTAAAAATAAAAATAAAATATTAATTTTTAACCCATTTTTAACCATGGTATTTTAAACCTTATTTTTAACTATGGCAAGCAGCAGTGATGAAGATTATGTGAAGAACGAAAATCAGTGAAGTAGGCGGATCAAATTTTGTCAAGAAAATCAAGCCAAAAAGGGGAGATTTGTTAGGATTTTTACCTTGATTTTCTTACCAAATTTAAGTTTTACTTTTCTTGAAAGGAAAATAAAAGTAATACCATAATTACTTTTACTTTTCTTAAAAGGAAAATATAAAACTCTTCCATAGTTGGCTAACCTCTTTATTGTAGGAAAGGTTTTGAAACTCTATAAATAGAAGACCCCTCTTCTCATACCATAACACAATAACATCCACAATGTAGTCGTTAAAAGAGTCTTGTTTAGGGGGAGATTTTGTCCCAATATATTTTAAACTTTTTGATTTAGTTTACAATATGTAAGCTTGTTGGCCAATCATATCAAATAATATGTTTTTTATTATAGTTTTCTTTGTCATCTGAATTATCGCCTCTATGGTTTGCAACTATTAGCCTCCGCATAACGCCTAACCGATTTCGAACCCACCAAAAGTTGAAGTCTATTAGATATGGATAACAATATTAATAGAGAGATATTTTTGATCAACTTCTAGGAAACTTAAAGAATATTTTAGATTAAATGAAAATTTTAAGGATGTAGTAAAAGTTGAGCGGAAACAAGAGGGATGATTTTGGTCTAAAACATAGAAACTCATACTTTTCTTGTTTTGTGTGTGAATTGGATTTTTTACAGATTAGGCTCTGTTAGCTTGTGGTAGGTAGAATTCATCGAGCAAGGAGACAAAAACAATAGAAGATTAAACAAGGAGACAAAAACGATTAATAAGCACACAATTAATTTAGCAATGACAATAATCGACCGAGGAAATAAACCACATATTAACTGAGAAATAACATAATCAAACTGACAAAAACAACACAATTGTATTTAAAAGTTGCTTGTTGATGAGTGGAATTTTACACTAGCAAAAAATGCACATGGAAACTAAGAAAATTTCATTAGAAAAAATAAGAAATGAGGGAAACATAAAATCTTGACTCTTGATTCTAGAAGAAGGAGGAGGAGGAGAAGAAGTAGTGAAGAACCCTAATTTCATAGCATCATAGGAGACAGACACTAGACACCAGGAATTAGGAGTTAGAAGTTGGATGGTCACCCTAATTTATAGCATTATAGGAGACAGACATGAGGAATTAGGAGTTATAAGCTTGGATGGTCAGTCAACTTTGGTAATTGGTCTCCATTGTCACTCAACTTTGTTTTATCTTTCATAAGTCACTTAACTTTGGGTAATTGACCTCCACAGTCACTTAACTTTATTTCTCAAAACTTGAGTTTGATTTAATTAGGAGTAATATAGATTTGGCAAAAACATAGGTGAAACAACCTGTATATATATTAATCAGATTTCATTTTATTCTGTATTTAGCTCGAAAGGATGATTCAAAATTCTCTATCTAAGGATTTGTAGTCGAGGTAAGGTAAGAACATAAAATTTCCTTTGTTATTCATGATTTCTCCTCTTCATATGTTTTCTGGTGAATTAAGTGGATATTTATACTTTCAGATATTGATTCTTTTCGAATTGAAAACTTTCCTATCTCTCGTCTTTTGGTTGTGCTAAAATATGTGTAGTTCTCCTGAATTTTTTTTATTTAATCCACCGAACCTAGGTTTAGATTCAAATTATTCATTTCAACATTATTTTTAGTTTTGCAAATCCTTATTGATATTGACAAATTGTCACGACCCAAAAGTTGGGGTCATTATGACAACTACCCCAACCAAATCTTGGTAGTTAAGCCAACACCCAAAGAGGAAAGAAGATCGAGTTAACACACAAAGTAAGACAAAACGAGACTTCAAAAGTGAAGTCAAGTCATCATAAATCCAAAATAAGTGGAAGTGTTAAGTAAATGACATAAACACTCCCAAAATCTGGTGTCAAAAGTACATGAGCATCTAAGACATAACGAAGTCTGAAAATAGATCATCTGTCTCTGAATATGAAATAAAGATATGAAAAGGATAGGAGGAGGTCCGAAAATCAGCTCTGGACTCTAGAGCGTGCCAGTACCTCGAATCAACCACCAAATATCATGATCAGCTGCCGCATCTCATACTCGAACTAGGATCTGCACCGAAAGGGCATAGTAGGGATACGTACGGTCCACTTGTACTCAATAAGTATCATAGGCCGACTGAGCAAAGCAGAAAATAATAAAAGTAAAGAAATACTATGAGCACGTCACCTGCAAATAGAAAAGTTCTCAAACGGTAGCTCACACCATTTCCACTAACAGTTCTATTATATAAACGACATCAAATAGAAACAGGCAATCAGGAAAGCATATAAAACTGATTACATATGAAGTAACATATAAAAGAACACATAAAATGCATATGCAACTGCAATGCAATGAATGATGAAGTGAATAGTTTGAAAGTCATCGCATGACTTTTTGCATACACCCATCTAGCCTCAATTCTCCCAAAATAGGACCCATGGGGGTTCGTAACCTGTATACTATCCCAGAATCTCAACCTACCTCTCCGGCTTATGTTCACGGATCGAGGTTTTCATAAAAATATCTCATTTTCTTTCAAAATAATATTCCTCAATGGTACTGATATCTCATGAATATGTATGTATGAATGAGGATATAATGTTCACAATCAAATCTGTATGAAGATAATAATCCATTCAATACGTGTATAAGTGAATCCAGAATCAACTCAATATGTCAACATTTCATGATATCAGTTCTAATTTGGCACCACTGGAATAATTATACATGTAAGACATCATTAATATCATATCAATCTATAACTCGGGCATTTCTATCATGATAAAGGCAAACAATGCTCATTAAGGCCTATAATATCTATTCAAGGCCCCGCACGGGCATCACATTATGAATAAGGCATTTAAGTGCACAAATAAGGCCAATAATGTCAAATAAAGCCCCCACACGGGCAACACGTAATATATAATATCACAAGATAATAACAACAAGAATATAGGCCCCCACACGGGCATCGCACAATATATACTAGCGTAAGAAATAATTCCCACAGTTGTTTTCCCCAACCCATAGCATGCTTTACTTATTTATTAACTACCTAGCCCAGTCTAAAGAAAGTTAAGCCATAACCTACCTCAAAGCGTCGAAATCCAATCCTAAAGTCCTTCAAAATGGATCCTTTCTCTTTTGAACAGTCTTGGAATCAACTAAAAAATACAAATACAATATCTATGCATCAACAGAAAGCTAATACCCATATTGACCATATTTCAGTAGGGTCCAAAGGGGGTTTAAAAGATGGGTTCAAAAACGAAAGGAGTAAAACCAAAATTCTATTTTAGAAATACATTTCACAAGGTTATAGGAGTCTAGAGTTGAAAATCCATGCGAAAATGAGTTAAAAACGAGGTCTAAATCGAAGAACAATCATATTTAAGCTTTACCGGTAAAATCCTCAAAATTCCATTTTTGAATTCTAGATTAAAGAGTGTTTTCGATTATATAATCAATGTAAAGTAATGAAATTAAGGTTTTGGAGCTTATCCAAGCTCAAATGGTGATGAAAACCCTAAAATTGTCCAAACCCAAAGCTCAAAGGTCCAAAAATGGTGAAAAATTACAAAAAGGGGTATATACAGCGATAGCCGCGTAAGCGGTTAAATTGTCACTTACGCGACCACCGCTTAAGCGGCTGGGATGCTGCTAAAGAGACCAAGCCACAAATGGTTGTCCTTTGATTAGGAGGTCCCTGTGTCGGTTAGGCGGCTTCTACTAAAGCGACCCTTTTAGCGCTTAAGCGCTTTGGCGACCAATAGGCCACTTAGGCGGCTGCACCAGCGGATGCTGCATCAACAAATTTGCTAAGTTGCAAAGTTGTCAATCGACCTATTAAAATTTATTCAAAATCCCATGAATGCAAACAAACTATACTACTAGGCTATTTTTGAAGTTTCAGACTCAATGGCAATGTCAGATTTCGAAAAAGGATTGTTTTTAATGAATTAAATCCCCAAACCCCTAAGAGCTTATTTAAACTAGTTTACAAATGGAGGGTGGAAATGCAAACAAAAGGTCTTGAACCCAAACCAACCCTGCTACTAATCCAAATTTGACATTTCGGATCTAGTTAAACTGTCCAAATCACTATCCGATACTCGGAACATCGAATGTTGACCAAAGTTAACTATAGGACTTTTAAAGCCTCCAAAAACCTCAAATTTTCCCAAAACCCTCCGGAAGGCATTGGGAACCATGCCAATAATCCCTTCACCCCAAAATCAATATGTAGCAACTACGGAGAAGGGCAAAATGGTCAAATCATATAAAAAGTAAAATTTCACAAATCAGGTCATTACAGTATCCACCACGAAGACTCTTGTTCGTCCTCGAACTAAAAGGTGTAAGAGGTACCTGAACCGGTAAAAATCCGGGGGTAACTACTACACATGTAAAACTAGACCTCCCAAGTAGCCTCTTTGATGAGACGGTGTCTCCACTGAACCTTAACCATATGAATCTCTCTAGAGCGCAACTGTCTAACATCCCTGGCTAATATCCAAACTGGTTCCTCTATAAACGTCAACCTCTCATCCAACTAAATCGATTCCCAACGAAGCACGTAAGACTTATCCAAAATATAGCCCTGGAGCATAGATATATGAAAGACTGGATGAACAGTTGAAAAGTCTAGAGGTAGGTCCAACTCATAAGCAACCTTTCCAACTATTCAAAGTATCTCAAAAGGTCCAATGTACCTCAGAATAAGCTTTCCCTTCTTCTCGAACCTCATCACACCCTTCATAGGCTACACACGAAGGAAACTCGATTACCAACCCTAAACTTCAGGGAACGAAGTCTGTGGTCAGCATAACTCTTTTGCCTACTCTAGGTTGCCCTAAGCCTGCCCTGAATCACCTAAACTCTATCCAAAGACTCGCAAAGCAAGTTGGTACCACGGATTCTAACCTCGGAAGTCTCAAACCAACCAATCGTAGATCGAAAACGCCTACCATACAATGCCTCAAAAGGTGCCATCTCAATACTCGAATGGTAGCTATTATTATTAGAAAACTTCTATAAGGCTAAATGTTGCTCCCATTGACCTTCAAAGTCCATAACACACACGCAAAGTATATCCTCCAAAACCCGAATGGTTCTCTCCGACTGACCGTCATTCTGGGGGTGAAAAGTTGTGCTAAGGTCAACCTGAGTACCCAAATCCTTCTAAAACATCTTCTAGAAGATAGAAGTGAAAACTGAGCCTCTGCCTGAAATAATAGACATGGGTACTCCATAAGATGAACTATCTCCCGAACATAGATACGAGCCAACCTCTCGGTGCTGAAGGAAATCTAAATAGGGATGAAATAAACCCATTTGGTCAATTGATCCACAATGACCTAAATGCTATCAGAACCATGAGAAGTACGAGGCAACCCACTCACAAAATCTATAATGATCCGCTCCCACTTTCACTCAGGAATGGGCTATCTCTGAAGCAAACCACCCAACCTCAGATGCTCAACCTTCACCTGGTGACAACACAAGCAACGAGCTACAAAGTCTGCTATATCCTTCTTTATATCACCACACCAGTAATGCTCCTTTAAATCATGATACATCTTGGTCACCCCTAGTTGAATAGAATATCTGGAATAATACATCTTTTTCAAAATTAATTTCACCCATCCACCAACTCTGGGCACATAAACTCAGCCACTAATCCTCAAAACACCATCAGAATCAAGAGATGCCACCTTAGTCTCGCCACTCAACACTTTTTCTCGAATCATCCTCAGACTATCATTATCAAGCTGGTGAGCTCAAATCTGCTACATCAAAGAAGATCTAGCATCAACAAAGGCTAACACACGTTCGACTGTCGAAATGTCAAGCCTAAACATCTGGTTAACTAACGATTGAATCTACAAGGCTAAAGGTCGCTCCTGAGATAAGATATGAGCCAACTTCCCATACTAGTCTCCTTCCGTCTCAAAGGCATCCGCAACCACATTAGCCTTACCTAGATGATAAAGAATGGTGAGGTCATAATTCTTAAGCAACTTAAGCCAATGTCGCTGTCTGATATCAAGATCTAGCTGGGTGAAGAAGTACTGAATGCTACGATGATCCAAGAAAATCTCACAATAGACTCCTTACAAGTAATACCTCTACAACTTCAATACAAACACAACTGCGACCAACTCTAAATCATGGGTAGGGAAATTCTTTTCATGAGGCTTCAACTAACGAGTGTAAGTTGGTATTTTCACCAAGTTATCTTATCTTTAAGCTTAGATTTTTGTCATGTTTATTTTTTTAAAAAAATGCATTTACTATGGTTTACTTCTATTTTATAGATTTTATATGGTTGAGAAGAGTATTGAAGAAACCAAGTGAAAAACAAGTCAAAAAGAGGTCAAAATTGGAGAAAATGGGAAAAGTGGTTAGAAGCGCAAAATGGCTAAAAGGGAAAATCTGAAAATCTGAAAGTGGGGGTTGTTTTGGTTATATTTTTATTTGAGAAATTTGTGGAACTATAAAAAGAAGTCTTGGGAGCATTTCTCTCATCTTTGGCATTTTTCTCAATCTTGGAGGCTAAGGAACACCATCAACAACCTTGGAGTGAAAATTTGGTAGCTTAGAATTGGGAATTTCTTTACCCTTTTCTTCATTTCCTTGCTTTTTAATGTTCATATTTGGGTGTAGTTTTTTAATTTTAGTATTAAATATTAAATATTGATTTGATTTTATCTCATGCTTTTGTGTTATTAATTACTCTTGATTTATAAATGGGGTTTTCTTGTTTAAATTAATCTCATGCTTTATCGATTTCTACTCTAGTTGAGCTTGAAAGAGGAGATTGGTGTGGAAATTTCTCATCTACTTCGATTAATGCTTGAAAGAGCTAATTGAGGTTGGGAAAGAATAATTTAGCGCAATTTGGGATGTATGATCCATCTAATGGATTTGTTGCTAGACATAGTCAAATCGTAGTGTAGCCATAGATTGGAACTATTTGTGTTGACACTTGGCTAATGTTCGACGAAATTTAGACAAGAAATATTTCTCAATCAATTGAAATACGTGGCGGATACTTGAGGTTCCAAGGCTAATTTGTTAATCCGTGAGTAATTAAGGAGTAATTAGTTGAATACAATGGGTCATTGATAGAATTGATTCCCCGTATCATTTTCCTTGTGTTCCATTATTGTGAAAGACATTGATCAACTTGCTCATATTTTAATTGGTTCTATCCTTGTTTCACTTTCATATATCGAAAACCCCCAAAATAATATTGTATCTTTTGTTTGGATTTTAGTGAGTTGCTTTTATTTCTTACTTTCTTGATCGCTACTCACATTGTTCCTCGTGGATTTGATCCCGACTCTATTGTTTGGTAAAATATATTCCAAACGACCGCATACACTCATTTCTAGGGTGTATTTGAGCGTTATCAGAAATGGCGCCGTTGCCGGGGAACATTTTTTCGTATTGAGTTAGTTTGGAATTTGAGTTTACTTGCTTTGATTCGAACTTGTGAATATATTTTATTTCTTGTGTTAGTTAGATTTTTTTTTTTGTTATACTTGTTTAGTAATCATGGAATGAAAATGAAATTGGTGGTTGCAAATCTCATGTTGATGACCCATGTCCTTATTGTGGAGGGCCCCACTTTTGGCAAAATTGTGAAAAAGCTCCAGGGAGAGAGGTGTGTGCACCATCTCAATCTTATGTGTGTTCTACTTATTATGAATGTGGTGGTCAAAGTAGACATTGTGATGCTTGGGAAAATGACCCTTCCCCCTCCCCAAGCTCTAACAAATTTTCTAGTTGTGCTTTTGAGTTTGATAGGAGCAATAACATGGAATTGGAAGCACAAAGAGTCGGTCATGAAGGCATTCAAGCAATGATCCAAACTAACTTGGACAGGGTACCTAAAATGGGTGAGGAGGTACCTCTCATGCATCAATCCATGGTGGCATCAAAAGTGGGTAGTGAAAGATAAGAAGACCCTTGTGAAGATGCTTTCCAAAATGAAGAAAAACTTGGCAATTCGGAGATTGTGAGCCAAGAGTGGCTCTTGAATTGAGCTCAACAAATTGAAGCCTATGGGAAAATACGTGAGGGATTGTTCCTAATAAAGGATTATTTCTTCAACATGCATACTGAGCGATGTCATGAAATGATCCAACTTGAACTTTCCATTTATGAGTTGAAGACCAATGTGAAAGCAAAACTTGGGGCATATGATGTTCCTCTTCAAATGGTCAAGGATAATGAGTTCGAGTTGAGTTTCAATGAAGATGTGGTCAAGATTGATTTTGAAGAATTAATGGTGTTTTGCCAACCAATCGAGCCAAAAATAATGCAAGATACCGAAATTGATGAAATGATATTAGAGTTGCAAGAAAAAGCTAATCAAATCATTTTTGAAGACTCTAGTTTATTTCGAGGTGAAAATGTCAAGAAAGACGCAAATTCGGAAATGGAGAGGCTTAAACCTCATTCAAACCATTTTGCGACGTTGTGCTTGGTTGATGAGATGAAAATTGAAATAATCGAGCAAATGGAGAATTTGGGGGATGAGGGACAATGTCCCTACATTTTGAAGTTTCAATCTTTTTAAATTTTCTGTTGTTTGGTGCAAAAGTTTCAATCTTTTTAAATTAATTTAGGCATGATTTGGGGTGTTCGGAATGGGTACAAAGTAAAAAATGCAGGAATTTTTTTTGGCAAAATGTTACCAGCACCTATTTTTGGTACACATGACTTGCTGATAGTTTTTGGAACCAGTGCATAAAAGAAAAAGGGCCTTAGTATGGCATGCACAGGTCATATTTTTGGTTGTGAAAACACCACTCCCACACACTAACACACAGAGGCCCCAACTCCCTTTTCTCACGCTCCCTCATGTCTCTCGCACAACACACATACTACCCCTCACTTTGTTATCACCCACGCACACAAGGCTCACCAACGCAGCACACACACACACAAAAAAAAAAAATAGAGAACGCACAGCAAAGCTGCCAGTTCTCCACCCATCAATCTCGATGGTTCAGGTATGTTCTCCATCCCATTCTCTATCCTCTTCTCTACTCTTCTCTCTCTCTTCCTTACTTTCTCTCAGTTGGAAGATTATGTTTATATTTTTTAGAAAAAATGCCCTCTTCTTTCATTGGTTTGTTTGATTTGAAGTTGAACTCAAATCGTAAAATTGTGGTGTGGGCTGAGGTGATACTTTGATGATTGAACTATAATTCCCAATATTTTAGGAGGGCTTTTCACTCACCATTATTGCTGAAATTAAGCTGCCAAAGTGACGCTCGTAACCTGTTTGACAGATTGCCTGAAAGACAATTTTATTCACCGGTGAAGTCTGAGTAACTGAGCGACATTAGAAGATGTGTAAAAGTGTGTGTGGGTTAGTTCGATTTGGTTTGAAAGTTCTTTGTGTAGATTTAATCAATTTGCAACAAAGTGGAGATTGTAAAGAAAAGTGTTACATGGAGCAAGATTCTAATCTATAGCCATGAATTTTGAACCGCTAAAATGCTTTGTTTTATTCATTTGCTTGAGTTAAGCCTTTGTTAAACCTGATCTCCATTTTACTATGTGGTCATTGAATTCACCTATGAAGTCTAAGTAACCTGTGCTATTAGGCGTGGATTATGAGCAAGTATTGGGGTAGTAGGATAGGTTGCGGACTAATCGGATAGATTGCTTGAGTTGAAAATTATCACACATCCGAGTTAAGAAGTCTATTAGCATCGAATTGTAGCTAGACTTCCGACTAACCATTTAGTTGCTACTGAGTAAGATCATGGAAGTAGACTTGATATCTGACTGGTCCGAATGTTTAAATGGCGTTTTTGGAAGTGTAACCAAGAGTACCAGTACATTGTGCGATTGACACTCCCATATGAACCTTAAATGTATTATGTGCCTAGGTCTAGGATAACTTTAGTGGCTATTTTGAACATTCTATTGTATTACCGATGCTATAGAACTGAGCTAAACATATATGTATTCTGAAATTGTATACGTACTTGAAGTGTGACATGGTTGTTGATTATTTTGTTTGAAAGGGACCTTGTGCTTGCAGAAAAGCTACATAACTAGTATCTATGAATTCTAATATACAGGATTTTAGTTGTTTCTGTTGTTCTGTACAAAGTTTCTTTGTCATATGGCTTGTTGTTGAGATTAACCTGTGAATGCTGAATTTGGCTCCTCAAGTAGCAGAGATGCTGAAATTAGACATAAAAAAAGAAGAAGCTTTCTCCTGAGTCAGAATTTTACCAGTAACAAGACCGAGAAAGCCTTGAACTCAAGTGGCAGGGCAAAGAAGAGTTAATGGACTCAAGCAGCAGATTTTCCACTCAAATGAGGATGTTCGAGAAGAGGACATACGTTACTGCTCAGTGAAATATTGAGGACAAGAATATCGGTCAAAATCATCAGAAGGAGGTAGAGTATTTGAAGTAAGAGTGGGTGAGCAAAGTGCATGAATGTGGCTCAACTTGATACTAAAACAAAGCATAAGAATGAGATCCGGAAGGAAAATGAAATACAGTGGAGGCACTTGGTACCTATTGAACTGAAAATGATAGGTGCAAGCTGAAAAAGAAAGTGGTTCACTTGGAGAAACACTTGTCCACTCTATTGGAAAAGGAAAGAGCTTGAGGCTGTTCTGTTTAAAGAAAAAATTATCCTACAATCTTAGGCCAAAGCTTCAATAACAGAAGTGCACATTCAGGGCAGAAAACAAAACATCACTTGGGACTATTCTTTCTCATTTCAAATCAAATATTTGGCTCAAATGACAAATTATACAATGTTCTAATTACCTGTTCCATGCTATCACATTTTAATATCACATGCAGGTACTTTTTGACATTGAAATGGCCTTTAGTTCATCTGAAATGGTCCGAAGAGCGGAAACACAATAGTGCAATCATTCATTCACACCATATTTTCAGGGAGTCCCTCCTAACTTGAGCTTCATCTTATTGAGTTGCATTGAGGGAAATACCATTTTTTAAGTTGAGGGTGGCATGTTATGACACTTTATCTCATGATTATGCTTTACTTACGCCCTTGTCGGGCTTGATTATTTTTATATGGATATTATGTGTCCTTGTCGGGCTAGTTAGTATGTGTGGATGTTGGAGATATTGGTGCCCTTGTTGAGCTTATTTTATGATTAATGTGATTGTGGATTAGTCATTTTTTTTTTTTTCATTTCTAGCTTCTTTCATTTTTGTAGTAGTTTTGAGTGACTTTACCCGATGATAGATTGAGTGATGGGTTTTTAAGGAAAATGGTCACTTCGCTGGGTGTTGGCATCCTTTGGGGAAGTCTGAGTACCCTATGTGGTTTGGGATTGAGTATGCAAGCCTAATGTGAGATATGGTGAAGTTTGAGTAACCATCATGATTTTTTTTGTGCCTTGCGGTAAATTTGTGGCTTGCTTGGTACCAACACATTTAAACCTTGAAATGTGAGTTTTTTTTTTCTTTGAAATAAGAAAAATAGTTGAAGTAAATATTCTTTGTGACTTTTAGACTCAATTTTTGTCCCTTTTGTTCACTAATAGTCTCTTTAGGCTAGAAGTAACTTTTTGAGTTCATTTGTTTCAACTGGGTCTTGGAGATATTTTCCTCTCGAGTTTTTATGTGCCATGAGTGGTGAGTTTGTTTTGTTTGTTCCTTTGCATGTCTTGTGGTCTAGAACTTTCCTGGAATGTTTTCAAGGCGAAATTCTAGACCGCACTTGGCTTGAAAAATGATATTAGGCCTTCCTTGGACAGTTTTGTGCCTTACAAGTCCTACCCTTGCATATTTTCCCTAGTTAACTCCTTTGAGCCTTGAACCTTTTCTTTCGCAACCAATGTTACAAACTTTACCATTTTGTTCTTAGATTGATTCATCTATTGATACCCTAGCTCCCTGAGTACTTTGCAAGTAGTATATGGGCTAAAAAGCCTAAGTTGGAAATGAATTGTTTTGAAAGTGCAAACATAAGCTAAAAGCCTAAGTTTGGGGGTGATGGTTGAAAAAGTAGTGATGTGGTAGCCTTTTTAAAGGAGAAAAAAAAATGAAATCTTCCTTGATGTTTTGAAAGAGAAGAACAAGAAAGAAAGAAAATGAAGGAAAAATAAAGTTTGTGAATAAAAGGAAGACTAGGTGTTGAATTGAAAGATAATGGAAAGTTGTGATGAAAGTTTGCTTATTGTAGCAAATTGTAGTGCTTAGAGAGGTTTTGAGTCACTATTTCCAAATTATGTCCCTACCTCAACCAAAGCCTACATTACAGCCCTAAAGTCCCAGCTGATTTTGAGCCAAGTGTGTCTACATTAGTGGCGAAGTACATGAAGGGCAAGCCTATGGTACTACTTGAATGCATTTGAACTTCTTTGTGTGAGAGAGGATCAATTCTTTCCATTTGATATCCCAAGTGTGTTTTGTATTGCATTGTTGAAGTGTGGGATACTCTCTTGTTTGTGAGGGCACATTATTATTTGAGTTATGAATTTGTTCCTTTTTTCAATTGAGAGGAATGAACAAAAGAAAGTTATTTTGTGACAAAGTGGCAAATTTTGAAGCTTTAGTTCCATGGCTTGAGTGTTTCTTTGATTTGTTTGGAATTATTTGTGCACTTGAAAAGAAAATGAAATTTTTGAGAAGAGTTGGTGATTCATATGTCTTGGATTAATTGATGGTACCAATCAAAGTCATTTGTGTGCTAAATTGGATTTTTGTTTGACTTGGTATTATCTTGGTGCAATTTTAAATTTTGTCCCTTGAAGTGAATTGATTGATTTGAATTATTTGAGGACAAACAATAGTTTAAGTTTGGGGGTGTAAGTTGGTATTTTCGCCAACTTATCTTATCTTTAAGCTTAGATTTTGTCATGTTTATTTTTTGAAAAAGTACATTTACTATGGTTTACTTCTATTTTATAATTTTTATATGGTTGAGAGGAGTATTGAAGAAACCAAGTGAAAAACAAATCAAAAAGAGGTCAAAATTGAAGAAAATGGGAAAAGTGGTTAGAAGCGCAAAAATGACTAAAAGGGAAAATCTGAAAATGTGAAAGTGGGGGGCTGTTTTGGTCATATTTTTAATTAAGAAATTTGTGGAACTATAAAAAGAAGTCTTGGGAGCATTTCTCTCATCTTTGGCATTTTTCTCAAGCTTGGAGGCTAAGGAACACCATCAACACCCTTGGAGTGAATATTTGGAAGCTTAGTATTGAGAATTTCTTTACCTTTTCTTCATCTCCTTGCTTTTTAATGTTCATATTTGGGTGTAGTTTTTGATTTTAGTATTAACTATTGATTTGGAAACATAGCAATATTTGGGGTTTTGATTTTATCTCATACTTTTGTGATATTAATTACTCTTGATTTATAAATGGGTTTTGCTTGTTTAAATTAATCTCATGCTTTATCGATTTCTACTTTAGTTGAGTTTGAAGGAAAAGATTGGAGTGGGAATTTCCCATCTACTTCGATTAATGCTTGAAAGAGATAATTGAGGTTGGGAAAGAATAATTTAGCGCAATTTAGTACGTATGACCCATCTAATGGATTTGTTGCTAGACATAGTCAAATTCTAGTCTAGCCATAGATTGGAACTATTTGTGTTGACACTTGGCTAATGTTCGACGGAATTTAGCCAAGAAATATTCGTCAATTGATTGAAAAATGTGGCGGATACTTGAGGTTCCAAGGCTAATGTGTTAATCCGTGAGTAATTCATGAGTAATTAGTTGAATACAATGGGTCATTGATAGAATTGATTTCTCGTATCATTTTCCTTGTGTTCCATTGTTGTGAAAGACATTGATCAACTTGCTCATATTTTAATTGGTTCTATTCTTGTTTCACTTTCATATATCAAAACCCCCGAAAATACTTGTATCTTTTGTTTGGATTTTAGTGAGTTGTTTTTATTTCTTACTTTCTCGATCGCTACTCACATTGTTCCTCGTGGATTCGACCCCGACTCTATTGTTGGGTAAAATATATTGCTAACGACCGCATACACTCATTTTTAGGGTGTATTTGAGCATCATCAATGAGAGGCATAAGCAATCACCTTACCCTCTTGCATCAACACCACACCTAAACCAATGCCAGAAGCATCACAAAACACGGTTAAACCCCTGCCCTCCTTAGGCAAAGTCAAGATAGGGGCCGAATCAACAACTCCTTGAGCTTTTGAAAGCTCCTTTCACAAGCATCCGACCACTAAAATACAACCTTTTTCTGAGTCAAGTTGGTCCAGGGTGTCGTAATTGATGAGAAACCCTATACATAACTTCGATAATAACCCACCAAACTAATAAAACTATGAATCTCGGTAAGAGAAGTAGGTCTGGCCTAATCATGAATTACTGTAATCTTAACCAGATCAACCATACTACTATCCTTGGTCACCATATGACCCAAAAAAGAGATACAATCCAATCAAAACTCACACTTGGAGAACTTGGCATTCAACTTCTCATCACGCAACCTCTGTAGTATAATCCTCAAGTGTCCCACATGTTCAACCTCATTCTTGGAGTAAACCAAGATGTTATCTATAAATATAATCACAAAGGAGTCGAGATATGGTCAAAATACCGGGTTCATCAACTCCATGAATGCTACTGGAGCATTGGTCAATCCAAAACACATGACCAAAAACTCATAATGATCATATTGAGTCTGGAAAATAGTCTTCGAAACATCCAAAGCTCTAATCTTCAACTGGTGATACCCGAATCTCAAATCAATCTTGGAAAACACAGAGGCACCCTGAAGCTGGTCAAACAAATCATCAATATGAGGAAGAGGATACTTGTTCTTAACCGTCACTTTGTTCGACTACCGATATTCAATACACATACGCATAGAACTATCTTTCTTCTTCACGAGTAAGACAAGAGCACCCCAGGAGACACACTAGGCCTAATGACCCCTTACTCAACAAATACTACAACTGCTCCTTTAATTCCTTCAACTCAGTCGAGGCCATCCTATAGGGAGGAATGAAAATGGGCTTGGTGATCGACTCCACACCAATAGAAAAATCAATAGCATGATCTGGAGACATACCAGGCAAATCTGTAGGAAACATATCCATGAACTTGCAAACAACCCAAATAGAATCCATAGGAGGTGGTAAGGTAACACCAGTATCACGTACATAAGACAAATAAGACAAGCACCCTCCTTCTACCATGCGATGAGCGCGTAGAAAAGATATAACTCCCTTAGGACCCGAATTAAGAGTACCCTTCCAAGCTAACCTTAGCACACCCAGAGTCGCTAAGGTCACAGTCTTTACATAGCAATCCAAAATAGCATAATAGGGAGCTAACCAATCCAAACCCAAGATAACATCAAACTCAACCATGTCTAGGATAATCAAGTCTACCCAAGTCTCATACCCCGCAAAGGTAACTACGTAAGATCAATACACCCGATCTACCACTAAAGAATTTCCTAGGGGGTAGAAACATAAAGTGGCATAGCAAAGGGCTCACAGGAAGCATCAAAACCAGAAGCAAAATAGGTAGACCCATAGAAAAATGTAGACCTAGGGTCAAATAACATGAAAGTAGATCTGTAGCAAACTGGAATGATACTTGTAATAACTGCATCAGAGGCTTCTACCTCGAGTCTCTCGGGTATAGCATAACACTATCCATGTCTACTTTTAGACTAAGCAATACCGCGTCCACTACCACGAGATCCCTTACCTCTACCTCTAGTACTACCCCTACTACTCTGTGAGCCACCTCTCACTGCATACATCAGAGTAGGGCAAAGATGAAGCTGAGAGCTCTACTAAGTAGGTCAGTACATATGTTAGGGATAATTCTTGGTCCAATGGATAACCTCCTTACATACATAACATCCTCTAAGGCCTGACTCAATCTGAGGGGTCACAGATGAACTAGGATGACCGCCCTGGCCAGAAGAACTGAGGCTAGAACCTCCATTCGCATGACCTGATGCCTGGCTACCTAAAACCATAGAACTTGAAGGTCCACCACCCGATCCCTATAAAGATCCTGAATCGGCCTACCATGATAACTATGGGAACCTCTATTCGAGAAATCTCTGACTTAGGATCTACGACCACTAAACTCACCATATCGACGCACCTTTTTGGTGCCTTCCTGAGTAGACTGGGTAATAGACTTGGTCAACTTCGCATGCTTAGTAATGCTCTTAAAAAAAGCCCCTGAAACAACCATCTAGGTAGTAGCTAAATGATAAGGACCCTCTAACCCCTTCACAAACTTATGGGTCCTCTCTGACTCGGTGGAGATACTGGCGATTGAATACCTGGATAGAACATAGAAGCATGCCTCATACTTGACAATATATACAGAGCCCTTCTCCAAGTGATCAAACTCATCCTGCATTTGATCTCTCAAGATATACGACACAAACCTCTACAAAAAAGGCCTTAAAAAATTGGGCCCAAGTTGTAGCAGGTGAACCCAAAGGTCTACAACTAGATAGAGACCTCCACCAATCCCTGGCCATATCGGTCAACTGATAGGTTATATAAGAAACTCCGTGAGGTTCAAGGGACCCAATGTTATATAAATTCTCCTAGCAGTCCATCAAAAACTCACAGGCATCCTCGTTAATTGCTACACTAAACTTAGGAGGAGCCAAGTGAATAAACCTCTCAAACCTCTTCTGAATATCAAAAGACATCACTATACCCAAAGCAACTGGAGGAACAGTAAATCTAATAGGCAAAATATCCATATACGAAGGTACCACAGATGATGGTTGTACCCTTGAAGTAGGAATACCATAAACAGATACCGGTACAGATGGTGGAACACCACTCAAAGTCTAAAGAATGCCTGGTACATTCAAGGGAATACCCTTCAAGTAACTAAAAGGCGAATCAATAAATATTGAAGCACTGGGGTATCAACTGAACTCTGTGGAACCTGAGTTGCCCTCATACCCCCTGTCTGATAGTCATCTCTGGCATACACAACCTCAGGCTTGGGAGAGGTCTCCCTAGCATGTCCTCTGGTTGGGGTACACTACTGAAAAAAGACCAAAAATCGACGGCCAAAAGCGACGGACCACGTCATTTTTTAGGTCAAAATCGACGGAAAAGCGAAGCAGTCACTTACGTCGTAAAAAGGCCCGACGATTTTTAAAAACGACGGACAACGTCGTTTTTTGAAGAAATTTTTTAAATTTTTTTTTCAGGAAATGCGACGTTGTCCGTCGTTTTTTGTGCTTCATATGAAGAACAAATGATGAACAAAAAGCGACGGAAAGCGTCGTTTTTTAGAAAAAAAAAATTAATTTTTTTTTCCAGAAATTGCGAAGCTGTCCGTTGTTTTTTGTTCTTCATATGAAGAACAAATGTTGAACAAAAAGCAACGGACAACGTCATTTTTTAGAAAAAAATTTTATTTTTTTTTCCAGAAATTGTGACGCTGTCCGTCGTTTTTTGTTCTTCATATGAAGAACAAATGTTGAACAAAAAGCGACGGACAACGTCATTTTTTAGAATTTTTTTAAAAAAAAAATTTCAAAAATTGCGACGTTGTCCGTCGCTTTTTGTTCTTCATATGAAGAACAATGAAGAAAAAAAGCGAAGGACAGCGTCGATATTTTTTTTTTAAAAAAAAAATAAAAAATAAAAAAGCGACGGACAGCGTCGCATTTCTGGAATATTTTTAAAAAAATTTCAGAAAAGTGACGAACAAAAGCGACACTGTCCGTCGCTTTTCTGCATATTTTTTGGATGTAGAAAATTGCATTTTCTGTATCCCTCCTGTCAAATGAAAATGCAATTCAGCCCCAAGCAACACACATTACGCATATAAGACATAATGCTAGTCAACAACACTTAAACAATTAATCCAACAACATTCAAAACACTAAACAGTCAATCCAACAACATCTAAAACACTTAAACAATCATAAAGGTTTTCAAAAAGTTAAAAGTTAAGTTAAAGAATGTCTAAAAAGTGTCTAGAAGCATTGAATCCAATAACACTAAGGAGTAGCCCCAACTAACTCCTCGTCACTCTCTGTGTCTTCTTCGCTACTTGAATCGGGTGATGGAGAACGATGACGACGATGACGAGTCATGCTAGCCATTTGTTTTTTAAGTTCCTCGACGGTCTTGCACGTGATATCATTTTGAGCAACGGGCTGTGCCAAGGCATGTGTAAGTTGTGTAATCTGCTGCGACATAGCAGCAAGTTGAACACCGTTAATTGCCTCTGCCTGGCCTGAGGAACCAATACCTTCTAATCCTGAACGGATGCATCCCAATTCATTTTGAGAGCCCATCCCATAGACTCTCCCCTTTTGTTTTCCCCCCGCCACTTTTTCAGTCCAAATTTGAATAGCTTCTTTTCGTGAAGGCGCGGTTGGATCGAACTCAGACAAGTAGCGTTTATAATCATTTTGCATATTAAGAAAGAAATGTTAGAAGATTTTACTATTGCTAAGCAAGGTAGAGCATAACGTAGAAAAGAACAATTACTTTGTAAGTAAATTTTTAAAACTTACATTGGCATTTTCAGCCCTTGGCTCAACCCATACATCCGGGTCTGACTCTTTCATCTTTTTTCTTAAATGTGTTCGTTCGAAGACCTCAAGTTTAGTCGGTTCACGACCCAAAGCTTTTGTCTGCAAGGAAAAAACAAATAAACATAATCAAGTAGTATTTATTGAACTTTATACAAACATGTAAATTATATTATAAGGTTATTACTTACCATTTCCCAAATTATGGTCCCGACACTCTTTGCACCCCCGGTGTGTAATGAGCCACCTTTTAAACTAGCTCTGGCTTGCTTATTTTTCTCAGACAGTGCCTTGTATTCAGGAGAATCCCAAATAACACGCATGTCATCATATACTGCTTTAAGAAGCCATTCTTTTACATTTCCATTACGCCTAATACGTTCAAGCCAATCTTTTAGCCTCGATGCAGCATGATTTTCAAAAATAACAGCCATGACTTTGTTGTGCTTTTGCAACCAAGTACACATAGTCTGAAAATCAATTGACTAACATTAGATGGTATATATATATATATATATATATATATATATATATATATATATATATATATATATATATATATTAATATTAAAGTTAACTAAATAACAATTAAATTCAATATACCTTAAATTCATTAAACATGGCCTGTCGATATCTCTCTGAAATCTCCCTCCAACTGACCCAAGGTTGCGAATAAAGCCTCCTAACGCTCTCCCTTACAGCTTTATTAACTTCTTTGGATGAGGGATACCACCTGTAAAAAAAAAAAAAATATGTCAATTCATAAATATTTAATTAATAAAGATAAAAAAATTTAAATAAACTTATCAATTAAGAAAATAAACTTATCAATTAAGAAAATAAACTTACGATGATCCATCAGGCTCCATGAACACTCTACCAAGCCTGTCCGTATCACCAGGTACTAGTCCGATCAGATCCGCATCAGTATCATCATCTACCGACGGAGGTGGAGGTACAGATCCAGATGTAGATGCTACTCTCGTGTGTACATAGTGCTGAGTCAATGGGGGAGTAGATGTATGTGCATCGGAGTCAGAGCTATCTCTAAGCCTCAATCCTGAGAGGTGGGGGGATGAATCGCGGGGGGATGGAGTAGCAGATGATAATCTCGAAGTCCTTATATCTGTAGACCTAATAGTATGTGAAGCAGAAATGTGTAGAGGTTGTGATTGTTTTCTGGGACCATGAAAATCTGCAGGATTTCCAGTGCCAAAAGGGACATAAGATCGCCCTGATGAAGAAGTGTGCATCCATGTCTGGGATGAAAGTCGACCAGGAGTATCATTAGGGTCTATAGGCGTCCTGGATTTCTTCTTAGCAATTGATTTCGAACTCTTATTAGTACGAGGTCGATCTCCATCACCACTGGATGTCATCTGTATGCAAGTTTACATTAAAACATATAAAAAAATCATTAGTAATAACAAATAATTAGTGGTAATAAAAAAAACTAACATGCTAGTCTATAGTCTCCCAATCTTCCTCTTCGCTTGTTTTATTTCCATCATTCTCCCATTCTTCCTCTTCAGTTGTTTCATTTTCGTCGTTCCATTCTTCCTCCCAGAATGATTCATTTCCCTCATTTATTTCTTCATCAATATTATTCATTATGATCTCATCATCAGAAACTTCTTCTAAAATGCGGTGAGGATGTTCTAAATTATTTTCCAACTCAGCATCCACTGTTTGATCAACAACTGCGACTTCGTTCTGTTATGCCACAACTAATACATTCTCAATCTCAAATCTTCCCACAGACTTAGTCTTTATAACCACCCACCAACTGGTTTTATCTCTACGCAATGGATATGTTGCGTAATATACCTGCCTGGCATTTTGTGCAATGATAAAAGGATCATAGCGATTATATTGTCTCGTGTGCTTAACTTTAATTATATTATGTTGCTGATTTACCTTGGTACCTCTATGTGATGGATCAAACCACTTACACCGAAATAGTATTATCTTCTTTTTTGGCCCCTAACTTCAATAATCTCTTGTATGACACCAAAATATTCAACGATTTGGCCGTTACCATCAACATCACCTTGAACGCACACACTGCTGTTATTAGTTTTCTTATACTTAGAAACTTCTTCAGTTTGAAACTTGAAACCATTCACACAATATTTATTCATCGTATGAATTTGATTTCCAGGCCCAAATGCAACATCTCTCACCAATTGCAAATGTTCGATGGTACTATATTCATCCAAAACCTACATATCATTAATCCAAAATATAAAGTTTTATTAAATGACATAATTTTAGTAACTAATTCAAATGACCAAGTCTCTACACTTAACCATTTTCAAGTAACAAATACACATTTTCAAGCCACTACAATTTTCAAGCAAATAATTCAAATGCCCAAGTCTCTACACTTAACCATTTTCAAGTAACAAATACACATTTTCAAGCCACTACAATTTTCAAGTAACTAATTCAAATGACCAAGTCTCTACACTTAAACCATTTTCAAGTAACAAATACACATTTTCAAGCCACTACAATTTTCAAGCAACTAATTCAAATGCCCAAGTCTCTACACTTAACCAATTTCAAGTAACAAATACACATTTTCAAGCCACTACAATTTTCAAGTAACTAATTCAAATGTCCAAGTCTCTCCACTTAACCATTTTCAAGTAACAAATACACATTTTCAAGCCACTACCATTTTCAAGCAACTAATTCAAATGCCCCCGTCCCTACACTTAACCATTTTCAAATAACTAATACACATTTTCAAGTCACTACCATTTTCAAGTAACTAATTCAAATGCCCAAGTCTCTACACTTAACCATTTTCAAGTAACAAATACACATTTTCAAGCCATTGCCATTTTCAAGCAACTAATTCAAATGCCCAAGTCTCTACACTTAACCATTTTCAAAAAACAATTTCACATTTCAAGTCGCTACACTTAACCATTTCAAGAAACAAGTTCACAATTTTAAGTCACTACACTTAACCATTTTAAAAAAATAATTTCACATTTTAAGTCACTACACTTAACCATTTTCAAAATATAATTTCACAATTTCAAGTAACTACACATAACCATTTCAAGAAACAAGTTCACAATTTCAAGTCGCTACACTTAACCATTTTCAAAAAACAAATTCACATTTCAAGTCACTACACTTAACCATTTTCAAAATACAATTTCACAATTTTAAGTCACTACACTTAACCATTTCAAGAAACAAGTTCACATTTCAAGTCACTACACTTAACCATTTTCAAAAAATAATTTCACAATTTCAAGTCACTACACTTAACCATTTTCAAAAAACAATTTCACATTTCAAGTCACTACACTTAACCATTTTCAAAAAATAATTTCACAATTTCAAGTAACTACACTTAACCATTTTCAAAAAACAATTTCACATTTCAAGTCACTACACTTAACCATTTCAAGAAACAAGTTCACATTTCAAGTCACTACACTTAACCATTTTCAAAAAATAATTTCACATTTCAAGTCACTACACTTAACCATTTCAAGAAACAAGTTCACAATTTCAAGTCACTACACTTAACCATTTCAAGAAACAAGTTCACATTTCAAGTCACTACACTTAACCATTTTCAAAAAATGATATCACATTTCAAGTCACTACACTTAACCATTTTCAAAATATAATTTCACAATTTCAAGTAACTACACATAACCATTTCAAGAAACAAGTTCACAATTTCAAGTCGCTACACTTGACCATTTTCAAAAAACAATTTCACATTTCAAGTCACTACACTTAACCATTTTCAAAAAATAATTTCACAATTTAAAGTAACTACACTTAACCATTTCAAGAAACAAGTTCACAATTTCAAGTCACTGCACTTAACCATTTTCAAAAAACAATTTCACATTTCAAGTCACTACACTTAACTATTTTCAAAAAATAATTTCACAATTTCAAGTCACTACACTTAACCATTTTCAAAAAATGAGTTCACATTTCAAGTCACTACACTTAACCATTTTCAAAAAATAATTTCACATTTCAAGTCACTACACTTAACCATTTTCAAAAAATAATTTCACAATTTCAAGTAACTACACTTAACCATTTCAAGAAACAAGTTCACAATTTCAAGTCGCTACACTTAACCATTTTCAAAAAACAATTTCACATTTCAAGTCACTACACTTAACCATTTTCAAAAAATAATTTCACAATTTCAAGTCACTACACTTAACTATTTTCAAAAAATGAGTTCACAATTTCAAGTCACTACACTTAACCATTTCAAGAAACAAGTTCACAATCATTTCAAGAAACAAGTTCACAATTCAAGTCACTACACTTAACCATTTTCAAAAAACAATTTCACATTTCAAGTCACTACACTTAACCATTTTCAAAAAATAATTTCACAATTTCAAGTAACTACACTTAACCATTTTCAAAAAACAATTTCACATTTCAAGTCACTACACTTAACCATTTCAAGAAACAAGTTCACATTTCAAGTCACTACACTTAACCATTTTCAAAAAATAATTTCACATTTCAAGTCACTACACTTAACCATTTCAAGAAACAAGTTCACAATTTCAAGTCACTACACTTAACCATTTCAAGAAACAAGTTCACATTTCAAGTCACTACACTTAACCATTTTCAAAAAATGATATCACATTTCAAGTCACTACACTTAACCATTTTCAAAATATAATTTCACAATTTCAAGTCACTACACATAACCATTTCAAGAAACAAGTTCACAATTTCAAGTCGCTACACTTAACCATTTTCAAAAAACAATTTCACATTTCAAGTCACTACACTTAACCATTTTCAAAAAATAATTTCACAATTTAAAGTAACTACACTTAACCATTTCAAGAAACAAGTTCACAATTTCAAGTCACTGCACTTAACCATTTTCAAAAAACAATTTCACATTTCAAGTCACTACACTTAACTATTTTCAAAAAATAATTTCACAATTTCAAGTCACTACACTTAACCATTTTCAAAAAATGAGTTCACATTTCAAGTCACTACACTTAACCATTTTCAAAAAATAATTTCACATTTCAAGTCACTACACTTAACCATTTTCAAAAAATAATTTCACAATTTCAAGTAACTACACTTAACCATTTCAAGAAACAAGTTCACAATTTCAAGTCGCTACACTTAACCATTTTCAAAAAACAATTTCACATTTCAAGTCACTACACTTAACCATTTTCAAAAAATAATTTCACAATTTCAAGTCACTACACTTAACTATTTTCAAAAAATGAGTTCACAATTTCAAGTCACTACACTTAACCATTTCAAGAAACAAGTTCACAATCATTTCAAGAAACAAGTTCACAATTCAAGTCACTACACTTAACCATTTTCAAAAAATAATTTCACATTTCAAGTCACTACACTTAACCATTTTCAAAAAATAATTTCACATTTCAAGTCACTACACTTAACCATTTTCAAAAAATAATTTCACAATTTCAAGTAACTACACTTAACCATTTCAAGAAACAAGTTCACAATTTCAAGTCGCTACACTTAACCATTTTCAAAAAACAATTTCACATTTCAAGTCACTACACTTAACCATTTTCAAAAAATAATTTCACAATTTCAAGTCACTACACTTAACCATTTTCAAAAAACAATTTCACAATTCAAGTCACTACACTTAACCATTTTCAAAAAATGAGTTCACATTTCAAGTCACTACACTTATCCATTTTCAAAAAATAATTTCACATTTCAAGTCACTACACTTAACCATTTTAATAAAATAATTTCACAATTTCAAGTAACTACACTTAACCATTTCAAGAAACAAGTTCACAATTTCAAGTCACTACACTTAACCATTTCAAGAAAAAAGTTCACATTTCAAGTCACTACACTTAACCATTTTCAAAAAATAATTTCACAATTTCAAGTCACTACACTTAACCATTTTCAAAAAACAATTTCACATTTCAAGTCACTACACTTTAACCATTTTCAAAAAATAATTTCACATTTCAAGTCACTACACTTAACCATTTCAAGAAACAAGTTCACATTTTTAAGTCGCTACACTTAACCATTTTCAAAAAACAATTTCACATTTCAAGTCACTACACTTAACCATTTTCAAAAAATAATTTCACAATTTCAAGTCACTACACTTAACCATTTTCAAAAAACAATTTCACATTTCAAGTCACTACACTTAACCATTTTCAAAAAATAATTTCACAATTTCAAGTAACTACACTTAACCATTTCAAGAAACAAGTTCACATTTCAAGTCACTACACTTAACCATTTTCAAAAAATAATTTCACATTTCAAGTCACTACACTTAACCATTTCAAGAAACAAGTTCACAATTTTAAGTCACTACACTTAACCATTTCAAGAAACAAGTTCACAATTTCAAGTCACTACACTTAACCATTTCAAGAAACAAGTTCACATTTCAAGTCACTACACTTAACCATTTTCAAAAAATGATTTCACATTTCAAGTCACTACACTTAACCATTTCAAGAAACAAGTTCACAATTTTAAGTCACTACACTTAACCATTTCAAGAAACAAGTTCACAATTTCAAGTCACTACACTTAACCATTTTCAAAAAATAATTTCACATTTCAAGTCACTACACTTAACCATTTTCAAAAAATAATTTCACATTTCAAGTCACTACACTTAACCATTTCAAGAAACAAGTTCACAATTTCAAGTCACTACACTTAACCATTTCAAGAAACAAGTTCACATTTCAAGTCACTACACTTAACCATTTTCAAAAAATGATATCACATTTCAAG
Source organism: Capsicum rhomboideum (assembly GCA_031232105.1). NCBI lineage: Eukaryota > Viridiplantae > Streptophyta > Magnoliopsida > Solanales > Solanaceae > Capsicum > Capsicum rhomboideum. The sequence continues at coordinate 17,574,525 of CP124710.1, forward strand.
TCACTACACTTAACCATTTTCAAAATATAATTTCACAATTTCAAGTAACTACACATAACCATTTCAAGAAACAAGTTCACAATTTCAAGTCGCTACACTTAACCATTTTCAAAAAACAATTTCACATTTCAAGTCACTACACTTAACCATTTTCAAAAAATAATTTCACAATTTAAAGTAACTACACTTAACCATTTCAAGAAACAAGTTCACAATTTCAAGTCACTGCACTTAACCATTTTCAAAAAACAATTTCACATTTCAAGTCACTACACTTAACTATTTTCAAAAAATAATTTCACAATTTCAAGTCACTACACTTAACCATTTTCAAAAAATGAGTTCACATTTCAAGTCACTACACTTAACCATTTTCAAAAAATAATTTCACATTTCAAGTCACTACACTTAACCATTTTCAAAAAATAATTTCACAATTTCAAGTAACTACACTTAACCATTTCAAGAAACAAGTTCACAATTTCAAGTCGCTACACTTAACCATTTTCAAAAAACAATTTCACATTTCAAGTCACTACACTTAACCATTTTCAAAAAATAATTTCACAATTTCAAGTCACTACACTTAACTATTTTCAAAAAATGAGTTCACAATTTCAAGTCACTACACTTAACCATTTCAAGAAACAAGTTCACAATCATTTCAAGAAACAAGTTCACAATTCAAGTCACTACACTTAACCATTTTCAAAAAATAATTTCACATTTCAAGTCACTACACTTAACCATTTTCAAAAAATAATTTCACATTTCAAGTCACTACACTTAACCATTTTCAAAAAATAATTTCACAATTTCAAGTAACTACACTTAACCATTTCAAGAAACAAGTTCACAATTTCAAGTCGCTACACTTAACCATTTTCAAAAAACAATTTCACATTTCAAGTCACTACACTTAACCATTTTCAAAAAATAATTTCACAATTTCAAGTCACTACACTTAACCATTTTCAAAAAACAATTTCACAATTCAAGTCACTACACTTAACCATTTCAAGAAACAAGTTCACATTTCAAGTCACTACACTTAACCATTTTCAAAAAATAATTTCACAATTTCAAGTCACTACACTTAACCATTTTCAAAAAACAATTTCACATTTCAAGTCACTACACTTAACCATTTTCAAAAAATAATTTCACAATTTCAAGTAACTACACTTAACCATTTCAAGAAACAAGTTCACATTTCAAGTCACTACACTTAACCATTTTCAAAAAATAATTTCACATTTCAAGTCACTACACTTAACCATTTCAAGAAACAAGTTCACAATTTTAAGTCACTACACTTAACCATTTCAAGAAACAAGTTCACAATTTCAAGTCACTACACTTAACCATTTCAAGAAACAAGTTCACATTTCAAGTCACTACACTTAACCATTTTCAAAAAATGATTTCACATTTCAAGTCACTACACTTAACCATTTCAAGAAACAAGTTCACAATTTTAAGTCACTACACTTAACCATTTCAAGAAACAAGTTCACAATTTCAAGTAACTACACTTAACCATTTTCAAAAAATAATTTCACATTTCAAGTCACTACACTTAACCATTTTCAAAAAATAATTTCACAATTTCAAGTAACTACACTTAACCATTTCAAGAAACAAGTTCACTATTTCAAGTCACTGCACTTAACCATTTTCAAAAAACAATTTCACATTTCAAGTCACTACACTTAACTATTTTCAAAAAATAATTTCACAATTTCAAGTCACTACACTTAACCATTTTCAAAAAATGAGTTCACATTTCAAGTCACTACACTTATCCATTTTCAAAAAATAATTTCACATTTCAAGTCACTACACTTAACCATTTTAATAAAATAATTTCACAATTTCAAGTAACTACACTTAACCATTTCAAGAAACAAGTTCACAATTTCAAGTCACTACACTTAACCATTTCAAGAAAAAAGTTCACATTTCAAGTCACTACACTTAACCATTTTCAAAAAATAATTTCACAATTTCAAGTCACTACACTTAACCATTTTCAAAAAACAATTTCACATTTCAAGTCACTACACTTTAACCATTTTCAAAAAATAATTTCACATTTCAAGTCACTACACTTAACCATTTCAAGAAACAAGTTCACATTTTTAAGTCGCTACACTTAACCATTTTCAAAAAACAATTTCACATTTCAAGTCACTACACTTAACCATTTTCAAAAAATAATTTCACAATTTCAAGTCACTACACTTAACCATTTTCAAAAAACAATTTCACATTTCAAGTCACTACACTTAACCATTTCAAGAAAAAAGTTCACATTTCAAGTCACTACACTTTAACCATTTTCAAAAAATAATTTCACATTTCAAGTCACTACACTTAACCATTTCAAGAAACAAGTTCACAATTTTAAGTCACTACACTTAACCATTTCAAGAAACAAGTTCACAATTTCAAGTCACTACACTTAACCATTTCAAGAAACAAGTTCACATTTCAAGTCACTACACTTAACCATTTTCAAAAAATAATTTCACAATTTCAAGTCACTACACTTAACCATTTTCAAAAAACAATTTCACAATTTCAAGTCACTACACTTAACCATTTTCAAAAAACAATTTCACATTTCAAGTCACTACACTTCACCATTTCAAGAAAAAAGTTCACATTTCAAGTCACTACACTTAACCATTTCAAGAAAAAAGTTCACATTTCAAGTCACTACACTTAACCATTTTCAAAAAATAATTTCACATTTCAAGTCACTACACTTAACCATTTCAAGAAACAAGTTCACAATTTTAAGTCACTACACTTAACCATTTCATGAAACAAGTTCACAATTTCAAGTCACTATACTTAACCATTTCAAGAAAAAAGTTCACAATTTCAAGTCACTACACTTAACCATTTTCAAGAAACAAGTTCACATTTCAAGTCGCTACAGTTAACCATTTCAAGAAACAAGTTCACATAAGTCACTACACTTAACCATTTTAAAAAAATAATTTCACATTTCAAGTCACTACACTTAACCATTTTCAAAAAATAATTTAACAATTTCAAGTAACTACACTTAACCATTTCAAGAAACAAGTTCACAATTTCAAGTCACTACACTTAACCATTTTCAAAAAATAATTTCACAATTTCAAGTAACTACACTTAACCATTTTCAAAAAATAATTTCACAATTTCAAGTAACTACACTTAACCATTTCAAGAAACAATTTCACATTTCAAGTCACTACACTTAACCATTTTCAAAAAACAATTTCATATTTCAAGTCACTACACTTAACCATTTTCAAAAAATAATTTCACGTCACTACACTTAACCATTTCAAGAAACAAGCTCACATTTCAAGTCACTACACTTAACCATTTTCAAAAAATAATTTCACATTTCAAGTCACTACACTTAACCATTTTCAAAAAATAATTTCACAATTTCACATTTCAAGTCACTAGTTCAAATTTTCAATTCTAGTACATAAACAATTCAATAAATTCAATAAAGCAAATAAGTAGAGGCGTCGCATGTCCCTCTCACACCATATAATCATCACAAAACCTATGGCTTTCAAAGCCTTCTACAGCAAATAATCCCACCATAACACTACATTTAGGGACTTCAATATAAGAAAATAGAGAGAAATCAACTTACCTTTACTTGGTTGTTGTTGTTGTCGTTGGTGAGAGAAGGAGTGGACAGAGATGAATGGAGAGAGATGCTGCTGCTGGTCGGCGGCGGCTCCGGTGGCTGTCCTGCGGTGGTGGCTGCTCCGCGCGGCTGCTACTGCTGCTGCTGTCCTTCGGTGGCGGTGGTTGCTGCTGTCCGTCGATGGCGGTACGGGAGTAGATTCGCGTGAAAGAGAGAGAGTTGTTGATATTTGAGAAAATGAAAAATAAAAGAAAGAGATAGAGAGGGATGTGGGTCTTGCCCTAATTGTATGAAGACTAAAAAATTGACTAAAAAATCGACGGACAAAATCGACGCTGTCCGTCGATTTATTTTTTTTTTTTAAAAAAATTGAATTAATTTTTTAAAATATAAAAATTATTTATTTATTAATAAATTAAAAATATCAAAAATCGACGGACAGTGTCGTTTACATAAACTTATTTTTTATTTATTTTTAACGAAACTGACTCTGTCCGTCACTTTTAGTAAAAAAATAAAGAAAAATTAAAAATAAATTAAAAAAGCGACGAACAGGTTCTAAATACATACTATATATATATATACATCACATACACGAGTATATTACCCCGTAATATAACGTATTTCATATATACTCTGATAAATTATCGGTTAGTTTAGCTTACGTTATTATAAGTTCAACATTATATTATTACCTTGGTCGTATGATATCAACGTATTCAATATACTTAACCATTTAGTTAGCTTTTGACTACTACATACATCACTAACCGAAATATACATATAGATCACATGCACGAGTATATTACCCCATAATACAACGTATTCCTTATACTCTAATTAATTATCGATTATTTACCTTACATTATTATAATTCCAACAGTATATTATTACCTTGATCGTATAATATCAACGTATTCATAGGCGGATACAGGATTTGGAGCTTCCGGGTGCCAAGCAGACATATCAATTAGTTCATTACAGCAACCTTGGGTTTCGATTCCTCACAAGGTACACAAAGTATAAAATTTTCAACAATATTGCTAATACTATAAATATACATCATTTATTTATAATTATCCTCGAAGAGTTTTCATATTTTGAAAACGACCAATGAGGGCATCATTACTTCAATTTGTAAATACATCATGCTTTATGTATCATATAAATTTTGATCACCAATGCTATTTCGCATTTCATTTTCTATCGGTTTATAAATGAGAATGCTATCTCCACAGTTGCGGCAACGTAAAAATTTTCTTAATCAATTCCAAGAAATTAAAAAATAAGAATATTTTCAATTTTATTAGGAAAATAAATTTTATTGTTATCTAAATGAAAATTAATGATTGGGGTTACTATGATCTTATATATATGACATATATAATCAGTTAAAAAAGTACATGAAGTTATTCAAATTTAATTTATAAAATGAGATTAAGAAGAAAAAAAACGTAACTTCCCATTTTTTTTTTAGTTAACAGGATGTTGGAAGAATTGAAACAAGAAAGGAGGTTCTTTGAGAATAATAATTTTTACTAGGAAAAGAATGTGTATAATAGTAGGGACATTTATTTGGGTCAAACTCGTAGCTAATAACTATGAAAAAAATAAAAAAAGTGCAAAGATTAATAAATTAATGAAAACCAAGTGCACTAGAATTAGAAAGAAAATATAATCATTAAAACTTGCCCTGAAACTGAATTTTCTCTCTATTTGAAGCTGCAAGTTAGATTTTATTAATAAAAATGTTGCCAGAAAGATTCGATCCTGCATCCCTTGGGTGGTAGTTTCAGCCATCGCCAATGGCATCACAACACCTCTTGATAATTCTGGGTGCCACATTAATTATTTATCTACATTTTATATATATATATACACCTATATACATAGGGTTTCACCCGAAGCTTGCGGGTGGCGTGGCACCCCCACGGGCCTATATAGATCCGCCCCTAAACGTATTCAATATACTTGTGTAAATTCAATTAGCTTTTGACTATTACGTAAATAACTACACGAGATATAAACGTATAAAAATATATACTCGATGGACAATATATTTATTTTATTGAAACGTAAGTATATACTCGTTTTCATAAACTTATTTTTAATTTTTTTTAACGAAACCGACTCTGTCCGTCGCTTTTAGTATAAAAATAAAGAAAAATTAAAAATAAATTAAAAAATGACGGACAGTGTCGTTTTCATAAACTTATTTTTATTTTTTTTAACGAAACCGACTCTGTCCGTCGCTTTTAGTAAAAAATAAAGAAAAATTAAAAATAAATTAAAAAAACGACGGACAGTGTCGTTTTCATAAACTTATTTTTTATTTTTTTAACAAAATCGACTCCGTCCGTCGCTTTTAGTAAAAAATAAAGAAAAATTAAAAATAAATTAAAAAAGCGACGGACAGTGTCGTTTTCATAAACTTATTATTTTTTTTTTAACGAAACCGACTCTGTCCGTCGCTTTTAGTAAAAAATAAAGAAAAATTTAAAAAGCGACGGACAGTGTCGTTTTCATAAACTTATTTTTTATTTTTTTTAACGAAACCGACTCTGTCCGTCGCTTTTAGTAAATAATAAATAAAAATTAAAAATAAATTTAAAAAGCGACGGACAATGTCGTTTTCATAAACTTTTTTTTTTTTAACTAAACCGACTCGGTCCGTCTCTTTTATTAAAAAATAAAGAAAAATTTAAAATAAATTAAAAAAGCGACGGACAACGTCGTTTTTTCTAAAAATTAATTTTCTTTTTTTAAAAATAATAGCGACGCTATCCGTCGCTTTTATTAAAAAAAAAACTATAAATTATTTATTAATTGTTTGGCACAATAATCCGCGAAAATAAGCGACAGACATTGAGACGCTGTCCGTCGAGTTTAATAAAAATTTAAACGACGGACAGCGTCGCTTTTTCAGTCGCTTTTTTGGAGCGACGCAGTCCGTCGCTTTTTTGTCCGTCGTTTTTTTGCCTTTTTTTAGTAGTGGTAGCTCTTTGTGCCCTTCCTCTACCTATGGGTTGGCCATGACCCCTGCCTCATCCTCAGATAGGGGCTCCTATATCGGGTGTTGGCTCAACATCTCTAGCATCCCTGGACCTAGTCCTCACCATCTACATAAAAAAGAATGGAAAACAAGTTTAGAACATTGGGTATGAACAACCCGTATGATAAAGAATAAAATTAGCGAAGCTTTTCCTAAAGACATCTTATAGCCTCTCGAAGATAGATACAGATGTCAACGAACCAATCTGTGAGACTCTATTAAACATCCTTCTCGTAAACTTATGATACCGGTGAACCTGGAGCTCTAATACCAATTTATCATGACCCAACAGTTGAGATCATTATGGAAACTACCCCGAACCAACCTTGGTAGTTAAGCCAAACACCCAAAGAGGAAAGAAGATTAAGTTAATACACAAAGTAACACAAAATGAGACTTTAAAAATGAAGTCAAGTTATCATAAATCCAAAATAAGCGAAAGTATGAAGTAAATGACATAAACACTCCCAAAATCTGGTGTCAAAAGTACAAGAGCATCTAAGACGTAACTGAGCCTAAAAATATATCATTTGTCTTTGAATATGAAATAAATACATGAAAAGGATAGAAGGAGATCCAAACATTATCTCTGGACTGTGGATCGTGCCAGTAACTCGAATCAACCACCAAATAGCATGATCAGCTGCAACATCTCGTACTCGAACTAAGATCTACAAGAAAAGGGCACAATAGGGATGCATACGGTCCACTTGTACTCCGTAGCTATCATAGACTGACTGAGCAAAGTAGAAAATAATACGAGTAGTGAAATACTATGAGCACGTCATCTACAAACAGAAAAGTTCCCAAACGATAGCTCACACTGTCTCCACTAAAGATTCTACTATATAAACGACATCAAATAGAAATAGGAATTCATGAAAGTACATAGAATTGATTACACATCAAGTAATACATAAAAGAACACATAAAATGCAATGAATGATGAAGTAAATAGTTTAAAAATCATCTCATGACTTTCTGTACACACTTATCGAGCCTCAATGCTCCCAAAATAGGACCCATGGGGGATTCGCAACCCGTATACTATCTCAGAATCTCAACCCACCTCTTCGTCTTATGTTCACGGATCAAGGTTTTCATGAAAATATCTCATTTTCTTTCAAAACAATATTCCTCAATGGTACCGATATCTCATGAATGTGTATCTATGAATGAGGATATAATACTCACAATCAAATCAATATAAAGATAACAATCAATTCAATACATGTATAAGTATTCCTAGAATCAACTCAATATGTCAACATTTTATGATATCAGTTCTAGTTTGGCACCATTGGAACAAATATATATGTAAGACATCATTAATATCACATCAACTAATAACTCGGGAATTTCTATCATGATAAAGGCAAACAATGCTCATTAAGGCCTATAATATCTATTCAAGCCCCTGCATGGGCATCACATTATGAATAAGGCATTTAAGTGCACAAATAAGGCCAATGATATCAAATAAAGCCCCCCACATGGGTAACACACAATATCTAGTATAAGTCAACAACAATGAGAATATAGACCCCCACACGGTCATCTTGCAATTTATAATAGCTCAAGAAATAATTCTCATAGTTATTTTCCCCTACCCATAGCATGCTTTACTTATTTATTAACTATTTGGCCCTGTCTGAAGAAGGTTAAGCCATAACCTACCTCAAAGCGTCGAAATCTAAGCCTAAAGTCCTTCAACACAGAGAATTTCCCTTTCAAACGGTCTTATAATAAACTAAAATATATAAATACAATATCTATGTATTAAAAGAAAGCTAATGATACTCATATTGACCATATTTAGGTTGGGTTGAAAGTGGGTTCGAAAAATGGGTTCAAAAATGAAAGGGGTAAAATCAAAATTTTATTTTAGAAATACATTCCCCAAGGTTGTAGGAGTTTACAGTTTAAAACCCATGTGAAAACTAGTTAAAAATGAGGTACAAATAGAAGAAAAACCATTTAAAATCCTCAAAATCCCATTATGAATTCAAGATTAAGGAGTGTTTTTGATAATATAAACAATGTAAAGTAATGAAATTAAGGTTTTGGAACCTACCCCAAGATCAAATGGTGATGAATACCCTAAAAATCATCCAAATCCAAAGCTCAAATGTCCAAAAATAGCGAAAAATCGCAAAAAGGGTATATATATAGCGTTGGCCACTTAAGCGGCTAAATAGTCGCTTAAGTCACCACTACTTAATCGTCTGGGACGTCTCAAAAGTAACCAATCCACAGATGGCCAGACTTTCCTTAAGCAGTCCCCGCGTCGCTTAGGTGACTTTCGCTAAAGTGACCCTTTGGTCGCTTAAGCGACTTCTGCTTTAGTGACCAATAGGCCGCTTAGGCGGCTGCACTAGCTAATGCTGCCTTAGCTACTTTGCTAAGTTACCGATCGACCCCTCGAGATTTGTTCAGAATTCTGTGAATGCAAATGAACTATGCTACAAGGCTATTTTCAATGTTATGGACTCAATGACAATGTCAGATTTTCGAAAAAGGATTGTTTTCAACAAATTAACCCCCAGAATCCTTAAAAGCCTATTTAAACTAGTTTTCAAATGGAGGTTCAAAATGCAAACTAATAGTTCCAAAACTGAACCAACCCTATTACTAACCCAAATTCGACATTTTGGATCTAGTGGAACTGTCCAAATCGCTATCTGGCACTTGAAATATCAAATATTGACCAAAGTCAACTATAGGACTTTTACAGCTTCCAAAAAAGTCAAACTCTTCGAAAACCCTCTTGAAGGCATTGGGAACCATGCCAACCATCCCCATACCCCAAAATCAATATGTAACAACTACGGAGAAGGGCAAAATGGTCAAATCACATAAAAAATAAAATTTTACAAATCAGGTCACTACACAAATGAACAGTAAAAAACTTGTTAACTTATACACTATCAAAGAAAGTAGTATTTGTGGGGATATATTGCAGTTAATTCTAACTGGCTGCCAAAATTAGAAGGAAAAGAGTAAAACAATATTCAAAGACTGATTCACATGAAATCAAGACCATTAACATACCACTGAGATGAGAAGAAAATACTGTTAGAGATGAAATAAATTAGGACATTAGAGCACTCTGGAGATTCGTAGTTGAGAACGTCCTTAGGAAACAAAAAAATGATAAGGTTAACAAACAATTGAATGGTAAGCTTACATGTAGAGCTCCGCCCTTCCCTTCTCCTTTACCCTCCCATATCTCAAGAATCGGTATGTAAAGTTACAAATTCAGCATAATCAGTAGTTTTCAGAGAGTGAATACAAAAAATGTGTTACTTGACTTCTAAAATATAAAATGAAGATCTTTTGTAGGATAATTATCAAGATATATGTATTATGATTGTCGATTCTCCATAATTTGATTTTGTGATTTTGATGAGCATTAAGGACCTTATCAGCCAAAATGATTAGATCTCAGGAATTGTGAAATAGATTTTTGAATTTACCTTGTCAATTTTTTGTTTATAGTCAATGTTTCTAATTATAATCACGTGCATTATTCTTTTCTTGTTTGCAAGTAGGTGGTTTCTTATAAATAGTTGTTTGGTGCAGCTCAGCTTCTTTAAGTTTTATGGAATTAGCTGGCAGTTATATCTTCTGTTTTTCTGTTGTTAAAGCTAACTTAAATTTTTGCATATTTATATTGCTTTAGATTCTACACACTTATATATACTAATACAGTTTATCAGTGTTTGTGCTTAGTTTTATTGTTTGAGTGATGATTAAACACCTCAACACTTGTTGTTGTTGATATAGAATTGCATACTTACAATCTCATTGAGCATTCCTAAAGTCTCTGTAGCTTTCTTTATGTAGACATATGAGATAAAGGTATTAGGATAATAATAAGCGAAACAAATCATGTGAGAGACAAGTTTTAGCCCCTATAGGAAAAATAAAAGTTAACTGAGATTAGTCGATATTTAGTTCCTACTTAGAGATAATTCAGATACCTAGACTCTATCTTCCATTGTCATAGAAATTGTATTCTAAGTTTGTTTATTGCCTTTGAGTTCTAAGATTCATTTTCTGAGTTATACTTTTATTGTTTACCTCAATCTTTTCTTCAAGCCGTACTCTTGATTTTCCTTCTACAAGTTTGAAGAAAATAAATAAACACTTAATTTTAAAGGTCAAAAAATGCAAACCAGAATTGGTAGCAGATTGATAACTAAACGACGTCATGATGAAGAAGCACGACCCTATATTCAACAATTAATGAAAGCTCAGAGCTTATCTCAAGCCCAAACACACAATGATAACAATTTTGTTGGCACTGTTGTTAAGATGAATGATGAGTTAGGTTCTTTTTGAAACTTGAATTATAGATTATCTGTAAAATATGATCTAAATATATGAGAATATATTTGGTAAGTCAAAATTTGAGAACTTATGAAGATATGTATTGTTCTTTACTGTGTTCTGCTCAGTCCCTTAAGTGTTGGAACTGATTTTTTTTTTTCATATGCTTAGTATCTGGAGTGAGTTCTGAATCCATTTTAGGTCCTTCAAAGATAAGAAAAGTTCGTGGACCTACTTTGTTAAAAGATGTTTGAAATATATACTCGAAAAAGACAATAGTTGTGCAGTTTAATAGTCATAATTTGAAAAAGAGGGCCAAAAGATTTCTAGGCATCATTGCTAGAAACCCAGATTTGACATTGTTAAATATAAATGATTGACGAGTATTTGATAAGAAGAAAATATAAAATTGGTAGAGTTTGTGAGGGTATGAATATATATTATTAACAAAGTATCATTTCTTTTTATACATGATAGTATCTTGTTTACTTTTGCTCTATCTTTTTAGAAAAATTCTCAATTTTGATATACAGAGAAGAGTTTGTGAAAAAGCCAATAGGAAAAAAATGAAGGAACTATAAATGTCATTTGGAGGCTATGTATGTGATCAAGTATAAGATTAGAGGTGCCTTGATGAAAAATATACCAAGTCACATACCAAGGGATCAATGGACTGATCTTATCTCTTATTGGCTATCTAATGAAGCAAAGGTTAGTGATTACTCCTCTTAATTAAAACTGACCTAAAGAATAAAGAGTTAATTGCAGTTCTGGGATAAAAGTTTATATTATTAACAAGAGCTTCAACGATGAGTTATGAACAGTGCATAGGAGGAAAAGTTAAAAAGCACTATAAAGATTTTCTTTTTTTCTCATCTCAGAGAATCCTTTAGAAGATCAGAAAACTATGTCTTTAGTATATTTATTTGTAGTTGATTTCTTCAACTGTGAGGAGAGCATTAAATTTGGTCTCGTCTAGCATGTTTTATACTAACTCTTCTCTACAATAATTTTTCTAAGTGTTCTTTTTTTTTTTTTTTTTTTTTTTTTTTCTCATTTTAGAAGTGTAGTCAAGTAAACAGAATCAGTAGAGCTAAGCAAAAGATTCCTCACTCAAGAGGATTCAAAAGCATTGTAACTTTAGTGAACGAAATGGTATTCATGTGTAAATTACATACTATAAGATTTTACAACTCATTTTTGTCATGCCTAATTTATTTGGCATTAATTTAACTTTGTTAGGATATTGATTGAATAGAGCCTACACGTGCAAAAATTTACATATCAACTCATTCAAAGTTTATGGATGACAGACCACTGAATGAGGAGTCTTCAAATGCAGTTGTAAGATTTCTTAGATAATTTTATCTTTTGGTACTTAAACTGAAGTTTTAAATATATCTTTTAATCATATTTTGCTAGAAATTTAGAAAACTATGTCTTTAGTATATTTATTTGTAGTTGATTTCTTCTACTGTGAGGAGAGCATCAAATTTGGTATCGTCTAGCATGTTTTATACTAACTCTGCTCTACAATAATTTTTCTAAGTGTTCTTTTTTTTTTCTCATTTTAAAAGTGTAGTCAAGTAAATCGAATCAGTAGAGCTAAGTAAAAGATTTCTCACACAAGAGGATTCAAAAGCATTGCAACTTTGATGAACGAAATGGTATTCGTGTGTGAATTACATACAATTAGATTTTACAACTCATTTTTGTCATGCCTAAGTTATTTGGCATTAATTTAACTTTGTTAGGCTATTGATTTAATACAGCCTACACGTGCAAAAATTTACATATTAACTCATTCAAAGTTTATGGATGGCAGACCGCTGAATGAGGAGTCTTCAAATGCAGTTGTAAGATTTCTTAGATAATTTTATCTTTTGGTACTTAAACTGAAGTTCTAAATGTATCTTTGATTCTAATGGATTAAAATTTTTAAATATATCTAATTGCTTTCTAGAACTTGTGGATATCATTTTTTATTCAGCTTATGATTCTAATGGAATCATTGATCAATTGCTAGGTTCAGATATTTGAAAAGTCTAATTACTAGACTTAAATTCTAACTGAAAATTGATTGGAAAAAATTGGATAATGAGAGCTTTTATAAGATGTGAATAGTCACATATAAGATGAATAACTACTTTGTTAAGCCCAGATTGCCACACATTAGTCTCCTCTAAGGCGCACTAGGATGATCACCTATCAACTTCTGGTACATCACTTTAATTGAGAAGGTGTGAATCTTTAGCAAATCAGTTTCAGTCATACTTGCCTCCTCAATATGTTTTTGAGCCTTCATTATCTTCTGAACTATCCAGCATGCTTGCTTAGGCCTTGCACCCCAAAGGGCTCCACTTTTGCTAGAAATTCTGACACATACTTTCTATCAAATTTATGATTTTCTTGGGCAACAGAAATAGTTACGACCAGTAGGCCTGGATTGAGAATAATACTGATTTTAAAAGTTGCAGCCTGCCAACATCTTTTGTAAAGAGTGCATTGTAACAATCACTTCTGGGGGCTTTACTATCAATATTATTTGTTATAGCTGCCAGTACCTTCTCTCTAGTTACAAGAACCACCAATTGTAGTTGTTGTTGTCTATTAAACACTTTTCCTTATTGCATAATATCATCCCAAAGATGTATTAGAGTCTCCAAGTTTTAGCCAATCGGTTCTAACTTCTAATATGAATTGTTGACTGAATTGAAATTGATTCATTGTTTTAAAACTCGACGTAGTTACTAGTTTGGGATTCGGTTCCTTACTTGATTCATTATCTAAAAAACTCTCAGGAAATAATGAAACAGAAGTTGAGTAATAACGAGACACCTATTGAACAACCTCATGGCAGTGTTGCTTGGAAAGAAGACGTGTATTGTCAAGTGTTGGGAAACGACAAAAGTGGTTATTTTCGTGATTTAGAACTTGGATTATGGGCAGTAAATCTTTTTGACAAAGTGTTTCTTCTAATGGTTTGTTTAAGGAGGCTGCTCATAAGTTAGAATAAGAGATAAAGGGATTAAAGAAATTTAATAAAAGGCAGGATGAAAAAATGGCTTTGATGAAAAAAATCAAGAGATTCTAGTTTCATAATTATCATGGACGAGACAAGTCATGTGGAAATATGCTCCTACTAAAAATTTTGGACAAGTGAGATCTGACTTCAAAGTTTTAAACTTTTGTTCTTAAAATTTAGCTTTACAAGAAAATTCGGTTAACTAGTATATCAATTTTTGCTAGATTCCCGATGCCAATAGTGGTAATGAACAAGCAATATAAAAACTACTGATTCTCTACATTCTCAATGGTAGGTTCTTTATCATTTACGATTTATATTAAAAGTTAAACAAATTCGACCTAAAATTAGATCGTCTACATAGTACTAAAAAAAAACTTTATGGATAATTTTCATCTTTGATTTTACTATGCAAGGGTGGTTGTTTTGTGATATTCTTGATGGACTATTTTAAACTTGTACCAAATGAAGTAAATGCTGCTGCAAAATTTTGAACAGTCTTCTGGAGGAAGATAATAAAGTTTTTCTATTGTTTATACTCATAGCAAAAGAACTGAAATGTTTGATAGCTTGTGAAATGAAGACTTCTAACAAAAGAACTCAGATGTTTGATAGCTTTATGAAATGAAGACTTCTTGCTTTTTTTATGAGAACGTGAAGGAAACATACTTTTTGTGCAGCTGTTTTGGCTTGTTTATTTTGTTATCCTTTTGATTACCTAGTGTTTTTTTAATTAATTTCTCTTGTGATTACTCTCTTTGATGTTATAAGATAGTTCTTGGTGAAATACGTCGATTAAGATGAATTTATGACCTATTTTAGCATCCATAATAACCACCATTAAAACAAGTTTTTAAGAGGTAATTACTGCATTTTTAATAGCATTAATTATGGCAGAAAAATATGTTGGATAAAATATTTTTAAATTAGCTTTAGTGGCTATATTGATTGCCACTAAATAAATACCACCAAAAGCAATCATTTTTAGCAGCACTAGTATATGGCTTTACTAGCATTCAGAATAAATGTCACTAGAGGCTTTAGAGACTCTAGATTGCATGACATTTAATCAAATGTTGCTACATTTGTGGTAATAAATATTATCGCTAAAAGGTAAATTTATTGCCGCTAAAACTCTCTTTTGTTGTAGTGTTTCAAGAATCAAGACAATATCAAAGAGATGGACTTTAGTTAAATATGATTATATAATACTTCTAAAAGCCAAGTTATGAGATGTGGCGTGGTAGCTGGTTAATCATGTAACAAAGTTGTAAGGATTCTTTCTCTGCATCCCACTACATTATAACTTATCGTAAATACTTATTTGTATGGAATGTTTACATTAAATAAATAGAATTTACCATGTTATCTCATTTAATGAAGTGAAACTTATATTTAATTAATCATGCATATTTAAGTAATAATTATTATACTATTATACTCAAACATATATTATGTATTCATTGCTTAAATATGAATATTTTCAAACATATATTATGTATCCATTGCTTAAATATGAATATTCTATGCGTATAAGTTTTTACCGTGAAGATTCATATGATTTTCTTTTGAAAGTCATGTGCCGCTATATATCCAACTGTTAGATGGAAGAATTGTTCATACAAGGAATCCGTTAAATATATGACTATAATACATACAGGATGAGAATGGGATACTTTTATTCTTTAGTCTCAAGGGTTGACTTCTTCCTTGTGCGGGTTAAAACTCGTTATTTTTATAGTTATTTTTACACATAAAAATATCTGGAAAGATTAATTTTTCCATTCAGTTTGTAAGTGTTCATAAGAGATTATTTTCACCACTTTATTAAGTCACATGTGAATTTAAGGAAATCTTAGCAGATCAGTTAGTTGGCTACCTGAACTTACTCCTTATTGGTGAGGGTTCGATTTCCCACATTGTAATCTCCTACCCATATCCCTTCCCCTACCCCCAATTTTTTGAAGATAAAAAACATGTGAATTTAAGATTTCAGCTTGACATATTTGACGAAGATTTTTATTACTGGATATCAAAAATAGTGAGTTAAAATGAAAACATATATCAAATGCCAAATATATTAAGGTCCCACTGATTTCTTTTAATATTCTTAGATGAAATCTTGCTTTGTTGCCTATGAATAGGCTGCTCTATTCCACTTCTAAATAACTCAGCCAGGCAACCAAAAACACATAGTAGCATATTATTATTATATTCTTTTCAGGCTAGGCATTGCTTGTTGTCTCTCCCTCAAGGGCTTCTCTACTGCTTGTTCACAAGATTAATCTTTAACATACTAAAGTTGAAGTATGATGGAGAGCTGGAGAGGAGCACTTGAAGGCGTGAGACATACTTCATTGTCTCGATTTATGTGACACATTTTTTTTTTAGTCCGTTTCAAAGAGAATGTCATTTTTCTATAATTAAAAAGAATTTAACTTTAAATTTATTTTTTATACTTAATGAAATGATTTTTAACCATACAAATATCTAAGGATTATTTTAGACCACATATTTTAAAAGTTTTTTTTTTTCTTTCTTAAATTTTGTACAAAGTCAAATGGTATCACGTAAATTAAAACGGAGAAAGTGATATTTTATGATGTTAATTAATTAGTCTTGACATGCATGGCAGCATTTGTTCACTCTCCCTCAAAGGTTTTCGACTTTATTGTCTTACTCTTTGTTTGTGCTAGAGCCAGAGGTCTTTGAGGAGAGTGAACAAATCTTTTATCATGACATAATTGGGGATCACGTCATTCATGTTTTCTCTAATACTGGCTGGTTTAAACTCTTCAACATCTGGACTAAGTGTTTTCTGAGTACAAATAGCTGTTGTCCCACCATTTTTGGTAGCTTGGCATTTACTCCGTCTAAGATCCAATCCTCCCCTTAATATTCTGATGACCCATCAAAGACTTTCGTGACTTGACATCAGTCCTCGAGCACAACGTCTTTCAACCTCGGTCTTAATATTGAGTACCCAGGTGACAAGGTCTGGAGAGCCGGCGAATCATCCTTAAATAGTAGAATCAGCCCTCATTAACTTTCGTTGCGGCAACACATATTCACAACTGCGTGCGAATAATGCATAGACAGTTTGACCGGGTACTTAGCGCAGTCGTACTATGTCCAAGTGATATATGGATACCTCGGTTAGGAAGGCCCGAGAGGTTTTCGTCATTTGTTGTGTGACAAATAGGTAGCTCCCACTTTCAACTTCTGTCAAACCTGTACCTTCAGTCCCTCGGCGGATGCAATGGCGGAGTCAGGATTTTCACTACGGGAGTTCAAAATCGAAAAAAGTGAATAAAAGAACTAGCCGAAGGGGGTTCAACGTCTACTGTATATACATAAAAATAATTTTAACCTTGTCTAAATAGTATAATTTTCCATCGAAGGGGTTTCAGATTGAACCCCCTGACTATAAGCTGGCTCCGCCCCTGGGCGGATGGTCTCAGCTAAGTTGTTAGAAAGAAAGGCAAGAAGGATCTTAATGCTACAAGCTGTAACAATAGAAGAATGCAGCTGTAAATTGCTATAGAAAATCTGCAGAGAAGGAAAGGAGAAAGCTGAAACTTTTTGAGTTCTTTATTTCTCTAGATAGTTCATTACATATGCTTTATATATATATATAATGTATGTGAGGATTACAAACCACAAAATAAGCAAAAATATCTCACACTAAACTAAGTACATATGTGGCTAACTAACGACCACTCATTTTAAACCAAAAGACTTATCTACTACAAAAAATATCTACCATCTAGGAGTTTCTAGAGAAATCTTAGTTTCCTAACACTCCTCCTTAAGATTTTTCATTGAAACTCCTTGAAACGTCCTTTGAAATTCAAACTTCTTGGTGGGAAGAGCCTTGGTTAGAATATCGGCATGTTGTTCTTCACTGCTGCAATGCACCAACTTAACTTCGCCATTCTTCTCGGCATCTCTTAAAGCATGAAATCTGATGTTGATATGCTTCGTTCTTCCATGCTGCACCGGATTTTCAGCCATAGCAATGGTTGATTTGTTGTCAACATAGATCATTGTTGGTTCTTGCGGCAAAAGATCTAATTCAAACAAGATTTTTCTCAACCAAATTCCTTGATTTGTAGCAGATGCAGCAGCCACATACTCGGCTTCCACTGAAGATTGAGCTACAATATCCTTCTTTTTTGTGCTACAAGAAAAAATGCCCGAACCAAAAGAAAAAGAGTAACCAGATGTGCTTTTGTAATCGTCCAAACATCCACCCCAATCACTATCTGAATAGCCAATAAGAGCTCCATTCTCCACACTTCTATACCAAATTCCATAATATGTTGTCCCTCTAATGTACCTCAGCACCCTTTTAGCAGCTCCAAAATGCTTAGTGCTGGGACATTGCATATACCGGGACAATAAACTAGCAGCAAACATTACGTCTGGCCTGGTAGCGGTCAGATACAGCAAGCTCCCAATAAGACTCCTATAAGGTTTTGGATCTGCTCTCTCTTCTTCATCATCCTTCATCAACTTTTCATTCACAACAAGTGGAGTTGCAACAGGTTTGCACTTGTCAAGCTTGAACTTTTTTAACAGATCCAAGGTATACCTCTTTTGGGACAAAAAAATTCCTTCAGAAGATTGAGAAATC
Organism: Capsicum rhomboideum; assembly: GCA_031232105.1. NCBI lineage: Eukaryota > Viridiplantae > Streptophyta > Magnoliopsida > Solanales > Solanaceae > Capsicum > Capsicum rhomboideum. The sequence goes on from CP124710.1 coordinate 17,593,234, forward strand.
TCCATTCCCAGGAAAAACTTCATCTCTCCTAGATCATACATCTCAAAAACTTTTAACATCACATTTTTAACTTCTTGAACTGCAAGAGAATTTTCACCTGTGATCATAAAATCGTCAACATAAATGGATTTCACAATCAACTTCCTGTCAGCTTGCCTTTTGAAGTACAAAGTAGGCTCATTTAGGCTTCTATTGAAGCCTTGAGACAACAAATGAGTATCCAGCCTACTATACCAAGCTCTCGGAGCTTGTTTAAGACCGTAGAGAGCTTTTTTAAGCTTATACACCTTGTCTTCTTCACCTGCAACTATAAAACCTTCAGGTTGTTCAAAATAAATATCTTCTTCAAGAAATCCATTTAGAAATGCAGATTTGACGTCTAAATGGTAAATTTTCCACTTGTATTGTGCTGCAAAAGCAACTAGAAATCTTACTGTTTCATGCCTCGCGACAGGAGCAAACGTATCTCCAAAGTCCATTCCAGGCTACTGGGAATAGCCTTTAACTAAGAGTCTGGCTTTATGCTTGAAGGTGGAGCCATCTAGATTGGATTTTGTTCTGTACACCCATTTGACACCGATGATGTTCTTCTGTTCTGGCCTATCAACCAACTCCCAAGTATCATTTTTATTAATCATGGCAAGCTCTTCCTCCATTGCAGAAATCCAAGCTTCCTGCCTTGCTGCTTCTTCAAATGAAGACGGTTCGACAAGAGCAAAATTGCATTGCTCATAAACTTTAGTTAGTGATTTGGTCTTTAGAATAGAAGAATCAGTAGTTAATTCAACATCTGAATTGTGCTTTGTTCCACCAATAGGACTCGAGGAAGTAACACTGTTTTGCCGACTTGGAGTTGTAGCTGAAGTACTGCCATCTTGGTTCTTTACAACAATATCTCGATCCTATCCATAGTAATTAGACTCGTCCACCACAAGGTCTCTACTGATAAGCACCTTCTTCGTACTAACATTATACACTCTGTACCCTTTTGCAACTGTGCTATAGCCCAATAAAATACAGAGATCTGCCTTGCTATCCAATTTACCTCTTTTAGAATCAGGAACATGTGCATAGCACACCGAACTAAATACCTTCAAGTGTCTTGCAAATGAGTTTATACCCTTCTATGCTTCAAATGGTGTCATGTCTTGGAGTGCTTTAGTTGGTAATCTATTTAGCAGATAGACGGCAGTATTGACTGCTTCAGCCCAAAAATATTTAGGTATCTTCTTTTCCGCCAGCATGCATCTCGCCATCTCCATCACCGTTCTGTTCTTCCTCTCAGAAACCCCGTTCTGTTCTGGAGTGTAGCTCATAGTGAATTGTTATTGAATACCCAAATCTTTACAATACTTGCTGAACTGATGCGAAGTATATTCAGTTTCGTTATCTGACCTGATATACTTCAACCGGCAGCCACTCTCTCTTTCTGCCATAGCTTTGAATTCCTTAAAAACAGGGAACACCTGAGATTTGCTACTAAGAAAGTAGACCCATGTCATTCGAGTTAGATAATCCACAAAGAGAATAAAGTATTTATTTCCACTCAAAGAAGCCTTTCTCATTGGTCCACATATATCTGTATGAACCAACTCTAGCTTTTCCTTCGCCCTCCAAAGACTTTCTTTAGGAAAGGATCGTCTATGCAATTTACCAAATTGACATGAATCACAAACATCTCGGCACATGTCAATTTTGGGTACATCAAGCACCATACCCTTTGATTGTATATACACCAACGAACTAAGGTTGTAATGACCGAACCTTTTGTGCCAAAGCCAAGTATCACTCAATTCAACATTGAAAGAGCAATTTTCAGCAGAATAGCATGAAATTGGAAAGGAATTGTCAGTCATGCTAATTTTAGCTACTTCACATCCTTTAGGATCATATATGACACATTTTTTTATCCTTAAAATTAAGTGAATAATTATTATGAAGCAGCTGAGCAACACTCAACAAGTTTTGAGTCAAACTTGGTACATAAAGAACATCATTAATGATTTTCATACCTTCATCCGCAGGAAATTTTACTGAACCTCTACCTTGAGCTTGCACCAATGCACCATTTCCAAGCTTCACTTTAGTTCTATCAAATCTGTCCAAGCTAACAAATAGATTTTCATCAATTGCCATGTGGCTTGTGCAAGCGCTATCGACATACCAATTGCATCGATCAACATGTGATGAGTGTGAGGCCATGAATACCTTCTCCTCTAATTTTTCAACTTGGTGATCTTCCGCGAAATTTACTCGTTGGGAAGATTGACCACTTTGAGTTTGCTTTTGCCTGCAATACCTCTCAATTTGTCCATACTTCTTACAATATCTACATTGAATAGGAGATCTCTTTGACTTATGCCAACAATTCTTCTCTAAGTGGTTTGTCTTCTTACAAATACCACAAGGTGGAAATTTTCCTTTTCTCGATGATTCACCTTGGTATCCACCAGATTTCACCTCTCCAGAGTGGTCTAAAGAGACTTTTCTGCCTTTCTTTTGTTGCTTGAATTTATGCCTTACTTGAAAGGCATCTTCGACTATCCCTTCACTTCTCATAGTTACCCGTTGCTCTTGGACTTGCAATTTAGAGATCAACTCAGCTATTGAAAGAGTAGTCAAGTCACAAGACTCTTCAATAGCTGAGATTTTTGATTCAAACTTGTCCGGAAGGCTGATCATGATTTTCTCTACAACTTTCTGATCTGGAAAGTTTTCACCAAGTATCCTTATCTGGTTCACAATATCCATCAGCTTGGAAGAGTATTTTTTCACACTATCCGAGTCCTTCATCTTCAAGAGCTCAAACTCCCTCTTCAAAGTTAAGACCTTGACAGACTTCACTCTGTTGCTGCCTTCAAAATCCTTCTTCAACTTATCCCAGGCCTCTTTGGCTGCTTCATAATCCATAATTCTCGTAAACATCACTTCCGTAAGACTTGAATGTATGCAAGTGAGAGCTCTTGGAGATCTAGTCACCAACTCATCATACTTCTTAATTTCATTGAGAGTTGTGTTGTCTCTCAATGGCTGGACAACAGGTTCTCCTCTCTCAACAACATTCCATAAGTTGAGAGCCTTCAAATAAGCCTTCATCTTGATAGCCCAAATATGATAATTCTCCCCGGTAAAAATTGGAGGACCCGTCGTTGGCTGATTTTCTGGTGCCATGTCTTTCCAGCAACTAGATTCAATAACAACCAGAAATTTGAGGAGCTAATCAGCAAGATTTGGTTCAGATCCCTTAAGAAATAAGCTCTGATACCATGTTAGAAAGAAAGGAAAGAAGGATCTTAATGCTACAAGCTATAACAGTAGAAGAATGCAGCTATAAATTACTACAGAAAATCTGCAGAGAAGGAAAGGAGAAAGCTGAAACTTTTTGAGTTCTTTATTTCTCAAGATAGTTCATTACATATGCTTTATATATATAATGTGTGTGAGGATTACAAACCACAAAATAAGCAAAAATATCTCACACTAAACTACGTACATATGTGGCTAACTAACGACCACTCATTTTAAACCATAAGACTTATCTACTACAAAAAATATCTACCATCTAGGAGTTTCTAGAGAAATCTTAGTTTCCTAACATAAGTCCCGTGGCTTATCTTCTGAGATGTTCCCAATATTTCCAATAGTCCCCCTAGTTCGTTAACTTGGAGAATAGTGAAGATGAAACTCTTTCTCTCTCTCTCTCTCTCAATATACGGCCATAAATACTTTCTTCGACTCCTTGATTTAGAGTTACCGAGGCTCGCCTGTCGCCTCCTTATCCCGGTTGTTCAAGGTGAAGTTCGAGTTGCTCTCCCTCTCCCATTCTCATTCTTGTCCTTGTCCTTATCCCCGCCCTTGGCCTAGTCCTACTCCTTGAAGGATGTCCTGGCCTCACATGTCCATATATTTTTTTGGTTGCAGAATATATGTGCACGGAGGCCTGAGATTGCATATAGTGTTAAGTCCTTGACATGGTGTCCTCTTTCCAATGGGCATAACTTGATGTATCAGCAAGGCTTTAGATAATAGATCGAACTACAACCACAACTGTCTATACCCACAGACGATGGCAAACTGTTTACCAAAAAAATCATCATTTTGGTTAACAAATAAAAATTGTAAAAAGGGATTAATTGCAAGTGGGTTAAGGTCGATCAAATTCATTAATTTTCTTTTGGATAAACCACCAAAGTGGGGATTGATTACCAGGATATACATTGCTCAAAGGAATATAAAAATACAAGTGGAAGAAGGTCTAGAGCCTTCTTCCATAGTAATTCTAAGAAAGAAGATAAAAAATGCTTTTGGGGTGACTTCTAGGATTTTCTGTCACCCCCTCTCCTACTTTTGAGAGGGCACTATTATAGGCTTAAAAAGTTGATTCGTCGCTCAATGTGAAATGACTACATGCTTAGCACTGAAAAGGCTACCTAATAACACATTTTAATTAAGCTATGATGTTGGGCTTGAGATTGATTAGGGTAGGTTGGCACAAGGCTAGCTAGGGATTGATTGTTGATCTCACGGAGAATCGTTATGAGAGTCCTCAAGCTATAAATGATTCCTCCCCGGGAGAGAGCCTACTGGCAACCTGGTTATGAAGAAGCCGTAGTTGTCCCTAGGTAGCACCTGTCCAACACCGCACTGGGAACGATCCACCCAATAATTTCCTGGGCCGAAGTAAGCGTTTTTCCAGTTCTTACTTAACCATCTGTCATGGTCTGATTCTTTCTTTTGCCAAAAACAGTTTTTTTTCCCCATCCATGATGTACATAGGTGGTTTTGTTTGGTTATTCCATTTATCAAATTAAATTAATTATATCACTTTTTCTAAATTTATAAATCAATAAAATCAGTTTTTCGAGTCTTTATTTTTAATGGGGAATATTGACCATTCTTATATAGCTCATGAAATTCATGCACTATTGATACATACTTTGATTTCAGTTTTTTGGGGAGGGGGGGGGCAAGTTCTGGAGGTTCTTTGTTCTGCCTATGTTGGAATCAATCAAAATCGTATCAATTAAATTGTGAATTACGTCTATTCAAGATCTCTATAATTTCTTATTCTCTCTCACGTGCTGTTATCCATTGGAGAGAGGAAAATAGTAGAATTAGAATAATACAGGGTGTGTTTTGTATGAATTAAAATAGTAGAATTCAACCACTAATTCTATCCTAATTTATGGTCTAAAATATTACTCAAGGGTCAATTAATCATTAACTAGTTCTATCATAGTCAACCCTTCTCCTTTAATGGAGTTTTAAAGCTAAAGATTTCATTTTTATAGAATTCAAGGTATCCAACAATCAAACCTCATGTTCTAGAATAATCAATTTATGCTAGGAATCATTACAACAACAACAACAACATACCCAGTGTATTCCCACCATGTGGGGTCTGGGGAGGGTAAAGTGTACGCAATCCATACCACTACCTCAGATGAAGTAGAGAGGCTAGGAATCATTAGTTAACAATATAGAAGTAATTCTAGATGATATTACCCCAACTCATAGGTTTTCTCCAAAATCTCATGAACTTAGGGTTCTAATTGTAACACCCCACACCTTCCTAACCCTACTTGACGACATTGCACAATGTTTACTTAGGTGTCGAGATGCCATAAGTATGTGTTTTATAGTGTCATTGATGAAACATTTGATATTGGGCCTAATATGTGTGATTAGACCTTAGTCGGAGGTGTTTGTGACTTCGTGGAGCATTTGTGGGGTTAAAAACGAGACTTGGAGGACCTCCAAACAAAGGATATTAAAGGTAAGAAGTAAGTTAAAGAATAGAACTTGAAGTATCTAACCAAACCCGCAGAGGGCGTGCCAGGCCGCTTTTTGCCCAAAATTTTTGGGCACAGGAAGCAAGGTGGCGCGCCCAAGGGCGTGCCAGGCTGCTTGTGCACACCTCTTAAATGTTGGAAATTTTTCTAAGTCCCAAGGGTGCCCGGGGGCGTACTGGGCCGCTTTTTGCCACATTTATTCTACAACCACGAGCCTATACATGGCATAATTGAAGTGTTATATTTTCATTCCATTTTGATAAGATTATTCGTGGACGAATTTGGCATCCAAATGACCTTTTTACCCTTTCGGTCAAAATAAGTCATACGTGGCTAGAATCACTTGTTTTTGGGATTGAGGCTACGAATATAAATCGCGTGAGTGGGAATATTGTCGTAACACGTATGAAATGATTTAACCATGATAAATTATTGATTTTATTGGATTAAGTGAATTAGGCTCAATAAAGGCCCAAAATAAGGAAAAAGACATGGGCCAAATGGGTCAAATGACCCATTCTTCCATTGATCTTCTAGACATGGCATTTAATGCTATAAAGAGTCGATAAGGATGAATTGAGGTCTTATATAAAGGGCCAAAAATCTGATTTTATTCATTACAAACACACATGCTTTTCTAGACAATTCCAAGAAAACCCATTTAACTCTCAAAACCCTAAGTCATCTCTTGGAGCAAGATCATCATTTTTCAAGCTTGGGTAAGTGTTTAATCTTGTGGTTTAACATATTATATGTATGAGAGATTATGTAGATCATGTTTCTTATGCTTTAAAGTGTTGAACATGGCACTTTGTGTTTTTGTAAAAGATGTGTCATCTATGGAACTTAAATTTGAAAGATGACTTGTGGTTTTGTTGAAATAGCATGGTATGGATGAAATATCAACATGTATGATGTGATTATGTTATTAAACTTGTTATTTTTCTATAAGTGTAAATTATGGGATTTTGGCCGATATGTTGTTATGAGGTGTATTAAGGTGACTTGATGGATTAATTGTGATATGGTGTGAATGAGAAAGTGTAAAGGAGAAACTTTGTTGTGAAATGCTATTGGTATATGATGTTGTGGTCAATGTATGGCATGATTGGGGTTTTGTTGGTATGGCAATGTCGTAAATGGTATTGTAGAGAAGGAAATGACATTTTAAAGGCAAACATGTAACTCATTGTCGTCATATGCATTTATAAGGTAGTTGGTGGTTAATGTAAACTCTGTTATGTATTTGTGTTGTACAGTGAAACATAAGGAAGGAGCTGGGCTATTGTGTTCATATATAGGCTTGTGTATTCATACTTGGAAGGGAAGGTATGTAAGGTTACTATGTCCGTATCCTTCTGCAGCACATAGTATTCACTTTGACATTACACTTGTCCTATCCCGAAATATGCTAAGGTATCCGGTTATCAATTGTCATTATCACATGTTTCCTACTCATTGATCAATTGTGATTCACATGTCTCAGGTTTATTGACTAATGTTCCAAAGATTCAATGGTTCCAATAATGTTATGTTCCAATGGTTCCAATAATGTTATGTTTCCAATAATAGTATTGCTATCATTGTTTTAATCTCAAAGGTAAAGAACAAAGTAATACATATATGTGGTTAATGATTGAGTATGGGTGGTAGCTTTGGGGGCGAAATGCCTAGCTTAAGCCGATCCCGAGATTATTGGATCAGGGGGCAGTCCTAGAGGCATAAGCCTAGCTCGGATAGATCCTGACAGGGGGTAGCTCTAGAGGTAAGAACCTAGCTCGAGCCGAACCTGCTATGTTGGTTTATGGGTGGCAGCTCTAGAGGTAAGAACCTAGCTCGAGCCAAACCCGATGCTTTGATTTATGGGTGGTAGCTCTAGAGGCATAAGCCGCATAAGCCTAGCTCGAGCCGATCCAAACATAACATTATGTTATGTAAAGACCCACTGATCAGTCGGGGCCCGAGTACATAGTGACACAAGAGATGATGTATAAGCATAGAAGTAAAGAAGCAAAGAGATATAATGAAAGCAATACACATGGTTTCCAAAGTGTAGAATTGTAACTTATCCATATTAAGTATTCACTTATATTTGAGTTCTTTGACGTATTTACATATCATACAGTTTCTTATGAGCCTTACATGCTCAGTACATTCTTCGTACTGACGTCCCTTGTGGGACTTACCTTACTTCCTGCAGGCGCAGGTGCTAGTAGGCCTCCACAGTAGGTTGTCAGTTGTTTGCGGATCATTGGTGAGCTCCAGTTAGTTCGGAGCTTCTCCGAGTCACAGTTGTACATGTGTTTTGGTATTTTATATGTTCTATAAAGCGGGGACTTGTCCCGACTTTTAGTTGGTCTTGTAAATGCATCTGTTAGAGGCTTTTGTAGACGTATGTGGGTGTATGAATGTAAGATATACATGTCGTTTTTGACTTTATGGCCTAGACGACCAAGTTTCACATATGTATATATATATCACATGTTCCATGATTTTTGTTTTTAGCCTTTTTGCTTGTACATGATAGTTGTATTTCTTAGGTCATGCATATGAATGAATATAAGCAAAGCTTAGTTCCCTCGGGCCTTATCGGCTACGGGTGCCAATCCGCCTAAATGGGATTTGGGGCGTGACACTAATCCCTAAGAATTTCATCATTAAAGATTATTCTAATGATTCTAAGATGTTATTGGATTGAAATACGGAGAAGATGATGGAAGAACTTACGTCAATGAAGAATTTCCACCCTAAAACTTGAAAAATCGCCCTCCTAGGGGATTGGGATGAAGTTTTTAAGTTACAAATCCAAAAATCATCCAAAATATTCTTAAGTACTACATGTCTTTCGCTGCAGAGACATTCAGCGACCCGAGTGTCGCTACAACAATCAACTTTTCAGCTCAAACAGTCTTCAGTAAGACTGTCATAACAATTTAATCCGAAAGCGGATTAACGAACGGTCAGAGACATTGGAAAGAAAACTCAAATAACTTTAATTTGGTGGGTATTGGCCCCATAAATCATTATATTCTAGGAGTGATAGTTTGAAGTTGGCTCTATTTTAAACATAGCTCGAAACTCAATCGGTAAAAACACTTCAAACTTAACTTTGTGTTGGGGGTATTCTATGACCTTAGTTCATGTATAATGCACTCCCATACTAAAGAATTGACACTATAACCTATGATGAATGAGGTTCTTATGCCTTTACCGCAGACGACGAAATGAGTCATTACAATCGAGAAGGTATAATATTCTTATAGCAAAATACCTGAAACTACGTGTGCCAATGTAGGAAAGGGTCATGCCATAGGTTTGGGTAGCTTCTTTTTAAGCCCCTGGTAAGCGATCAGTATAGATTTTTAGTTCTGTTATGCTCTATGCCCTAGCAAGGCATAGGACAGCTTTCCAATCAGGTGATGATTGGACATCATGAGCTCACATGGTGTTATGTCGGTTGTGATAAACTCTCCAACACAAAAATTATGAGTTAGTTGTTGAATTTTGTAAATCTATAATGTCATGAAATTACTAATTTTCTATATTTGGAGAATTTTGTGTTTGCAACACTATCTATTTAATAGACTCATTCTCTTTCTTCATACCTTAACTTAATTTCAAGAACATAATGTCATGACCCAACTAACTGGATCGTGTGGGTACCAACTCTAGTCCCCCTAGATAAGAGAACCCTTACCACTCATTTCAAAATGCATGCAAAAGTCAATAAGAAATGACAAAATACCTTTTTTTGTTACATCTAGTTTACAAAACTTTTAATACAACTGAAGCTTTTTCCCAAGGGCTTAGTCTAAACTGGTACAAGAGCTACTATGAGGAAGTACGAAACATACCACATGACCTAGCTTCCACCGTAGGGGCAATCAAACAAGATAGGATACTTGTCACGCATATCTGCTTTGGTCTCTCAAGTGGCCTTCTCAATAGGATGGTACTTCCACTGGACTTTCACAATCCTACTCTCTTTAGTTCTGAACTTTTGAATATCTCAATCAAGTATTTCCATCGATTCCTCCTTATAAGAGAGGTTCTTATCTAACAACACCGAGTCCCAATGAATGATATAGTCACCATCCTCATGGTACTTCTTAAGAATAAAGACATAGCATACCGTAGGGACTCTCGATAAACTTGGAGGAAATGCAAGTTTGTGAGCCATTAGACCCACGTTGTTAAGAATTTTGAATGGACCAATATACCATAGGCTATTCTTACCCCTCTTGCCAAACCGTATCACTCCCTTCATGGGAGAAACCTAAGTAGTACATGTTCACCCTTCTTGAAGAACATGTCTCTCACCTTGCAATCTGCATAATTCTTCAATCGACTTTGGGCTGCCAAAAACTTATCTTAAATAAACCTTACCTATTCTTGAGACTCTTTTACCAAGTCACCCGCCCCTTTACCCTCAACATGCCACTAGCATCAAGAGTGGCCTCACGGGCCTCACCACACACCACCTTATTCTGAATTTTATTCAACCTTATATCTTCAATCTGCTTAGCCTTGATTTGATAAAGGAATGTTCACTTTGGCTCAACACTAGCGAACATTTCACCCCTTTCGGACACCCCAAACTGCATAAACCGCATTGCTAGAGTTTGAATCACTCTAGCTAAAGGACGCTTTGTTACATTCAAACACGCTAGACTTCCCATACTTACAACTTTCCTGGTCAATGTATCAGCCACTACATTGGCCTTTCCCAAATGATACTGAATAGTAACATCGTGATCCTTTACCAACTCCTTCCACCACCCCTGCCTTAGATTTAAGTAATTCTGAGTTAACACATGTTGTAGGATATGATGTTCTGTGAAAACCTCACACTTGACACCATATAGGTAGTGCCTCCATAGTTTGAGTGCAAATACCACTATTGCCAGCTCTAAATCATGAGTTGGACAATTCCTCTTATAGACCTCCAGTTGCCTTGAAGCATAAGTTATCACATTCTTATCCTGCATCAATACAACACCCAAGCCAGAATATGAAGCATTATAAAACACTATAAAATCCTTACCTTCAATGGGTAAAGTAAGGATGGAAGATGTGGTCAAAAGAGACTTGAGATTTAGAAAGCTCTCTAAGCACTTGTCAAACCAAAAGAAAGGTACCTCCTTCTTTGTCAGCCTTGTCAAGTGAATAAAAATCAAGGCAAAGCCCTTGACGAATCTCTGGTAGTAGCCAACCAAACCTACGAAGCTATGAACTTCAGACACAGAGGTAGGGCTAGCCCAATTCTTAATTGCATCTATCTTTTGGGGATCTACAGTACCCCCTTTTCATAAACCACATCCCCAAAAAGGATACAGACGACATCCAAAGCTCACACTAAGAGAATTTTACTTAAAACTTCTTCTCTCTCAATATATCTAAGACAATAGGCAAATGCCCTGCATGCTCCTCCTTACTCTTAGAGTAAACCAAAGTATCATCAATAAATACAATAATAAATAAATACAAGAAAGATTTAAAGATACCATTCATCAAACTCATGAAGGTTTTTGGAGCATTAGTCAACCTAAAGGACATCACTAAGAATTCATAACGCCAATAACGAGCCCTGAAAGCTATTTTGGGAATATCCTCAGGCCGGATCTTTAACTGGTGATACCTGGGCCTCATATCTATCTAGGAAACACTGAATCACCCTATAACTGGTCAAATAAATCATCTATTCAGGGAAATGTGTACTTATTTCGGAAGGTTACTTTATTCATCTGCCAATAATCTATAAACATTCTCATACTACCATCCTTTTCTTGACAAACAACACTAAAGTATCCCTACGATGAAGCACTAGGATGAATAAACCCCTTATCAAGAAACTCTTCCAACTGAGTCTTAACCTCTCTTAATTCAGTCGAAGCCATCCTATAGGGAGGAATAGAGATAGGGCGAACACCCGAATCTAAATCTATACAAAAGTCAATGTCTTAGATCTGGAGTCATACCAGGTAAATCAGTAGGGAACACTTCCTAGAATTCACACACTATAGGAAGTGACTCAATAGATGGGACCTCTGCATTAGTGTCCCAAAGACGTGATAAGAAGGCTGAACACCCTTTCCCTACCAAAATTTTAGCACAGACGAACGAAATGATTTTTACTGAACCAGGCTTATAAACACCCTCCCAGTCTAGTTTATCCATCCCCAGCATGTCTAAGCTCACAGTCTAAGCATTATAATTCCAAATAGTATGATACAAAGATAGCCAAGTCATACCCAAAATAATATCAAAATCTAACATATCCAAAATCACGAGGTCTACCCAAGTCTGAAAACCCATAAACATCACTGAACAAACACGATATACTTGAGTCACTACCATAGAATCCCCAACCGAAGTAGATACATAAATAGGTGAATCAAGCATATCACAAACCATATCTAAACCCAAAGTAAATTTAACATACACAATGGAAAAGTAGAACCCAAATTAAACAAGACTGAAGCCATTCGATCACAAACAAGAATGGTACCTGTAATAACTCTATTTGATACCTTCGTCTCAGATTTTCTCGAGAAGGCATAGCAATAGGCCTTGTCATCAATTTGAACGACTCTCCTTGCAGGCTGTGAACCACCTCTACCAGCATTACCGCCACCCCAATTACCATAACAGCTCACCTGATAACCACCACACCCACCTTGTGGAGGACCTCAACTATTTCCTCCACCTCCTCTATCGGCCGAAGCCAAAGCTTTGGACTACTGCTGACCTTGAAAACCTGACTATCTACTATTAGGATAATTCCTCTTATAATGCCCAATTCTGCCACAGGTAAAGCAAGTTCAATCTAATGAAAGTCGGTTAGCAGAAGAATATGAAGCTCCTTGGCTACACATACCAGAAGGCTATTGAGTGGTCCCTGACAGACCCCTTATAGAAACTAGCAACTGGCTGTATCAAACATACAGAGTAGGCCTGAGAACTGTGGCCTTTAGAGTAGGATCCACTAAAGTTGCCTGCATTACATGCCTTCTTTCCTACCATTTTGGCATACCCATCCTACCTAACTCCCTCTACTTTCTTTAAAAACTTCACTGCCACATTAAAGGTCTTTCCTGAGAAAGTCATCTATAGCGCTGAGACTTGTAAATTAGTATTCAAACCCTTTGCAAAGTGGAAAACCCGCCCTTCCTCAGTATCAAGCAATTGGGTAGAAAGCATGTACAATGCATAGAACTTAGCCTTATAAGCTACAACAGTCATATTGCCTTGCTCAAGGGCGAGAAACTCATCTTCTTCTTGTCACACAAGGTGGATGGTACATAGTTCTATAAAGATAAAGTGAGGAACTGAGTCCAAGTCAATGGAGGCAATGCTAAAGACCGACACTCCACTTATGACCTCCACCACTGCGTAGCATCTCCTTGTAGTTGGAAAGTCACAAACTCTACTCCATATTTCTCCATAATCCCATCTTGTGCAACCTCTCATGGTAGTCCACAATAAATTCAAAGTCATCCTCCATCTCATAACCACGAAAAGCTTGGGGTTTCATCTTTAGAAACTTTCACAATAATTCATGCTCATTTTCAGTCATAACAGGACCCAATATTGGACGAGAAAATACTTTTGTCCCAGAAATCTCATCCATCCTAGGGGCTAATGCAATAGCATGGTATACCCCCAGATGCTGGTGAACATGCACTGTAGGCATGGCCCCAGTATCAGCCAGCCTACTTAAAAAACCAAGAACTTGCTTAATTAGCTCTAAAAACATCTGTAGAGGGGTTGCACCTCCCTGAACTGGTGTGATATCCTCCAGTTCTAGAATCTCCTCATTCATTACCTCATCATGGTGATCCTCAAGTAGGGGAGGTGACTAAGATATCTGCCTAGTTAGGTTAGCTGCAGCCTGGACTCCACCCTTAACGGGTGCTGCCCTACCTCTTTCCCTTTCTCTACCCCTCTTCTTTTCTCGATCTCTAACTATGGGTTCCGCGGCTAGCGTAGCTAGTGTGGGAACCTCTAATCTAGGTTTGCTCTCTTATTCACCATCTACGAAAATAATAGAATGAAGAGGTCGGATACCAATTTGGATCACCAAATATCAATTGGAATCAAGTGATAGCACAAAATAAAGAAGAAAGTGAAGTTTTTCTAAAATCCAATAGCCTCTCGAAGAAAAGTACAGATATCTCCGTAATATTCCGTAAGACTCTACTAGACTCATTCTGGTACGATGAGATCAACGAACACTAGGGCTCTGATACTAACTTTTTCATGACCCAAACCCATTGTGATTGGAACTCACACTAACCCTCCGGTTGGAGAACCATCTAACTCGAATTACTACTATCAACACTTAACCATTTTAAATGAGAACAAAATAATTCTATTAAATAAACCAATATATCTAACTGACTAATCGAATATGGAAATAAAATCATCAATTCTAAAACATGCCTAGAAACCGAAGGTCATCGTGCCAGAACATCTAAAATAAACATCCATGGGCACAACCCCAAAAACTAACAATAAAACAAAAATTGTCTTTGCCCAAAAACAAATGGACAAGATGTAAACAAGATAGATCCATGGCTGCCCGATAGATAATTGCTCACCCTTGGATCTGAAGTCGCACTATGGTCTACAAATGAGGTCTCGTCGAAGCCGTTTGAATATGTTCTTCACTCAACAAAAAGAAGAGCACAAGGTACTATCAATACAAAACCACTGTGTTCTAGTAGGAACATAGGCCAACTCAACTTAATCAATGTGAACACTTAACTAACAATTTGTAAACAAGTAGCAAAAACATTTCATCTTTAGCTATAATGCATTTAAATCGGTTTTTCCACCACTATTCCAATTTAAACAATCAACTCAAGTAAACAAATGAATCACCTTTAAGCAAATAGTACTCAACTCATCAAGTCAACCACAAGTGATCTCATAAAAACAATTCAACTTATCACTCCCTCATAAAAATACCTCATTATTGTACATCAGCAAGTATTAACTCATTTTGAGTTAAATATCAAATTATCGGACCACACAAGAATCCAAATATAATGTCAAGTAACCGAACCACTCAATGATCCAATATAATGATCAACATAATATAACCCGATTCACTCAAGGAACTGTCAAACTCTCTATATTATGGTGTACACATATGCTATGGGTCTTATTATTACAAACTAGCCATGACATGTTGGGGACAAGATCAGTCCATGTACCAAATAATCCAGACAAATAGTGCCTGCCACCCTTATTTTTAACCAAGTGTTATACCACCCTTATCCTCCTTAAAATCCACCAATTCAATCATGATCAACCTTTACCGGTTCATCTCACAATAACAAACAGTACCATAAAACAAGTACAATCACATAGTGAGTAAATCAACCACCTTGCAAATCAAACAAGCTCTTTTTTATAAATCTCATTATAGATTATCAATTTCCAAACTTGCATTCAACAATTACCAAGTTCTAATTTCATTAGCATGTATTGTAACTAAATAAACAAACAATCAGTTAACATGAACACATACAATCAAATTGAGTTATAATCAAATTGAGTTTTAACTCCAATTCAACTATCACCTTAATCAATCCAAGCCTTGCAATGCCCCTAAAGACTTGAGCCATGTCCTTTCTCGTAGCTTCATCTTAATCTCAATCTAAAAATAACACGTAGACTACAATTTAACCAATGTTCTAACAGTTCTAGGTATTATAACCTAAAGTCATAACTCTAAGGTAAAGTTCATGAATAATTCCACTACTCTAGGGTTTTCCTACCCCTCATTCTACCCAAATTCACCATACATTATGATTAAGAGACCAAATTCTAGTTTAGAATACTTAATTTACCACTTTTAAACCATTAACAAACAATTCAAATCTCACTTCAAGCATATCATATCAATTCCTCCAACTTAGGATTAAACCCATCATTCCTGCTACAATCAACCTAAGAAGATTATAAATATTTAGGGATTAAATATAGATTAGATTGGTGGAATGACTTACCTCAATGGTGGAATTCAAGAAGAAACTGAAGAAAGTCGCCCAAATTTTCCCCTGAATGACCTCTGAATGTTTTTGGACGAAAAATAATGTATATGTCCAAAAACTGCTATTTATTGCGTTGAGCCCGCTATAGCGGTCCGATTTCCGCTATAGCAGCGTCGCTATAATAGGATTCGCCCACTATAACGGAGCTGACCAAAGTTGACTCCCGCTATATCGGAACTGCTGTAGCGGCCTGCCTCTCGCTACAGCAGGGTTGATGAGGCAAAAACTTTGGTAACTTTTTGGTTATGCCATTTTTACAACACACTCTCAGATTTCAACCTCACGAACTTACCCCTTTACATCAAAGGCTATATCTGGAGTTCTACTGACCCAAATTCCATTCTAAAAGTTTTATGAACTCTCTAATCTCTTAGCTAATAAGTCATAATCTTAAATCATCGAATCACCACCATATCAATTATTGGATTTACGTAGACCACACCATAGCTGACACTTATCCAAAACTAGTGTAGCCTGAAATTTTTAATAGTTTATACGGGGAGAAACTTAACTCAAATTTTTGCATTCTAAGCTATACCATAATAACGGAAAGAGTCATTACAGTTTATTTCTAGAAAGTTTGTCATATTTATATTTCAAACTTCCGTAATTATCGGAGTTTAAGTTCTATAAATAACATGTCAGGCCAAGCGATTCACTTAGGCAACTTGTGTTTCTAAGTAACTGTTACATCCAGGGTGTAGCCTAGTGGTGTGACATAAATCTTACAGATCTCCTTTGGAATCTCACAAAATCGAGCTCTCACGCTTAAAAAATGAGTGGTTTGGGTTCAAAATAGTTAATTGATACTTCCATATACCACTTTTTATTTGCAAATGTAAGGTATCCATTGTGATCTTAACTGGCCTGACTCGAGGACCATCGCGAATGCGAAGAAACCATCGTGATCACAATGAAGGACTTTCTTAATCTGAACTCGATGACACATCGCAAATGCGATGCCAATGTCGTGAATGCGATGAAGGTCCAAGCTCGCCTATCATGAACGTGACCAAGGTGTCGTGAATGTGAAGAGTGTATTAGCCCTACACCAGAATTAGCTGCGACAGCTGAGAAATAAGTCAAAAAATTTTTGATCTAACTCTTGGAATGAGTTGGGAATCCCACAAAAATAATCTGAGGATGCTACTAGCCTAAACTCCACATTCTTCACTCAAAGGAACAGTCAAAATTTCCAACGGAGTTTATCATCAATGGATAATAATAGAAGTCAACTCTAAACTTAAAATTCTAACTTCTCATCCAAATGCTCAAAATTACATCCGAAGTCTCGAAACCCGAACCAACTATGCTTCCAACCTAAAGATAATGTTTTGGAGTTGATGAAATTGACAAAATTCTCATACGAGGCTTAGATATCTAAATGTTGACCAAAGTCAACTATTCCAACTCAAAAGCTTCCAACACCAAAAACTTACTTAAATCCCAATCAACCACTTCGGGAATGGTGCCACCCACTTGTGCAATCCACAAATACTAAAAGGCAACTACGGGGAGGGATAAAATTGCCAAAACACTTCCAAAATAAGAAATCACAACTAGGATTGTTACAATTTTGTATCACTCAATTATATAGGAGGTAATAGAGGAAACAGGTGTTACTGGGGAATGGTAATGAAGGTTAACAGTAATATTTTTGTGTTAGCTAAAGTTAGATATCCTTGATTGTTGTACATTCCCTCTACTTTGCCTTTGATAATTCAGTTCTTTGAACAATATGTTCCTAGAATTGCATGTAAGGTGGTGTTATTGAAGTTACCTAAGCTAGGTTTTTACAAGTGTAACTTTGATAGAGCAACTAAAGGAATTTCAGAGGACAAATCAGGAGCCTTCTGTATTATAGATTGTGAAAGGAAGTTTATCTTTGAAGAAGCAAGAAAACTAGAAGATGGTCATATTATTCTTGCTGAAGCTACAGCCTTAAGAATAGGTCTAGAATATTGCTTAAATAATCAGTTGGTACCAGTGGTGTTAAAGACTGATTCATTGATTAAGAAGGTCTTGGATAGCATTTGGGAGGTGTCTTGGTGTATTTCGATGGAAGTAAGAAAGATATAAGTGTTAATGGATAGAGAAATGGTGAGGGTGGAGCACACTTTCAGAGAAGGCAAGTTGCTGGTCGATTATTTTACTAATCAAATTTTCTGTTTTTCTGGAGCACAATTAATAACATATACAACAGTTCATGATCTGCCAAGGAAAGCTACAGTTATTCTTGATATGGATAAATCACAAATTCCAAATCTAAGAATAAAAAAATGCTAAAGTGGAGTTTCAATATTACAGCAGTATCATAAAATCCTCGAGAAAATAAGTTGAAAGCAGGTCAAGCAAAAAGAGGACAGAGATTCATAGATAATTTCTAATAAAGCCAACAGAGGAAGATTTTTAGTTGGTCGATTTACCTTGTTCTTGGATTCTTACGCCAGTGCTATTAGCTTTATGCTCAATATGTGAAGGAAAATAGAACATAGTCAGCCGATTAACAAAAATCTAGAGGAATGAAAGTGAACACAAGGATGTGAGGTTCAACAGACACGAATACCATATTTGATTAAAGTGGTAACAACAAGGTCAAAAGGTTCAGATTGGCGATTATGTTAGTGAGATTATAGGACGGGGGAGATAAATAGTTATCTTCATCAACACTTGCCAGATCTAAAGCTTATGAGAAGAAGAAGTTTTCAATACATTTGTGAGAAACTTGAAATGTTTTTTGAGGAATCCGCCCAAATTCATGGAGCTATGAAGCTTGTTTATGTTGCAGTTTGGATAATTGATTTGTCTCAGCTCGTCGTTGGAGACTCTTTAGGTTTTGGTCCAGATCTTGACAGTAACGATAAAGAAGATAATGAAGAGTTGTCCTTTCTTTCTTAGAGTTTCTAGATTTTTTGCACTTTCCTTTTTTCTTTTGTCACTTGGCATTTTTCTTTTTATTCGGACCTTAAATGGGCTTTGTTACTTTTGGGCTTTGCTTGTACAAATTTTGAATTTAGGAATAAAAGCGGCCTCTTGGCCCGATTTTAACCCCCCCAAAAAAGTAGTTTTCAAAATTTTATTTTTTTTACATGTTTTAACTTTTGGTATTTGATATTTCTGTAATTAGTTTTCTGCATTTTTGCACTTAGGGTCTGTTTGGAAAGTCACCTGGTAATTGGAATTGGTGTAATTAATAGGGTAGTAATTACACAGCCAAGAAATTATGATGACCTATTTGTTTGGCACAATTAATTATAGTGTAATTACAAATGTACTGTTTGGTTGCACAAGTGTAATTACATAGTTATATCAAATTTTTAAAATAAAAATTAATTATCAAAAACTAAAAATTTATATTAGACAAATAAGGGCCTTTACAAATTATATTAAATTGAATATTATATATATATATATATATATATTATCTTTCAAAATATATTAATTAATAAACACATGTTCTTATAAAAAAAATAATTGATTTATATTTTTTAAACTAGTATATTTTAATTAAATTAATCATAAAAACTCAAAGTACATGATTTTTAAGCATATCATGAAATACGTGTTTGACAAAAAGATTAATATTATAAATATAATGTCATAAAGTTATTTAAAGATTTGACAAAAAGATAATCTATCAATTCTAACTAAAAAATGAATGCGTGCAATGTGAAATATCAAGTCAATACTAGCATAAAACAAATAAATTGGAACTAAAAAGAAAATCTAAGTCTATAACCTTATTCAATAATGAATTCTACTTAATTTAAAAATTAGAATACTAACTAAATTATGTTAAATGAAAAAATAAACATAAAACAAATAAAAAATAATAATAATACGAAAAATTGTATGGAATCACAAGAAATAAAGGTTGAAAAATGAGAAGGAAATGAAATATAAATAATATAAAATAAAATGTATATTTTTTCAAAATATTAGAATAATAAAAATAAAAAGAATTTAAAACAATAGAAACTAAAAATAAATTAAAAATAAAAAATAAAAATAGAAATAAAAGGAAGAAATTAAAAAGTAATCAACTTGTAATTACCAGCAATTCACAGCTCCCCTCTGTGAATTGGAGAATGTAATTACCCCTATCAATTACACCCAATTACCTGCTGACTAAGTAATTACCTGGCCAACCAAACATGTCAGACAGTGTAATTACACCCAATTCCAAATCCAATTACCAGAGTGGCTTTCCAAACATGTCCTTAGTTTCTAGTTTCTGCATTATACTTTTTGATTCTGCACTTACTTCAGTTTCTATAGCGTAATTTACTGCAATCTACACTTTTTTCTTTATTTTGTGCATATTTATCAATTTCTGCACATATTTCTCAATTCTTGCACTATATTTTTCTTGATTTTGCACTTGAATTTTAGTTTCCGCATAAATTGTGTTGCATTCTGCACATATTTTTTTTAATCTCTACCCACTAAAATCTGCACTTACTAAATTTCTGCGCACCAAAACTGCACATTGTTAACTTCTGAAAAGAAAAAGCTACACATTATTAATTTTCCGCAGACCAAAATCTGCATATATATTTTAGTTTCTGCACAAATGTTCTACCCAAATACAGAGAAGACACTTGAATCAATTCAAAGATTCCCATTCGGAAAAAAATGAGAAGTTTTGATTGACCAGTAATAGGAAATTTGAAACAAGAAAATGATAGAAAGATCAAATTAGAGAAAAAATTAATTTATAATTAATTTTGCGAGAAAAAAATCGAAAAAGAATAAAGACCAGAAAAGATGCAACATGCTTTTGTTAAAGAATGAAGAATACCTGAAGCTGAAGGCTCTCTCCTTCTGGAAAAAAAAAGGTCACGTCAGAATGTTTGAGTCTGTCAAATATGGATGACAATATTAACAAAGCGATATTTTTTATCAACTTTAGAAAACTTAAAAGGATGATTTAGATTAAATGAATTTTTTTAAGGATATAGTAAAAGTTGAGTGGAAACAAGAAGGATGAATTTGGTCAAACTTAGAAATTTACACTTTCCTTTTTATGTGTGTGAATTTTTTTATTTTTTTTTTACAGTTTAGGCTATGTTAGCTTGTGGTAGGTATAATTCATCAAGCAAGGAGACAAAACAATTAATAAGCACAAATTTAATTTAGCAAGCACAGTAATCTAGCGAGGAAATAAACCACATATTAACTGAGAAATAGCAAAATCAAACTAACAGAAACACACGAGTGTATTTAAAAGTTGCTTGTTGATGAGTGGAATTTTACACTAGAAAAAAAATGCACAGACAAACTAAGAAAGTTTGATTAGAAAAAATAAGAAATGAGGGAAACATAAAGTCTTGACTCCTGACTCTTGATTTTAGAGAAGAAGAAGACGTGAAGTGTCCTAAAGAACCCTAATTTCCTAGCATCATAGGAGACAGACATGAGGAATTAGGAGTTAGAAGTTGGATGGTCACCCTAATTTCATAGCATTGTAATTTGTGGGAGACAAACATGAGGAATTAGGAGTTAGAAGCTTGGATGGTAACTCAACTTAAGGTAACTGACCTCCGTAATCACTCAACTTTATTTTGTCTTTTAAAAGTCACTTAACTTTGGGTAATTGGTCTCCATAGTCACTTAACTTTATTTTGTCTTTTAAAAGTCATTTAACTTTGATAAATTAGCTTCCACTGTGATTATTTCCAAAAATATAATTTTCGGTGCCTATTTAATGATTTGGCAACTTTAATTTTTTTAAAAAAAATATTTTAAAAGTTAATATTTTAACCGACCCCACTTGTGAGATTATACTTTATATATTATTGTTGTTATAGTATTTCTCGGTTAAATTGCTTATTCTTATTTTCTTGTTCATTAATTCATTTTTTTCTTCATTAATCAAATTTAACATGATGAACATGCTCAATTTCAAAAAGCCAATTGACTTCAATTTTTTTTTGCTCCAATAACTTTGCATGATTTATCTGAACAACTCAATCGATTCTACAATATAAATAATACGCTCTACAAGCCGTTGGTTAAATTGAAACTCTAATATCAATATCTCTTGATTTTTAGAACACACTCAATTTTTTTTGGTTAAATTTAACATTTTAAGAAAAAATATATGCAAGAAAAAACGAAAGCGACTATACACCTATTTCTTTTATTATTGTCACAGAAAAATTGCTTAAATATTATAGGTACACTAGTATATCTTAGAAAAGTCATTAAGAAATTATGAAGAGATCAAAACGTACACGGACAAGAAAAAATAAAATAAAAACTATAGAAAATGATAAAATCAACAAGGAATAGACACCTATTTGTTTTATCATTTTCAAACTTTAAGAAAAAAATTGAAAATTACAAATAAAGTTGAGCTTGTTTACCATGTTAAATTCGACTAGTGAAGAAAAACAAAAACAAATTAAAAAATAAGAAAATAAGAATTAAAAAATCTAATTAAAAGCTCAATAATTAATTTTAATTTTTTTGTCTTTTTAAAATTAAAAGCTCAATAATTAATTTTAAATTTTTTGTCTTCTTAAAATTTATAGTGGTCATGTCATTAAATAGGAGTCAAAAATTATGTTTTTGGGAATAATGATCATGGAAGCTAGTTTGATAAAGTTGAATGACTTTTAAAAGACAAAACAAAGTTGAGTCATTATGAATGTCAATTTTCCAAAATTGAGTGATCATCCAAACTTCTAACTCGAGTAATTAGAGTAGAGGGAGAACGAAATGAGAAATTTAGGGGTTGGGATTCTGAATTGGGCCTATTTCATTTTGGGGCTGAAAACATTGTAAACTATGTATTACATATATAGCCTAAACTAATACTTGCTATAAATTAGGTTTTTCGGTTAACGGAGTTTTAATATTAAAATATCAAAAACCAAACTGAATGACTGAAATTTTTAAAATTAAAATCAAGACTGACCAAACAAACCGAAAAACTAAAAATGAATTTTAAAAAATTCAGTTCGGTTGATTTTTTCGGTTTAACCTGAAATATGTCCGGCCCTAAGTTTAAGTATTTGTCTTTGTTTCCTTTTTTTTTTTTTTTCTTATATGGACTAATTTATAAAATGATCAATTTAATAAACTGATTAATATATTTTTATAACTGTATATAGCGTGGACAAGTTATTAACTAGTTAATATTGGAATATTACTGTATTTGTTCATTGGACCGGGTTGATTCATCTGTTTCATCTCACTATATATTCGTCTGCTGCAGTACATAGCCTGGGGGAGCCTTGGTTTCAGCTGCCTCAACATATTAATTTCGGCCCAACTTCAAAAAATTGTTATATATTACTTATATATTAATTTATTCCTTTTTGTACACCCTAGGTAAATCTTTAGGATAACTAATATCTTGTACCTTATTTAGGAGTGTATCATACCTTATTTAGGAGTGTATCATATCTTATTTAGGAGTTCATCTCTTTATTATTTTGTACCTTATTTAGGAGTCTTAAGTCGGTTTATTTTTTTATTGTATAAATAGGACATTGTATATCAATTGTATTCACTAAATCATTACCCAATCAATTCAACTTGTATTAAAACAATTCAATTATCATTCATTCAGTATTCAATTATTCAATTCAATCATTTATTCATACTCATTCAATTCACTTTCAATTTTTCCGCAATCAACTTCTTACTTCTTTCAAGTTTTAACAGTTAAGAAGATAACAAAGAGTGCTCCTGTAGATCGAAGCTTTAACAGGCTAATTAGCTTGTAATCAACAGAGCTTTCAAGCCAAATTTAGAACAGGAAGAGTCAAGAACAATTTTCCAGTTTATTTAATTAATTAATACAAATTCTTACCTTAAAGTATAACTTAATTATGATAAATTAGTCAGTTAATATTAACCGGCTAAAAACTTTTTCACCAGTCAACCCCTTGTTGCTAAAAACTTTTTCGAGTTTTTTACATCAAAATGATGAATGTAAAATACAGGAGCGTCTCAACCGTATCGGGGGCCTAAGGCGAAACTCTAATGAAGGGTCTTATCTTAATTTTTTTTTTCATATATACTTATTTATTTTTCTAGCTTTTTGAGATCAAAATTATTAATAATTTTTTTTTATTGTCAATACTTTTTAATAATTCTTTTTCAATTGATAATATAGCTAATCCATTCAATTTCTCTTGTGAAATTGTTGATCTTATATGATCCCTAAAATGTTGCAATTTTCAGTTTTTTCTCAACTAATTCTTCTATTTCCCATGCCCCGAACTCACATCATAGTAATAACGAACTGTTGCTTCTTTTTTTTATGCTAAGGAAAATTTCATGTAAAACTCTATTTAGATTAATTTTTTTTAGAAAAATATGAGGTTTTTTTTTTTTTATGCTAATATAAGATTTTAATAAATCTTTTATATATATATACATGAAAATATGGGGCCTCATAGTTATGGAGCCCTAGACAATTGCCTAAGTGGCCTAATGGACGAGACACCTCTGATAAAATATAAAGAATAATCAAAGTTGTAGGAAACCAAATTTGTTTAGGTTTTAATATTTGTTACAGTTTTTTTTTAATTCACATCCAAATAGGATTTGTAGTCAGAATTATATAGAAATAGGTTTTCCTATTCCTAGTTAAAGTAGATTTTACATTATTATAAACTAGTGAATTTGGCCGCGCTTCGCGCGGTCATAAAAAACTTCATTAATTTTAGGATTTAACTTTTTTGTTATCCGAATATGTAAATACTCACAAAAAATATTTTTAAGATCTAAATTTTTCTTTAATTCTTCTTTCACAAGATGAATTAAATATTTATAAATTCTGTGTATTTTTGTAATGACCTTCCCGGTCATTTTCCTCATTTTCGTGCGTTCTCAGCGTTTAGAGCTTTTCTATAACTGCCCCAAGTTATTTATGACTTGCTGGGACTGACAGTTCGGTTCCCGGGCAGTTCGTTTGAGAATATTATTTAGACTGAGCTCGTTGTAAAATATTAAATTAAATTTGAATTGGGTAAAATGACATAGTTAATTACCTTCCAAAAATGTTTATGATATTTATAAAATTCTTTAGTTATGATGTGTCTATATTACTTTAATAATAAGTTTATAATTTAGTAATATTTTTAAATGGAGATAGTAAATCTAATTTTGTTGATATAATATTTATTTTTATTTTATAGAGGTTTTGTTCAAAATAATTTTCTATTCATAATGGTATATTTAAAATATTATATTTATTTTACCACGAGCCTATGCAGTATCCGAATATATATATACGGAGAGCAAAATAATGGATAAGGCCCTGTGCATGTCACATTAATTAGTATTGGACTACAAGATTGCTTTCTTTTGGGGACTTTGTACGTGTAGTGTATATATATATATATACACTCTAATATTAATTCCTTTTCTTATTTTGTCTTGTTTAAAGAAAAAAAAAACTACATATATTCCACCATTTTTTTAGCACTTTAAGCTCAACTTTAGACATTTCTAGAGAGATTCAAGGTTAGGGGTTGGTATATTTGAGTTCGTGGACTCGTTCTCGTCATTTCTACGGTATGTTTTCTTATTTTTACGGTAGTTTTAGTTACGGTGGTTTTTGGAATTGGTGTTGATATTTGAGCTAGATATTGAGCTCAAATTGAGCGGTGTTAGTTGTGACTATTGGTCACGGAGTGATTTGGGACGCTGTGACGGTTTTGGTTTTGCGATTCCGCAAGTGGGCCCCACATGGACCGTTCGGATATTTTTTCGAAATAATGCAATATGGGTGTCAAAATTTATGTTTTGACATGTAGTTTATTATTTTGCTAGCGTGGCAGAAATCTGAGGTCTCACGGAAGGGGAAGACTCCTATTTAGCAAGCTTTGGCAGGCGTTCGGCGGCGTTCAGGTAGGCTAGGCTTACCATATACCTAGATTGAGTTTGTTTATAGTATTTGCATATTATTATGCTAGTGTTTGGGCTGGTAGTTGTAGATTGGCATTGGCTTGCTATGATTAGGCCTTTTGGGCCGGTTAGGGCCTTGTTCGGATGTGTTTCGGGCCTGTTATCCTCGTGGTGTGCCAGATATTACTTTTATAGGGTTGGTTAATGTTGTACCGCTGTTAGTAGGGGTTTGGGGAACCTTAGCCCAGACTTGGTTCCGGGACCCCGTAGTGGGCCCCGCTACTCTTCACAGTCGGTGTAGTTAGCTTTAAACCTTATTAGGCTTAGTTAATCCCCGAGATGATCTTTTAGGATAACATTTGTATTAAATTACCCTATTTATGCCCTTTTGACCTGTTTAGCCTTGTTAGTCTCTAATAGCACCGTATTTGACCGGGGTAGGCTAGTTTGATTTAGAATGCGGACCCGCCTTGCCATGACTTAGAATGTATACCCAGACTTGTAGTACGTGGTGGGTAGCTCCTTTACTTATGTTTCGAGTTTATTTTGGGGCTGGTATGTCCCCGTTTACTTGTATTTGTGTGGATTCTGGCACTATTATGTCACTTGGTTACTGATTATTATGAGTTCCGGTTCAAGTCCGGCCACTGATTCAGCATGATGGTTACTGATTATTATGAGTTCCGGTTCGAGTCCGGCCACTGATTATTATGAGTTCCGGTTCGAGTCCGGTATCTGGTTATGATATGATTGGAGAGTTTTGGTACTGAGTTCCGGTTCGAGTCCGGCGGTTATGATATATGTGGCCTATTGTTATTATCCACTATGTCCGATTCGATTCCGGTGTCTGGCCTCTTGTTATTACCCATTGGTGCCGGTTCAAGCCCGGTGCACCCTAGTTGGTTATTCTGGTTACTGGATACTGATACAGCTTCGAGACACTGGTGACTATGCATTTACTATTCTTGTGTCTCCCGCCGGTTTATGGGGGCCAGGCTGGGTTATTGTTTTCTTTCGTGTGCCTATCGGGTTTATGGGGGCCCAGATAGGTTATGTTTGACTTGAGTGCTTACTTATGCATTTATTGACTCTTTACTTAGTATCGTATTTATTTATCTCCTGAGCATATCTACACGCCTCGGCAGTAGTGTATTTACTTATTATTTATACCCCGGACCTAGCATGCACCCTCGCATTTTAGCTTGCTTATATTATATTGAGCTCAGTCGGCCGATGATGCCTACTGAGTACCCGTTGCCCCGGTATTCATACTGCACTTCTGCATCTTTTTCCCCGATGCAGATCCGGGCACTAGTCGACGGTTTTGACGTGACTCTCTTTCCAGCACTTACTCCGGAGCAGGGTGAGCTTACTGACGTCCGAGGCAGATCCTACTCCATCTCTATTGTATAGTCTTTTGCTCTCGAGACTGTAGTACTTGTTGTATATATTTGGTTTCTGTCTTATTTTTTTTGACATGTCTAGTAGTGGCTCTTGTACCGACTTCACCAGGTCTTGGGAGGGGTTCTCAGCTGTATATATTGTTCTCTTCCTTCTCAGTCTTGGTATGGATATATATATATATATATATATATTTTTTTTTTTTGGTATTTCTAGCATGTTTATCAGTATGGTTACTTCCACTTCATCTCTGTTTCCTGAGATTCCACCCGTTAGCCTGTCGCTTGTCGCTCCGGGCTAGGGTTTGGCTTGCCTATTGGTGGGTTACGGTAGGTGCCATCAGGACTCTGAAAAATCGGGTCGTGACAATTTTACAAAACTTAAAATTTTAAAAAGATAAATTAAAAGTCTAAACAAATCAAAACAACTCATAGCCTAATTAATTCATCATTCATTAGAAATACACATGAAGATAGTATAATCGTACTATGAAACACACGTAAATAGTTACAATACATTCATTATGCAAAGGTAGCAACAAATAAAAACAATGAGTAAATTTATATGCATATAGAAAACTTACATTCTAATATATACCACCAAGTGATTCTAGTATTATAACCAACACCAAAACTCATAAAAGTATCAAAATTACTTGGGTTAAGTCCTAATTCCTGTTTATTCCTTGTAAGTTTTTAAACAACCTTCCTCCTAAACACCAAAATGAAAAAATGAACAAAGGTAAAGAAGAATAACTTCAAAATTCATAGAAACTCGTCTTATGCATGTTGACAATGAATTATTTAACAATATAAATTGCAAACACTAACAACTGTTCTTATTTTAGCCCGATTTGAGTAAAATCATGTAACATACATAAATAAGAATACAAAGACGAACACGAAATCTCAATAAAAAAATATTAAGTTTGAGCAACTAACTTTATAGGAATGTTGATATTTGTTTACCTCCTCATTTGAATTTTTGTTTGCAAATTGATTGTGATCAATACTTAGGCTTTTAAAGAATAGGAATAATTGGAGTCGTAAATTTTGAGAATTTTAGTTTTTACAATAAACTAAAAATGAATGGATGGATTAGTAATTGGCATATTTATTTTCTTACAATAATAAATAAATAAAAATGTAAGGGCAATTTCCAAAAATAAATAAATAGGATCTTTGGCCAAAGAGAGGTGCCACATCACTTCTCTAAACCGGACTTTATATTATATAGTGATTGATTTTTGTGATGATTTTTTTTATCAGACTTTGAGATTGATAATACATTAAAAATGCTAAACTTAAAAAAGTGCAATACATACATAAAAAAAAAAAAAGATGACTTGAGAGCGAAATACTTCTTGCCTTCATAAACTCCTTTCCAGTTAAATGTTAATTCGCAAGATTTTTTTCAATCATATTTGTTTGGAGGATGATAATATGTGTAAAAAAAATGCTAAAAAATAAGAAAGCATGATAAAGTACATAAATATGAAAAGAAATATTTGAGAACAAATATTTCTTGCCTTCACAAATCAAAGTAATGAAGAAGAGAAAGGATGACTTTGAATGAGAGCTTTCATGAAATAAAATATGAGTTTATATAGGTAAAATAGAGGAATACCATAAGACATTACAAACTTACAAATTAAATTATGGGGGTTATGGACATGAAAATTATGAAAGTTATGAGTAGTTATTCCTTGTAAATGCATTAAATAAAAAAATTAGAAAACTTAAAATATTAGAGATCTTGTCATTTTATTATTAGAAGATGACCAAAAAATAAAAAAGTTTTTTAAACAAAGAGAGGTGATACTCTTCCTTTGTCTAATTTTGATATATAAATAGATATATATACAAATTAGTACAAATAAAGAAAATAAATAAATAAAATCATTATAAAAGAAGATGATTTTTTTATTAACACATAAAAAAATAGGATAATACTAAAATATTGAGGAAAAAGATAATTGAATCTCTTGTTATTCTTTTATTACTGTTCTTCTTTATTGCATAACCAATGCACAATTAAATTAAAAAATAAAAGGCTTGCACCCATTCAAATTTCTTAATAAAAAATAGGAGTGGAGTAATAAATTTTAAAACATTTAAGTTTTTACAATAAATAATAGAAATAAATGGAGAGAGTACTAATTAATATATTTATTTTTGTACAACAATAAATAAATAGAAATGTAGGAAAAATTGTCAAAAAATAAAATAGAATGGTGACCTTAGAAGTATGCCACATAAGCAAATTTCTAACTTTCCTTTATATATATATACTAGTAAAATTGGCCGCGCTTCGCGCGGTCTCAGACTATATATATTAGTCCAAACATTTAAATTGTATTATGAAATTCTTGCTAATGAGAAACTTGATCCAAATCAAACAAAGTATTCCCTCCATTTCAGTTAATAAAACATATTAGCATCCAGTAATGAACATGTTTTTTTTTAAAAAGGCAACTTCATTACATGTAAAACAAAAGGAAACACCTAAAGAAGACTGCTTATAACAGTGAAATGTACTAAAATGCTAAGGTGCAGCAAAAATAGTTCTAAATTGGAGCTGAATTCTTCTTTACACCTTTGCACTCTTACTCATATCACTTCTGCATTCGTTAGTTTTACTGTCTAGATAAGACAAAAGAGTTGTTGGCAACAATAGAAACAGGAAAGAATGGTATCAGGAGAAGAAAGAAAAGTGTTTCGATAGCCATTTATGCTTCTGATTCAGTTTCTAGAGTGTTTTTTTTAATAACCGTGATGTCCAGGCCAGCTTTCACACATATCGATTAAATCACGGGACATCGGCCACCTTCCACGAGAAACATATATCATGTTACTCACTCTGTCCACCAAGGCTAGGAGCCTAGGACAGATGGGAAAAATCACGTAGTGGGATTTGATCCTGAGACCTCAGGCTCTCAACCCACTTCATTTTAAGATGTACCTGCAAAAATTTAAGGTTTGTAGCTCCATCATGCATAAAAGTGACCAAACACCAACATGATATGTTAAAATTGTACCAGTGAACAGTTATTATAGAGGAAGGAGAAAAATTGAAATGGCCAAACTGACCATTTATATGTTGAAGAGAACATAAATAGATGTTAAACATAATTAGTAAAGAAACAATTAATGGGGGAAGGGGAAAAGTTGATTAGAAGTATTTAGAGACTTTCTTTTGTTTCCCTTCAGGTGTTCGTGACCCGCATTGGAGTCCAACTAATCTCGATGTACGTCGCGAAGGGCCCATTTGAAGAAAGCGTTTTCTACCAAGGATTTTCCCATACCCAGGACTCGAACCTGAGACCTCTAGTTAAAGGAGGAGCAGCCTCATCCATTGCACCACATCCTTAGAGGTGTATTTAAAGACTTGAGAACTATTAAAAAAACACGAATGGAGTGATAATAGGGGAAAAACCAAAACAGAAGGGATTATTTTAATTTTTTTTGGACAAATAGAGATGTCGAGTTTTCTATACTCATATTTTTTTGATAACCTTATCTAATACTCATGTTATACTATCAGGAAAAGGAGAAAATTGAAGGGCATAGAGAACATGCATGCAAATCTGCAGTTAATGTTCTCTCCTTTTTTTCATATAAAATTCTGAAGCAAGAAGAGAGTTAGAATGGGATTTCAAGTAGTCAATTTGAGTATAGCAAATGGAATTGATATTTCTTTAAATTGAGTCCCCAAATTTAAGAACGCTAAACCCACTCGCTGAGCCCTATAAATTTACAATAAGAAGCATTCTTCTTTAGAATATAAACTCTACAAAAGCACTGTACAGAGCAACATGTGTAAATGTATCTTATTTTCACCCTCTCATAATTTTCACCTTCACACCTTTCTTCAATCTTATAGCTCCTCATCTTCCCAGCATTTATCCCAAAATTGTCTTGAGCCTCTGCAAGGCTTTATTAGTGCCCTCTCATTTGAAAATGCCACTTTTGCATTGTCTGTAGTATAACACTGCAACCAAATTGAAATTAATTAGAGATGATATCTTTTTTTTAATCTTTTTTATCCAGTACTGATAATTATATTTTGATGGATTAACCGTATTTGTGTCGATAATCCTACTCTAAATAAACTATTTCTTACTAACGATGACTTCATTCTCAGAGCCCTAAACTCGAAATCTCAAGTTAAGAATTGAGGGATATGAGATTAAACCTTATATAGAAGAAGAGTAAGTAAGTGTAACGCTGATCACTTGAACAAAAGGACAATCCATCTATTTCTCAGCATCACCAAACATTACAATCATTATATACATACCTTCTTTATCTGCAAAATACATGAAACATAATATCTCTACTAAACAATGCCTAAGAGGACAAAATATATATAGTAATTCTTCTACAGTCAAACAAATTTTGATAAAGAAATTAGAAAATTACCTGCAGAATGTGATGAGAGGGATAGGAAATCAAGCGAAGAGGACTGGATAATTTGAAGGTTGTGTTCGAAATCCATAGTTGCTTGAGTAATATCTATGTGCTGGTTGTTTCTATTGTTTTTAATGGTGTAATTATATTAACGTTACAGATATTGAATTAATGGATGTTTAATGAAATGAGTACTTGAGACGTGGGATTTTTGTAGTAATAAAATTGAGGCTATTTAAGTTTTATTGTAGACTGATTTAACTTGCTATACGTGGGCTGATTACAAAAACGGTTACTTGAGCTTTCCAAAGGTTATTTGATTACTGCTACGTGGGATTAGAAACTACATTTATTATATGACTTATTAATTCACATGTCAGTAGTAGAAATTAACCAAAAATGCAACAAAATTAAAAAAAAAGGTCAAAAATTCAGAAAAAAATAAATTACAATGCTAGCTTTAGAAGTATGCCACATCAGCATGTTTATAACTCTCCTTTATATATATATATATGATTGATATGGATGTTGTTACATATTTTTCTACTTAAAAATAGAGAAGTATTGTACATTGTGATAATGGAACGATATCAAAGAAGAAAATGTTTCCTTTAATCACCCAAACAGTATATGGCATATAGACACGACAAAATCACTATCAATATTCTCACAAAATTACCAGTGACATCCCTCTTAAGATTCAAGATTGTTTCAAAGCAATGGAATTCTTGGATTTCAAATTCTAAATTCGACCTCTAAAAACAACGGCACGGAAGATCAGTTGGAGCGATTTGGTAGGCAAAAACTCTTTCCACTCGATAAATCAACAACTCAACATGCAAAATATTGAGAATCCTTTACGCAAAAGAGATGTGTCTATAAAATTCTTAGGTTCTTTACTTCTTGTGATGGTCTCCTACTCATAAGCACAGACGGCAATATTTTCTTGTGAAATTCTGCCATGCGAGTTTGCACCAAAGTGATAGCTCTACCTCTTGACGAGTGATGAACATGTTATAAGTGTTGGGGCACTTTGTTTCGACTCCTCCAAAACTGAATACAAAGTATTACTCTACGTATACAGTAAGTACCCCCCCCCCCCTCCTCCCCTACCCCCATGATACTGATGGCGCGTACATTTTAGTTGCGAGTTTTAAAGACAAAAAGTGGAGGCATCTGGTGTGACTATGATGAGTTCTTGGCCCATGATGGGATCACAATGCATGGACGGATTCACTCTAGGGCAAATCTGAGCGGCTCGAATGACTACTTTCGCAAGTATGAGCAATTCAAGTGCGCAGAGGCTAAGTGGGAACAGTACCGTTATATTGGTCCTCGTAACGAGGTAATTTATTTTGATGCCATCTCAGAGGAGTGTCATTCGTTAAACAAACGAGATAATGCTATAGTTGATTTAGAAATTTTACATGATAGTCTTTGTGTGACTTGTGTGGAATTTGACAAGTGCCTGGAGATATTGATCATGACGGAGTATGGAAGGAAGGATTCATGGACATCTCTATTATTCATAAAGAATTCAGAAATAACTTGTCCCTACCAATTTGGACGGTCTATTTTAATGACGGATGATAGGGAATTAGCATTGGTGGTAAACAATAATAAAGTTATTGCATACAATCCTAAGAACGATAGTACGAAGGACATTTTTGAGCTCGGAGACCACACTACACCAAAAGAGGCTTTTAGTGGCATTAGATTTCCCTTTTAGCGGTATTATTTATTGCCGCAAAAACCTTTACCCGCATTTGATTAAATGCCAGTGCATTCAGTGTCGCTAAAGCCTTTAGCGGTAATTATATCGAGTGCCGGTAAATAACATATTATTGCTGCTAAAAGTAATTACTTTTAGCGGCATTTATTTAGAGGCATTTATTATTGCCACTAAAACTACCTTAGAAACGTGAACATATTTTGCGACATTTGTAATTGCAGGCAAAACATGCAATGAAAGCCAGCAATGGAAATCTTTCTAAATGACAATTATTATGGCATAAATTCACTTTGATTCATGTATTCAACCAAACTCTATTTTATAATATATTTTTTCTTTCCAAGAGAACAAAATTTGTTTTTGTTCATCAACTTTCAGTCCGACAACAACAATTCTAGCTTTCTACAGTTCCACTAATTACAGAATCAACAGTGATCGGTTGGGGGCTTTCTATAGTTCCATTCAGGACGTACTGAGTTGTTTCTTCGTATGATCTGCTGGGAGGATTTTCTTCCAAATCTTCTTCCTTATCATCAATCACATGTGAATCAAAATCAAGTCACCGACTTGCTTTGTTAACGGCTCCAACCTTTCTTCAGTGAACATGCTAGAAAAAGGACAAATAACAAACAGTGTCTCAGTAGGCACAAGCAACAGAGAAATAACAATAATGACTTGCGAAGAATCTTTCAAAATTAAATCATACATTTACCTATTTTGCATATATTTATATAGACTAGTAATAGCAAGCACCAGAAGCTGGTATACTGCTGTTTCTTGCTTGTGATCATTATTACAAGCAAATGTTAATGTGTAAGCACCTAAGCAGTACTTCCTTCATAGACTTTCTCAAGATCTCTCTTTTATTAAGTTCTCAAAATAATTGCCAAAGAGCTGAAATCTACTAATTGTATTATGCTTCCGATTCCTTTTAAGTATATAAGTAAAATGGGCAGCCCAGTGCACCAAGCTCCCGCTATGTACGCGGTCCGGGAAGGGCTGGACCACAAGGGTCTATTTTACACAGTCT
Source organism: Capsicum rhomboideum (assembly GCA_031232105.1). Lineage (NCBI taxonomy): Eukaryota > Viridiplantae > Streptophyta > Magnoliopsida > Solanales > Solanaceae > Capsicum > Capsicum rhomboideum. Next base: position 17,627,526 of record CP124710.1, read on the forward strand.
TACCCTACATTTCTGCAAGAGGCTATATCTAAGTAGCTAAATAAAATACTATTGAACTATTTAAGATGTTGCTCAAATGTTTGATACAGTAAAACCTGTTTTCCAGATGAATTTCAGCTGAAAAATTGGCCAACATTGCATTCTGCTTCAAGGTCACCTTACTCTCCCTAGGCTCGTCGTTTATCAGAAATGTTGATCATTTTTGTACATGTTGGCAACCTCTAATAAAATTCACAAGAAATGAAATAATATATAGTTCATCATTTTTTTAGAAAGCTGATAGGAAATCCATCATATGTACAAGAAAAATATAGAAAGGAATTAGAAAATTCAGTAGCTATCCCATAGTTAACAGAAATCTTGACCATGCCTACATTGCAATTTATTCAGATAGTAGACACACTACTGCTACTACCATCAATGCAATAACAACACAAATTTCAGTTAGAACATTACATCATTTTGCTTGCAATTTACACTTGAACATCATTTGTAAGTGTAAAACTATTAAAAATATGTAACGCTAACATGGACAATTCACCTTATTACTTATCGTATCTTCAGCATGTTCCACCAAGTCCATCTCTTCTGCAGTGACATGCTGAGAAATATGTATAGTTGGCACATGTTAAGTCAAGGCAACAAAACCAAAAAACTAATCCTTTTGTCATAGAAAACAAAAATACTTGTTCAAACCTATTAGCAACAGGTTCTAATTCATTCGAAATTAAGAAGAATTGCCTATACATTTGAGATAAATCCTCTACCTGCGAACAAAAGAGAGTGTAGCCATAAGGACAGAGAGAGAGAGAGAGTCAAATAGCATTTAAATCGAAATTACCATAAACTAATAGTGATAAGCAAAACTAGGAATTAATACCTGATTATTTCGAAGCAAAGCTCGGGATTCAGAATGCTCCTTCTCATATTGCTCATTGGTATACACAACGAATAATTCGTTTATCACTTTCTGCAGCACAAATTTGGTCTCAACATTGAAAACAAATCCAACTAAAGGAAGATTCTCAACATGAAGAAGTTCTGAATTTTCAGCATACCAAGTCAAATATCTATCGGGCGAATACTTTTAAAGAAAAGACATGAACAACATATGAGATAGTTAACTTATCTTTTCATGTTTTATTTCCTTTAACAAAATTAAAAAATCATTGACCAACCACTACCTCGCACCTACGAAGAAGATGTGCTTTAAGTAATATAACACAAAAGATTTGGCTGCGGCGGACTAATATCACAAAAACAAGAAGCAAGTCTCCTCTGCTCCAAAAGAAAAGAAGTGTAAATTTCAATACTGACCTCCAGAAGTTTTGTCTCGCTACTAACGTGGAGATAATGAGACACTCTATCCTTCTCTTTCTTCAAACACTCTTCTGCTTGTGTTTGGAAAACATGGCTATTACAATTTACTCTGACAACTTAAAGTAATAACCAACTATATCCACAGAGAATTATAAAAATGAGTTGTACCTTCAACATATAATCGATAAGAATCTTTCACAATCCAACTTGAAGCTTTTCTAGAATATTAAGTTGTAGTATCTCTAAGCATTGCATCTTCAAAGTCATTCGCATAATACTCCATTCCCCCACTTCCAATTCCAACAAATATATCAACCACGTTCTTCAATAAAGCTCTATCAATCTGCTCACCCTCACATTCTTTTTCAATCTGATAAAAGCTAGCTCTTAATTAGACGCTCATAACCAGCAAATAAAATCACAAGACTTGGGGTAAATGAAAAGGGGGGAAAATGAGAAACAAAAATAAGAGATATAATAGTGCCAACAAAATAAAAACATTTATAGCTTTAACACGTAACTCCTAATAAACCTATTGTCAACAAAAAACTGAAATAAGTTGCCACACAATAAACATATGATGAATGCTTATGCTGCTCATAATTAGGTAGGACTGGAAAGAAACATACCAAGTCGTGGAAGCACGTCAAACCAACTTCGTTCAGTACAGGTAGAAACCTTAGGGGAATAAAATTCTTATTGAGATAATGGAAAAACCGTGAGAGCCACATGACCATAAATTTATGATTCTCCCATCTCTTCACAAGCTCCCTCAACATAAACTTAGCATCACGCTTCTCTCTTAAAGAAAGCAACACCTAATAAAGAATACAACACACAAATTGCAAAATTGAGCTGCGATTAGCAAAGCAACTAGAATAAATTCCATAATGTAGCATGTATCCTTTTCAAATCAGATGAAGTAATGTTGAATAGAATGTGTCAGTTATACCATTACAAGAGCACTAAAATCGTCCAGACCAAACTCAAGTTTTATTCGTTGGTTGCATAATTAAGAGTACAACTCGACCAAATCCCGCTAATTTGAATGAATACGTTGGTGAATTGCAGTAGCATACATGATTTTTCTACTCATTTTCAAATAAATCAATTTGTACGGTCAATTAGGGTTTCAAATTGGTCTAAAAACAGAGTAAACTAGACAATAAAGCCGTGAATTGCTACAACAGGCACGGTTTTTCTACTCATGTTCAAATAAATCAATCCGTACAATCAATTAGGGTTTCAAATTAGACTAAAAAAACAAAATAGACATAATTTCTCTACTTCTGTTCAAATAAAGCAATTCGTACAGTCAATTAGGGTTTCAAATTATACTAAAAAATATAGTAAATTAGAGAAAAAATGAAGAGATGAAAGGGACTTTAACCTGTATCTTAGATGATTCTGTACATGAAGAGATAGTTCGGAAAGGAGCTATGCTATCGGAGAAGTTATACAAATTGAGATTAAAACCGCTGACGAAGATCGACACTACGAAGTGTAGCCTCAATTTGTTCAGCAGTAGAAGCCTAGGTGGAACCCAGGACGGCGACCATGTCGTTGCTCCGCCATCACGCCGGAATTTCCATCGTTGTTCCACCCATCCGGCCAGAGAAACAAAGTGAGAGAGAAAAGGGCAGCTCGATACATTTGTGAAGTGAAATGAAGAGAGAGAAAGGGAAAAATGATATTAAGTTTAGGCTTAACTTTACTAATTGCCACTAAAAGTAACTTTGTAGTGGCTAAAAATTAAATGCCATTAATAGTGAGTCTAAAAATATAAATTAGCGGCAATGAAGTTATTGTCGTTAAATAATTGCCACTAAATATCCTTTTTGGTGTAGTGCCATGTCGGTTTATCAACCATTACTTATGTGTAACACCCTGTACTTTTCTAAACTCACTTGATACCTTGGGGTCATATCTACATAGGTGTTGAGATGCCATGAATATGTGTTTTATAGTTTCATTGGTGAAACATTTGATATCAGACTTAACATGTGCGATTAGACCTTCGTAGGAGGTGTTGTGTGATTTTGTGATGCATTTGGGTGATGCCCCGTACATATTCTAACCTCATTTGGTGACTTTAAGTCATGTTTAATTGATGGTTAAGATCACTAAGTAAGTATTTTGTAGTGTTTTGATAAGGGATTGGACGATACGCAAACATTGGATAAGTGGCCGAAAAATTCAGCAAAGTGCTGAAACTTGCGCCACTACCCTATTTCAGGGGTGTGGCGCAAGCCACCTGCATTATGAAAATTCATATAAGGCTGAGATCTTGCGCCACAGCCTGCTTTGCAGCTAGTGGCGCAAGGCACAAATTTTGTGCCTTTCCGGACCCGTTTTGTAACGCAATTCTACGACGACTCTTGGATGGTTTATTTTGGTTTTTGGAGTTCTTTGAGCATTGTTAAAACTTCAAACACTTAAATACACTCCTACATACTCCTACATGATCAAATCATGAAATGTGAATAGTGATCCAAAATGTCCAATGAAGCCAAGGGCGACTAGAATTTCTATTTTTGCGATCGAAGCGACGAATGAGAATCTTGCAAAAGAATATTGTCGTGACATTATGGAATTATGTAAACATGAGATATATGGTGAATAATACATGAAATTTGAGGGTTTACATGGATATGTGTTATTGGGCCCAAAGTTAGGCCCCAAATGGCATTAAAAAGACATGGCCCAAGGGCAAATTGACCCATTCTTCCACTTTGACCTCATTTAATGCCAAGGAATGGCTAAGCTTGACTTGGGGTCTATATAAAGGCCCCAAGATCAGATTTTTATTATCCAAAAGCTCTCATGCCTTTGTGATATTTTCTCAAATATTTCTTTAAGCTCCAAAGCTCCAAACCCTAAAGCAAAATATTCCTTTGGACTCCTTGGACAAGATCAACATATTTCAAGCCTTGGTAAGTATTTATTATCATGGAATAACATATTATATGCATGGGGTATTATGTATATTGTGATAGTTGTGTTGGCAAGGTGGTGAATAGTGTCTTTTTGCCTTTGGTGAAAGATGTGCTATCTTGGTGTTTTGAACTTGAATTAGGACTTGTGTCTTTGATGAAAAAGCATGGTATGGACAAAATATGAACATGTATGGTGTTATTTTTGGTATGAAACTTGTTCTTGTCTATAAGTGGAAAATGTGGAATTTTGGCCGATATGTGTTATGAGTTGTATTAAGATAAGTTGATGGATTATTTGTGATGTGATAGGGATAAGAAAGTGTAAAGGAGAAGTGTTGTGGTGAAATGTCTTGATTTTCATGTATTGGTCAATGTATGGAATATTGGAGGATTTTTGGAATAATAATTTTATCGATGGTTTTGTCAAGGGGAAATGGCATGTTTAAGGGCAAATATGTGACTCATTGATGTTACATGCATTTGAAGAGTAGTTGGTGGTTAATGTGACTTCCGTATTGTATTTGTGTTGTAGAGTGACACATAAATAAGGAGCGGGACTATTGTATGCACCTCTAGGATTATATATTCGAATTGCGAATCCAAGGTATGTAAGGTTACTCTGTCCGTATCTTTCTACGGCAAATAGTATTCACATTGACATTTCACTAGTCCTATTTCGAAATGTACTAAGGTATCCCATATCCGCTTATCCATGGTCATTGTCATATAATTCTTACTCGTTGATCATTGGTAAATCTCATGTCTCATCTTCATGGTTAATGTTCCAAAAGCTCAAATAAGGTGATGTTCGTTCATGGATTATTGTCCAATGGTTCCAATGGTGTCATGGTTCTAGTAATGTTATATTTCTCATGATGTTTATTCACATGTCTTTCACTCCTTGGTTAATGATCCAAAGCTTCCAATAATGTTATGATCCAAAGTTCAAGTGATGTTATGACTATCAAAGTATCAATCTCAAAGTAATGAATACAGTAATGCATATGTGGTCAATGATCAAGTACGGGTGGAAAGTCTAGGGGCGTAAGCCTAGCTCGACTCGATCCCGAGGTATGGATTTATGGGTGGCAGGTCTAGGGGCATAAGCCTAGCTCGACCCGATCCCGATGCATTGATGTATGGGTGGCAAGTCTAGGGGCATAAACCTAGCTCGACTCGATCCCAACACGATGATATGATATGAAAAGACCCACTGATCAGTCGGGGCCCGGGTACATTGTGACATGTAATGACAAGTGAGTATTGAATGTAAAGAAAGTAATGAAAATAATGAAAGCAATCCACATGGTTCCCAAAATGCAACATGGTGACTTACTCACAATGATGAGTTATTTGTATTTGAGTTCATTGAAATATTCTTGTATTGTACAGTTTCATCTGAGCCTTGCATACTCAGTACTTATTTCATACTGACCCCTCTTGGGGAATTTACCTTACTTGCTGCAGGCGCAGGTCCTAGTAGGCCTCCACAGTAGGTTGCCAGTCGTTGCAGATCATTGGTGAGATCCAGCTAATTCGGGGCTTCTCCAAGTCAGAGTATATATATGTTTTGGTATTGTACATGTTGTATAAAGCGGGGACTTTTAGTTCATTTTAGTCAATGCTTTGTTAGACGCTTTTGTAGACAAGTTTGGGTGTATAAATGTAAAAGGGATATGTCGTACTTGACTCGGTGGCCTCAACGGCCTAGTTTCGCGTATGTATATATATCATGTTCCATGACTTTCATTGTTGGTCTCTATAGCTATTATGTGCTTATGGGTTTCTTATGGCATGCATATGATTGAACATAGGCAAAGGTTGGTTCTCTCGGGCCTTATCGCCTACGAGTGCCAATCATGTCTCGATTGGGTTCAGGGCGTGACAAATGTGGTATCAGAGCAGGTCGTTCTAAGGGTGTCTACAAAGCCGTGTCTAAGTAGAGTCTTACTTATCGATGTGTTGTGCAGCACATTTATAAGTAGGAGGCTACAGGACATTTAGGATGATGTTTCTTTCCTTCATTCTAGATCGTGCAATAGAGCCAATGTTGTCAGTTGCATTGTATCTGATCTTGGTACTTGTTTTTCTTTGGTATAGTCAAAATGCCGAACACTAGAAGAGGAAAAGAAAAAGGTAAAAGTAAGATGATAGATAGAATTGCTGGTGAAGGAACCAGTATACCACCACCTGATCAAGTTCCTCAAGGTGACACTGAGCCTGAATTTGTGTCACGAGCTTCCTCCACTCCCTCTGTACCAGAAGAGTCGAGTAGGAGAAGCGTACCTGTAGAACCACTAGTCAATACTACGGACCAGGATCTGAAAAATGCAGTTCAGATGTTAACACAGTTAGTGGCAGCCCAGAGTCAAGGACGAGCTGGTCCAATGACACATGATGATGATGCAGCTAGAGTAGCAAGTCATAGAACACAGGATTTCCTCAAATTGGACCCTCCTATCTTCACAGGGGCAGATCCAAAAGTAGATCCACAGGACTTCGTAGATCAAATTCAGAGGGCCTTGGAAGTTATGCATGTGACAGGGGTAGAAACAGTGGAACTTGCTATGTACAGGTTGAAAGGAGAGGCAATATTGTGGTACGAGGATTGGAAGAAATCCCGTGATATTGATGCAACCCCACCTACTTGGGAAGAGTTTAAAGTGGCTTTTCTTGATCATTACTTGCCCTATGAGATCCGTGAGGCACGTGCGGATCAATTCCTAAATCTCCATCAAGGAAATTTGAGTGTCATAGAATATAGCTTGCAATTTAATTCCTTGGCTCGATATGCGCCAAATGTTGTGGCTACAATGACAGACAGGTTCCATAGATACGTGGACAGACTAGAGCCATATTTGGTAAGAGATTGCACTATTGCGGCCTTGAATAGGGACATGGACATTGCTCGAATACAAGCCTTCGCCCAGAAGATGGAAGATCAGAGACAGAGACGAAGGGTACATGAATTTGATAGGGGACAGTCCAAAAGGGCTAGACCTATGGGACCACCTGTGATGTCCCAAGGAGGATCTAGGCCCCGCATGTTTCCTAGACCACCTATACCGTCGTTCTCTTATTCCACAGGGAGTGCTTATTCTCAGTCTCGAGGGTTTAGAGGTGGTTCAGCTGGGCAGAGTAGTGGGGTTCATGGATCACAGGAAGCAGGTTTCCCTCGTCAGCAGTGTCAGCACTGCGGGCGTATTCATTCAGGAACATGTCGGTCAGGGACGAATGTCTGCTTTTGGTGTGGTATGCCGGGACATATATAGAGAGAGTGTCCACAGCGGAGCATGGGTGGTATAGCACGACCAGCTGGGTCGGCTGTTGCGTCATCAGCATCGGTTCCTTCACTAGGCAGAGGGGTGCAGCCTATTGGCCGTGGTAGAGGTGCCAGAGGAGCAGCCAGTACTAGCGGGGTCCAGAATCGCACTTATGCTTTGGTGGACCGCCAGAATTCCGAGGCTTCCCCTGATGTCGTCACAGGTACATTATCCATATTCTCACATAATGTATATGCATTGATTGACCCAGGTTCTACATTTTCCTATGTTACTCCATTGGTTGCTGAGAAATTTGCAAAGGCACCAGAATTATTAATTAAATCCCTTGAAGTGTCTACACCGATTGGTGAATATATTGTTGCAAAGAGAGTATATCGTAACTGTGTGGTAACAGTGTGTGGACATGATACGTTGGCCGATCTCATTGAATTGGACCTAGTGGATTTTGATGTAATTATGGGAATGAATTGGTTGGCTTCTTGTTATGCTACGGTAGATTGCAGGGCCAAGAAGGTGCAATTTTGTTTTCTGCAAGAAAATGTTCTTGAATGGCAGGGTAATGTAGGGACACCACGAGGAAGATTAATTTCCTATCTAAAAGCCAGGAAAATGATTGCCAAGGGATACATATGTTACTTGGTACGAGTGAAAGATAATGATGTGGAACCATTAACTCCACAGTCAGTACCGATAGTCAATGAATTTCTTGATGTATTTTCAGAGGATCTTCCAGGTTTACCCCCAGAACGGGAAGTGGAATTTGGCATTGATGTGATTCCGGGCACTCAGCCCATTTCTATCCTTCCATATAGAATGGATCTAACAAAATTGCGTGAATTGAAGGAGCAATTGAAGGATTTGCTGGACAAAGGCTTCATTAGGCCTAGTATGTCCCCGTGGGGTGCACCGGTATTATTCTTACGTAAGAAAGATGGCACATTGAGGATGTGCATTGACTACCGACAGTTGAATAAAGTAACGATCAAGAACAAATATCCCCTCCCTCGCATTGATGATTTGTTTGATCAGTTACAGGGTGCCAAGTGTTTTTCAAAGATTGACTTGCGGTCGGGTTACCATCAAGTCAGAGTTAGAGAGGAGGATGTACCCAAGACAGCTTTTCGAACACGGTATGGCCATTATGAATTTTTAGTTATGTCATTTGGACTAACAAATGCACCGGATGTGTTTATGGATTTGATGAATAGGGTGTTTAAGCCATTCTTAGACGTGTTCGTGACAGTATTTATAGATGATATCCTTGTTTATTCAAGATCACCAGAAGACCACGCTACTCATTTACGGTAAGTGTTGAAAATCCTCCGTGAGCGTAAGTTGTATGCAAAATTCTCCAAATGTGAGTTTTGGTTAAAATTCGTTGCATTCTTGGGTCACATTGTGTCATATGAAGGGATCCAGGTCGATACACAGAAGATCGAAGCAGTGAAAAACTGGCCAAGAGCTACGACACCCACAGAGATTCACAGTTTTTTGGGTTTGGCAGGTTATTACCGGAGATTTGTAGAAGGGTTTGCTTCTATTGCAGCACCATTAACAAAGTTAACTCACAAGGCAATTAAGTTTCAATGGAATGATGCATGTGAAAGAGGGTTTCAAAAATTGAAAGATAAGTTGACTTCCACACCAGTGTTAGTACTTCCTGAAGGCACAGAGGGCTATGTAGTGTATTGTGATGCTTCCGGGATTGGTCTCGGATGTGTGTTGATGCAGCATGGTAGGGTGATAGCATATGCCTCACGACAGTTGCGTCCACATGAGAAAAACTATCCCACACATGATCTTGAATTGGCAGCGGTAGTTTTTGCTTTAAAGATATGGCGTCATTATTTATATGGGGTTCATGTTGACATCTATACGGATCACAAAAGCTTGCAATATCTTTTTAAGCAGAAGGAACTCAATTTGAGGCAACGAGGTGGTTAGAACTTTTAAAAGACTATGACATTGATATTCTTTATCACCCAGGCAAAGCAAATGTAGTAGTTGATGCATTGAGCCGTAAAACAGTAGAAAGTACTAGTGGTCAGTTGAATGAAAAGCATGAGATAATCAAAGATTTGAATCAATTAGCCAGCTTGGGGGTTCGCCTTATTGAATCCTCCGTTGATAGAGTTATTGTGCAGAATGCAGCAGAATCCTCCTTGATAGATGAAGTGAAAGATAAGCAATTTGCGGATTCTATTTTATTGCAGTTAAAGGAAAATGTGCAGCAGAATTTGACCAAGGCATTTGATGTTACACCGGAAGGGGTACTTCAATGTCAAGGGAGATTATGTGTACCGGACATAGATGAGCTAAGGACACGAATAATGACAGAGGCGCACCATTCCCGCTATTCCATTCACCCGGGTGCTACTAAAATGTACCATGAATTGAAAGAAGTGTATTGGTGGGGCAACATGAAAAAGAATATTGCAGAATTTATCGCGCAGTGCCCAAATTGTCAACAAGTGAAAGTGGAACATCAAAAACCAGGAGGTTACATGCAATGTATCAATCTTCCAGTCTGAAAGTGGGATATGATTAATATGGATTTCATTACGGGTTTGCCACGTACATTGCGAAAGTTTGATTCTATATGGGTCATAGTGGACCGACTTACTAAATCAGCGCATTTTCTATCCGTCAAGATGACCTATACAGCTGAGGATTATGCGAAGTTGTATGTGAAAGAGATAGTGCGATTGCATGGTATTCCACTTTCTATTATATCAGACAGAGGAGCATAGTTCACAGCACACTTTTGGAAATCTTTTCAGCAGAGTCTGGGTACACGGGTGAATTTGAGTACGGCTTTTCATCCTCAGACTGATGGACAAGCAGAACGTACTATTCAGACACTTGAAGATATGTTATGAGCTTGTACGTTGGATTTTCAAGGCAGTTGGGATGACCATTTGCCTCTTATTGAATTTTCTTACAACAACAACTATCATTCAAGTATTAAAATGGCACCATATGAAGCGTTGTACGGAAGGAAGTGTAGATCACCAATCGGATGGTTTGAAGCAGGTGAAACTGCTTTACTTGGGCAACATATTGTGCATCAGGATATGGAGAAAGTTAAAGTAATCCAACAGCGGTTACAAACAGCTCAAAGTCGTCACAAGTCATATGCCGATGTGCGAAGAAGAGGGCTTGAATTCGCCATAGGTGATTAGGTATTTTTAAAGGTGTCACCGATGAAAGGGGTAATGCGGTTTGGAAAGAAAGGGAAATTGAGGCCAAGTTACATAGGCCCATATGAAATCATTAGAAGATTTGGGCAAGTTGCATATGAGTTGGCACTACCCCAGGAACTTTCCTCAGTCCATCCGATATTTCATGTTTCGATGCTTCAAAAATGCATAGGAGATCCTTCTCGTATTGTTCCCGTAGTGGATGTTCAAGTTATAGAGGATCTTACTTATGACGAGGTACCAATTTCTATTCTGTATCAACAAGTAAAGAGGTTGAGGAATAAAGATGTCGCATCCGTAAAAGTCCTTTGGAGAAATCAACAAAAGGAGATCACATGGGAAGCGGAAGAAATGATGAAATCCAAGTATCCCCATTTATTTCAAATGGACCAAGAAGTACACAGTGCGGAGGTGGAACAATAAAAAGTAAGTATTTAAGAGCATTTTGTGTATGTGTATAGGTATGTTAAATTCAAGATGCATTTGTTGTAATAAGACAATGTTGTTAACATTCGAGGACGAATGTTTCTAAGGGGGGAAGAATGTAACACCCCGTACTTTTCTAACCTCACTTGATACCTTGGTGTCATATATACATAGGTGTTGATATGCCATGAATATGTGTTTTATAGTGTCATTGGTGAAACATTTGATATCGGACTTAACATGTGCGATTAGACCTTCGTAGGAGGTGTTGTGTGATTTCGTGATGCATTTGGGTTATGCCCCGTACATATTATAACCTCATTTCGTGACTTTAAGTAATGTTTACTTGATGGTTAAGATCACTAAGTAAGTATTTTGTAGTGTTTTGATAAGGGATTGGACGATACGCAAACATTGGATAAGTGGCCGAAAAATTCAGCAAAGTGCTGAAACTTGTGCCACTACCCTATTTCAGGGGTGTGGCGCAATCCACCTGCATTATGAAAATTCAGAGAAGGCTGAGATCTTGCGCCACAGCCTGCTTTGCAGCTAGTGGCGCAAGGCACAAATTTTGTGCCTTTCCGGACCCGTTTTGTAACGCAATTCTACAACGACTCTTGGATGGTTTCTTTTGGTTATTTGGAGTTCTTTGAGCATTGTTAAAACTTCAAACACTTCAATACACTCCTACATACTCCTACATGATCAAATCATGAAATGTGAATAGTGATCCAAAATGTCCAATGAAGCCAAGGGCGACTAGAATTCCTATTTTTGCGATCGAAGCGACGAATGAGAATCTTGTAAAAGAATACTGTCGTGACATTATGGAATTATGTAAACATGAGATATATGGTGAATAATACATGAAATTTGAGGGTTTACATGGATATGTGTTATTGGGCCCAAAGTTAGGCCCCAAATGGCATTAAAAAGACATGGCCCAAGGGCAAATTGACCCATTCTTCCACTTTGACCTCATTTAATGCCAAGGAATGGCTAAGCTTGACTTGGGGTCTATATAAAGGCCCCAAGATCAGATTTTTATTATCCAAAAGCTCTCATGCCTTTGTGATATTTTCTCAAATATTTCTTTAAGCTCCAAAGCTCCAAACCCTAAAGCAAAATATTCCTTTGGACTCCTTGGACAAGATCAACATATTCCAAGCCTTGGTAAGTATTTCTTATCATGGAATAACATATTATATGCATGGGGTATTATGTATATTGTGATAGTTGTGTTGGCAAGGTGGTGAATAGTGTCTTTTTGCCTTTGGTGAAAGATGTGCTATCTTGGTGTTTTGAACTTGAATTAGGACTTGTGCCTTTGATGAAAAAGCATGGTATGGACAAAATATGAACATGTATGGTGTTATTTTTGGTATGAAACTTGTTCTTGTCTATAAGTGGAAAATGTGGGATTTTGGCTGATATGTGTTATGAGTTGTATTAAGATAAGTTGATGGATTATTTGTGATGTGATAGGGATAAGAAAGTGTAAAGGAGAAGTGTTGTGGTGAAATGTCTTGATTTTCATGTATTGGTCAATGTATGGAATATTGGGGGATTTTTGGAATAATAATTTTATCAATGGTTTTGTCAAGGGGAAATGGCATGTTTAAGGGCAAATATGTGACTCATTGATGTTACATGCATTTGAAGAGTAGTTGGTGGTTAATGTGACTTCCGTATTGTATTTGTGTTGTAGAGTGACACATAAATAAGGAGCGGGACTATTGTATGCACCTCTAGGATTATATATTCGAATTGCGAATCCAAGGTATGTAAGGTTACTCTGTCCGTATCTTTCTACGGCAAATAGTATTCACATTGACATTTCACTAGTCCTATTCCGAAATGTACTAAGGTATCCCATATCCGCTTATCCATGGTCATTGTCATATAATTTTTACGAGTTGATCATTGGTAAATCTTATGTCTCATCTTCATGGTTAATGTTCCAAAAGCTCAAATAAGGTGATGTTCGTTCATGGATTATTGTCCAATGGTTCCAATGGTGTCATGGTGCTAGTAATGTTATATTTCTCATGATGTTTATTCACATGTCTTTCACTCCTTGGTTAATGATCCAAAGCTTCCAATAATGTTATGATCCAAAGTTTAAGTGATGTTATGACTATCAAAGTATCAATCTCAAAGTAATGAATATAGTAATGCATACGTGGTCAATGATCAAGTACGGGTGGAAAGTCTAGGGGCGTAAGCCTAGCTCGACTCGATCCCGAGGTATGGATTTATGGGTGGCAGGTCTAGGGGCATAAGCCTAGCTCGACCCGATCCCGATGCATTGATGTATGGGTGGCAAGTCTAGGGGCATAAGCCTAGCTCGACTCGATCCCAACACGATGATGTGATATGAAAAGACCCACTGATCAGTCGGGGCCCGGGTACATTGTGACATGTAATGACAAATGAGTATTGAATGTAAAGAAAGTAATGAAAATAATGAAAGCAATCCACATGGTTCCCAAAATGCAACATGGTGACTTACTCACAATGATGAGTTATTTGTATTTGAGTTCATTGAAATATTCTTGTATTGTACAGTTTCATCTGAGCCTTGCATACTCAGTACTTATTTCGTACTGACCCCTCTTGGGGAATTTACCTTACTTGCTGCAGGGGCAGGTCCTAGTAGGCCTCCATAGTAGGTTGCCAGTCGTTGCAGATCATTGGTGAGATCCAGCTAATTCGGGGCTTCTCCAAGTCAGAGTATATATATGTTTTGGTATTGTACATGTTGTATAAAGCGGGGACTTTTAGTTCATTTTGGTCAATGCTTTGTTAGAGGCTTTTGTAGACAAGTGTGGGTGTATAAATGTAAAAGGGATATGTCGTACTTGACTCGGTGGCCTCAACGGCCTAGTTTCGCGTATGTATATATATCATGTTCCATGACTTTCATTGTTGGTCTCTATAGCTATTATGTGCTTATGGGTTTCTTATGGCATGCATATGATTGAACATAGGCAAAGGTTGGTTCTCTCGGGCCTTATCGCCTACGAGTGCCAATCATGCCTCGATTGGGTTCGGGGCGTGACATTATGTGGAAAGCTTAATCTCACTTAAAGAATATTATTGGAATAAAAAGCAACACAGAAAAAATCTCTATAAATTGCTTTGATCGGTCTCTTTTCATGGCAGATAATGGAGAAATATCATTTGATACACTATAGTGATAAAATACATACATGTACACTATGATGAAGTTGTTGCATACTCATATAGTTTATATTGTAAGGTGGAATGGTCTTTCTATATTGTTTTTTAAGTAATTTACTATCCATGATTTACTAGTTATGCAATAATTTTCAAATCCAAGCCAGGTTATTCTAATCTTAATTAAATGATTTAGATGCCTATATTTTATTCCTGTTTTATCTAGATAAAGTATAAGTTTCAACCAAGGGCTGTACCTAGCGTTTTCTTGGATATCCACATGGAAAGAAGGGCAACAAAGTCCTTAAAACTTTGGATATTTCTATTGCAAGAGATGAAATTTTTTGTGTGAAGTAATCTACCCTTTAAAAGGCGACTCGGTGCATTAAAACTCCCATTATACGCATGGTCTGGGGAAGGAATGAACCACAAAGGTTGTGCGCAGTCTTAGAAAAACTTGCTTAGAATTGCAATTCAAACTATGTATTGCTTTCTTTGCGTCTTTTTAATTACAACAGGGAACCTATATATACAGAAATTCACTAGATATAAAAAAGGCAACAAAAGATTAGCAACCTCCTGATTTGGTTCTAACAGTCAGGACGAGATTGAGGAACTATTATGGAATAAATCTTGATTGAGGAAATACATGTGATATGGCAGAACATTGAATGAGATTGGATATCAAGTAACTTCCTCTTTCCTTGTGTGAGTCATGAACCATAGTTGTAGGTCTTTCTTTAACTGTAGGTTGACTATCATTCTTTACATCCTTTTTCAAGATGGATGAGATGATTGAATGTACTTCTAGCTTGTCCCTAAAATACCGAAATGGGAGTTTTGAAAAAGGTTTGGTGAAGCTATCCCCAATCTGGTGAGATTAGGGAATATATTGAGTTGTCAATGCTCCAATAGCTACCTTCTCATAAACAAAGTGGTAGTCAATCTCTATGTGCTTTGTGTGGGCATGAAACAATGGATTTATGGTCATGTAGAGTGCACTTTTATTATCACAAAAGAGTTGTGGTGGTTCATATAATTTAATTCCAACATCTTATAGTAAGAAGGTAATCCATACTAGTTCTGTCCTTGTACTTGCCATTGACCTATATTCTGCTTCAGCACTTGATCTTGAAACTGTTGGTTACTTCTTCATTGACAGTAATCAATAGTGCTTCTTCTAGTTCCCGGACAACCTTTCCAATCGGCGTCATAAAATCCATATAGCTTTAGAGGACTTTGGGCAAGAAATTTGATTCCATAGTGCATTGTTCCTTTGAGATAGTGAAGTATTCTCTTTATCGCTTTCATGTCTCCTTCTATTGGCTTATTTAGGTTTTGACATACTTTATTGACTTTTTGGACAATGTCAGGACGTTTATATGTTAGATATTGAAGTGCACCCACTAGACTTTGATATTCCCTTGCCTTAACTAGCTTTGAGTCTTCTGGTATTGGTTGTGATTTCAATGTGATTGGTGTATTAAAGTGAGGAATTTCTATAAGGTTTGCTCGGTTGAGAAGATCTTTCGTGTACTTACCTTGTGATAGAGTGATGCCTCCTGGAAAATATTATGCTTCTAGCCCAAGAAAGTAATGTAATTGTCCCAAGTCCTTCAATGCAAATTCTGATCTGAGTTGAGTTATTAATCCTGTATAAACTCTTCATTGTTTCATGTAAGCACAATATCATCGACATAAATTAGCATGGGCACAATAATATCTTTTTTCTTAAAATAAATAAGGAAGAGTCTGCCCTGTTACAGACAAAATCAATGTGAATTAAAAATTCAGATAATCTATTGAACCAAGTACGAGGTGCTTGTTTGAGTCCATAGAGTGATTTATTTAGCTTCCACATGTACTTTAGGAGTTTTGGATCCTTAAATGCCAGCGGTTCCTCCATGTACATAGTTTCTTTTAGATACCATGAAGGAAGGCATTTTCGACGTCCAATTGCCTTAATTTCCAGCTTGTCGAGACTGCAATAGCTGGCACAAATCTTATGGTAGTAGCTCTTACAACTAGACCATAGGTTTCTTCATAGTTTATGCCTTCCACTTGTGTGTACCTTTGTGCAATCAGGCGAGCTTCGTATCTTCTATTGATCCATCTTCCTTAAATTTGACTGAATAATTCCATTTTGAACCAACTACATTAGTGTTTGTTGGTCTGGGCATAAAGGTCCAGGTGTGATTTTCATGTAGTGCTTCTATTACTTCTGTCATTGCTTCTTACCTGTGGGAGTGAGCAAGAGAATCTCTGTATGATTTTGGGGTTGTAATGCTGCTAGTTGAAATGAAGGTGCGGTGATGCAATTTGCCTCCACGTTGATTTTTTTTATCTCGAATATGTTGAGTTTCATTTGCAAGGTTAGGATATAATCCTGGATCGTTCCTCAGCTTTATTCGAGTAATTATATGAGTGTAGGCTCGCACTGGACCTGCACATATATCATTAAAAGTAGAAGTTAGTTTTTCATTCAGATTTGGTGATTCGTGAAGATATTGATGTTCACTTGTTCGAGAATCATTGTAGTTAGAGGTTGTATGTCCACTGCTCAAAGATTCTAGTTCTTCGTTGTTGACTACAAGTTGTTCATTTTCTATTGCATGAGTTTCTATATTTTCTGTTGCATTTTCCAACTCAGTAGTGATCTCCAATATGTTGTTATATTCTGACTATAGATCACATAGCTAAGGTGACTTCTCATTTTCTTTTGATATTTGGAGACAGAGTCTTCATAATAGAGAGTACACGATTTCCCTTTTTGAATCTATGCATCATCTTCTTTAGTGGATTTTAATTGATGTGCACTCCCTTTTTTGAATTGTAAAATCAGTCTCTTTCTTTTTCCACGCATCTAAATCTGGAAATATTGTGACTTCTAGATGTTCTTGTATAGACATTTCTTTGGAAGGAGCGTAAGGAAAAGTATTTTCATCAAAACCAGCATGTCATGAAATCCTAACTTTATTAATTGAGGGATCAAGACATCTATAACCCTTATGAATAGGACTGTATCCAAGAAAAACACAAGGATACATTTTTCATGCAAACTTGTTCTTGATGTAGTCTCTTACATATGGAAAGCAACTGCATCCAAAAACTTTCAGATTTCCATAGTCAGAATGACGAGTAAACAATTTAAAGAAAGGAGTTTCCATTTTCAGCGTTATGGAAGGCATGCGATTTATCGGAAAGCATGTTGTTAGAAAAGTATCAACCCAATATTTGAAAGGAAGGTTTTCGTAAAATAGAAAGGTGAGACCTGTTTCAACAATATAATAATACTTTCTTTCATCCACACCATTTTATTCAGGAGTATGTGGGCAGGAAAATTGATGGTGAATGCCACATTGAGATAAATGATTTTCAAACTCAATTGATGTGAATTCACCCCACCATCACTTTGAAACAAATTTATTTTCCTTTCAAACTGCTTTTAAATTTTCTTTGAAACTTAAGAAAGTTCTCAAAAAAATCATATTTCTTCTTTAGAGGAAAAAAGTCATGAGCAACGAGTATAATCATCAACAATAATTGCATAGTATTTAAATTATTGGCAAGATAAAATTAGAGCAGGACCCCACAAATTACAATGCAATTTATCTAGAGAAAATCTCAAAACATTATTGGATGAAGAAAAAGGAATTCTGCAATTCTTTCCATTTGGCAACTAATACAAAGAGATTTTTCTTTTTCCCAACTAGAAACATTAATTAAATTTCTTGAGTGCAGGAGCTTCAAAAGTTTTTTACGAGGGTGACCCATTCTCTTGTGCCAAATGTTTTTGGAGGCATGATTTTTGAAAACATAAAAGTATTGATGCTTTATTTCATCTAGTGCATACAACCCTTTATTTTTGCATCCTTTAGCAAGTAGTTTTCCCTCCTGTGACTTAACAAAAAATTTGTCAGCATTGAACAAAATGATACATGAATTATCTTGAGCTAATTGTCTCACAGATCTCAGGTTCTTTTTAATATTTGGAATAACCAAAACATTTTTAAAGTTTAAAGTACCTTTTGAGTCTCAAATTTTCCTTCACCATTATGAGAAATATTAAAACTTTCTCCATTACCAATAAGAATTGTATCATTACCTCTATAACACATGAATTTAGAGAGTTTACCTGTGTCGTTTAAAATGTGTGTTGTTGCTCCCAAATCTGCATACAGATTTAGGTCTTCTTCAGCTTTCAAACTCATCGAAGCTAGTACCTTTAGCAGATTGTCCTCTGATTGGAATGAATGGTCAAACTGATTCCAACACTCAAGGGCAGTGTGATTGAACTTTCAACATATTTGACATTTCACAATGTTTTCTCCGTGTTGGTGAGATGAGGTTTGTTTTCAATTGAAATTCTTTGCAATATGCTCATTCTTGTTTTCATTGAAGTTAAGAGTTTTTATTAGAGTTTGGATTGTACCTTACTGCTGGATTGAATCCTCTGCCTCTGAAAATCAATCTGCCTCCGCCTCGACCCCGTCCTCGTCCTCTTTGACAGACAAAGACTTGGTCTGCTAGAACGTATAATTCATACACGCAGCAAAAACATAAATACACGGATCACAAACTTACATGATGACATGATAACGTAACTTTAAAATGAAATTCAGAAAGCATATACATACCTATTGAAGCTTTCACAAATTTCGTTCAAAACCTTGCTCGCCAGGTCTGCAATCTTCTAACACTTCCTGACTAATTTTCTTCAACCAATACTTGTGTGGACAAGTTACGTTATTTTTCTGGAAAAAGTTTTCAAGGTCTATCTCAATGATAAAAAGAGCCCCTATATATTCAAGTGAAGTTGAAGTTGTAAGGGCAATTTTTCCACCATTTACTTCACACGTTTTTCCATTAAGACCACCCCATTAATTCAAACACTAAGTCATGAACATTTTTCTTTTGTCCATTATGACCAATGTATAATAGGTGTCATAATTTTTGTCATCAATAGGATTATATTCCTATTAAAACAAAACTGTGTAAAACCTTTCTAACTCCATTTTTTTTTTCAAATTGGTCAATTAATCAGGCGTAGCAAGGACCGCAGGTTTATTAACTGAGGCTTTCAATTATGATATTAATTCGCAAATGAATGAATTACCATATCATAATAAATTAAAAATTATTCCACTAAAAATCTGTAATTGCATTCCTCGATTTTAATTTCGAAATCTACCATTACATCTTATTTAACTCCCCATGTTAGAATTACTAACACCAATCAATTAAATCAAATTTTCTGAAAATTTAATTTATTGACTAACTTAATCCTTTATTACTATGCTCAACTTATTTCACGCGAAGGATATTAAATCCACCTGCAGGGTTTACACGTGAAAACTTTTAAGCAACCATAAAGGGGTGTCTTCTATCTCAAGTCCGAGACATGGTTCTATCAACTAATTATTATTTCACTAAGTGATTTGTCATTATCCAATCTATTAGGAATATATTGACTCGTAATAGAGTCACACCTTTTAATAGATTAAAATAATAAATCAAACTACATAGATCATAATAATTATATCAAGATTAAGAGTATAAGTACATGTAATGGACTAGAGAAGTTGTTTATTAATATTCAGAACATAAAAAAATATCTCTACTTGGTCCGTTCAATACATACGAAATGTACTAGCACAAGAAGTTGGAATATTAGCACTCCCATAATTAAGATCAAAGTATATTTTAATCTTGTGCTACAATCATCAAGATGTTTGTCCAACTTCATCTTTGACTGTGAACATTAATTTAGAACTTATAAGAACCGACAATTTTAATCTTCCATGCATGAGTTAAATAACTCCATACACAAAATCGTCTACTTTATAAGTAAAGGACACACATGTCAACACAATGATCTATTCAAATAAAGACTTTATTAAATTAAGTAAATGAAATAAATTGTCTTTACATGGGATGTAAAAATAATACTATAACTTAAACCAACATGGTTAATAGTATATCCTAACAATCTCCAACTTAGACTCATAAATATGCATGCACAATTTTAACACCCATTTCTTCCACATGCTTATCAAAGACCTTCTGAGTTAAGCCCTTTGTAAATGGGTCCGCCAAATTGTTCTTCGAATCAATCTTCAAAACTGTCACATCACCCCTTTGAGTTATATCCCGAATCAAGTGATATTTTCTCTCAATATGCTTACTTCTTTTATGGCTTCGTGGTTCTTTCGGGTTTGTAACCGCACCAGTATTGTCACAATAAAGTGTGAGTGGCCCTTGAACCGAAGGAACCACTCCAAGCTCTTTCAGAAATTACCGAGCCAAATAACCTCCTTAGACGCCTCAGAGGCAGCCACATATTCAGCTTCCATGGTGGAATCAGCAACACATGATTGCTTGATACTCCTCCAAACTATGGCTCCACCTCTTAAAGTAAACACATATCCTAAGGTAGACTTTCTAGAATCTTTATCTGACTGAAAATCTGAATCTGTATAGCCAATAGGTACAAGATTGTCAGAGTGAAACACAAACATGTAATCTCTAGTCCTTTTCAGGTACTTGATTATATTCTGAACCGCAGTCCAGTGTTCTTGTACAGGATTATACTGAAATCTGCTAACCATGCCAACAACAAAGCAAATATCAGGTCTGGTGCACAACATAGCATACATGAGACTCCCTATAACAGAAGCATAAGGGACCACCTTCATTCTCTCTATCTCATCAGCCATTTTGGGTGACTGATCCTTTGATAAAGTAATTCCATGCCTAAAAGGAAGGAATCCCTTTTTGAAATTTTGCATGCTAAACCTTGCAAGAATAGTGTCAATATAAAGCGCTTGAGATAAGCCTATTATCCTTTGTCTGCGATCTCGCATAAGCTTGATCCTAAGGATATGAGCCGCTTCCCCCAAGTCTTTCATATCAAAACGCGAGGACAACCACTCCTTAACAGAATTCAACATGCTCACATTATTCCATATGAGAAAAATGTCATCTACATATAGAATAAAAAATGATACTTTGTCTCTGTCCCATTTTTTATAGATGCATGACTCATTTTCACATTGATCAAAACCAAAAGTCTTAATCGAATTGTCAAAACAAGTATTCCATGCCCTAGATGCCTGTTTCAATCCATAGATGGATTTCTTAAGCTTACAAAACATGTGTTCATTGCCACTTTCTACGAAACCTACTGGTTGTGCCATATAAATGCACTCATCAAGACTTCTACTTAGAAAAGCCGTCTTGACATTCATTTGCCAAATCTTATAATCATAATGAGTAGAAATAGATAAGAGAATCCTAATGGATTTAAGCATAGCTACCGGCGAAAAGGTTTCCTCATAATCAATTCCTTCTTTTTGAGTAAACCCTTTTGCAACAAGCCTTGCCTTAAAAGTTTGCACTTTTCCATCCACACCTCTCTTTTTCTTGTAGATTTATCTACAGCCAATGGGTTTGACTCCCGTAGGTGGTTCTACAAGATCCCCGACTTGATTAAAGTACATAGACTCCATTTCATATTTCATAGCAGCAATCCACATTTCAGTATCTTTGTCCTGTAGTGCTTCGGCGTAATTAAAGAGTTCTGTATTAGGCTCCTTAGGGATTCTATCATTTTATTCTCCCAAGAGCGCAAACCGTAAAGGTTTTCTAATAATTCTCCCACTACAACGACTAGTCACTACAGGATCTGCTACATTTGGAACCAAATTCTGAACATCCTGAACGTTGTCCTGCACAATTGCAGGTTGCTCGGTATTACCCTGAACGTTTTCCTCCACAATTGCATGTTGCTCAACATTACTCCCACTACTTTGAGGTAGTGTAATATCAAGTGTTTGCTCTTGTGCAACCTCTTGCCTATTGACATTTCTCCTACTATGTGGATGCAGTGGTATGTCATTAATGGTTTTTGAAATTTGTTCTTGTTGTGTTTCATTTTTAGTTATTCTAGTGCTCAATTCTTGTAAAGCGAGTTTACTTCTACGAACATGGTTCATTAAATAGTCCTTTTCAGAAATCTGACATTTGTCTAGACAATTACCTTCTGTTCATTAGGACTATAAAATAAACCTTCTTTAGTTCCTTTTGGATATCCAATAAAAATGCACACTTCTGTCCGAGATTCCAATTTATTAGTTTTCCATTTTAGCACATGTGCTGGACAACCCCAAGCCCGAATATGCCATAGACTAGGCTTGCGCCCACTCCACAATTCAGATGGGGTTAAAGGTACTGACTTTAAAGGAACCAAGTTCAGAATATAATTTGTTGTTTCTAATGCATACCCCCAAAAGGAAAAAGACAAATCTGAATAACTCAACATTGATCTAACCATTTCCATGAGAGTTCTATTTCTTCGCTCTACCACACCATTTTGTTGTGGTGTTCCTGGAGCAGAATATTGAGATGTAATTCTTGATTCTGATAAGTACTTAATGAATTCCGCAGAAAGGTATTCACCACCACGATCAGATCGTAATGTATGGATATGTTTATTATGTCGCTTTTCCGTTTCTATCTTAAATTCCTTGAATTTTTCAAAGCATTCAGATTTACGGCGCAACAAATAAATGTATCCATATTTTGAGTAATCATCTATAAAAGTCACAAAATACTCAAAACCACCTCTTTCTTGTATATTCATAGGACCACACAAATCATAATGAATTAATTCTAACTTATTACCGGCTCTATTTCCTTTGGAAGGAAAAAGTCTCTTGGTCATTTTTCCTTCTAAACAGGAATCACAAGTCGGAAGTGCCTCTACTTTCAATGAACTCAAAGGTCTAGCAGAAACCAATCGTGAGATCCTATTTATATTAATATGACCTAGACGTAAGTGCCATAAGTAGGTTTCACTCAATTTCGAAATTCATTTTCTCTTATGTGATTAATGTTATTAAGTCCGAACTTTGTAGCATGTTTTGAGACACATCAAACACAAACAGATCATCTATTCTAGGAATAGAATAATAAAATGCTTATTAAACTTAATAATTGCAGAATTATTAGCAAAATAAACATTGTAACCAACATCCATTATTCTTGAAACTGAAAGTACGTAGAGAACATTATTTAAAGTCAAAACTCTAGAACTACTGAACGTAATGGAAATAGTCCCTATAGCTAAGGCTGGTGCTGGTTCCCCATTTGCTTGAAACACATTGAGTTCATTTTTATTTAGGCGTCGTGTTACCTGAAACCCCTACAAAGAAGTGCAGATATGATTAGTGGCTCCTGAATCTATAGCCCAAAATTGGGTAGAAACAGCCGCTAAAAATGTTTCAACGACATATGAAAAAGAAGTACCTTGTTTCTGCATTTTTGCTATGTAACCGGGGCACTGTTTCTTATAGTGACCAGGTTGCTTGCAATGATAGCACTTTCCCTTAGGCTTAGCCATACCACCAGTAGCACGTGGAACCTTACGGGGATTCTTTTTTTTTCTTTTCGCCTTTCGGCTTAGAAGTCAAAGACGAAGGTTTGTCAACCATGAATGCCGATGAAGGAGCTTGTTGCTTAATGATAGATTCTACCACTTGCAGTTCATTTAGCAGTTTTCCAAGGGACAATTCCATCTTATTCATATTATAATTTAAGCAAAACTTCTGAAAACTGTCTGGCAGAGTCTGTAGGACCATCTCGACTTGAGATTCCTTATCAATAACTGCACCAAGAATTTCCAGCTCGTTCAATTGACTCATCATCTTAAGAATGTGCTCCCTCACCGATGACCCTTCAACCATTTTAGTGGTCAAGAGGGTTTTCTTGGCCGTCTGATTTCCAGCACAATTTTGCTCACCGAACATCTCTTTGAGAGATTCAAGCATATCGTAAGCAGAAGTTATGGACTGATGTTGATGCTGCAACACATTTCCCATAGAGGCAAGAATGTAGCATCTTACCATCTCATCAGCCTTAATCCATTTGTCATAGGCTTTAGTCTCATCATCAGTGGGATCAGCTGACTTAATGGGGCATTCTTCAACCAGCACAAATTTAAAACCTTCAGTAGTAAGGACAATTTCATTTTCAGTCAACATAGTTAAGGCCTTCTAGTTTATTTTGATTCAGGATAATAGTTAAGGGATTCAATGAAGACATGGTAAATCTGCTGTATAATCAAAACCAAATCATTATTAGACATACAAAAGAATAATTAAATTCATGAAAATCACCACACATATAACCATGCTCATAAACAGTTAGAATCGTTAGGAAAACTTAACCATTTAAGCAAAAATAGATGCAATGTGAGACATGCTATCCCTTAAATAAAACAGCACCAACTCAGTTAGAGAGTAAACTGTTAATTTAAGTTAGATAAACATCATATTTCATAGAATCTCTTGTTCATTGATTCAACATGTAACTTAGTTGGAAAGTTAATAGAAGTCATCAAAACAAGAGACAGAAAACAGTAGTACTCTATACAAGTTTATCCGATGGGGAAGATGACCTATGTAAACATGTAAACACATTTAATATACTGTAATTAACCACTGGAAACCATAAGGAATGACCCCTATTACCACTGGTGTCAATTTTTTTTTTTTTTTTAAATTTGTAATTTTTCAGAAAAATATAAAAATGCCCAAAAATCCATCAAAATGACTCCAAATGTCCAATCAAGGCCATATGTCATGGAAAATCCATGGGTATTGTTCAGTGGATCGTTTCCAATGAACCTACCAAATTTCAGGCCAATCGGAGTTCGTCAAAAGTTGAAAAACTCCAAAACCGACCAAACCGGCATTCATCGACAAGGCTACTTGCGAGGGTCAGCAGGGTTGCTCTCGCGGCTTGGCCTTACCACTACATGACTTGTTAAGTCAAATATATATCAAAATTAGTTGGGCAGATTCAAATTTCATTACAGACTTTCCCTTAATTCAAAAAAATGATTTTTCCATTCATTGGCAAGGATGTCAGCGAGGGTGACACGGATTGTCCGGACAGCCTTGCCTTGTCACCATACTAGTCGTTAGAGCATGTGAGTAATGACTATAGGTGGGCATAGTCATAACTAGGAACAGTTTTACCCCTAATCCAGATTTCAATATGATAAACAATTCCAGAAAATAATTATTTCATGATGAACATATATTTTCAGAAAACACTAGTACCATAAAAATTCACAACACATGATGATTACATAAACCAAAAAGGATATATGAAACATGGAATTTCGTTACATTATCTACAACATGATAAACAACCATCAACATGATTTATACATCTGTGTTTACTAACCAAAATATGTATAACAATCATGAAATTCTTATTACATTATCAGTTATATGTAAGAAGGCTCTTGATACCAATTGCTAGAACGTATAATTCATACACGCAGTGGAAGCATAAATACACAGATCACAAACTTACATGACGACATGATAACGTAACTTTAAAATGAAATTCAGAAAGCACATACATACCTCTTGAAGCTTTCACAAATTTCGTTCGAAACCTTGCTCGCCAGGTCTGCAATCTTCTACCACTTCCTGACTAATTTTCTTCAACCAATACTTGTGTGGACAAGTTAAGTTATTTTTCTGGAAAAAGTTTCTAAGGTCTATCTCAATGATACAAAGAGTCCCTATATATTCAAGTGAAGTTGAAGTTGTAAGGGCAATTTTTCCACCATTTACTTCACACGTTTTTCCATTAAGACCACCCCATTAATTCCAACATTAAGTCATGAACATTTTTCTTTTGTCCATTATGACCAATGTTTAATAGGTGTCATAATTTTTGTCATCAATAGGATTATATTCCTATTAAAACAAAACTGTGTAAAACCTTTCTAACTCCATTTTTTTTTTTCAAATTGGTCAATTAATCAGGCGTAGCAGGGACCGCAGATTTATTAACTGAGGCTTTCAATTATGATATTAATTCGCAAATGAATGAATTACCATATCATAATAAATTACAAATTATTCTACTAAAAATCTGTAATTGCACTCCTCGATTTTAATTTCGAAATCTACCATTACATCTTATTTAACTCCCCATGTTAGAATTACCAACACCAATCAATTAAATCAAATTTTCTGAAAATTTAATTTATTGACTAACTTAATCCTTTATTACTATGCTCAACTTATTTCACGTGACGGATATTAAATCCACCTGCAGGGTTTACACGTGAAAACTTATAAGCAACCATAAAGGGGCGTCTTCTATCTCAAGTCCGAGACATGGTTCTATCAACTAATTATTATTTCACTAAGTGATTTGTCATTATCCAATCTATTAGGAATATATTGACTCGTAATAGAGTCACACCTTTTAATAGATTAAAATAATAAATCAAACTACATAGATCATAATAATTATATCAAGGTTAAGAGTATAAGTACATGTAATGGACTAGAGAAGTTGTTTATTAATATTCAGAACATAAAAAAATATCTCTACTTGGTCCGTTCAATACATACGAAATGTACTAGCACAAGAAGTTGGAATATTAGCACTCCCATAATTAAGATCAAATTATATTTTAATCTTGTGCTACAATTATCAAGATGTTTGTCCAACTTCATCTTTGATTGTGAACATTAATTTAGAACTTATAAGAACCGACAATTTTAATCTTCCATGCATGAGTTAAATAACTCCATACACAAAATCGTCTACTTTATAAGTAAAGGACACACATGTCAACACAATGATCTATTCAAATAAAGACTTTATTAAATTAAGTAAATGAAATAAATTGTCTTTATTTGAGATGTAAAAATAATACTATAACTTAAACCAACATGGTTACTAGTATATCCTAACATGGTCATGGCGTGACATGCTTTCTTTTTCTTTCTTCGTTGCTGCTATTAAGCTTCTATTTATAGGCTTGCAAGGATAAAACGAACTTATGATAAGTGGGATAAGGTGGTTTGGTTATCATAGCAGTTCGAAAGTCCTGGTATATCAGTCCAAGACCTCTAGCCAACTTAAACACCTTTTTTGTTTCACTTCTTGGTTTCTTGATTGCTGCAGACTATCATAAGCACTATTGAATTTCTTAAGATATTCATCTAGTGAGAAACTTTCCTTTTTTAAAGTCATTAAGGTATTATCAAGCATCATTTTTTTTTCTACATTATGAGGAAGAATTTATTCTTCAATGAATTTCCATATCTTGTGAGTCGAGGTTATATTTTCAAGGGTAATCAGTACCTCTGTTTCAATGTTCCTTAGCATCCATGTCTTTAATAGACCATCATTCTTTGCCTAGAGAATATAATTTGGATTTGGATCAACTCTTCAGTCATTTTTGGTAATCTCCTTCGCTGGCTCGCTGTCTTCGATCAAATGATGTGCCATGTCTAAACTTTGAATCAATGGCTCCATTTGAGATCGCCATAGCAAATAATTGAAGCTATCAAGTTTCAAAGAAATAAGGCTGGAACACTAATGAATAGTTTCAGAGATATAAGGCTGAAACACTAATGAATAACTTATAGAGTAAGTTCAAGTTCAGTGGTGACGAGTGGAAGAGGCCATCTGGTTAATCTCTCATGTTGCTATGATACCAAGAAAAACTTTTTTAGAATTGCAATTCAAACTTTGTATTACTTTCTCTGTGTATTTTTTTAATTACCATGGGGATCCTATATATACAGAAATTCACGAGAGAGAAAAAAGACAATAAAAGATTAGCGTCCTCTTTGGTTCTAAGAGTCAGGAGGAGATAGAGGAACTATTATGGAATAAATATTTATTGAGAAAATCCCTGTGATATGGCAGCACATTGAATGAGATTTAATATCAAGTGATTGCCTCTTTCCTTGTGTGAGTCATGAACCATAGCTGTAGGTCTTTCCTTAACTGTAGGTTGACTATCATTTTTTCATTCTTCTCCCACATTTCTGCAAGAGATTGTTTCTACTACTTGAACCTGTGACCTTCTGATCACATGACATCAATTTTACCAGTTACTCCAAAGTGGTTCCC
Organism: Capsicum rhomboideum; assembly: GCA_031232105.1. Classification (NCBI taxonomy): domain Eukaryota; kingdom Viridiplantae; phylum Streptophyta; class Magnoliopsida; order Solanales; family Solanaceae; genus Capsicum; species Capsicum rhomboideum. The sequence goes on from CP124710.1 coordinate 17,655,828, forward strand.
CTTCAAATAAGCTATCTTTTTTTGCTTTTAATTCATCCTCTCAATAAGTTTTTATCTTTTCTATATCAACTTCTTATACATCTATTCTTGTCCCTGCTGATCAAACACCTCACAATGACAATGTTTCTCCATTTTCCAATCTTTCTACACCACAAAACTAGTCTTCACCTTCCACTTCAACTCTTCAAGTACTCAAAATTTAACTATGATCCTAATCCTCTTGTTCTTTTTACTCCTATTCCTATGATTGATGCCCTCATCAGAAAATCCTCGAAGACTACATTTGCAATTTTATACTGCTTACATACGTAACTTTTATTTAATTTCTTTGCCTTATTTCACATCATAATCTTTCATTTAGTGGTCCAATATCCAAGAACCTACCAGGATGGCAAGATGCTATGGAAAAGGACGTTGATGCCCTCGAAAAAAGGGGGGGATGGGGTGGGGGGACTTCTATCTACAAACAGTTGGTACTCATAGCATTTATTCTTTTTGACAGATGTTAATTCAATGATTGTGTTTTAGCAAAGAGTAGTTTCATTGGAATATAATGTCTGCTTTTTTTTTTTTTTATAATCTTCATCAAGTCTAAGCAAACATAGGCATAGCGGCTACCTCTATGAATATTGTTTGGTTAGTGGATTCATTTCAAGAATCAAGACAATATCAAAGATATGATGGACTTTAAATATGATTATAATACATTTAAAAGTCAAGTTATGAGATGTGGCGTGGTGGCATGAGGGCGAAATGATACCGCTACATTATAATTTAATGCAAATACATATTCGTATTGGATGTTTACATCAAATAAATAGAATTTATATATTTATCTGATTTAATTAAGTAAAAAATTATATTAGTAATTATGTATGTTTAAGTAACAATTATTATATTATTATTCAAACATGCATATGTCAATTGTCATGTATCTATTGCTTAGATATAAATAAATAAGTTTTTAGTCATTAAAATCCATTTGATTTTCTTTTGAAGGTCATGTGCTGATAGGAATTGTTCATACAAGGAATCCGTTAAATATATGATTATATAATATATAAAAAATGAGAATGAGATACTTTTATTCTTTATTCACGACGGTTAACTTCTTCCTTGTGAAGGGTTAAAATTCATTATTTTTATATATAAGAGAATTACTTTTACACATAAAATATTTAAAAAAATTATTTTTTTGATTCAGTTTATAAGTGGTCATAAGAGATTATTTTCACCACTTTGTATCAAGTCACATGCGAATTTAAGAATTCAGCTTGATAGATTTGATTTTAAGATTTTTTATTACTGCATATCAAAAATACTGTGTGTAAATGAAAATCTATATCAAATGCCAAAGACATTAAGGTCCCACTGATTTCCATTAATACCCTTTGATAAATCTTGCTTTGTTGCCTTTAAATAGGCTGCTCTATTCCACTTCTAAGTCACTCAGCCAGGAAACTAAAAACACATAGTAGCACATTATTATTATAATTTTTTCAACCTAGGCATTGCTTATTGTCTCTCCCTCAAGGGTTTCTCTTCTGCTTGTTGACAAAATTGATAATTAACATACTAAAGTTGAAACAGGATGGGGACCACTTGAAACCCCTGCCTCAATTTATGTAGCACACTTTTCTTTTTAATCCGTCCCAAAAAGAATGTTATCTTTCTATAAGTAGAAAGAATTTAACTTTAAATTATTTTTTACCCTTAAATGAAATAATTTGTAGTCACACAAATGTCAAAGGATTGTTTTAGGCGACACAAAAGGTTTCCTTTCTTTATTATAATCTTTATGCCAAGTCAAATGGTGTCACATAAATTGGGACAAAAAAATAGTTTTTTTATGATGTTAATTAGTCCTGGCATGCATGACATTATTTGTTCACTCTCCCTCAAAAATTTCGGCCTTTAGTATCTTACTTTTTGTTTGTGCTAGAACCGGAGGCCTTTGAGGAGAGTGAACAAATCTTTTATCATGACGTATTTAGGGATCACGGCATTCGCTACTCTTCAGCATCTGGACTCAGTGTTTTCTGAGAACAGATAGTTGTTGTCCCATCATTTTGGGTAGCTCGGCATTTACTCCGTCTAAGAACTAATCCTCCCCTTAGTATCTGGTGACCCGACAAAGACCTTTGATTTTACATCTATCCTTGGGTTCACTGCCTTTCAACCTCGGTATTTATATTGAGTACCCAGGTGACAAGATTTAGAGAGCCGACAAATCATCCACTGACAGTAGAGTCAGTACTCATTAACCTCCATTGTGGCAGCACATAATTGCAATTGCGTGCGAGTAATGCTAGACAGTTTGACCAGGTACTTAGCACAATCATATTCTATCCTAGTGATATATGGCTACCTTGGTTAGGAAGGCCAGAGATGTTTTTTATATTTGTTGTGTGGCAGCTAGGTAGCTCCCACTTTCAACTTCTGCCAAACATATACCTTTAGTCCCTCAGCAGATGGTCTCGGTTAAGTCCCCGTGGCTTATCTTCCTAAAGGTTTCCAATATTTCTAATAGTTCTCCTAGTTTGTTAACATGGAGAACGGTGAAGATATGACTCTTTCTCTCTCTCTCCCCGCCTCTCTCAATATGCGGTCATAAATACTTTCTTAGACTTCTTGTTTTGGAGTCACTGAGGCTCGTCTCTATATCCGATTTGTTCAAGGTGAAGTCCAAGTTGGTCTCCCTGCTCCCATTCACATTCTCATCCTTGTCCTTATCTTTATCATCACCCTTGGCCTAGCCCTAGTCCTTGAGGGTGTTCTAGCCCTCGCATGTCCATAGATTTTGTCGGTTGTGAAATATTTATGGGCGGAGTAATATTGCATCAAGAATCAACTAATGTACGCTATGTTAAGTCCTTAACATGGTGGCCTCTTTCTGATGGGCATAGCTTGATGATTCAACAGGGAGTTAAAATAATTGTAATGACCCTCTAGGTTATTTCTTATGTTTTCATGCTTTTTCTACATTTATAGCTTTCATACAACTGCCCCTGGTCATTTATGACTTACTGGGACTGACAGTTTGGTTACCGGACAGTTCGTTTGGTTTTTAGAGTTATTTCCCTATTTTAGAGCTTCTAAAGTTAGGGAATTGGTCTCGGGCCAAAACCTCAGGTAAGCGGACTTAGATACCATTTTTGACAGTCTTATCATCTCCATAATATCAATTTTAGGCTAGGAAGACCCTTGGTCTAGGACCTGAGGCTTTTAGACTCAGTTTGGGCTATTGGGTGGATTTTGGCTAAAACAACCCCTTGGGTGTGAGACCCACTTTTTATCGAAACAACCTTATATGAAAATTTTGATGGCGTCATTGAGACAAAAATGCCGAATTTGGTAGGTTAGCATAGCTCGTTTGCATGTACGGGATTTCGAACCAATTTCGAGCACTTGATCGGAGTCCGTTAGGACTTATTGAATTTGGCTGGTGCCAAATAATCTGGTGCAGCCGCTTTAGCAGCCAATAGACTGCTTTAGTGGCATCTGCTTTAGTGGCAGCCACTTAAGCAGCTCTAGACCGCTTTAGAGGAGCTTGGCCAGCTAAGGCCAGGCAGCTTTAGCAGTCATGTAGCCGCTAAAGCGACCATCACTAGTACTTATATAAATATCAACTTATATATAAATATCAACTTACTCATTTTCAGCTTTTATTCCTAAGTGTATATCACCATTATAGACCATTGCAAGCTTATAAAATTAGAGAAATCGAGTATCTGGTGCTGGGATTGACTTAGAGGCATTGTGGTGATCGATATATTGTCGTATTCTCATAAGTTTCCATTCAATTTATCGATTAACTTTCCGTTTTAGTTCATATATTTTCAAAAAAATTTGGGACTGACATAGGGTTTTTTGAGCTCTAAATTAGCTAGAATTCATGTGGCAAACGATCCTTGAGCTGAGAGGGACGCTGTGATAGTTTTAATTTCATGTTTCCACAAGCGGGCCCCATGTGAGATTTTTAGTTTGATTTTTACTCAGAGAATTTATACGTAATATGGGTATCAATTTTGTCTTCTTGATGCATAAATCATTGATTTGATAGCGTGGCAGCTCTCCGAGGCTTCTCAAAAAGGAAATGCTTCGGTGTACAAGATTTAGAGAGCTTTCAGCGGCATCCAGGTAGGCTAGGCTTACCCTTCTTCTATACTATGCTTAATTATGGTATTAGCTTAGTCTTTTCCTAGGTTTGGGTAGGTACTTATGGACCGGTGATTGTTCGAGCTATTTACTTCTTGTTTAGCCGGTTAGGGCCCTTTTTTGGTAGAATATGGGCTCGTTCCCCCTTAGTATAGAGTATTACCATCCTTTAGGACTAGAATTAGTTCTTATTGTACCTTGGTATGGAGTTGGGAAACCTTAGATTAGGTTTCGGCAGGTTCTACCTTAGGTTGGGTTATTAGGACCTTGTAGTGGGCCTCATTTCCCCTTTTTTAGATAAAATGTTTGTTATGAAGCCCTTTAGGCTTAGTTGGACTCATGACTACTACCTTAGGCTTTAACCTTGGGTTAGGGTCTACTTAGACTTAATTACTCGCCTGATTAGCTTCTTTCCCTGGGAAGTATAGTAACTGTCCCTTGACCACTTTTGACCTCGAAATGGAAACCCGTCGGGCCTTAGTGGACTTAATCGCTCGAGACTTAACTAGAGGGATAAATGGATAGGAGATAGGATTGAAACCCTTGGATTTCCACTAGCTTTTCCATGTTTATATATATATATATATATATATTTCAGTTTCGGTTTAAGTCTAGAGTATACTATAATATTGTTATTATGAATCCTGGTACGAGTATGGCATCAGTTTATGGTTATGGTTTGCTCCTAGTGGGATCATCTATTACCATTATGGTTTTCTACTATGATTTCCAATTCGAGTCTGGCATCAGTCTATGACTACTACTTGGGTGTTCTGGTATTGATTATGGTTATTACTGGGGGTTTTGACAGTTGCACTTGGTTCTGGTATGTGAGTTCTGATGGTTGTATATGGATCATTTGGCCTCTTGTTAATATCCACTATTTCTGGTTCGTGCCCGGCATCTAGCCTCTTCTTATTATCCACTGGTTCTGGTTCGAGCCTGGTATATACTTTTATTATGGTTCTAGGATTGAAAAGTTATTTGAGACTGGTAAAGTTAAAGGTTATTTATGCTTCTTACCTTAGATTTCCTTTTTTTATTTTTGCACCCACCAGCTTTGGGGGATTGATAGGGTTATTTGTCTTCTTGTGTGTGCCTTCTGGGCTTATGGGGGTCCAATTAGGTTATGGTTGGCCTTTACTTTTATTACCGAGTTACCTATTTCCTTTTTTTTTTTTTGTATTGCCTAGCATAGCTTATTACTTATATTTCTTCCTTTTACTGTTGACTTAGCTTACACTCTCACACTTTATTTATGTCTTTACTATATTTGAGCTCAGTCCGTCGATGATGCCTAGTGAGTACCCGTGCTTTAATACTCATACTGCAATTCTGCATTATTTCCCTGATACAAATTCGGATACGAGCCACATTTGTTGACGCTATCCTTAGGCCTTACTACTAATTTAAAGATGGGGCGAGCTTTCTAGAGTCCGGAGCTGATTGTCCTCCTTCTATTTTAGTTATAGTCTTTGTATTTTCGAAACAACTGTGTATTTATGTATATCTTTGGATACTGTCTAGTAATATTTTTTTTTAATTATAATGGCTCTTGTACCATCCTTACCAGGTGTTATGAGGGATTCATTATGTATATTTTTGTCCTCTTCCCTCTCTTTTGCAGTACTTTATGTATGTATATCTTTTCTGCTTCTACTTATATTATTGTTGTTATTGGTTTCATTCTTGTTTCCCTTTTATCTTCCGTTCGTTAGCCCATTACTTGCCATTTCAGGCTATAACTTGGCTTACCTACTGGTGGGTTAAAGTAGGTGCCATCATGACCTGAGAAATTGGGCCTTGGTATTATAGCCTAGGTTCATCGGTATCGTTGGTACAAGAACAAGTGTTTATTAGACTACCGCAGATCGGTACGGAGACATCTGTATCCTATCTTTGGGAGGCTACAAGACATTTTTAGGAAAACCTCATCCTTTTGGTTCACTTCTATACGTTGTATCTATATTGGTTTCTAGATTCTTATTCGATCTTTCACAGATGGTTAGGACACTGGGAATGGCAGCCGGGGATTAGGACCTTGAGCCTACGGCTAGAGCTCCAGCAAGAGGTCGAGGGCAGGCATCGCCAGATCCTATTATTGCTCTTGAGCCAGAGATAGCACTAGAGATTCTGCCGCCACAACAGCAGGTAGGCCAAGGGGTAGCCTATGCCATACCTAGGTTTATATCTACTTCGATACTCCATGATTCATTAGTTCATCTTTTGGGGCTAGTTGGTGGTCCATCGATGGATGGGGCATTGACATCTACTTAGGGGGTAGCTTAAGGTGAACTTGGTATAGGGGTGCAACCTGCAGTTGCGGCTCCCAGAGCAGAGATTTCTCCAGCACTAGTAGTTTCATAGCAGGCAGTATCCCAGTCAGTTATGATTGCGTAGGAGCAGAAGATGTTTGGCCAACTTCTGAGATTAACTCTACCCAGGTTTGTGGGGGGCCCAGGAGAGGATACTTATGAATTCCTTACCAGTTGTGAGGAGAGGCTATATAATTTAGGGTTGGTTGAGTCGCGTGGAGTGAATTATACTACTTATAAACTTGACAGAGCAGTGAGACATTGGTGGAGAGGTTATCTTGATTCTAGGCCAGCTAGATCTCCTCCTATGACTTGGAATCAGTTCTTCGAGGCTTTCTTGGAGAAGTACATGCCTCACAGCATGCATAAGTGCCTGAGGGATGAGTTTTCTGCATTGAGACAGGGTTCTATGACCCTGGTCGAGTATGAGGCAAGGTTTTACAAGCTAGTCAGCCATGCCACCATGATTCTACCTACAGAGTATAAGAGGATTAAGTGTTTTATTAAGGGGTTAAGACTATCGCTTCACAGGGCTACTCAGAGTTTGGTGACTTCATGGAGGTCTTTAACTGATATTGCTGATCATGCATATACTCTAGAGGAGATGGATTGCGAGGCCCAAGGGGGCAACAAAAAGAGGCCCCGTTATCAGAGTTGTTAAAGTGGGAGCCACAATGGCTCACAATTCAGAGGATGGGGATTTCAGGGTAGGTACTCCCAGCATCAGTCTCATAAATACCAGGGTCAGTCTAGTAGTCCCCTTAAAGCAGTGCTTTGGATTTCAAATAAGGGTCAGCCTAGTTATGGCAGTTCAGGAGGTCAGAGCAGTAGTCAGCCGTCAAGGGGTGTTTAGTTAGGGTGATCAGGCTGTGGTGGTCATTCAGGGTCATCCAGACTTTCTCATTATGTTAGAGTACCCAAGGCGTGTTATGAGAGTGCTTTGCCAGAAAGTGTCCCCGTTGTGGGATGATTGAGCCTTCCGCACAAGCTATTCAGCCAATCAGATCTATACCGCCTCCAGCTAGGGATGGTATACAGGGTCACATGGGTGGTCACCAGGGTTCCAAAGGTGGTCCTCAGGTAGGTAGGACAAGTGGTTGGGCAGGCACCCTGTCTGGTAGCGAACATGGCTATTTGTATGTTATTCCTAGTAGGCTGGAGGCTGAGGCTTCAGATGCTATGATCATAGTTACAATTTCAGTATGTCATCAACTAGTTTCTACTTTATTTGATCCAGGATCCACACTTTTATTTATTTTTGCTTATTATGCATCACGGTTGGGGTTATCTTTGAAGCCTTTATCCTTGCCATTGTGTGTAGCTACTCTCATGGGTGATTATTTAGTAGTGGATCGGGTATATTGATCATGTTTGGTGACTGTTCAGGAGTATGATACTGAGATTGATCTCATTATGTTAGATATGATGGATTTTTACGTTATTCTGGGCATGGACTGGTTATCCCCCTCTCATGTGGACTTGGATTGCTTTGCCAAAACTGTTACCTTAGTCATGCCTGGTATACCCTCGGTTGTGTGGCAGGGTTTTTTTATCTGCACACCAATGGGGATTATTTCTTATATTCGGGTTAGGAGTCTAGTATCAAGGGGTTATGAGTCATTCCTTGCTTATGTTCAGGATGTTAGTTTTGAGAGTCCTTTCCTTGAATTTGTTTCTATTGTTTATGATTTTTCTGATGTTTTTCCTACCAACCTACCTGGCCTTCCTCTTGAGCGTGGTATAGAGTTTGCTATTGACCTCGAGCCGAGCACCCAACCCATTTCTATGGCTCTTTACCGTATGGCTCCTATCGAGCTAAAGGAGCTAAATATTCAGCTTCAAGATCTTCTGGGTAAGGGTTTCATCAGATCGAGTGTATCACCTTAGGGTGCTCCAATCCTGTTTGTGAAGAAAAAAATGGTTCTATGAGCATGTGTATCGACTATAGGCAGTTGAATAAGGTGACAATAAAGAATAAGTATCATATGCCTCGTATCAATGATTTATTTGACCAGTTTTAGGGTGCGATAGTATTTTCTAAGATTAATTTAAGATTTGGTTACCATCAGTTAAGGATTAGGGTTGAGGACATCCCTAGACAACCTTCAGGACTCGTTACGACAATTATGAGTTCCTAGTGATGTCTTGTGGGTTGACCAATGCCTTAACAACATTTATGGACTTGATGAACCACATTTTCAATTCTTATTTGGATTCCTTCGTGATCGTTTTCATCGATGATATCCTTGTTTATTCGAGAAGTAGAGAGGAACACGAGCAACATTTAAGGACTGTGCTCTACACTTTGAGAGATCATAGGCTTTATGCCAAATTCTCAAAGTGTAAGTTCTGGTTTGAGTTTGTAGCTTTCTTGGGGCACGTGGTGTCAAAAGATGGGATTATGGTGTACCAGACAAAGATTGAGGCTATTCGTGATTGGGAAAGGCCTACGTCTCCTACTGAGGTTCATAGTTTATTGGGTTAGCAGGCTACTACAGGTGGTTCATCGAGAGATTTAGTACTATTGCAGACCCTATGACTAGATTGACTAGAAATGAGGTCCCGTATTAGTGATCTGATGATTGTGAGGCGAGCTTCCTTAAGCTCAAGAAATTGCTCACGTCAGCTCTTCTACTGACTCTTCCAGTTGAGGGCGAGGGGTTTACCGTCTATTGTGATGCTTATGGTGTTTGTTTGGGGTGTGTTCTGATACAGTGGGGCTGCGTTATTATATATACATCAAGGCAGCTGAAGGTGCACGAGCGCAACTACCCCACTTATGATTTAGAGTTGGCAGTAGTAGTTTTCGTGCTTAAGATTTAGAGGCATTAATTGAATGGTGTTCGCTACGAGATCTTTACTGACCATTGTAGTCTTCAACACATAATTACTCAGAGGGAGCTTAATTTGAGACAGCGTAGGTGGATTGAGTTACTGAAGGACTATGATATCTCTATTCTATATCATCCGGGCAAGGTGAATGTTGTAGCTGATGCCTTGAGCCGGAAGGCAGCGAGTATGGGTTGGTTAGCCTTCATTTTAATTTCAAAGCGACCATTGGCCTTGGACATTCAGTCCTTAGCCAACTTGTTGGTTCGATTTGATATTTATAACCCAAGAGGATTCTTGCTAATGTCCAGGCTAGATTTACCTTGTTGAAGCAGATTCGGGGTCGTCAGTTTGAGGATAGCAGACTTATTAGCATTCGATATCAGGTGTTGAGTGGTGAGTCCAGGAGGGCTACCTTAGATTCTGAGGTCATTCTGAGATTTGACTGTCGTATTTGTGTTTCAAGGGTCGGAGACTTGATTCAGTTGATACTCTAAGAGGCTCATAGCTCTAGATATTCTATTCACCTAGGGACAACTAAATTGTATAGGGATTTGAGGCAACATTACTGGTGGAGTGGTATGCGAAAAGATATAGCAGAGTTTGTGGCTCGATACCTATGTTGTCAGAAGGTGAAGGACGAGCATATGAGACCTAGTGGATTATTTCATAGGCTACCCATTCCTGGTGGAAGTGGGAGAGGATCACTATGAATTTTATAGGTGGGTTGCCTAGCACCTCTCGTGGTTCTGATAGCATTTGGGTCATCATGGATCGATTGACCAAGTCTTCCCATTTCATCCCTATATTGAGACTTCCTTCAGTGTTGAGAGGTTGGGTCGTATCTATATTTTGGAGGTGGTTTGCCTTTATGGAGTTCCCGTGACTATTATTTCAGATCGAGGCTCTCAGTTCACTTCTAGCTTTTGGAGGTCATTTGAAGAGGAGTTGGGTACCCAGGTTGACTTTAACATCGCTTTTCACCCCCAGACTAACGAGCAGTTGGAGCGGACTATTTTCGTTTTGAAGGATATGCTTCATGCTTATGTGTTGGACTTTGGAGATTAGTGGGACTAGTTTTTAGCTTTAGCGGAGTTTGCTTATAATAACAACTACCATTCGAATATTCAGATGGTACCGTTCGAGGCATTGTATGGTAGGCGTTGTCGATCTCCGGTTGGTTGGTTTGAGACTTCTGAGGTTAGGCCCCGTGGAACAAATTTTCTTCATGAGTCTTTGGACCAGGTTCAGATAATTTAGGATAGGCTACAGACAGCTCAGAGCAGGCAGAAGGGTTATACTAACCGTAGGCTTCATCCTTTGAGATTCAGAGTTAGTGACTGGGTCTTTCTTTTAGTATCGCCCATGAAGGGCATGATAAGGTTCGGGAGGAGGGGCAAGCTCAGCCCCAGGTATATTGGACCATTTGAGATCCTACGAACAGTTAGAGAGGTAGCATATGAGTTAGCTTTGCCTCTAGACTTTTCATCCATCCATCCAGTATTTCATGTATCCATATTATGACGATGTATTTTGGATGAGTTTCATGTGCTTTGGTGGGACTCGGTTCAGTTGGATGAGAGGTTGACCTTTACTGAGGAGCCTGTGTCTATTCTAGCCAGAGATCTTAGACAGTTGCGCTCCAAAGATATTCCTGTAGTGAAGGTTCAGTGGAGACACCTTCTAGTTGAGGAGGCTACCTGGAGACCAAGCGTGATATACGGACCCAGTATCCTCACCTCTTCGAGCCTTCTGGTACATCTTGATCCTTTATTTTTGCGGACGAAAGTCCTTATAGTAGTGGATGTTGTAATGACCCTCCCGGTCATTTTCTATGTTTTCATTCTTTTTCTAAGTTTAGAGCTTTCCTACAACTGCCTCAGGTCATTTATGACTTGCTGGGACTGACAGTTCGGTTACCGGGCAGTTCGTTTGATTTTTAGAGCCATTTCCCTGTTTTGGAGCTTCTAAAGTTAAGGAATGGATCTAGGGCTAAATGCTCAGGTAAATGGCCTCAAATACCATTTCTGAAAGTCTCATCAGCTCTAGAATGTCGATTTTAGGCTAGAAGGACCCTTGGTCTGGGTCCCGAGGCTTCCAGACTCATGTTTGGCTGTTGGGTGGATTTTAGCTAAAACAGCTCCTTGGGTGTGGGACCCACTTTTTATCAAAACAACCTTGGATATAAATTTCAATGGCACCATTGAGTCTGGAATACCAAATTTGGTAGGGTAGCATAGCTCATTTGCATGTACGGGATTCCGAATCAATCTCAAGCATTCGATCGGAGTCTATTGGGACTTGTTGAATTTGGCTGGTGCCAAATAATCTTGTACAGATGCTTAGCGGCCAAGAGACCGCTTTAGAGACATCCTCTTAAGTGACTCTAGACCGCTTTAGGGAAGCTTGACTAACTGAGGCCAGGCCGTTTTAGCAGTGACCACTTTAGCGGTCATTTAGCCGCTAAAGCGGCCATCGGTGATACTATATTAACATCATATAGCTTTTATTCCTAAGTGTATATCACCATTATAGACCATTTTAAGCTTATAAATTGAGAGAAATAGAGTATCTAGTGTTGGGATTTACTTAGAGGTGTTGTGGTAATCGTTATATCGTCGTATTCTCATAAGTTTCTGTTCAATTTATATATTAATTCTTTGATTTAGTTCATATATTTTCAAAATGCGTTGGGACTGATTTAGGCTGCTGAGCTAGAATTTAGCTGGAATTCATATGGCAAATGATCCTTGAGCTGTGAAGGACGCTGTGACGGTTTTAATTTTGTGATTCCACAAGTGGGCCCCACGTGAGATTTTTTATCCAATTTTTGACCCAGAGTGTTTTTATGAAATATGGGTACCAATTTTCTCGTCTTGATGCATAGATCATTGTTTTGATAGCATAGCATCTCTCGGAGGCTTCTCAGAAAGGAAAATCTCTGGTATAGAGGATTTGGCGAGCTTTCGACGGCGTCTAGGTAGGCTAGGATTACCCTTCCTCTAGATTGTGCTTAAATATGGTATTATATTAGTATTGTGCCAACTTTGGGTGGGTACTTATGGCCTGGTGATTGTTTTAGCTGTTTACGTCTTGTTTAGCTGGTTAGGGCCTCTTTTCGGTAGAATCTAGGTTTGTTCCCTCTTAGTATAGTGCATTATCATCCTTTAGGACTCGAATTAGTGCTTATATTACCTTGGGATGGGGTTGGGAAACCTTACGCTAGGTTTGGATAAGTTCTACCTTCGGTTGGGTTATCGAGACCCTGTAGTAGGCCCCACTGCTCGTTTTTAGATAAAATGTTTGATATGAAGCCCTTTAGGCTTAGTTGAACTCATGACTACTATGTTAGGCTTTTACCTTGGGTTGGGGTTGACACAGACTTAATTACTCACCTGATTAGCTTCTTTCCCCGGGTAGGATAGTAACTGACCCTTGACCGCTCCTCCTTGATCTAGAAATGAAAACCCGTTGGGCCTTAGTGAACTTAACCGCCTCGAGACTTAACTAGAGGTATAAATTGATAGGAGATGGGCTTGAAGCCCCGTGGAGTTACACTAGCTTTTCCATGTTTAAATATATTTCAGTTCTGGTTTAAGTCCGACATATACTCTATTACTATTATTATGAATCTTGGTCCGAGTCTGGCATTAATTTATGGTTATAGTTTGCTGTTGATGTGATCATTTGTTACTATTATGGTTTGCTACTATGAGTTCTGGTTCGAGTCTGGCATCATTCTATGACTACGACTTGGGTGTTCTGGTATTGTTTATGGTTATTACTGGGGTTCTGGCAGTTGTACTTGGTTCTGGTATGGGAGTTCTGACGGTTGTGTATGGATCATTTAGCGTCTTGTTACTATACACTATTTTCGGTTCGAAGAACCCAGTATCTGGCCTCTTGTTATTATCCACTGGTTTCGGTTCTAGCCCAATATATACTTTCGTTATGATTCTGGGATTGGTAAGTTATTTGAGACTGGTAAAGTTAAAGGTTATTTATGCGTCTTACCTCAAATTTCCTCTTGTTTTCACCCACTGGGCTTATGGGGGCTCGGTAGGATAATTTGTCTTCTTGTATGTACCTTCTGGGCTTATGGGGGTCTAGTTAGGTTATAGATAGACCTTTACTTTCATTACCGATTTACCTATTTCCTTTTTTCGCATTGCCTAGCATAGCTTATTACTTAAATTTCTGCCCTTTACTGTTGACTTAACTTACACTCTCGCACTTTATTTATGCTTTTACTATATTTGAGCTCAGTCGGTCGATGATCTATACTGAGTACCCATTTTTTTGGTACTCATACTGCACTTCTGCATTTTTTCCTAATGCAGATCCGAGTACGAGCCACCATCATTGATGCTATTCTCGGGCCTTGCTACTGATCCAAAGATGGGGGTGAGCTTTCTAGAGTTCAGAGTTGATCCTCCTCCTTCTGCTTAAGTTATAGTTTTTGTATTTTCTAGACTGCTGTGTATATATGTATATTTTTGGATATTGTCCAGTACTCTTCTTTATTGGTTGTAGTGGCTCTTGTACCGGCCTTATCAGGTCTTATGAGGGATTTGTTTTGTATATTTTTGTCCTCTTCTCTCCCTTGTACAGTACATTATGTATGTATATCTTATCTGATTTTGCCTATATTATTGTTGTTTTGGTTTCATTTTTATTTCCCTTTTATCTTCCGCCCGTTAGCCCATTACTTGCCCTTCTGGGCTATGACCTAGCTTACCTGCTGGTGGATTAAAGTAGAAATTGGGTCGTGACAATAATAGATTGAAGTAACACCACTATTGCATATACCGACAGACGATGCCAAATTGGTTAAAAATCATCATTTTGGTTAATAGTAAAATTTGTAAAGGTTAAAATCAAGTGGGCTAATGTCAATCAAATTTATTTTCTTTTGGCTAAACCACCAAAGTAGGGATTGATTACTTTGAAAAAGGTTCTAGCACCATGCCAAATGTGTCCAAAGAAGAAGAGCAAAGCAAACGAAGCATGCCCAAAAGTAAACCAACCCCTTGGACTGCTATGAAAAACACCATCGAATTTTAATGTAGCACGATCTAATTCAAAAACTTCACCCAATTGAGCGTGATTCTAAGAAAGAAGATGAAAAGACTTTTGGTGTGACTTCTGGGAAAGGCTCTTTTATAGGCCAAAAGAAGTTGATTCATCGCTCAATGTGAAATGACTACCTAGTAGCACATGGTTAAGCTCTGGCCTTGGGCTCAAAACTGATCAGGGCTGATTGTCGCAAGGCATGAGATTAACTGTTGATCTCTCAGAGAACCATTATGAAAGTGTTCCAGCTATAAAGTGATTCCTCCCCAGGAGAGAGCCTGATGGTTCCCAGGTGAAGAAGAAACCTTGGTTGTCCTGAGGTAGCACCGGCCATCCACACTGCACTAGGAACGATCCACCCAAATTTTCATAGGTCGGAGTAAGCGTCTTTCCGATTATGACTTAACTATTTATCATAGTCTGATTCATCCTTTTGCCAAACACAATTTTTTTTTCTCATACAGGATGTACATGGGTGGTTTTGTTTGATTTTTTATTTATCAAATTCACTACCAAAAAAACATGATTTAGCGACAGATTTTAGCCACAAAAAATTATCTGTCGCTAAATAGCGACCGATTAGCGACGAAAATGTGATTTTGTCGTAAAATAAGGAAATAAAGAAATACACATGAAATATAGCAACGAATTAGCAACAAAACTAATATCGGTCGCTAAATAATGTGCCCAAGTTTTGGCGCCAAATTTTTAGCGACAAAATTTTGGTAACTTCGCTGGTGGTTTAAATATTTTTCTTATGTATTACTATAAAATTTTATTTTTTCCTTCTTAACACACATTCTCTTTCTAGGGTTTGGTCTTTTTCTCAAGAGCGAAAGGGGAAGCTGATATTGATTTTGATTAAAAGAAGCTTTCACGGTATGAATTACTCGGTTAAACTCACTCATCCTCGAGAGAATCTTCTTTTTGGGCGAAGAAGAAGTCATTGGAGTTAAGGTTTTTGGAAGCCAAATTTGGGGTTATTTTGAAATCTTCAGAACTGGACTTCTGATGTTAGGGTTTACGTCTCAGAATTCATGGAAAATAGGGTCCTAACTTCGGTGGACTTGCCTATTTCAGTACTAAAAAGAGGTTGTGGTTGGTGTTCAAGTACTCCATGGAAGAGGTATTTCTGTATTCTTTGATTTAATTTGGAAAAAGATAATAGGTGATTGTTTATGTTTAGATTTGTACCATCTCTGCAAAATGCAAAATAGCTGAAGATTTCAGTTTAAAGGAGTGGTTAGAAGTACTCCTGTTTGATTTCTGTGTGATATCCGTCAGTTTAATCGAATTTTGTTGTGTTCAATTCTTTAGTCACCTGCAAATTTTTAGTTTTAAGCACTGATTGCTGACTTTTCTAAATATTAATTTCTTTAATAGCTGTAAATAAGTTCAAGAGTCATTATGGCAAAAAAAAAATCACATCCATTGTAAATGTTCCTATTTGAAGAAATAATTAAGTTGAGAAATTTAATTCCTAATTTGAATCTTCCCTTGTTTGATTAGACAATTATAGATTCTTGGGGGTTGCTTCATTTTGAAAAAAAAAAGGTTGAAATCTTTCCGAGTTAAAGGGGCATTTCTTGCTTTTTGTGGTCATTAATAATTTCCTCAAGAAGATTAACTGGATATTTAGTAGTGAAGAAAAGTTTGACTTAATTTTCAGGTAGTTAGGATTTTGGTACACTTTTCACGGGAAAATTGGGATTGTCACAAGAAAAAAATATTTATTTTCATCTGCCTCGAGTGATTACAGCTCAAGTATTTGTGGTTTTGTCTCTATTAGAAATTTATGTAGTCGGTATAAAGAGTTTACAGGATTTATGCTGTGTTTTATCAGAGAAAGACGCTAGTTAGTTCTTTCTATTGATATCCAATTTGCATTCTTGAAATGGATCATTCTGCAACAGATGGGGATTGATAAAGCTATAGAAATTGCAAAGGTTAAAAATGGGGTTGGTCAAGTTTTTCTTCGAAATCTACGTGGCCCCTCTGTTCAAGTTAGTTTTTTTTTTAGCTTAATCTTTTGTGTTTGACTGAAGGTTAAGTTCATAGATTTCAAGATTGTATGTGTTTAAGATGAGAATTTATAAATCTGAATTTTTTGAAACTGAGGTTTTTTCTATTATTTTATATATATCTAGGTTAGCCTACATGGAGGACATGTTCTTTCATGAAAGACTGATCATGGTGAATAATTACTTTTTGTTAGC
The DNA here is from genome assembly GCA_031232105.1 of Capsicum rhomboideum. Taxonomy (NCBI): domain Eukaryota; kingdom Viridiplantae; phylum Streptophyta; class Magnoliopsida; order Solanales; family Solanaceae; genus Capsicum; species Capsicum rhomboideum. The sequence goes on from CP124710.1 coordinate 17,672,419, forward strand.
AGCAAGCTACACTTGTAAAGCCAATTCTTCTGAAACAACCACTCTATTTGATTTTTGGGTGAAAAGCTTTTAAGTAGAGGCGAATTCAGAATGTAGAGTCGTGGGTTCAATATGAGTATCTGCATACATTTTAATTTCTTTTGCGTACATACTGATATACATACATAATTCGAGCCAAAAGCAATGAGTTAAGTTGAACCAACTCTCCTAGATTGGCCTCGTCTTGCAAAATTCATGTTTCCACTTATCTTGCAATGAAAACTGCACTTAATTCATGTTGAATCAGTACTTCGGAGCTTCTATGAAATTATTGATGATGAAATATGAGTATCATTTTGTTAGAATTTCTGCTTTATGGTAACATTCTTCATCTCCATTACACCCTCTTCAGACCTTCAGATTCTAGTCTTGCATCAAGGTGGTTTCTTGAGTCGGACTAGTTAAAAAATTAAATTTAGGTAGATCTCGTTAGTATCTGTAACTGAAAACAAGAAAGGAGCTAAAATATGTGAAACATAATTGTTGCTATGTGAAAACTGATAGCTTGCTCTCCTTTATGCATTTTTAGCAAATTTTAAGGCGCCAACAATTGTGAGGGGAGGGATTCCCATTTGTTTTCCTCAGGTAACGTGATAATTGTCTTTATGCTTCATGTTCCTCTTAAAATATCACTCTCACTGAACTTTTCGAGATGTGGCTGATGTGTATGTATACTGCTGAAGCTTGGAAATCGGGGCTCTCTCAAGCAATATAGATTTGGTAGAAATAGGATACGGGTCATCGATGATAATCCTCTTGTACTGCACCCTAATGATTCCAATGGAAAAACATATATTAACATATGAACACAAGAATAAGATTAGTTATTTTCTGACCACTGATTATCTCTAGCACTAACACACCAAAGTTAAATACATCTAATTTTATTTGAGAAAACACCATGGACTACATACTCTTGGGACATGTAGCCACTACATCACATATGAAACACCAGGATATTATACGTAATATAAATGTCAAAAAGTGATAGTATTAAATTTTTTATTGTGTCCCAACGACACGGTGTGTGTTAGGCTATTAGCACTAGTCTCATTCCTTACAATGCTTCTAGCCTATGTTTCTCGGACTCTCCAAAAATATTGTCTCGCTTGCGTAGGATCCACTAAAAATTCACCACTTTTGGAGGATCCAACACACGCCTATTGGCATTTTAGGAGGGTGAAACTTCATAGCAATTTTACTCCACCTTAGGGGAGCTCGATTTGAAAAAATCAATTATAGAGAAAGTATTAGAGTTCCTGGACTGCTGAGACATCAATGATGCATGCAGATTTTGAAACTTTATAATGAATGGTGTGAAATTAGTTAGCTTTTGGTGGTGGTTTGTTTCACAAAGTGTTTGAAATTTGCAGCTAGTTCTGTTTTGGACGTAAAACCAAACTCTTGAGTACTGTGAAACAACATACTTTTTGGTGACTTTGGAGAAAGATTGAATTTTGTTTTTTTTTAAAAAATCTTAGGTTTTTAAATTGGATAGTGGAGTGTAATTGCTGTAAGTATTGTGGAGTGAATTGTTGTGGATGCAAATTGTAGAATAAGAAGAAGCAATTTTTACTGCACCTTAGGGGATCTTGATTTAAAAAAATTAATTATAGAGCAAGTACTAGTGTTCTTGGACTACTCATATCAATGATGTTTGCAGATTTTGATACTATATAGTGAATGATGTAAATTTTAGTTAGCTATTTGATGGTGGTGAAAATTGGAGATGTCAATTGTTTCAGCTTTTATATTCATCTCAGAGCCTCCCCTTGATTTACCTCGCACAACCTTGAAAGAAATTTTTAATTTCAGCTTCTTCACCACTATACTGGTAGAAAAAGTTGCAGTCGTGTGATGTTTATTTATTTAAGCGCCTTACCGATAGAAATCTATGGAGGCATAGGATTATAGGGATCTGATATCTACTGCAAGTTATTAAGCTTTTGTTATACATGTATGACTTGGCTATTTTTATTGAAGTTAGCATAGTTTCTTATTTGCATATTTATACACGGAGAATCTTTCTTGTGATTGATCTTGGATTGTGCTCACAAATAAAATATTTTGTGATCGTACTAACCTTATAGATAATATATTCATATTCATTTGTCGGATTGATTGAATGTACAAATTTTTTAAGATTTTCATTCACTTTTATTATAGGATATGGCTCAAGAATCGTTAGAGCAACTCAAACGATTACTAACGAAGATGAGAGTTTATGTCCTTGGGTCTCGAAGACAAACACGATTAAGGCCTTGGGTCGTACTTTTGATCCTGATGAACATCTTTTAAACATATATTAGTTAGGAAGACAATTCCATTCTATAAGTTGATCTTATGAACATTGTCGATACTTTCACATTATGTATATTTGGATCTATTTATTAATTTATTGATTATGTATTATATGAATTCAAGTAATTGTACTGTTTCTTATTCAATATTATTGTTTTTTTATTAATTATGTTTTATTGAGATTTTGAATAGTATATAAAATATATATTAGTAAAAATTAGCGACGATTATTTCACAGGTAAATATCTAATAAATATAAAATTACGAATAATATTTTATCAATTGCGACGGAAATTCCATAGCTAATATTTCTTGGCCACGAAATCAAACAGCAAACTACAACGGATTTTATATGAATTAGCTATGGGAAAGTTTGTCGCTAAAGGTTAGCGACAAAATTAGACGTCATTAATCACACCAAAAATCCATCTCTAAAAGCTTAGCTACGAGCATTTTAGCTACGGAGAGCATTTCATCGGTGATCCGTCGCTAAAGTCATTTAGCGACGGATTTTGGCGGTTTAGCGACAGATTTCGTCCGTCGCTAAAACTAGTTTTTTTTGTAGTGATTAAATTAAGAGAAAAGACATAAAATCCCCCCTAAATTTGTCAGTATAACTTACTTTAGCAGTTTAACTTTACAGGCAATTAAACACCCCCTTAACAACTTTAAATGAATTTTATACTACCCTAAAATTATTATACCAGTCTCACAATGGAAGGTGCATTACACACGCACCACATCATTGCCACATCATTGTCACGTCAAAGTCACATAAAAAATTATTTAAATTGTTTTTTCTTCCCCCCCCCCCCCCCCTCTCTCTCTCTCTCTCTCTCTCTCTACCCATGGATACAAAAAATCTAGAACTTCAATTTTTTGAAACTCATTTAAAAGAAGAAAAACAACTTTACAATTTCTCTTAATTAATACCAAAAAAACACCAAACTCTGTACTTGTGAGAATTTATTCAAAAAAAAAAAAATTCAATTGAACTAACACTCAACATCTACACCATTGAGTCAACATTAACACAAAAAGCCATGATTTTTCAGAATAAACAACCTCAAACTCATGAAAAAAAGCAATTTTACAATTAACTTAGACCAACAAGCACCAAACTCACAAATAGTTCAAGAATTCATTCAAAAGAAGAAGAAAAAAAAGAATCCCCCACCTGCACGAGCATTGTAATACCAACATAGCAAAACTTTTTTTTTTTTAAAAAAATGAGAGTTCTGAAAACTCAAATAAAGATTTGTTGAGGTAAGACGAAGTGTTTTCTTCCAAATGATAGTAGAAATTCGAAGTACAAAAAATGGGATGTGGGCGTGGGGTTTTGAAGAAGAAGAAAGAAGTGGATGGGATATTGAAGAAAAAGAAGAAGGGGGAGGTGGGGTTTAAAGAATAAAGAAAAGGTATGGATGTGTTTGAAGAAGATGAAAGGGGTGGGATAGGAGTATTTTTATTTTCTATTTTTAATTTTATAATAATATAATACACCAGATTAGTGAGATCATTGTTTTTAAAAAGAAATACGTATTTTTATAATTTATTTATTTTTGGCTACATCAGCCATTAAGGTGATATTTAATACACTTGAAAGTTGTTAAGAAGGATGTTTATTACTCGTAAAGTTAAAATGCTAAAGTAAATTGCTGATAAATTTAAGAAAATTTTTATGTCTTTTCTCTTAAATTAATTATATTGATTTTTCTATATTTATAAATCAAATTAAACCAATAAAAATCAGTTTTGCGAGTCTTGGATTTTAACGGGATGAATATTAACCATTCTTATATAGCTCATGAAATTCATGCACTGTAGATACATAGTTTGATTTCAGTTTTTTTTTTTTGGGAAGGGTGGGCGTGGCGGTGGCGGTGGCGGTGCAGGGCAAGTTCTCGAGGTTCTTTATTCTGCCTTTGTTGGAATCAGTCAAAATCATATCAATTAAATAGTGAAATGCCTCTATTCAAGATCACTATAATTTGTTTTTTCCCCTCACGTGCTGTTATCCAATGGAGATAAGGAAGTATATAGTAGAATACAATAATACAGGCAGGAATAATTCGTACAAGGAATAGATTAAAACAAGATAAAATAATAATAGTAGGGTGAGGAGGGATGAGATGCTTAATTTTATTCTTCATTATTCACGACGATTGACTTCTATCTTCTTCTCGACACAAAAATCATTATCTACTCTCCTTTAGATCTGTTATACATGAATAAGAATTATTCTCTCTGTTTTAATTTATATAACATATTTCTTTGTAAATTTATTTTAAAAAATACCTTTCTTATTTAGAAATAATTTATTTAGAGTTTTTAATTTTATTCTTACTGAAATGATTTATAATTACACAAATATCTATATTATATTTGACACCACAAATTTTTAAAATTTGTATATACTCCAGTACATAAAATAGGATAAATAAAGTATAAAGATTTGCCACTCACGTAAAAAGCCATGGATGTTAAGCCGTTAAGGTCCCATTGAATTCTTTTTAGCACCCTTTAATAGATAATCTTCCTTTGTTGCCTATAAATAAGCCGCGCTATTTCATTTCATCACTCAGCCAGGCAATGAAAGACATATAGTACCCATTATTACAATTTTTCAAGCTAGGTATTACTTGTTGTCTCTCCCTCAAGGGCTTCTCTTCAAGATCCTAAAAATAAAGGATGAGGGAAAGGAGCCCTTGTAGGGTGAGACAACAAGAAATGCCTTTTGCTCACTTGACATGTCAGTCATTGTTCACTCTCTTTCAAAGGTGAGGGAGAACGTACAAACTTACATTTATTTTATTTTTTCTTGGGTTAAGCACGTGATGAATTTTTTTTTTTTGTTAATTGAATGGATGGCAGTGAGATTCAATCTCAAGATCTCTATGTACTTTGATATTATATTGAAGTGTGTGCTCATTTCATCTGAAAAAGTAAGCTAAAAACACACTTACACACATATATTTATTAAATTATATCTTTAACAAGTATCTCACTTCCTTTCCGCTAATTCTGGAGGACTTTGAGGAAAGTTAACAAAGTTGGCCATGATATTGCGCTAATTTATATACGCTGTATTTTATATTATTTATGTATCGTAATGTACATAGTGAAAAGATAATAATGTGGTGATGATATGTCAGTTTTTTAAATCCAAAAAATTGATTTTTTGGTGAATTATATTTTTTGAGCAACTAAAATCACGTTACTTAGTGACTTAATTATTACAAAAACTAATTTTGTGGCTTTAAAATTACGAAAAATAATTTTATGATTTTAGAATTATAAAGAGTATATTGAGTAAGTGAAGTTAATCCATATTCTTTGTCTTGCCTATAAATCAAACAGATTTTATTTTTGCAAGATATTAACATGGGAACAAATATTAAATAGTGCACATGGCAAATTCTTCATCTCGTTCAGGCGAGCCCATAGCCGCGATCGTAGCCCATTTCAAAACCCAATCTCCCTTACTTCCTACTCCCTCCGTCCCAATTTATGTGATGTACTTTGACTTGACACGGAGTTTAAGAAAGAAAGGAAGACTTTTAAAACTTGTGGTCTAAAATGAGTCATAGATATTTGTGTGGTTGTAAATCATTTCATTAACGGTAAAGTGGGTATTTTAAAGATAAATTGTTACTAAATATAGAAATGTGTCATTTTTTTTGGGACTGACTAAAAAGGAAAGTGTGTCATATAAATTGGGACAGAGGGAGTATTTAATATGGTCACACTAAATGTGATCAAGAGAAACCTAGACATCCTTTGCCCCCTCAACAATCCCCGTTAGTATTTCTTTCATCTCCCAAAAATGGTTCTTCCAAATGATTATGACTTGCTGAGTCTACCACCAGATCCAAAAAATAGGAACCACAGGAAGCCTATTGTACATAGGAATGTCAATACGACGGGGCAAGACAAGCTCTCACTTGTTACGAAAAACTTGTCTCGTCCTATTAAGAGTTTGCTTCACTCCGCTCCACACGGCACTGATTGTCATTTTAATAACTCTTCTTCATGGAACGAAGTCAAGTGCCAAGGTTGCTTCAATATAATGTTTTTCACAAGCTCTGACACAAGAATTGTAGTCTGCGATTCTTGCAGGTCGATTTTGTGCATGCCTACTAGATCGCGTGCCATGCTCACTATGGGATGTTCTTTCCAGAGGAAAAATGCAGATAAGAGAGATATATGAATTACGAAGGAAATAAAATCACTCAAAGAAATAATATAAGCACAAGTGAAAGATCGAACAATGGCTAAATAAAAGAAATTAATTAAACAAGAGACAAGAGGTAGGAGGTTTATTCAATAACTCAAACAAACTCTTGAAATTCTACTCTATATACTACCTCACAACTTAAGAAAATATGTAGCAACCACCCCTATTTATAATAGTGCATAACCAAATTAAACTAGAACTAGAAAATCTATTCCTATATGAACTAGGACAAACAAATCCTAATCCTAATTAGACATGATTTAAATAAATACCAAAATTATTAAATCCTAAACAACTAAGGATTCCTACTCCAACTTTGAATTATTATTTCCAACATCCTCCCGTAATTAAAAGTTGGGTTGCTGTATTGAGCACTTCTCTTCCAATCTTCAATTTCTTGTTTGTGTTGGAGAATTAACCTTCAATTTCTTGGTTTAATTCCAACATAGCCTTCCTTAAACCAAGATCTTCACACTTGAGCATGCCTTGAATGATATCATATCTTGTAGAAGTCAAGTACCTTAGACTCCCCATCAATTTTCTAAAATAAGTAGCATCAACGAAATTACGAGTGTCATCTTTAGTTAGCTTCAATTTTTCTTCAACGCGATCCAAAGTCAATTTGACTTTCTTCATGTCAAACATCTTCAATATGTCATCATCATATCTTTTCCTCTTCTTGTAATCTTGAATATTTTTTCTTGCCTTAAAATCATCAGCTTCTCCAGTTGATTTGTACTTGGCTTTGCGTGCCCATTCGACTTCAGTTTGTCTTTTTGTATATGGTAGAGAAATATCATCAACAATTAATTTTTCACGCTTTTCAAAATCTTCAATTTTGAATAATGGCTCAAAGTTGCTTTTATCTTCAATATCAATAATCATGCACTTCAATTGCGAATCTAAACCCTTAATTGTTTCTGTTTCAATTTTGGGTAGATCATCAAAAACTTGCTCTTGGTGAACACTTTTGCTTCTTTCATTACTAGCTTCATATTCAATATTTTCACACAATTTTTCTTGTGCGACAACGGTGGGTATTTCTTTTTCAATATCCTCACCTTGTATAGACCAATCATGTCTATTACACTTCTCATGACTTAAATTACTAGATTCTATTGAAAGAGCATTAGTTTCAACCAAATCATCATTTTTAGTCATCTCAAGAATTATTGGCAAATAAGTTTGGACATTTTTGGAGCTCTCTTTGCACTCAAAGTTCTCTATACCACAACAAAAATTATCTTTACCTTCACTTCTTTTCTCCACTGTTTCTGAATTTTGATCTTTTTCATCAATTTCTGCCAGATTTGTTACCTCTTCATTTTCTGTTGGTTGATCATACTTTGCCTGCAATGTCTCCTCCATTAATTCAATTGTCTCTTGGTTTAAGGACATCTCATATGTCACCAACTCATCTTCTAGCTCATCAAGTCTCAAAGTATTAAGATTTTGAGTAGCCTCTACGACTGTCTTCTTGTCATGAAACTTCAAACTTAGAGATTCTAATATCTTTTTAACAACTTTAACTTCTTCCAATATTTCTCCATTGGCCTTCATATCATTAATAATTTCTCTAATTCTTGTAAAGAATTCTTTAACAGATTCAGTTGGTTTCATCTGGGTCAACTCATACTGTCTCCAAAGCTCTTGAAGTTTCTCTCTCTTTACATCAGCAGCATGTCGATGCCATTTTACTAAAATTGCCCAAGCCTCTTTTGCTGATTTCACATATAGTAATTTGATGGATACATGCAATTCAACCTTGCAGTCAATATAGAACAGTGCCTTATAATCCAATTGTCTATTTTTCTCCAATTGAGTAGCTGCTTCACCCATTAATGTTGTGCCTTTCGGAGGCTTTACAAATCCATCCTCAATACTGGACCATAATCCAACAGCCTTGAAAAATTTCTTCATCTGTTGATACCAGCTCTCAGATTTTTTTCCATCAAACTCAAAAACAGGACAATCCGGTAAATATGGAATATCCATATTCTTCTATATATATCGGATCTCACACGAGGCTCTAACAGGATCTCACACAGGCTCTGATACCAATTTGAAGGAAAATATTTTATTCAATAACTCAAATAATACTCCCTATTCTCCTTCTAAATCATCAAGTGTCAAAGCGCTAAGATCTTTGGTAGCCTCCAGAACTGTCTTTTTTGTGTGAAACTTTGTGCTCAAGGACCGCAATATTTTTTCAACGACTTTAACTTGGTCTAAAGTTTCTCCATTAGTCCTCATATCATTAATAATTTCTCTAATTCTTGTAAAGAATTTTTTAACAGATTCAGTTGGTTTCATCTGGGCCAACTCATACTGTCTCCAAAGCTCTTGAAGTTTCTCTCTCTTTACGTCAGCAGCACATCGATGCCATTTCACTAAAATTGCCCAAGCCTCTTTTGCTGATTTCACATATAGTAATTTGATGGATACATGCAATTCGACCTTGTAGTCAATATAGAACAGTGCCTTATAATCCAATTGTCTATTTTTCTCCAATTGAGTAGCTGCTTCACCCATTAATGTTGTGCCTTTCGGAGGCTTTACAAATCCATCCTCAATACTGGACCATAATCCAATAGCCTTGAAAAAATTCTTCATCTGTTGATACCAGCTCTCAAAGTTTTTTCCATCAAACTCAAAAACAGGACAATCCGGTAAATATGGAATATCCATATTCTTCTATATATGGATCAAATACTTTTTATTTTGAATTTTGGTGCACTCTATTTTTCTTTTCTTTTTTTATTCATAAAAATAATAATAATATCTAGTCTTGTTTGAGATTATTAAAAGTGTTTTCAAGTGTGTTGTTTTCATTGTTATATTTGATTTGGTTAGAGTTTTATCTAAATGGAAAGCAAATTAACCTACTTGTTAGGATCAGAAATTTGAATGGTGCGGAAATAAGCCAAACAATATTAAAATGACAATAATAAAGACGATAGTTGATAGTAACGGTAAACAAAACACAAATTTCATGTGGTTAGGTGAATGTGACTTAGTCCATAATTAGCATTTGGTTGACATATACTTGGTTGACTTAGTCCACTACTCTTTTCACATTAAAATGCAAATCCATTTTATTCAATGAGTTAAAGAATTATTTATCATGTATAAACATAATTAGCAAATTTGTTACGTGAAGTTTGCTCACTAGTGTAAATATTTATATTCCTATTTACTGATTCAGACATACTTATATTAATCTAGATAGATTATGTGCTTCTTCAAATTGCTTAGTGACTATTTTTTTTAATTCGAAAACATTATCGCTAAATGATTCTCTGAACTTCACAAGGGGAATTGCTGCGATTCTTCCTGAATAGCCTGCCTGCCACTTCCTAACCCAGACTTCCAAATCTATCTGATTAGCCCATGGGCTGAATATTTCCTACACCCTTACACGTTAAGATTAGAAAAGTTATATATTGATTTATTTTATTTTTTTGGTAAACAAGATACTTATATTATATTTTATATGCATCTATACAATTAGATAACGGCAGATCTCTAGGTCTGCTATCATTGTTCGGGAGCCGAATTACCTGAAAGATATTACAATAGTTAGATATGGTAGTTGGCTTTTTAAGCCTACCAAAAAGTATTCCTGGTTTGTCTGCTTCCGGTTGCCTAGATACAAACAATGGAGGAACTGCCCAAAACACAAAGTCATTTGCTAATTGTATAATGTCACACCCCTTTTTCTCAAAAGATTTTATGAAAGTTCAAAAAAGGTTTTCAAATAATGAATGCGACTAGAAAGTGACTAGAAAGTATTTCAAAAGGAATTTATATTTAAAACTCAGAATCGCCACTTGACATTAATACAATGTGCCAAGTAGCCTAGAAAATATTTCTTTTCAAAAATATTTGACTCTAAAATGATCAACGAACAGAGATTCCTGTTAAGGAATTCTGTTGATCGAGGGGAAGATGTGAGGCACCCCTCGATCCTGTGATTTTAGCACGGTCATTTCATTGATCTTTATCGGCTAAATTGACACTACAAATGATTAGATTTCCAAAACCAAGCAAACACATACACACGCACAAAAAAATAAAAGAGTAGTGTCTAGTCCGATTATACAGTCCAAAATGAATTAAAAAGTACAAAAAAATAAATCTGAGCTATTCATCCTGACATAATCTATGATTCACCAGATGTTCCGGGTCTTGTTCGCGGCTGACCTCCAAATACATGATACCCCGGGACATTCCCCGACGAATAAATACATTTGATTTAAAAGCGATAAGATAAAAACACACAAGCACATCATTTAAAACACAATTAGATATTAAATCCTAAATTTGCCTACCCCAAATCCACTCGCCTAAACATGAAAATAATGATTGAAAATGAATCCAAATTAAAGCAATAATGAATTGAAACAAACTAATTCGTATTTGAAATTATCGATTCTCCAATTCCCCCAAATCAAATCAAACCCAGATCCATTTTATTGCCAATTTAATCTCAAACAACCATAAACCAATTTCAACAATAACCAAAACAATGACAACACATTGAACAGATTATCACAAAACTGTATGTGAAATTATCAGTACAATGAGGGAAAAGGAATTGGACCTCAATCGATACGTTGATTTCAATCAAATGGAAATTAAATAAGTTGTCCTAGACAGGAACTTCGAGAGACCAGTGTAAACTCGAACAAGACCTTCGACCCCAAACTTAGATTAGCACCACTCGAACAAAATGAAATGACAAAATAAAATCGACCCGATTATTTTTCTAGCCAAATTTGTATTATCACAGTTAATAGTCCACCAGGATTCTGCTCTTGGGTAAGACAGTTTTGGTCAAATCTGATTTATTTTGGCACTGGGAATGAGCTGGTTTTGTGGTTGTTGTGGTGTTGCTATTCGTACTTTATCGGAGTGACATTGTCTTTGAGGTGTTGTATGGTATTTTTTTTAATCATTTGGCGGTGGCGTTTGGCTGTGGAGTTGTCGATTGTTAATGAAGAAAGTGTTAATGGAGAGTTGGTGTAATGACCTTCCAGGTCATTTTCTCCTTTTTCATGCATTTTCAACCTTTAGAGTTTTTTTATAGCTGCCCCAAGTCATTTATGACTTACTGGGACTGGTAGTTTGATTTTCAAGCAGTTTGTTTGATTTTTCTATTAATTTCTCTATTTTAGAGTTTCTGAAATTGAGAAAATAGTCTTGGAGTAAAACTTCTAGTAAAAGGTCCACGGGTGAAATTTTTGATAGTTTTGTTAGCTTCGGAAGGTGGATTTTAGGCTAAAAGGTCCTTTGATTTGGTTCCCAAGCCTTCCGGGCTTGGTTTGGGCTATTGATTGGATTTTGGTAAAAATGAAACATTGGGTGTAGGGCCACTTTTTATCGAAATGACCCCTGTTGAAAATTTTGATAGTTTTGTTGAGTTAGGAATGCCATTTTTTGTAGGGTAGCATATTTCTTTTACATGCACGTGGCTCTAAACAAATTTCGAACACCTAATCGGGATATTTGGAGTTAGTTGAAAAAGTTTAGGTGTAATTGAGTTGGTGCAGCCACTTAAGCAACTGTTTCACTGCTTTAGTGAAGCTGCTTTAGCGGGTAGGGTGCTGTTTTAGCGGTGCCTAATGGCGTCAACACCAGCCGCTTAGGCGACCCCTTGTACGCTTTAGTGACTAACAGACTGCTTTATCAGAGTCGGGTGACATCACAAGTGGCCACTTAAGGGTATCACTTCCGCTTTAATGGTATCGCTTAGCCGTAAAATGAGTCACTTTAACATCCAGTGCTGGTGGTATATATTTGCCTCTTTCACAATTATCAACTTAAAATTTATAACTTTAACCACCATTATTGATAGTGGGAGCTCATAAATTATTGGGAAATCTTAAATTAAAGCTGGGAATAGTTAGGGTCGCTAGAGTGATAATTTTTCGGTCATTAACTCGTAAGTTCCCGATCTAATTTCGACTAAATTCTCTATGTTGTTATTGAATTTTCAACCTTTATTTTGGGACGATCATGAAGCTGATGGTGCTCAATTCTTGAGCACAAGATCATTGTTCCTTAAGGGACGTTGCTACATTCTTTATTTTCTAATTCCATAAGTGGCCCCCCACGGATGAGTTTTAGCTTGATTTCTGATCCACTTTTAGCTTGATTTTTGATCCAGAGTGTAAAATTCGCAATTTGGGTATCATTGTTCTCATCTTGACACCTAGATTATTATTCTAATAGAATGACAGTGGTTGGAGGCTTCTCAAAAGGAAAAAGCTCTAATTTAGTGGACTTCGAGTGCTCTCGATGATGTCCAGGTAGGCTAGATTTACCTTTCTTTAGACGTTGCTATTTTATGGTATTGGTTTGGTATTGTGCTAATTATTGGTGGGTTACTATACCTCAGATAGCCGTTTAGGCAATTCCTGATTATTTTAGCTGATTAGGGGGCTTTAGGATGAATTTCATCCTTGAATTCCCTTAAGCTAGTAGTTGGTTCTCCTTTAGGACTTGACTTTGCATACTTAGGGCCTTGGGTTTGATTTTAGATGCCCTAGTCTAGGTTCAGGTAGTTTCCTGCCTTAGGATGTGTTTTCGGGTTTGTAGTTGGCTTGATTGCTCCATTTTAAGATAAAGTACCATATGATAGTGTCCCTTCATATTGTAAATAGCTACAAAACACTTAAGTGGGCTAGTTATCGGAACTAGATCGGTTTACTTGTTGTATGGTGTCTATTTACTTGGTATCCCGATATCTTAGCACTTTTGGCCTCAAACCACTATTTTTAACTTAATAAATGGAATCTCGTAAAACCTTTAAGGAATTTTGCCTTCTAAAATGGGAAAAAGGATTAGTTAGACTTGGTTTTAGTATGAGCCCTGGATGTTTGCCTTGTATTGTATATTTATTAGTTCTGGTTTGATTCTGACACTTGATTTACTGATTATTACCTATTAGTCTTGATTCAAGTCCAACATTTATTATTATTTATCTTTGGTTGGAAATCTAGTTCAAGATCGGTATGACTTTGTCACGCCTCAAATCCTATTGAGATTGATAGGTACTCGATGCCCTAAAGGCTTGAGAGAACCAACTTGTACCTTGTGACTACCGTGCATATAACTGTGATAATTATAAGGCTTTGACAAGTATAGGTAAGACTCCCTTGTAAAAGACCAACATACATAGGCCCATAACAGATATACATGAATTGGCTGTTGGGGCTTTAATTACTAGAGAATAATACACAACTGTGCTTTACTTTAACAGTAGTCTACAAAGCCTCTAAAAGATAGACAACTTTAGCTTAGGTTGGGACAAGACCCCGCCATACCCTTAACTATAAAATAATATCAAATACATGCTAAAGACTCCGCAAAGCCCCGAATCAACCTGGAACTCACCAAAAATTGCTGAGTATCCTGTGCTTGTATTAGGGAGATCTATTAGCTGGAATACCTATACCTGCAGCATGAAGCATAGTGTCCCCTATGAGGGATGTCAGTACGAAAGAATATACTGAATATGTAAGGCATAAAGTAACCATATCTGAAACAAGAGCTCAAATGAAACCACGTACAACTGTATAGATATTGATAGAAGACCACCTTTGCTTATACTTGTAGAATCATGTACATTACATTTTTTCCTTTGCTTTACTATTCTTTGCATTATTAACTTTATAAGGCATGTGATACAAATGACCAGCTCATCAGTGGTAAAAGAGGATGACCTATGCTAGGCATTTTAACCCCTGGGATACAGTCCTCATAAATATACAGATCGGGATCGACCCATGCTAGTCTTTCCTTTCACCCCTGAGATACCACCCATAATATTGGGATCGACCCATGCTAGGTGTTACTTCCACCCCTGGGATACCACCCATCAATACAAAGATTCAGATTGGCCTATGCTAGGTATTATAACCCTTGAGCTACCACCCATAAATACATAAGTTCACTTTACCTTGTTTCTTTAATCTTTAAAATTGTTCTTTTGGTGGTCGTAACTCTTTTGAGCTTGTAGAACTATGAACAAGTAGAAGAAGACATGCGTACAATATGATTGAGACATCAACAATGATATAGGAAACAAGTGTACCATCAATGTAGTAATACTTAGGAACTTATATTACACTTTGAACATCATCACTAGACATAAAACATATTCACAAATGAGCCATGAGGACATGTGACAAGTGAGGACATGAGGACATATAACAAAAGATCTATTAAGGTGTATAACTAGTGAGCGAGTGATCTTACATAACATGTATTATTTGTGGCAGATTTAAGTGATCTTGCGTAGCATATAGCAATTGGGTAGATTCAAGTGTAGAAATCTAGACATTTCAAATGGGGGAATATATGCATACCAAGTGGAGACATCTAACTCCTTAAATAAAGATGTTCGTACTGTATAATAAATACTTACTAGCTGATAACAATTAAAAGGGTACATAAACATGAGAACTATTGAGGCACATGGGCAGATCCCAATTAGGAACAAATGTACATTCCCAGTAAGGAAATATAAGCTATATATTTAAATAGGTAAGAACTCTATAAGGTCACCTTATATCCAAATATGATGAGAGTGATATCCAAAGAATGGAACATGTGAGCCAAAAGAAGTATATGATCAATTAGACAATTGAAACAATTTTGGACAGATAGTATATCCAACATATGACACTCTTAACATGTGTAATCTAGGATCTTATTGACTCATATAAGAGAAACATGTGACACTTTGACTCATTTTTAGACCACGGATAGTAGATAAAAGGGCCATTAACTACAATGGGGATTGTACTCCATCACAATGTATCTTTTACCATGAAAGATCATCTAAGAAGCTCACTTTGTTGGTACACGAGTATAAGACTTCATGCCAAAGGATATGAACTAGAATAGCCTTACATACCTTGCTGCGCCACCCAAATATTACAATGAATTATCCTTCTTTCCTTTAAGGCATTAATCTACAATATAAGTATATAATAAAGCTAATATTAGCATCTAATCATAATGTAATCCTTGTGAAACCGTAGCTAAACACTTTGGCGGGCAGTACGACTATCCAGCCCCTAAACAGTTGGTGTATCACCATATCCTCCTCCTATACTTCAATATAACTCTACCCAACTATTCTATAAGGTCATCCACAGCTTCCCAACAACAACACACATAAACAGTCCCTTGACATTCTCAAATCCTTCAACACCATAAGAAAAATTATTGAACTTATGGCTTCCGATCACTATCCCGTGAGTTCTTAACAATTACACAAATAAAATCCTCCACCCAAACCTATACATAAAGGGGGACGAAATTGGGGCAGTAACCTTACCTTTGTTTTTTAAATTTACTATCTTAAATTGTACTCCATCAAGACTTTAATCTTCCATTCAAGTTGAACCAAATACTACTTGAGATCTCTTAGAAGTTTAAGAGAACTGGACTGCCAAGTTTGGGGAAAAAGGAGTTGTCCTACACTTCAAACACAAACAACTTGATTTCCATTACTTTCCATGGTATAATTAAACTAAATCATAATTATTTTCACTTACCTTCAACAATTAATAAGAAGAAATCCCAATAACCCTAATAGAAATTTTAGGGCTGCTATATGAAACTTTGAGAGGAAGAGAGAGAGATGGAGATAATTCTGACTTTTAACTATGTAATAATGAAGATAAAATGAACTAATTTGGACCCTATATTGCCCTCACATCACCGCCTCTTTCCCCTTCATTTCTAGCCACAATTAGCTAAGTAGGTGATACACCTACTTGGCTATTTTAAGCTGGTCATAAGACCAAGTTGGTGATGCACCTACTTGGTTAATTTTAAGCTCCTCCCTTATGTGGGCTTAACAATATTGGGCCTTGGGTAGATTGGGGTTTTGGGCTGCCCATTCTCCTCCTTCTCATTCACTTAATTTGGTCTAGATTTGTCAAGTAGCTGATGGGTGAACTTGGGCTAATAAACTGGTCAAAATATTCTTAGTAGGTGATACGCCTACTTAGTTCTTAGGTTGGTCAATAAGTCAAAGCAAGTGATGCACCTATTTGTCATCTGTTAGCTCAATTTAAGTCAAGCAAGAAACTCACTTATTTTATTCAATATTTCTATATTTTAACCCATTTACTTTAACCTCACACTCATATATACTTGGCCACTTTAAACCTTAAGATAGAATAACACCTTACTATCTCACGTTTAAATACTTCCATCGAGTTAATTTGGCCAAACCCAAGCTGAAATGTATGGGGCATTATAGTAACCTCAAATTCTAGTTTAAACCGTTACTAATCACTTAAGAAAATTGGTACCTAACCTATATAATGAGGTTACATCAAGAGCCATATGATTAGAGCTAGTATACTCAGAATGCGGGGTGTTACATTACTATCTCGAGTTTAAACAATTTTTGTCAAGTTCACTTAGTTGTATATGTATTGGAAGGTAGGGGTGTTACATATTTATGGCTATAAATAGAAGAGGAATAATTGATATGATTATCGTACATCTTGGCTCATTTTCACATTTCTTAATATTGTACTTGTATTTATATTAGTATTAGTCCTTGTTTGTACCCACCGTGCTTATGGGGGCTCAGTTGGGTTTTGCTTTATTGTATGTACCTTCTGGGATTATGGGGTTCCAGTTAGGTCATAGCTAGGAATTTATTTCCACTCTTGAGTTATATATATATGATTCTCGGATTTTCTTAACATAGCTTGTTATATCCTTTCTTACCCTCCTTTATTGCCTCTTAGTATAGATTCGCACTTTATTATGCTTTTACTTTAATTGAGCTCATTCGGCCTATGATGCCTACTGAGTACCTCGTGTTTTGGTACTCATACTACACTTCTACATCTTTTTCCCTGATGTAGATCCTAGTATGAGTCTTAGCTGTTGACGTCGATATCAAGCGGAGCTATTGATATAAGATTAGGGTGAGATTTCAGCTTTCGAAACTGATCCATCTCCTTCTGTTCTAGTATTAATATTATTTGTATCTTTGGAGACTACTTTGTATATTTTTGTACCTGTCTAGTACACTTTGTGTATAGTGGCTCTTATACTGGCCTAACAGGTCTTGGGGGATTCATTTTATGTATTTTGTCCTTTTCTCCCTCTTTTTGGTAATCTGTGCTTGTATATTTCTCTCTTATAGTTGCTTTAAATTATTGGTTTACCCATATTTCTCTCTTGTGCCTGTTAGCCCATTACTCGCCATTTCGATCTATGGTTTTGGCTTACCTACTAACGTATTAAAGTAGGTGCCATCATGACCTAATATTATGGGTCGTGATAGTTTTGTATCAGAGCTAGGTTCACCGGTATCATTGGTACAAGAGTAAGTGTCTACTAGAGTCCCGCGGATTGGTATGATGACGTCCGTATCTTATCTCTGGGAGGCTACATGACATTTTTAGAAAACAAACCTCACTTTCTTTGGTTCGTTATCATGTGTTGTGTCTATATTGGATTCTAGATTCTTATTTATTTTACTCTTTTGTAGATGGCTAGGATGAGGTCCACGGAGGCCGAGGGTGAGGCCATCGAGCCAACAACTAGGGCTCCAGTTAAGGGCAGAGGTAGAGGTCAGCCCCGAGGTCGAGGTCAGGCTAGGGCTATATCACCAACTCAAGGCCAAGCCAAGGAGTTTTCACCAGAGCTAATTATTAATCCAGAGCCAGAGACTAAACTAGAGGGTCTACCACCACATCAGTCAGTCGGCCAGGAAGTAGCTCAGGCTCTGCCTAGATTCATATCTACATCAGTTCTCCATGATGCCCTAGTTCAGTTATTGAGTATGGTTGGAGGACAGCCAATGAATTGGGTCCAGACATCAGCACAGGGTGGACTAGGTACCGAAGCATAGGCTACAACTGTAGCTTCCCTAGCAAAGGTTCCACCAACACCCTTAGTTCCACAGCCAGCAGTAACCCAACCAACCATAACTTCTAAAGAATAGAAGTTATTGGGTCAATTTCTTATATCGACTCCACTGAGGTTTTTAAGATTCCCATGGAAGGATGCATTTGAGTTCCTTACTAGCTGTGAGGATAGATTGTAAAATCTTAGATTGGTGGATTCATACGGTATGGATTACACCATATTTTGGTTTGATAGTACGGTGAAATAGTGGTGGAGGAGGTACCTTGATTCCATACTAGATGGATCTTTTTATATGACTTAGTTTTAGTTCTAAGAGGCCTTCTTGGAGAAGTATATGCCTCGCAGCATATGCGAGCATCTGAGAGATGAGTTCATAGGGTTAAAATAGGGTTCTATGATAGTATCTGAGTAGAGGCTAGATTTCATGAGCTAGACAAGCATGCCATCAAGATTCTACCTACTGAGCATGAAGGAGTGTGGTGCTTTGTAAAAGGATTGAAAATTTCGCTCTGTATGGCTACTCTGATTCTGGTATCTTTAGGTAGATCATTTATAGATATTTTTGATCATGCTCACACTATGGAGGATATGTATCACGAAGCTCGTGGGGGCATCAGTAAGAAACCTCATCATCAGGGCAGTTACAGTGGGAGCTATAGTGGTTCACAATTTTAAGTTAGAGATTTCTAAGACAGGTAGCCACAATAGCCATATCAGCAGCACAGTCAGTCTAGTAAGACTGGTCAAGCAGCACTACATATTTTAAGTGGGGGGCAGCCTTGTTAAAGTGATTTCAGTGGTTAGGGAAGTGATCAGCTATCGTGGGGTATTTAGTCAGGGATTTAGCCGACGTGACTATTCTGGGTTAGCAGGACCTTCTTGTCAGGTTAGGGTACCTGAGACATGCTTTGATTGTGTTGTTATGGTTTATTTTGTTAAAGAGTGTCCCCAATGTGGGATGATTGAGGCTTCTTCACAAGGTGCTCAACCTATCAGGTCAGTGGCTCCCCCGGTCAGGGGTAGTTCGTAGGGTCACAATGATGGTCCCTAGGGTTCTCATGAAGGTACTCAGATGGTCGAGTAGGCACCCAATTCGTAGGTGGGTAGGGTCATTTATATTCTTTTCCTGGTATGTTAGAGGCTGAGACTGAGGCTTCGGATGCTGTTATTATAGGTGTGATTTCAGCCTGCCATCAGCTGGAATCTGCATTATTTGATCCAATCTCCACTTATTCTTATGTTTCTACTTATTATGCATCTCAGTTGAGGTAGTTTTCTGTGCCATTGTATGTACCCATGTGTGTAGCTACTCTCGTGGGTGATTTTTTAATAGTGGATCATGTGTATAGATCTTGCATTATGACTATTCGAGAGTACGACACTTGGGCCAATCTTATTGTACTTGATATGGTTGATTTCGACATGATTCTAGGCAAGGATTGGTTACCCCCTCATCATGCGGTCTTGGATTGCTTTGCCAAGACTGTTACCTTAGTTATGCCTGGGATACCCTCAGTTGTGTGGCATACCCTTGGTTGCGTGGCAGGGTGCTTATAGTCATGTGGTGATGGGAGTCATTTTTATATTCAGGCTAGGAAACTAGTATTGAGAGGGTGCAAGGTTTTTATCTTGCATATGTTAGAGATTTTAGTATTGAGAGTCCTTCACTGGATTTTGTACCTGTAGTCCGTGAGTTCATGGATGTCTTTCCTATCGAACCACATTACCTTCCTCCTGAGTGTGATATAGACTTTATGATTAATCTTAAGTAGGGCACCTGACTCTTTTCTAATGCAACTTACCTTATAGAGCAAAATGAGTTGAATGTTAAGCTCTAGGATCTTCTAGGTAAAGGTTTTATTAGACTGAGTGTCTCACCGTGGGGTGACCCTATTTTATTTGTAAAGAAGAAAGATGGTCCTATGTGTATGTGTATCGATAACAAGTAGCTGAATAAGATGACAATGAAGAATAAGTATCTTATGCCACGTATCAATGATTTATTTGACTAGCTTCAGGGTGCAACCAAATTTTCTACTATTGACTTGAGGTCTAGCTGAGGTCTAGCTACCATCAGTTGAGGATTCAGGCAATGGACATCCCTAAGACAGCCTTCAGGGCTTACTATAGCCATAATGAGTTCCTAGTGACGTCTTTTAGGTTGACCAATTTCACAACAACATTTATGGACTTGATAAACCATGTATTCAGGCCCCATTTGGACTCCTTCGTGATTGTGTTTATTGATGACATCCTTGTTTACTCGAAGAGTAGGGAGGAGCACGAGTAACATTTGATGATTATGCTCCATGCTTGGAGAGATCAGCGACATTATGCCAAGTTCTTAAAGTTCCACTTTTGTCTTGAGTCTATAGCATTCTTGGGGCACGTAGTGTCCAAGGATGGGATTATGGTAGACCTAATGAAAATTGAGGCAGTTCGTGATTAGGCTAGGCCCATATCTTCGACAGAGGTTTGTAGCTTTATTGGGTAAGCAGGCTACTACAAATGATTTGTTGAGGGATTCTCCTCTATTGCAGTACCTATGACTAGATTAGGAGGTCCCATTTCAATAGTCCCATGAGTGTGAGGTGAGCTTTCTGAAGCTCAAGGCCTTACTCACTTGGGCTCCTATTTTGACTCTTCCAGTTGAAGGCGAGGGGTTTACAGTATATTGTGATGTTTTGAGTGTTGTTTTGGGTTGTAATCTGATGCAGCGGAGCTGAGTTATAGCTTTTGCATTAAAACATCTAAAGGTGCACGAGTGAAAATACCCCACTCATGACTTGGAGTTGGCGGCAGTAGTTTCTGCACTTAACATTTGGAGGCATTACCTTTATGGCATTCACTATGACATATTCACCGATCACCATAGTCTTCAGTACATTCTGACTCAAAAGAATATAAATTTGATATAGTGCAGGTGCGTTGAGTTACTGAAAAACTATGACCTCTTTATTTTATACCATCCGGGCAAGACGAATATTGCAGCAGAGCCATGAGCTGGAAGACGGAGAGCATGATAAGCTTGGCCTTACTTTCAGTTTTAAAGATACCACTAGGCTCGGACATTCAGTCCTTAGCCAACCGGTTGATTTGGCTTGATATTTTAGACCCAAGTAGGATTCTTGCTAGTGTTGAGTCCAGGTCTACTTTGTTGGAACAGATTTGAGATCGACAGTTTGAGGATAGTCAATTGTGTGGTATTCGAGATCAGGTGTAGAGGGGCGAGACCAAGAGGGTTTCCTTAGACTCAAAGGGTATACTGAGGTTTGATGGTGGTATATATTTTACAAGGGTAGGAGGCTTGATTCAGTTGATACTTCAGGAGGCTCATTGCTCTAGATACTCTATTTCACCCCAGGACCGCTAAGATGTATAGAGAATTGAGATAGCAATACTGGTGGAGCAGTATGAGCAGAGATATAGCCGACTTCATGGCTCGATGTTTGTTCTTTCAACAAGTGAAGTTTGAACATTTGAGACATGGTGTTCTGCTTTAGAGACTACCCATTCCTGAGTGGAAGTGGGAGCGGATTACTTATATGGATTTGGTGAGTGGTTTGCCTCACACTTCTCGTTGTTCTAATAGCATTTGGATCATCATTGATCGGTTGACCAAGTCTGCTCATTTTCTACCCGTTCAGTCTTTTTATAGTGCTAAGAGGTTGACTTGGATCTATGTTTGAGAGGTGGTTCGTCTTCACGGGGTGCCCGTGTCTATTATTTCTAGTAGAGGTTCTTTAAGGAGATATATGAGTTAAAGAAGGAAGTAAGGAATATGTGGATTTCCAAAATGGGAGAAACTCGAGCTTGAGGATCTATGTACATCCCGACATTGACTTGCTTGAGGGATAGAAGCCACCAAAATTCAAGATGTTTGATAGCATTGGTAATCCCTACAACCACTTAAAATCTTAGTGTGATAAGTTAGTTGGCATGGGGAGAAATGAAGTCGTAAGAATGAAATTATTTATCGAAAGTCTGACTAGAGAGGCACTTACTTTGTATAGTGAACAAAATCCTAAGATATGGCATCATTGGAGCAATATGGCAGAGGATTTCATGGAAAGGTTTAGGTTTAACATTGAGATCATTCTTGATCGATCTTACTTTGCAAACTTGAAGAAGTCAACCGAAACCTTTCACGGATATGCTATTCATTGGAGATCAAAAGCTCCTAAAGTATGTCCCCCGGTGGTTGAAAGTGAAATGAAGGACATCTTTTTCAAAGCTCAAGATAATATGAATTTTGAAAAGATGTTGCTTGTGATAGGTGCAAAATTCACAGGTCTAATCAAAATCGAAGAGACTTTAGAAGAGGGAATCAAGTTTGGGAGAGTCACAAACCTCGTAGCCTTACAAGAACCAAGTAAGGCAATCCATTCTAAATAAGAGGAAGTTGCAACTGTAATGAATATTTAATAGTGGGGGCCAAGCCAAATTTACACATATCAATTTTTAAAAATGTCAAATACAAGCATTGCATTTTAAGAATCAGAAGTGAAAATCACAACATCTATATTGATGAACATGTATGCCACTTTTCATTCATGATTATCCATTAAAAAAATCCATTTTGGTGCATTCATTCCATGACTAGAAAGGATCTGAAAATTTGGCCAAAAATTCCGCATGCATATCATGTCACTAAAACTAGAAGTTTAATTTAGTTAATTTCCTTTTGTGCAGCCTTTTGATGTAATGAGAATACAACACCCCAAAATTTTTTTCATGACGTGTCAAGTACCAAGAACTATATACATAAACATTATATGAGTATTAGATGTGATTTAAGGTCACAAGAAGTCCCTAACCCAAGTTGAGTTTAAAACTCATTTTTCTGGCAAAGTTCTAGTTTAAAATTCTTCATAGTCCTACTTCAAACAAGCATATCTCTTAGAATATAAAGAGTTATGAGGCCTAATACCCACCAAATTAAAGATTTTTGAGTCTTCTTTCCAATCCACCAACCTTTGTCAATCCGAGTCCAGAGTAAAAAGTTATGGGAATATTTTTGAGGCACTATCCCAGGTGTGCATTCGGCAATGCGGGGTGGAGCTGGTGAGAGTAAATCACTGGATAGCCTCTGCGTTGGAGTGCGCGGTACGGAGCGCCCCTTCCAGGGGCAAACTAGTCCTTTAACCATATGTAACTTCCCCAATCCGTTTTTAATACTAAAATTTATCTCAAAACATTTATAATCATCTCAAAACCCTCACCACTCTTCTCTCCCAAAATTTAAGAACCCAAGAAAGGGGTTTTCAAATCTCAAGGCTTTACGTGGGATTTCATCAGTGGGTTCCTTTCACCCATTGATTTCCTACGTGAACTCAATTCCTTAATTAAATTCATTCTTCAGAGTTAGAATTTCGTGAAAAATATGGGTTTAGTTGTATTTCATCTTCTCATCCAGAATAATTCATGAATACATGTTTCCCTTGATAATTCAATGTTATTATGGAGTTATCATTGTGAAATCTCATTATATTTATCAATTCTTTATTTTGGGATTGTTTTTATGAAATTTCATGTCCTATTTATATCATAGAAATTATCATGAATAGTTGTAATCTTCAGAGATGGCGGGTTATGAACACCCGATGACTTAGTTTCTCATATATTGATAATTGAACATTCATTCCTTCAGTTTCACATGTTTTAGGATGCTTTCAGATAAAGTTTCTATCACTTAGTTTCAAACATCAGAATTAGTGAACTATTCAACATTATCAGTTTTGTAGACATTTCGAGTGATTTTCGATAAAGTATATTCTAAACAGTATTTTCAAACAATGGATACTAATAGATTATTAGCATCTTTTTGAATCAGAATTCAGGGTTCAGGTCCAGTCTTATAGATTCCTTCCGAATCTCAATCGTCGGCTCATAGTAGTTAGATGGATAACATGCATGACATCTAGATATACCATCAATGCTTTTGAACACTTTTTCCCAAAAGTAAGTTTCGTGATTAACATGGCATCCAAAAATCCATCAATGATCATGGATCAATTTTCTTATAAAAGCAAAGTTCACTAGTAGTATGGCAGTCAAGTATTGCTTCCATGATTATGGATCGTTTGACATCCAGATATGTCACCATCAGTAGTCTTAGGAGCTATCAATTATATTCACTTGGTAGCAGATTGAGTTGGACTAAGGTTCATCATACCCATGTCCCAGAACTATGTGCCACCATATATTTATTTAGCCCCCTAGTGGGCATAATCTTTCAGTTTATTGGTACCATGCCAGATCAACCTTTATACCCTGGCAAGGTATATTGGGCCCTTTTCGATGGGGATTATACATTAAACTTCATGTTTATCTCACATGGTTATATGTTGGTTAATAGTATCTCCCACAGTTTCAGACTTCAATAGTTGCATGGCCCTTAATTCAGTTTAGTTCACTGTATTTCAGTTATCTTAGAATATTCATGCAGTTAGTATTTATACTTATCCAGATGGGTCCTTGCATCGCAGCATACATCAACATTACTCTTGATTTAAATAATTTTTTTCAGCATGCCTAATTTGTTTATCATTTTGAAGTTTCAGAATATCTCAGAGTACCCACACCCATACTTATCATTCAATGAATCATTGCATTGTTTCTCATGTAAGTTTTATATTCATTCATTCATAATGCATATCTCACATACTCAGTACATTCAAAAGTACTGATCGCATACCTCTTCTGCCTACATTTCTCATGTGATGTAGATTCAGGTGCTTACTATCAGAATCAAAGTCAGACAGATTACAACCTCTAGCCAACAGGTGATAAGTTCTCTTTGTTTAAGGACTCAAGTTAGTTTATAGTTCTAGTATTTTATTTCTATTCGTATGTATTAATTAGAGATAGCTGGGGGTCATGTCCCAGCCACTTATAGTCAATATTAGAGAGTTGTTGTATTTAGTTCTAGTTTCTCTTTCTTTTAGATTATAATTATTGTAAACTTTTCAACAATGATGTAAGGAACCAGTTTATTTCATGACTATGCTTCTGCTCAGTCACTCTAGCTCTTATTCATGCTTATATTCAGTTACTCATGCATATGCCAGTACCACGGGTTAGATTTAGACTACTTGTAGTCTCAAGTACCGTGTTGCATCTTGGGGGTAGTCTCGAGGTGTGAAAAACTTAGTATCACAACACAAGATTTAAGTGTCCTAGGGTATCTATAAATCCGTGTCTAGTAGAGCTTACAGAATGGTACAGAGAAGTCGGTACTTTTCTTTAAGAGGCTACAAGGCATTTAGGAAATGTCTTCTTTATTTCATATCCCAAATCATGTAGTGGAGATGTTCTCTAATAAATCTATACAGATCTGAGTATTTGTTCAATTTCTGCTAACTACACCTCATTCTCGATGTGATAAAAACAACCAAGCTTAAATTTATAACAAGTAAGTTTTCTCAAGGAGAGCCTACAGACAGTTATGAGACTGCACCAGGCGCAAAATGAGCCATTCAATTCTTCTAAGTTCAGTTATTCAAAAGTAATCACTTTTGTTCATGTTGGTCATGCATTTTAGATAAGATATAAGATGTTCTCAGATCCCTTCTCATAACCTTGCTACAAATGGCCCATAAAAGGGAGTAAGTATGCATCTAGGTTAGATTCTTGGGTATTGTTGGCCTAGAGTTGGGGAGTTTAAATTTTGAGGTATAAAAATCGTAGATTGTTAAGAGGTTGACAGAATTGGATAGTTCTTAATGAGTTGAAGAGATACAGTGTATGGTGAAAGAAATGGTAGAAAAATCAAGAAAGAATAAATGTTCTTGTAGATTAAAGTTGGATAGGATGTGTGGTTAACACTTATGGTTCTCAGTGGATTAGTGTTTATACATTTTCTATCCAGTAGACGTAAGTTAGTATAGGGTATGAAAAGTTTTGTGGTTGTCCATGATAAGTGTTAAGAATTTACGCTTGAAGTGTGATTGAAAAGTGCAAAGAAAGATGGTTAGGATTATGGTGCTAGTGCATGGAACTGATCTAATAGATTTAGTTAGAGTATGTATAAATTTAAGTTTAGTACCTTGTTAGTTAATATGGTAGTGTAGGTTTGAGGTGTATATGACCCCTATATGGAGTAGTTAGTTGCGGTAGTGTATTTCAGTTGTAATCTTAAGGAAGAATTTAGTATTGAGTGCATAGTGATACTCAAGTAGTTAGAGTAAAGCATTATGGTTCAGCTTATAGGATATTGAAGAGATGTGTAGACTTAGACTACTGGCTTAAATCTAAGGGGGAGATGGTATAGTGATCACACAAGTTAGGTTTTGAGATTCAGTTAGTATTGTTAGTTAGTCTTAGGGCAGAGCTAGGAGGAGGCAGAGACCTGACTCATCCTTATCTCAGTATGCTCCTTATACTTCAGTCAATATGACATTCTACTCATGCCTCATATGTCAGCCCCATGATTATAACTCCTATTCATGCGCTTCATACAAATGTATGTCCATTAGTTCTTCTAGTATGAGGAGTAGTGGTTCACTCAGTAGCCTGAATCCTACTCCTTGAATCTATAAATTCTAGTCTCATGTCATACAGCTTATGACACATGCATTCATGCTTTTCAATATGTTTGGTTCCAAGTATTCAAGATACATCCTTAAGGAGTAGTGAGATCACACTACGTTATGTACGTCCTTAGATCAACTTGCTCAAGCGAGTTTGTGCCTATTGCACTATACTTCTCAGGCCTCAGTCAAGTGTCAAATGTTATGAAAATCCTTAAGTCAAGATTCATTGGTGGTTTTCTTATTCTAGATCTTCATGTTCCAGTCCCTTAGTGACTTTCCATATGCTATTATAGTAATGTTGATGGCAGCCTAGTGATAGGCTTGGATGATTGTTGAAAAATTTGCAGTTATAAGTTTTGATGATTAGTGACCCTTTTTGTTTGAAATTTAAGGTTCATTGTTTAAGGTGACAAGAAGAAGATTATTTTGAGGATGATAGCTCCTTGTGGATATAGAAAGTAAATTCCCATAGTTGAGGCTAATATAGTCATTTTATTAGTAGTGGTTTATATCTCTGAGCTAGGCTCGAATAGAGTAAGGACATGTAGCTAGACTTAGTCTTTGGAATCCGTATGTGACATACCTCAAGAGAATTAGAAGTTTCAGCCAGTTAAGTATAGTACTTTTGTAAGATGGAGCATGGTTTAGAGATGTGGTTAAGTTGTAAAGTTATCGGTTGCTTTGCGTAAGACATAGTAGTTCTATTTTTGTTTCTAGCCCGAGAGTCCCTTATGTTCAAGTTTATACCATCCCTGCTCTATGAACTCAGATGAGAATGCTAAAGTGCTCAAACCATGTTAGGTTCCCTGATTTTGATGTGCTACTCAAATCATGCCCAAAATTCTCTTTTCCAAATTTTATTATAGCTTCTGATAAGAAGCGTTTGAGGTGATAGACATTCATTTCTCAGTGATTCCTAGAAAATTTATATATGTTCATTCCATGAATGCTCTAGTTAAATTATTGAATCTCAATATGAATTAGTTCTGATAGCCAGCACCTCAGTCCAAAGACTAGACAGACAATTCTAGTAGTTTCTCTCTCCTTTTAGTCTTACTATACTGAGCTTCAAGTCTATGTGTAGTCCCTACAAATTCCTATGTGCGATCGTGCTATGTGTAAACTCAAATGAGCCCATACTCCTAGTATGAACAAGCCTCTGCCATGCTAGATTCCTTCAGCTAGTTTATGGAACTAGTTGTTGTAAACCTAGAACTGGGGTAAATTTTTTAGCAACTTAAGCTTTCCAATAAAGGTCAAAGGTCTACCTAGAACTCCGCTCGACTCTACTCTCAAATACTCTTCGTCAACTACAATACCTAGTAACATCATAATTCGATGCTTAGGTAAAATCTTTAAGCTCATATCTACTTTATTTAACTCATGAATTTTATAATTCTTGAACTATAATGTCCTGATTTTCGTGGGACCTAAGATATGTAGGTAACTTAAAAATGGGTTTGGTCATAATCTTCAAATATTTTCATTATACTTGAAAAATCTTCTGCCCATAATCTTTACAACACCTATATCTTCTTAAATTCCTTCTAAGTTTGTATTTGTTTGTAGGTACAAAATTGACTACTACGTCAACTTTTTTGTTCGAAAACTCATACATCATCCCCGGTCAAAGAGGGGCAAGCTATTGACACCCAATTTTGATCCTCATTTCTTCCTTTCATTTTTCTCGAGCTTCATAATTAGTAACATATCAAATTACCTTTTTCACTACTTTTATTTTTTTACAATTGCAATTATTATTATTATCATTACTAATGTACCTATTACTATTATTTTTATTATTATTTCACTTTTTATGCAATTGATCGTTGTCATCTTATTTCGAATTTTATATTTATTAAACTAGTTATAAGTCGATAATTTGTATTTATATTTTATGTTAATATATTAATGGAAAGTTGTAATATTAGTATTTTATTTTCTACTTTTTAGTTGTTATTATATGATATATATTGTATTAGTTATTAAATTAAAAGCACAAAGTAATTAAAAAGGAAGAAAGGGAAAGGACCAAATAAAAATTGACACAAAACCCAAATGTCTTCTTAAAAAATCAGCGTCCAATTAGTACAAAATCAAGCCTAATTCTAATTTTAATTGACCTAATTGTTCCAGTCCCTTCCTAACTTAATCATGTAAATAAAGGGTTTTCAAACCCTTTTCAACATAATAACGTTTCCCCCCTCCTTCTTCAATTTTTATGTTAAGATCAGATTTTCTTATTACAACCAGAAAACATATGTCAATTTAAGGAATGTTAATATTTTTGTTTTACCGATTAATATTTCAAACAAAGATTCAGATTTTATGCAAACTCATTCTTCTCCTTTTCTGATTGCATCTTCCATGGACTGAAGGTGGAGACAAACCTCCAACATTAAAAAAACACTCAAATATCTCTTCTCTATAATCCACTAGATTTTTGGCTGTAGCAGTCCCTAACAGCTACAATAGTCTTCTCTTTTCACATTTTCTGTGGAAAAGCTAAATTTAACTACTCCCTTATAACTTTTCTTTTCACATCACTTCGAGATTTTCTCCCCCTTTGATTTTCAAATTTTGAATTTCTAAGATTTTTAAAGGAGGTGAGTTGTCCTTTTTGTTGGCTATAAATAGAGCCCCTCTATGGTTGTTCGGAGAAAAAACAGAAATTAGTGCTAAATTCCTTTTGTTATTTTTTTACAAGTCTTTTCCTTTGCCCCTTCGCCATATAGCCATTGGATTTTGATCAAACATGTCTAGTTTCTTTCATTCTTGTTTGGTATCTATCGAAACTCTAGCTTTGAGCTCATCGTCATTCAAGTTTGAGCATAGACTTGCGGCCGAAGCACCTTGGTTCACTACCCCACAACTGATAAATCCGAATCCTTTTCATCTATTTTGTCTTTGTGATAAGAATGTTAAGTGTGTTCTTAGAAGTGCATGTCAAATTGCGAACATTAATTATTCGGATCCAAATCTCAACTTCACACAAGACTGCGAACAATTTCATGTTCATATTCTGGCCGGATATACTTGATAGTAACATAACCAGAATGGAAGAAACTTCCATTAATAGAGGAACCAATTGTATAGTAACATGCTTTATAGACAAAATCACAACCCAAAATCCCAATTACTTTTTGAGAACGTATTTAGTTCAGGTGTTCGTATTGAAGTAAACATATCCCATAACAGGATAGAAAAGTTTCATTTTTTTGGTGAATCGATGAAAAAGAGAACAGGGGTCATGGCAGGACGGAAAGTTTTCATTTTTTCCTGTGAATGAATGAAGAAGACAACAAAGGGGCCATGGCAGGATGGAAAGGTTTCATTTTTTCTAGTGAATGGATGATGAAGAGAACAGAGGGGCCAAGGTTGCTAAGACTGATGCTTTTTTCAATTATTTTTCTGTGAGTTATCTTTGTTTTGTTCAGCCATCTTGAAAATGATGTTTAAAATATTATATTTATGTTTATCTTGAGTCCTGCAGTAGCAATCTTTTCCTCCTGTTTTAGAAATTATGAGCTTATGAAATGATTTTGCTTTAGGATTTGTTATTTACATGAATTAGTTTTCATTTCTAAATTATTAGTTTATCTTGTGTGGTCAAGGCTGGAAGATGACTAAAGCAGATTGTTACTTTTGCTTAGCTTTTTAAAATATTATGTAGACTATTGCCTATATATGTCCCTTTTCTCGAATAGAATATGAATTCATGATTATAGGATATTGCCCGCAACTTTAGTTTGTGTCCTTCTGCACATTTTTCTTCTTTTAAGTCTTGGTCATGTTCTGTTTTTTTTTAAAGCATAAGTATATGTATGAGTTCTCTTTTTAAGAAATATTGAACAATGTCTTGCATTTAAGATACATGTATTATGACATAGCTATTTTTAGTTGGTTCAAAAGTTGTCTCATTCGGCATTTGCACGTCTCGTCTTTTGGATACTATATTCGATATAAGACTATTACTTGATTCTATATGAGTTGAATTGTCTTAGTAATTTTCTTTATTTTCTCTTTATTTGCATGAACACTTTAGGAAAAAATGGAGTCTCAATTTGGGACTCTCGCCAAAATAGAGTCTCATAGACTCGACACCATCATACCCGAATATGGAATCGTTGCTACATCTTAGACTACCGAAGTAGCAAGAAAAACAAGCCAAATTTTCTCGGGTTCACCTATAGAAGATTTCATTTCTTAGCATATTATTCTGCCTGTTTTTTATATGATTTAATTTGTGTGTGTAATTTAGTATCACTCTCTTAGTGGGAATTCTGTGTTAGCATAAGTTGATGATTTAAGTTAAGCTTAATCAATTAGTATCATTCTAATGGTTATTAATAAATCAGTTATAGTATAAGATTTTCACTTCCAAAGATTTTTTAAACGGAGTCAGTTCTTTGTAGCAAACCTTTAATAAAGTTAATTGAACATTGTCTTAGCTAAAATAAGTATCTTAATTTACCTTTAAATTAATTAGGTTGTGACTCTTAAAATTTCATAAGAATTACCAATATACTGTATACTATTCGACCTTGGTTAAAATGGGGTATAACAGCTTGGCGACTATCTGGGAAGTTTAGGTTCTAAACCATAACAGACTTAGGTTAATAATTAAGACTTTTTTATTTGCTTGTTTTATCTTAATTGCTTCATGCTTTATTTATCATGTTTATGCTAAATAATTGCTTATTTGCTATTGCTTTTTTTAAATTATCTATTTATTACTGCTTTTTATAAAATGCTGCGTCGTTCATATTTCCCCTACTTCTAAAAACTTAACACTTTCACACTCATTGTACATGCGGGTCATGCATTGCACTTTTCAAAAGTTCTTTCAAACACCTTAATTAGAGAGTTGTTGCATATGTGGGGTGAGAGGGTAGTTTTAATATCGTGTGACCATGTACCTTCTCATATAGGAAAATTTTGAGTACAAGTCCATCCAACTCTTAGTCTACCTAGAATAGAGCTAAACCAACACCTTTTTAGGTACATGCATCATTACGAACGTAGGAAGCTTAATACCCTTGGCGTATTAAGTCCATTAGTCAACCTTATCTAAATGTTTGAAGGGTTCATGACCCAATTGACAATTTATCATAATTTGTGTGCATATTTGAAGGATAATCGTGCTTAAATATTTAAGTCCTCCATTCTTTTTTTTTTTTTTTAAACTTGCCCATTCAACCTTTTTCAACATCAAAGTATTTGTTTCACTTTATTGAACCACTTCGAATTGCTATTGTTCAAAATGCTTAGGTCCTCCATTCTTTTTTTTTTTTTTTTTTTTTAATGTTTTCCTTCTATTTTCATCTTCTTTGGTGCATTCATTTCATGACTAGAAAGGATCTTACGATTTGGTCAAAAATTTTGCATGCATATCATGTCAATAAAACTAGAATGAAAATAAATATATACAAGAGAGCCAAGTAGAATGGATCAAAATGACTCCAAATTGAGAATTGTATTTCATTAAGTAAAAAATAGAAAGGCTTGACAACCAGACAAACAAACAAGACTCTAGGTTACAACCTTGCAACAACCTAAACAACAAACTATGAGAAGATTTATTAAACAAACAAAATAAAAAGATAGGGTGATTTGACTCAATAAAAAATCTAAATTGCATAATAGAAATAACGATAAAATAAACTACCAATACACTCCTATCTAGTTACTACTATTATTATATATAAGAGAGGATATCAATTTTTGATAGTCCTCACATTGGAATTTTAGATACTTCTCTTTTTTTGGTCAAGTAAAATTATCACACATGGCAATTAATGATGTATTTTTCTAATATATTTCCATTTTTGATCTTATTATTTTTATTAAGATCATTCCCACTTGGACTTTTGTTAGTGGTCCCTTCTTGCCACTTATTAAATTACCTTTTAATTAAAACTCCATTTATCTTTAATTAACAAGCACTTTAGCTCAAAAAAATTATTCCAAATAACTCTTAATACAAATTAAAGTTTGGAATGGTTTTTAACTACACTCTTATAGTTCTTATTAATATTGTAAAATTCTCAAAAAAATATATAATAAATAGGAGAACTTAATAAATAATACCCTGTAGTATTTATTATTTTTCTTAGTGAACATGAAAAAAGATAAAGCAATAATTAAAATGGGATGAATAAGGTATTGTTTTAGGGGAGGGGGGTGTAAAACATAAACATGATAAGTAAATGGACTGAATGGAGTAATCTATTAATGCAATTTAATTACTCCCTCCATTTCATTTTATGTGGCCTACTTTGATCGGACACGGAGTTTAAGAAATAAGGTAAGACTTGGTGATGTTTACCAAATTGCCCTTTATTAAAAATGTACTACTACTATCTTTAATTAAGTGGAACCAATAATGATAAAAGAGTAATTGTGCTTGTAAAAAGTTACCAAATAAGGAAATGTGTCATTCTTTTTGGGACGGACCAAAAATAAAAGTAGGCCACATAAAATGGGACGGAGGGAGTATTATTTAGTAACCTTATAGGTTATTACTCCCTCCATCTCAAAATAGTTGGCATGTTTAGGTTTTGCACAACTCTTAAGAAAAAATAATTAGGAGTGTGATTTGACTAATATATCCCTTATTAATTCTTTAATCTTCGTCTATTTACGTGACTCATAGTTCTAGAATAATTAATGATAAGGGTAGAGTTGGAAAAAATAATTAATTATCCCTTGATTATTTAAACATGCCAACTATTTTGTGATAATTTTTTTTAGCAAACAAGCCAACTATTTTGTGTCACGACCCAACTAACCGGATGTGTGGGCACTTACTCAAATACACCTAGATAGGAGAACCCTTACCGTCCAATTAAGAAATGCGGAAGTCACAATGAAATATCATAAAACTCTTCACAACACTATAAATACTTATTACAACTCCTTTTTAACAACATGAAAGAAAACAATATATCATTCATTGGTTACCATTCTTGAATACAAGAGACACACTACCCCAAAATTCTAGCTTAAGCAGGTACAAGAGCTACTACAAAGAGACTCATATGATTCAGCTTCCACCATGGGGGACAAAGATAAAAGCTACTGGAGATATCCACTGCACCAAGTATGAAACATCCACTGACCCTGCAATTAGACTATACCCCAGAAAAGGGTATAGTAAGAGTAGTATCAGTACAAATAACACGTACTGATAAGCATTATCGATCGATCCGAATTATATAACATAAACACCACATAAATATCCAAAAGAAAAACATGCATCTTAAGAGTTAATAGAAATCAAATACCATTTTTCTCTTACTTCTTTACCTTCCTTATCTTTTACCACTCCCACCAATTGTGAGCCAACTCCCATACCATGTTCAACTATAATGCAGTACCTTACTATGATTTCATCACCTTTAACCCTGCGTTCCAACCCTTAGTAATCATTAAGTTCAGGCTTTTAAATAATCGTGCTTAGGGAATATTCCCCTTTTAGGAGCAACAACCACAGAATATAAGCACATAGTCAACTAATGATAAACACGTACAATCATGATCACCTACCAATTAGCTTTACCATAAGTATATGCAACTTATCTTTTTTCAATGACACCACAGAGTACAGTCAAGTGCAAGTTCATATAGACAACCAACAAGTAAAAACCCTGACCACCCGCATTAACCAAGTCATCAACCATGACTCAATAATAATAAGTTACACCCTGCCTTAATTATATAAGTAAGTAGACAACAAAAGAGATATACTAATCATTTACAATTTAGTCTGGACCACTCAAGAATCCAATTCAATAATAATAATGAAAAAAATTATAACCCCAATTTTCTCAAGGAACAACATATAAATAAGTCAACAAATAAACCTGGTCCACTCAAGGAATCGTCATACTCAATAATAACTTATACACACACGCTAAAGATCTGCAGGGGATGTGCTCTTGCCCATGTACCAAAATTCCAGACATCTAGTGCATGCCAAACTTATATCAACCAATCCCGTGAAGATGTCCAAATACCAGTACATCCCACAATAATAATATAAGTTCCGTAAAGATATCCAAATACCGGTACATTCCACAATAAGCAACAAATATTACAATAATCATAATCACAGTGAGAAATAACAACCACACTTGTAAAATCAACAAATCTTAATATAACCTCATTACATGTACCATTTAGGCTATCATTCACTATTTTACATTCTTTGAACATGCATTGTAACAAATATACAAAGAAATAGTTAGCATGTACACATAAATCAAGTTAGGTTTAGCTAGAACATGCAATGTCTAAGATACACATCCATATATATGGTTCACGCCGTAGTATATCCAACCATCCATATTAACACTAAATACCCCCTCGATTACTGTCATCCCTCTGGTTACCCCTATAGATTCTTTGAAATTCACCAACACCAACCACTATAGATTCCTCAAAATCCACCAATACCAACCACCATAGATTCCTCGAAATCCACCAATACCAACCACCATAGATTCATTGGAATCCACTAATACCAACCATCATAGATTAGACATTCATTAGATTCTAATACAATTTTTGGGTACAATACCATTACAAACATATATAACTGGTTAACATCAACATCAATATATATTAATTTATATCACAAACTCAATATCTCACACAATATAAATGTGTATTCCAAAATCCAGAATTTACCATTTTTATCCATCCCAAGATTGTGCCCGCAGGCGTAAGCATGGAATTCTCCATCAATTTACGTCATGCCTATATTTTCTAACCAATGTTTATACTATTCAATTAAACCTAGCCTTCCTGGATGTCAAGCAACTGTTGCGAGGCATGAACGCAAACTTTTGGCTCTGTGCTAGTGATTTTTGGTGTGAAATCAGTGAGAAAACCATGGGTTTTGCCCTGTTTAATTGTATTTGTTCCTCTTCATTGCTCCTCCAACTGAAGAGGAGGAGGAAAAATAATAAAATGAAGAATGGTTTCAGTCCTCAGTTTTCCCACTATAGTGGATAGTAGGTCGATACCATGACGCCGCTATAGTGGGATGACGTCAGCCTGACCCAAAATTTCAAGTTTCAAAATTTTCTAACTAAGTCCATCCATACTAGTTTGAGACAAAATTCAAGACCAAATTTACCAAAATCCCCGTACCCCATGCCCTTGGATGAGGTTCCTTTGGTAACGACAGAACAGGTCGCTAAAATAGATACCAATTTACCCATCATTTATCCCCAAATGACCACGGTAGGAAAAGGGTGGAACAGAAGTCACTTGGACCTTATTACCCCCTCAAAGATTATGAAAATACAATACTTGCTTGCATCAATCAAATTCTGTCCACGGACGTACTAGATTTCCAAGCCACATTTTATCACTACTCTACTCCCTTTCTCAAGAAATTTTCACACGTACGAGTCATACAAGACTACTTGGAGCAAAAGTTTTTCGAGTACCCAAGGTAATCGGAGCCTTACCAATATATCGAAAGGAAAAGAATTCAAAAATAACAAAGGAAAAGAATTCAAAAATAATGGATGAAATTTTTTTTGTACCCTGAGAGAGGGGATCCAGCTATAGCGGAAATATTTCTGCCATAGCGGCACCACTATAGAGGGAAGAGGGCAACTATAGTAGGAGGAAGCAGTTCAAAAAGAGGAGAAATGTGGTTCACGCCCATTTCTCATTATTTATTGTTCTAAAACTCCCCTCCTCGATCACTTCACTCCCATCATCAGAATCAAGATAATCATCTCTAAAATTTGACTTTTTACTTCATTACTCATATTTTTGCATGAATCACGCTTGAAATTATAGAAATAGAGTAGTGTGGGGATGGTTTTTTTAATTAAAAAATTATGGCTTCATTTGAATGAATTGTCGAAGTATGGTTGCGTCTCTTATATTTACTGTGCTTCTATAGCATTCTAGGTGTAAGAAATACGAGATTCATAACCAAATTGGGCTTGAAATAATAATAAATGTGAAGGGTTGTTTTTGGTTTTGTTTTGATGATTTGGGCTTGTTTTAGGAGCTAAAATGCTCGAAATTTTGCATAAACTAGTCTTCGGACACTTCCCCTACACAAATTTGCACTTAGAATGCCAAAAATGGAACTTTTCTTCAAAGGGCGCCACTGACACACCCCTTGAAGCCTGGGGACGATGAAGGCCGTTATAGCAGCCTCATCCTGCTATGGTGTCCCTACTATAACAATCTCATAGTAGCAGGATGTAGCCTGCTATAGCGAGAGGCTGCAGGCAGTAGCCTCCCATCCAAATCCCAGGCTTGGCCTTTCTTTGAAGTTTGATTCCCTTAATACCCCTATGAGTTTTAATTTACTTTCTAATGATTTTTTGTAGATTTACTCCTCCAATGGCCGAAAACCAAGAAGATGCTCCCTTCCCCTTCGTGAGATTTCCCAACGAAGACTGTTGGGAAAGATTCCAGGACTATTGAAGGATGAGGTTTTATTATGTGAGGGGTTTCCTGATGAATGTTGTGGCAACCAAGGAACTGGACTTCTACAAACGGCTGTAAGAGTTTGGTTGGATGCCACTCGTGGAGGTTCATCCAACTGGGGTCTCGCACGGGGTCAGTGAGTTTTATGTCATATTCCCAACCATGCTTTGGGATGACCCCAACCCCACCATATGTATTCGGGGAGTGGATGTCCCCGTGGATGCTGCTACTATTAATGAGGTGCTCGGCGTGCCAAATATCTCCAATGTTGTGTACATGGCTAATGCCTGGGAGATGGACATAAAGTGACTGATGCACACGCTAATAGCAGAGGAAAATATGGAGGAGGTTTATTGCCTAACTACTGAGGGCGTTCGAAGCACCTATTTCACTGTCGGTACTTAGAGGTGGCTGAACTTGCTGACCCGGAGGATTTATTCATCGAGAACCTTACCATCGTGCCATGGTGTAGGCATGCTCCATGCGGGGGGTACAGATGAACATAGATACGTACATCGTAATGGAGTGGAAGGACTTCTATCGGGGCAACAAAAAAGGTCCCTACCTTCCAGGACTGATTTTTGTGTCTTGCAAGCGTGTTGAGGTGCCCAACGAGGATGCCAACCTGGACATGGAGATGGACATACCCTTTCATCCACTTAAAGTGTAGGGTGCCTCATCTAAGAGTAAAAAAAAAAGAGGAAGATGGGAGAGGCCGAGAATAGCCGGACCATAGAGGAGGAGAATGACAATGATGATGATGCCCCTCCGTACCGGCCCCTAATTTCCAGTAGTCGCATGGAAGCAGATCTGGCTGTCGTGGGGAGGTTCATAGAGCTTTAACACTTGCCTACCCAGGGTAAAGCCCCTTCCTTCTCCATATCCCTACCTCCCACAACCCAGGACTATGCAGCACTCCGAAAAGAGCTCGATGAAGAGAACAGAAAAAGGCACTCCCAGGGCAGCATACTCGTACAGATATGGAAGACCATCAAGGTCATGTTCAAGTACGTTGTCCCTGATAAGAAGCTTCCCCAGCTCGAGCCAGAGAATGTGTAGGAGTTCTCCTTCCTGAGTGATATGAAAAGAGAAGGCCCCAACCCCACAACCTGTGATAATGATGGGGCATCCAGCTAGGTCCCTGGTGCATGTCAGCTTAGTACCCCCCATTAATTTTTTATACTGGATTTGGGTTTCCCCCGCTTGGGGCATGTAACAAACAATATTCCTTTTCTTTTTTCCTTTATTTAATCACACATGGATGTTATTTTTAATACTAGTAGTGAACGCATGCTTCTTACCTTATATTATACGATTTCGATTGATCATAAGGAAGCTAGTAGCTTAAAATAATGAATTATACAGGTTGGAAATGAAATACAAAACAAGGGAAAATAGGGCAGTGAATCTGTCCCAGCCCATCCGGCTATATCAGCCTGCACGCAGCTACCATGGTGCTACTATAGCTAGAAAATTCCTGCTATAGCAGGTTCACTATAGCGGGACAGTGCCTACTATGGTGGCCCTACAGTAGTAGCCTAGAATTTTTCAATTTTTCTGCAATTCCCTTCCCCTTTCATTCCCCTTTACAATATTATAAACCGAAATCACACCACAATCTAAAGTACAATTCCAAGATCGAACCCAACAATTTAAGCTAATGATTAATTTAACATAACACCACCTCAAGTCACAGTTATGAATCACAATAAGAATTTTTCTTACAACAATTTTCGCTATTATGCAACAATAGCCCTTTTCATGATATTTACTCACATACTAACCGCTCGAAGCAAGAATTTTTCTGTCATATACCATTTCCTTTACCACTTTATCAATGATAGCATTATTCTTAGTAATTAACACCCAACTTCCCACTTAAACCACGTAACAAATAATTCCTTAACCAACAATATATAAACCATGTATGTTCACTTCATAAATCACGAAACTTAAAATTATTCAAGCAATCACAATTCACGTAAGTGTCAACTCAAGTATTTCATCCGCCAATTAAACCATTTCATTATTCCTTTACTCGGTTCATGGACCTTTACTAACTGGTCATTCATAAATTATATATAGCCCTTACGTCCAGATATCAATTGGAACCTTCCCACTTCTAATTTTGTTGCCTGTGTCATTCCAAATGGAGTCAAGTGATATCCCTTTGTCTAGTTGAGATACCATTGGAATAAAGAGATACCAATTGGACTCAACCTACACAAACAATCATATCAGCTGAACGAGAGGAAATAAAGAAATGAAACAATTTCCTATAGTTCCTTATAGCTTTCCGAAGATTAGATATGGACGTCAATGCACCAACCTACATGACTCTTTTCTACATTTGCTCTTGTACTGGGAGACCGGTAACCTAGCCTCTGATACCAACTATCATGATCTAACTATCCATATCATATGGGCACCTACTCTAATATCCCTAGAGAGAAGAACTCTTACCACTTAATTAAGAAATATAGAAGTCACAACGAAATACTATAAAGCTCTTCACAACACTATAAATACTTATTACAACTCTTTTTTAATAGCATGAAAGAAAATATTATATCCTTCACTGGTTACCATTCTTTAATACAAGAGACACTCTACCCTAAAGATCTAGTCTAAGATGGTACAAGAGCTATTACAAGGAGACTTAGAAGATAAATATGACTCAACTTCAACCATGAGGGACAAAGATAGAAATTGCTGGAGATCTCTACCGCATCAAGTATAAAACATCTACTGAACCTGCAATCAGACTATACTCCAGAAAAAGGTATAGCAAGAGTAGTATCAGTACAAATAATACGTTCTGGTAAGCATCATCGGTTGACCCATATTAAATCACATAAACACTACATAAATATTCAGAAGGAAAACATGCATCTTATTAGTTATAGAAATCAAATACCTTCTTCCCTTACTTCTTTACCGTTCTTATTTTTTGCCACTCTCACTAACTATGAGCCAACTCCCATATCATGTTCAACTCTCATGTACTACCTTACCACAATTTCATCACCTTTAACCATGTGTTCCAACCCTTGTAATTAATAAGTTCAAGCTTTCAAACTAACATGCTTAGAGACTATTCCCCCTTTAGGAGCAACAACCATAGAATATAAGCAGATGATCAACTAATGGTAAACAAGTACGATCATGAGCACCTACCAATTAGCTTTACCACAAGTATATGCAACTTAGCCTTTACAGTAGAATGCTAGTCCATCTAGACAACCAACAAGTCAATACCCTGACTACCCATATTAACCAAGACAACAACCATGACTCAACAATAATAAGTTACACCCTACCTCAATTACATAAGTAAGTAGACAACAAAGGAGATATAACAATCATTTACACTTTAGCTTAAACCACTCAAGGATCCAATTCAATAATAACAATGACATAAATCATAACCCCAGTTCCCTCAAGGAACCACATATAAACAAGTCAACAAATAAACCCGATCCATTGAAGAAACCATCATACTCACCAATACCTTGTACACACATGCTAAGGGTCTTATGGTTTCCCACTAGCCATGACCTGTAGGGGACGAGCAATTATCCATGCACCAAAATTTCAGACATCTAGTGCCTGCTGACCTTATGTCAACCAATCCCGTGAAAATATCTAAATACCGGTACATCCCATAATAAACAATAGATATCGCAACAATTACAACCACAATGAGAAATAACAACCACACTTGTAAAATCAACGAGTCTTTAAGATAACCTCATTACATGTTATTACCATTTAGGATATCATTCAATATTTTACTTTCTTTGAACATGCGTTGTAACAAACAAACAATGAAACAGTTAAACTGTACATATAAATCAAATTCGATTTAGATAGAACATGTAATGTATAAGATACACATCCATACATATGATTCACGCCATAGTACATCCAACCTTCCAATTTAACACTCAATACCCTCTCGATGGCTATCATTCCTTGGTTACCCCCATAGATTTTTGGGAATCCACCAACACCAACCACCATAGATTCCTCGAAATCCACCAATACCAATCACCATAGATTCTTCAGAATCCACCAACACCAATCACCATAGATTTCTTAGAATCCACCAATACCAACCACCATAGATTCCTTGCAATCCACCAATACCAACCACCGTAGATTGAACATTCATTAGATTCTAATACAATATCCAACTACAACACCATTACAAATATTCATAAGTGGTTAACATCAATAACAATATACGTTAATTCATATCACAAACTCAATATCGCACACAATATAAATGTTCATTCAAACAACCGATATTTACCATTTTTATCCATCCAACATCGTACCCACAGGCCTAAGCATGGAATCACCCATCAATCTTATGCCTATGTTTTCTAATTCATATCTATACTACTCAATTCAACCTAGCCTACTTAGATGCCAAGTAACTACTGTGGAGGCATAAACGTGAACTTTTGGCTTTGTGTTAGTAATTTCCAGCGTGAAATCTGTCAGAAAACCATGGGTTTTACCTCGTCAAGCATATTTCTCCCTCTCCATTGCTCCAAGGACATCATGAGGCAACCCTGAGGGGAGGAGGGGAGTTAACCTCATCCTTTTTTGAACTGAAAAGGAGAAGGGAAATAGTGAAATAAGGATTGGTTTTGGTCCCCGGCGTCCCGCTATAGCGGCTGATAGGTCGCTACCATGGTGCTGCTATAGCAGAAAAATTCCTGCTATAGCGGGATGATGTCAGCCCGGCCCAAAATTTTAAATTTTGAAATTTTGCAACTATGTCCTTTCGTACGAGTTCGAGACCAAATTTACCAAAATCTCCATAACTCGTGTCCTTGGATAAGGTACCTTTATTAACGATGGATCAAGTCATTACATTTTGAGACGGAGGGAGTATGAAGTTAATTTGTGTAAAATCTCTAAATTAAGGTTATAACTATTATAATATAAACTTGAAGCCATTGAAATATTTTTTTGTATTAGATGATTCTATTAGATGAAAAAAATGTATTTTGCAAAAACTCTTACCACATTAAATAAAGAGCAAAATTAAAACTCAATAAATATCAAAATAAATTAATTTCTATCTATAAGTAAACAATTAGATACTCTCAAATTCATAAAAATCAATATTTTTCTATTTATGGTCTTCGCCAAATCATAATTATTTAAATATTTTAAATCATATTATTTTACAAAATATCAAAATACTTACAACCCTTTTATATATTCTAGTTCTCTGGTAATAGTTTCTTCCTCACAAATATATTTTCCTTAAAGATTATCTAATTACGTGATTAAAAACATTAATAATCAGAAAAACTTGTTGACAAGACATGTTTAACATGTCATTAGATTATATTAATTATAAAGTAAAAAATATATAAAATATTATATTTTAAATTAAAATTACTATTTTTATATCTTAAGTTTGGGCCCAGGCTTTGCACGGGCCTCGTGGATCTAGTAAAGAAAGAGGTGTATTTTTAATTACCAAGTTTGACATCTTAGTCACTAATTTGCACATCAACTTTAGCGAAACCTCTACTAATTTCAATTGTTTTTTCTTGAGAATTGAGAGAGTTGTTATGCTCTTTGTCACCATATTGAAGGTGATGGTTATATGGGCCAGTGACTCTGTAGGTAATTTTTGGAAAGTAATAGTGACTATCAAAAGAAGTAGGCCAAGTCTCATTATGATTTGTAGATTTAGGAACATGGAAGTTGTGGGTATGACAAGAGGAGTGCTTCTGGGAGGTACTATTGAAGGTTGTACAGTGGAAGTACCTAAAACATTAGGAAGATTATATATTGGGATAAACCCTGGAGGGTAAAAGAGATCAATTGTCCCAGAAAGCAGAGCTTATGAGGTGGAAATTAATATGGTGTGAGTACCATCAGAAAGATCTTAGGGTAGTGGAGGTGGAGTGTCACGACCTGAGACTACCCCCTAATCGTAACACGATGCTTATAGTCACAAGTGACCCCAAGCAAACCCATGGCCTGGCATGACACTAAGAATACTGTATAAAATGAATAACATTGTGTGAAAGATAAAGTCTGACTGATATATGAATAATTAAAACCAAAATTCAATGTTTAAAACAAAACAAAAAACCACTGAACATGACGTAAACTAAATATATACTGTCTGTCTGAAATCCTCTAAATACGATGAGTTGTTGGGACAAACCCCCCAACTAACTCTAACTATCTAAAACTGAATGATGCTGGAAAGAAAGACTGATAACTAGCCCTCGAATGATGAGAACTCACCAAACACAACTATTGAAGTGATGATGGATCAAGCTAACCACGATCGGGATGCTAAACGTTCGAACCAATATTATAAGACAATATAGCACAAACAAAAGTATGTGGTCAGTACTTTGAATGTACTGAGCATGTGAGATACACACTACACTATATAAGATGAACATAGTGAATATGACATGATGACCTGAACATGGGATTGATCCCTAAAAACTAATGCCATAACCAAGTAATAAACATATGAAGCTATAAGATGTTGAATAAATTGAATGCAATGTAAAGCGAGGTCTGAAACTAAACTGTGGGAGGTTTCTGTAACCGACATATACTTTGTGAGCAACATGGAATCCAACCTATAACCCAAGTTGGGAGGGTGTTCTATACCTTGCCAAGGGTACTAACCATGATTGGTGTGAATTTACTCATAAGCCCATTAAGGGCAAGGAAGACACTTCAACTAGAAAGGACCTTTTTTTATCTACGGTGGCATGTAGTTTGGGATTTAGGTTATCTAAACCTTGTCCTCTCAGTGCTAAGTACTTCTCTGAACTGAAATCAAACTGATATACAGAAATGCTCAACAATAATAATTTTCTCAAACTGAACGATAAGTGTTTTATCTGAAAGCATTCTAAATCATGAAAACTGAATAATTAAGTATTCAACTAAAAATGAATGATATCCAAGGTCATCGGGTTTTCATAACCCTCCATCTCAGAAGAATGTAACTACAAATGGCAATTCTACAAACTGAGCATAATATGGAATTTCATAACTCAAGCACAAAATCAAGAATTTACCAATAGTATGAGAATTCATATCT
Organism: Capsicum rhomboideum; assembly: GCA_031232105.1. Taxonomy (NCBI): domain Eukaryota; kingdom Viridiplantae; phylum Streptophyta; class Magnoliopsida; order Solanales; family Solanaceae; genus Capsicum; species Capsicum rhomboideum. The sequence goes on from CP124710.1 coordinate 17,717,012, forward strand.
ATTAGTATGTAAGGAGGCTCAAATCTATGGAAAAACATATATTCATTGTTTAGTCAAGCAAGAAACTGAAAACTAAAAAGTAAAGGAGTTCACACTTTCCATGAAAAACCCTAAGCTTGAAAAGTGAATTAAACTTGAGGAATTTGAGTTAACTTTGGGACACAATGGGTGAAAGGAATCCATTGATGAAATCCCACATACTTGGAGAATACAAACTTGGTGAAACCTTTGAATATGGTGTCTGAAGTTGAATAACCCAAATTTGGCATTGGGAGAAAAAAATTGCCTCTTTCTCTGTATTTGGCTAAGTGTCGACTGAATTTCTATGTTATGAGGGTATAAGGTAATACTAGGCTTAATAATCAACCTTGAAATAGCTTAAACGATGTATTTTTTGATGTTAAAAGAGTGGGAAAATACTGTTGTACCCTTTTTAATTCGTCACAAAAAAGCTGCAGGATGGAACCCACAAGACCTTCCCACGATCATGAGTCCTGCCTACGATCGTGGGTTTTGATCGTGGTCTGAGATGAATTTTGGGGTTCTTTAGACTTGATTAGATGAGCCTTGGTAAGATCATGGGACTCACTCATGATCGTTCCTCGGTTTGTAGGTTGTAAGTTTCAACTAGATTAACTTTAGAAGTCACGATCGTACCTAAGATTATGGTTTCTAACCACGGTCGTGCTTCCCTTTTTTGGTTGGAAGGTATACATGTCAACTTTTAGGTTTTCGGGGATGTTTCAATCATACGGGATCATTGTACAATTGTACAATGTAACCACAGTCATGCCTACAATCGTGTGTTCACACTGCTGGATAGTGCTTCACTAAATAGCCATAACTCTTAGCTTCGACATCGGATTAAGGCAAATCTTGATGAGTTGGAAAGATAATCCAAATATCTATAATTTCTCTTGAGCTCAAAAATTCATAAGAATCTAGGGGTTATGATTATTTGAAGTTTACTATGGCAAGATTCTTCACAAGAAAATCATTGGTAAGGCAGATTTTGACTTGGCTATGAGCTAGGAGTTATTGAGGCCTTAATACATGTCTAAATCACTTTTAATGCAGCTGAAACCTGAAGTTTGATTTCACATGTACTTGAAGCATGGTTCTAATATTAGCTAAAATTTTTGGGTTGTTACAATATCTCCCCCTTGGGGTCATTCATCCCTGAATGAAAACTAACTAAGCTGAAAATTTAGGGAAAGAGCTGCAATCCCAACACTGAATTTCTAAGAGTTGTACACCGACATGATAACTGGGCCTATAACTGAAACATGGGCTGAACTAAACTTGTGAATGCATGCTATGACTTGAGAATAATTGAGTGACATGAGATAGAAAGAATTAATTAAGGGGAAACTATTACCTTAAGCTGGAATAGAGTTCAAAGAGAAAAGATGAGTGTACTTGGTCATCATATCTGCCTCTGATTCCCAAGTAGCTCCCTTAACGAGCTGATTTCTCCATAGAACCTTTAACAAAACAACCTCTTTTTTTCATAACTTATAAACCTAACAATCAAGGATCTCAATTGGTACCTCCTCATAAGAAAGACTATCTTTCACCCCCACACTTTCTAGAGGAACGAGCGATGCGGGATCTCCAATGCATTTCTTCAACTGAGACACATGAAAAACTGGATGCACTAATGCTAAGTCTGCGGGTAGGTCTAACTCATAGGCAACATTGCCAAAACGACCTACAACCTTATAAGAACCAATATAGCGGGGACTGAGTTTCCCTTTCTTGCCAAATCTCTTCACCCCTTTTATGGGTAAAACTTTCAAGTAAATCAAATCACCAATAGCGAACTTAAGTTCCTTTCTCCTTACATCTACATAAGACTTCTGACAACTCTATTTTATTTTCAGTCTTTCTCTAATCAACTGAACTTTCTCCATTACCTCATAGACTGAATCTGGCCCTATCAAGGTGGCCTCACAAACTTCAAACCACCCAATAGGAGACCTACACCTCTAACCATAAAGTTCTTCGAATGGGGCCATCTAAATACCAGAATAATAACTGTTATTATAAGCAAACTTAATCAAAGGCAAATGATCATCCCAACTACCTTTGAAATCGATCACACATGCCATCAACATATCCTTTAAAGTATGAATGGTCCGCTCTGCCTGACCATCTGTCTGTAGGTGAAAAGTTGTACTAAGGTGAACTTGTGTACCAGGACCCTTCTGGAATGCCTTCCAGAACTGAGAGGTAAACTGAGTACCCCTATCTGAGATGATTCTCAAAGAGACACTATGTAACTTTACTAACTCATGAAGATAGAGTTTAGCATAATCCGCGGCTGAGTTGGAAGTGTTAACTGTCAGAAAATAGGCTGACTTAGTCATTGTGTCTACGATAACCCAAATACAATCATGTTGACACCGAGTACGAGGAAACCCTGTAATGAAGTTCATATTCACCATTTCCCACTTTCAAGTAGTCATGGTAATACCTTGAAGCATACCACTAGGTCTTTGGTGCTCAACCTTAACCTGCTGGCAATTTGGACACTTAGCTACAACTTCTGCAATATCCCCTTCATGCCATTCCACCAATAGACTTCCCGTAAGTCTTGGTACATCTTAGTGGCTCCTGGGTGAATCTAATGTAGAGAACTGTGAACTTCTGTTAGCATCCGCTGTCTCAAGTCATCTACATCCAAAACACACAATCTGCCCTGACAATGAAGAACACCATCTCCCCCTTGGGAGAAAATCTCAACCTTCTGACGCTGGATCGCTTCTTTCAACTAAAGAAAAATGGAATCACTATATTTCTTTTTCTTCACTTCAGCTATCAGTAAATATTCTAAACCATTCTGAATCAAGTTATTTCCTTCGGCTGAATCAACCAACCGAACTCCCAATCTAGTAAGATGGTGAACTTCACAAACTAACTCTTTTTTTTCATCCTCAATATGAGCAACACTTCCCATATATAATCTACTAAGGGCATCAGCCACAACATTGGCTTTACCTGGATGGTATAAGACACTCATATCATAGTCCTTCAACAACTCTATCCACCTTCTTTGTTGAAGATTTAGATCTTTTTGGCTGAATACATATTGAAGACTCTTGTGATCAGTAAAAACATTAACATGAACCCCATAAAGATAGTGCCTCCAAATCTTTAAGGCGAAAACGATAACTGCCAACTCAAGATCATGAGTTGGGTAATTCTTCTCATGAGTCGAGAGCTGTCTAGAAGCATAGGTTATAACCCTGCCATGCTGCATCAACACACAACCAAGTCCAACTATGGATGCATCACAATAAACCATAAACCCATCAGAACCCTCTGGTACAGTCAAAACTGAAGCTGAGGTAAGTCGATTCTTCAACTCCTGAAAACTCTTCTCGTAAGAATCAGACCACTGAAATTTGACTTTCTTCTGAGTCAATCTAGACATGGGGGAAGCAATAGAGGAAAATACCTCAACAAACCATCAGTAGTAACTGGCTAAACCCAAGAAACTCCAGATATTTAATGGAGATATGGGTCTAGGCTAATTCCTAACTGCTTTGGTCTTTTGAGGATCAACCCTAATGCCTTCACCGGAAATGATATGTCCAAGTAATGGTACTGATTTCAACCAAAATTCACACTTACTAAAATTAGTGAATAACTGGCGATCTTTAAGAGTTTGCAAGACCATCCTCAAATGATCCGCATGTTCACTCACTCATTGAATAAATGAGGATATCATTTATGAAGACTATAACGAACATGTCCAAGTACTGCTTGATCACTCTATTCATTAAGTCCATAAAAGCTGCAGGAGCATTCGTTAGTCCAAAAGACATAACAACAAATTCAAAGTGACCATACCGAGTTCTAAAGACTGTCTTCAGAATGTCACATTCTCTGACTCTGAGCTGATGATAGCCAGATTTGAGGTCTATCTTAGAGAAACAATTGGCACCTTGAAGTTGGTCAAATAAATCATCAATACTGGGGATGGGATACTTATTCTTGACTGTGACTTTGTTCAACTGACGGTAGTCGATACACATTCTGAGAGAACCATCTTTAGTTCACACGAAAAGAACTAGAGCACCCCATAGAGAGATGTTGGGCCTGATGAAACCCTTGTCTAGAAGATCCTTTAACTGCTCCTTTTAATTCTTTAAGCTCAGCTAGAGCCATTAAATATGGTAGAATTTAGATCGACTGGGTATCTGGAAGGAGATCTATTAGTCAATTTCTCGATCTGGAGGAACTCCGGGTAGATCTTCTGGGAACACTTCTGGAAACTCATTTAACACCGAAACTGACTTAAGAGTTGGGGTCTCAGACTTTAAATCCTTTACCCAAAATAGATGATAGATGCACTCTTTGGAAATTATTTTTCTAGCCTTAAAGAAAGAGACAAACTGACCTATAGGCACTGAGGTATTATCATTCCACTCTATGACTGGTTTATTTGGAAACAGAAACTGGACTACTCTATTTCTACATTCAATAGAGGCATAGCAAGAGTGGAGCCAATCCATGCCAAGAATGACATCGAAATCTATCGTGTCTAACTTTACAAGATCAACTGAGGTGACTTTCAGAGAAATTGTGACTGGGCAATTTCTATATACCTGTCTAGAAATAATTGACTCACCAACTAGAGTAGAGACTGTGAATAGTTCTGAAAGAGTTTTGGGACTGACATTAAAGTCTACTGCCATATAGGGGGTCACAAAAGAAAGTATGGACCTGGGATATAACAATGCATAGACATGAATATGAAAGACCTGTACCGTACCAGTGACCACGTCAGGAGAACCCTTTTGATCCTATAGAGTCTGAAGCGCATAGAACCTGTTATGACATTATCCTTTAGCTACACTAGATGAGGCACCCTACTAAGTTGGGCGGCCTACTAGAGCTGCTGATGAAGTACCCTGAGTGAGCCGCCTGGTATCACCTCTCTTGGCTGATAGACAATCTCAAAGTTTGTGGCCTAGCATTGCACAACCAAAATACCCATCCTTACCTATCAAACATTCTCCTGGATGGTTTTTCCCATATTTCTTACAAGTTGGGAAAGTATGACCACTGAAAGCTCTAAAATGAGACTTAGAGCCTAGCGCTCTACCTTTCTAATCTTGCCTAGGCCTGGGGGACGGAACACTGGAAGATGATGGTGCTAGGGCTAAAGATCTATACTGAAATTGAGAGTGATTACCACCACTGGACTTTTGCTGAGAATAATCAAAGTTCCTTGTTCTAGATCTCTTATTCATATTCTCTCTTTCCTTCTCCTTAAGTTTGTCTTTCTCAATCTGCTAAGCATGAACCATCAACCTGGAGATGTCCATATCCTTAACCAACATAGTAGTCCTACACTCTTTGACTATATTCTCAAAAACATCAGACACGAACTTACTCATACGGGTCCTAAAGTCAGCAACCATGGCTGGAGAAAACTTTGTAACCTGAGTAAACTTAAGAAAATACTCCTTCACACTTGCGCTACCCTATTTCAGGTTAATGAACTCCTGAATCTTGGCCTCCCTCAACTCAAGTGGGAAGAAAATGTACAGAAAAGCAGGAACAAACTCATCCCATTCTACCGGTCCTGCTTATGCACCTCTATCCTCTTTCCACTGCTTGCACTAAGTGTGAGCTACTCCTTTCAACTGATAAGCAGCCAAGTCAGTACTATCAAATGGAGTGACATCCATAATTTATGTAACCTTCTGAATATCATCAAGAAAATCTTATTGATCTTCCTCAGTTTTAGAACCATAGAACAAAGAAGGATTCATTCAAATGAAGTCCCTGACTCTAGCCTCTGTCGCGGTACCAGTGGGTTTGACTGAGGCAACAGCCTGCTGATTAGTCTGGGTGGTCATGGACTAAGCTAGCACCTTGAAAGAAACCCTGAATTCAACATGAGATACTTGTTTGTTCAACGGGTCTGCTGGAGCTGGTGGTGCTTGTTGGTTCCCATTTCTACTTCTCCTTTCGTTGGCTCTTCTAGGAGACATTTTTTGTAAATGCGTAGTGCACGAGTTAGAACAAGATTTTAGTAGAGTTCACACTCTATCGCCTGATATGAACATGAAAGAAGTGAAACTTTTTCCTTAAATATTTCATAGCCTCTCACTAATAAGTGTGGCACGCTTCACACCCATGAATAAAACACTACTAAACGCAACTTTCAGACACCCTAGAACACTTTAAACCTGATGCTCTGATACCAAGTTTGTCACTTGAGACTACCCCCTGATCATAACACGGTGCTTAGATTCATAAGTGACCCCAAGCTAACCTATGGCCTGACATGACACTAAGAATACTGTATAAACTAAATAACACTGTACGGAAGCTAAAGTCTGACTGATATATGAATAATCAAAACCAAAAGTCAATGTTTAAAACAAAATGGAAAACCACTGAACATGACATAAATTAAATATCTATTGTTTGTCTGAAAGCCTTTAAATACGATGAGTTGTTGCGACAAGCCCCCCCAACTACGATGAGTTGTTGGGACAACCCCTCCCCCAACTAACTCTAACTGTCTAAAACTAAATGATACTGGAAAGAAAGACTAATAATTGACCCTTGAATGATGAGGACTCACCAAACACAGTTGCTGAAGTGATGCTGGATCAAGCTAACCACGATTGGAATACTGAACGTCTGAACCTATATTATAGGACAATAGAGCGCAACAACTCAGTACTTTGAATGTACTGAGCATGTGAGATATGTATTACACTATATAGGATGAACATGCTGAATGTGACATGATGACCTGAACATGAGACTGAGCTTTGTAAACTGATGCCATAACTAAGTAATAAACATATGACACTATAAGATGCTGAATAAACTGAATGCAAGGTCAAGCGAGGTCTGAGACTAAACTGTGGGAGGTTTATATAACTAACATAGACCATGTAAGCAACATGGAATCCAACCTGTAACCCAAGTTGGAAGGGTGTTCTATACCTTGCCAAGCGTACGAACCATGTTTGGTGTGAATTCACTCATGAGCCCATTAAGGGTAAGGGAGACACTCTCAACTAGCGAGGACCCCTTTTTACCTGTGGTGACACATAGTTTAGGACTTGGGTTATGTGAACTCTTTTCCTCTCGGTGCTAAGTACTTCTCCCAACTGAAATCAAACTGATATAATGAAATGCTCAACAATAATGGTTTTTTCAAACTGAAAGATAAGTGCTTTGTCTAAAAGCATTCTAATCATGAAAACTGAATAATTAAGTATTTAACTAAAAATGAATGGTATCCTAGGTCATCGGGTGTTTATAACCCGCCATCTCAGAAGAATACAACTACAAATGGCAATTCTAAACTGACCATAATATGAAATTTCATAACTCAAGCCCAAACTCAAGAATTTACCAATATTATGAGAATTAATATCTATGAGTATGTAAGGAGACACAAATCTATGGAAAAACATATATTCATGGTTTAGTCACGCAAGAAACTTAAAACTAAAGGAATTTACACTTTTCATGAAAAACCCTAAGCTTGAAAAGTGAATTAAACTTGAGGAATTGACAAAATCCCACATACCTGGAGAACACAACCTTGGTGAAACCTTTGAATTTGGAGTATAAAGTTGAAGAACCCTAATTTGGCCTTGGGAGAAGAAAATTGCCTCATTCTCTATATTTGGCTAAGTGTTGACTGAAATTTCTATGTAATGAGGGCTTAGGATAATATAAGGCTTAATAATCAACCTTGAAATAACTTAAACGACGTAGTTTTGATGTTAAAAGAGTGGGAAAATACTATTGTGCCCTTTTAAATTCGTAACCAAAAAACTGCAGGATGGAACCCACGAGACCTTCCCACGATGATGGGTCCTACCTACGATTGTGGGTTGTGATCGTGGTCTGAGCTGGATTTTGGGGTTCTCTGGACTCGATCAGATGAGCCTTGGTACGATCGTAGGACTCACTCACGATCGTGCCTTGGTTCGTAGGTTGTAAGTTTCAACTGGATCAACTTTAGAAGTCATGATCGTACCTAAGATCATGGTTTCTAACCACGGTCGTGCTTCCTTTTCGTGGTTAGAAGGTTTACATGTAAACTTTTAGTTTTTTATGGTTGTTTCGATCAGACGGGAGCATTGTATGATTGTACAATGTAACCACGATCATACCTACAATCGTGTGTTCTCACTGCTAGACAGCGCTTCACTAAAATGGCCATAACTCTTAGCTCCGACATCGTATTATGACAAATCTAGATGAGTTGGAAAGATAATTCAAATATCTATCATTGGTTTGTCTTGAGATCAAAAATTAATCTGAATCTATGATTTATGATTGTTTTAAGTTGACTATGGCAAGATTCTTCACAAGAAAACCACCAATAAGGAAGATTTCAGCTTGGATATGAGCTAAGAGTTACTTGAGGCCTTAATACATGTCTAAATCACTTCTAATGCAGCTGAAACATTAATTTTTATTTCACATGTACTTGAAGCATGGTTCTAATCTTACCTAAGGTTTTTGAGGTGTTACATGGAGGTTGGCCAGTCATCCAAGCCTGATACATATAGGCCGATTATTCTTTCAACCTTCTCACTTCCTCAAATGAAATAGATTTCGGTTCAGTCAGTTCGTTCTAGAGGCTGTCATTAACCAAAGTATTTCCATCCTCAGCCATTGGTTCTTTGGTTTTTGATATTGTGAAATAGTGATGATTTGCCAGATTACCACAGATCAACCATCTTAAACTAACTTGGATAGTAGAGATAACAAAGGTGTTAAAGTTAAACATTTTTTAAACTCTCTTTTTTTATTTGTTTTTTTAAGAAAGATCACCAAACCGGATAAGGGTGCTTGAGTATCTCATCCCAGAGAGAGGAGAATGATATGTGCATAGTTTGTAAAGGTTTAACACAAGATAACCAATCAATTTTTTTTAATTTTTTTTGAAATTTTAGAGGAAAAACTATAAAGAGACAAATGAATTGTTTTTTTTTTTGAATTTTTTTCAAAAAATACTTAAGAAAATCTCTTTTTGAGTTTTCGATTTTGAATTTCATACGAAAATGAGTTTGCGATTTTGAATTTCAAACGAAAATGAAATCTAATATTACAAAAGAAAGAAAAATCTTTTTGTATTTTTCTAATAAACAAGAATGTGAAACAACTAATCTAAAAGTAGAGTGAATATTTTTTTATTATTTTGATGAAGGAATAATAAATATTTTTGCTTTTTTTTTTTTGAAAAAAGGAAATGAACTCTTTTTTTTTTTTTTTGTATTTTTTTAATAAGGATAAAAGCATATTTTTTGTATTTTTGAATAAAGATCACTGAAGCCAAGAAGGGTTGTCTACATATCTGTAACACCCCGTAAGTGTCTGAGTCTAATTAATTCCCGTAACATTTATGGAAATAATGAAACATGAGAGCTCTTATGATTTATGCATTAAAATTTGTGGGCATAAGTCATTGGGCTTAAATGAGGCCCAAACTCACAATGGAAGACATGACCCAAATGTGGAAAAGATCCATTCTTATGTTTGACCAAGCCAACATGCATTAAATTGGATAAGGATCATTAGTGAGGGGCTATAAATAGAGCCAAAAATCATATTTTAACTCATTTTGAACTCTCATGCTTTTTCTAGAAATTTCCCAAAATTTCTCTCTACACACACAAACCCTAGGCCTTCATCCCTTTGGCCAAGATCAACTCTTTTCAAGCCTTGGTAAGTATTTATTCTCATGGTTTAATATATTATGTGCATTAGAGGGTGCATATATGATGTTGGTTATGTATTGAGAATTCACTATGTGTGTAATATTGCATGTTTGCTAAATCGGAGGATGGTTTTGCCTTGTAAAATTGAACATGGACTTGTGATCTTGAAGGAAATGAACTTGATGGATTCAATATTGACATGTGAGATGTGAATATAGTCTTACCTTGTTTTACCCTTGTATACAATGTTTGGAATTTGTTGTTGCGATATTGGTTACGGATTTGGTGACGTATTGACCGTAAAGTGTAGTTTTGGGTGTTGTTATGTGTGTTATGAGACCATGTATAAATTTTGGTGTTTAATATGATCAAAAATATGTCAAAATAAGTTTGGTTATGATCATGGACCATTCATGGCATTAAAATACCCAAAAGAAACCATTTCGGACCAAAACGGGCATCCGCCCCCACAGACGGAGGCACCTGCGGGCGCAGATGCCAACGTAGATGCCTCTGGCTTCTGAAAAAGTGCATTTTCATGCACAACTCATCCACTTGCGGACACAGGTGGCAGCGCAGGTCACCCCCAGATCCGGTTTTGTATGTTTTCGTACCTAGTCGACCCCCGAAGGCCCCTTTACACTTTTTGGATGTAATTATCAACTTGTGATGTCGTTTTAATGAATTTAAAGTGTTGTATGGAGTAATGTTGTACTGTATTAAGTATGGATTGTTGTTTATATATTGTTATGAGGCAAGTTGATAGGAAACATTGTGACGAAATGCTAATGAGAAAGAATAAAGGTAAGTGTGATGTGAAATGCTATTGATGTGCGATATTTTGGTCAATGTGTGGAATGTTATGGTGTTATTGGTATGATAATGTAATGGAATGTACTGTGAAGTACGAAATGATGCTATATAGCAGTCACGTAACTCATTATGACACTTATACATACGAAAGAGAGTTGATTGTTAACGTACGTCGTTACATACTTGTGTTGTAGAGTGAAACGTAAAGAAGGAAGCTGGACTCTTATATCTCCATATAGGCTTGTGTATTCGTAGTGAGATGACAAGGTATGTAAGGTTACTCTTTCCGTATCCTTCTGCAGCATATAGTATTCACCTTGTCATGGTACTTACTCAATTCCGAAATGTCCTAAGGCATCTCAATTCATGCTATCATCTATATATTAGTCTTGATCTATTGTCATTCATGTCTCACATAATTATGGACATGATTCCAAGTTCCAATAATGTTATGTTCCAAAGCTTCCAATAATGTTATAATTATTACCAAGTATCAATCTCATGAACGTAAAAGACTGAAGTAATGCGGTTATGTGTTTCCCGTAAGTGTATGATCTCCCATGTATCAATCCCATTAAAGTAAAAGAGAGAATTAATAAGAAGTAATGAAAGAAGGAATTCCCTCATGGTTACTTTATATTTTTCCTCATGGTTACTTTATTTTTTCCCTCATGGTGACCTTATATTTTCCTCATGGTTACCTTATATTTTTCTTATGGTTACTTTATATTTTTCCTTATGGTTACTTTATATTTTCCTTATACTTATTGAGTACGGATGATGGCTTTGTGGGGGCGCAATCCTAACTCAAGAAATCTTTTTGGGTTTTTTATCATGAAATCATTCTATATACAAAAACTCAAGAAAACCACAATAAGAAGAAAAGGAATTAAAATATTTATGAAAAGCGTAAAGGCACTTTAAGATAAGAAAATATTTTTTCTATATAAAAATGTATAGAACTCCTAAAAAATCTTTTTTGATTTTCTAACTAAATGCATGCTAATGAAAAAAAAGAAAAACTCTTTTATTTTTTATTTTTGAAAACAAAAGTCATGAAGAATTATAAAATAAAAAAACTCTTTTCATTTTTTTGATTATTTTTTTGTTTTTTGATGCCACCCCTAACATTTACATCACATTTAACACAAACCTTAAATCAGTCCATCAAATGACATTTTTACTCTTAAAGATGCAATAAATAGCAGATAGGGATGCTTCGGAACGACTCTTCTACAAAAGACCAATCGAGTCCTGCTAGGTCTTAAAATGATGCAAATAAGCATGCCCTAAAGGCTGGCCTGGGCTGGGGTTTAATTAACAAGGTTGTTCGGGGGAGTGTATGCTCGATAGTGGCTGCGATATGCTTTTAACCCACTCCATACGTCCGACGTCTTTATAAGGGTGATTCAACAAACGTTCGTGCATGCAGCGCACACTATGGTACTTGTTTCAAAAGAAATGACTCTGGGTATGCACATAATGACAGGTATAAATGTGGTAACAACTAAGGAAAAGGCAATAAACAAATAGCATAGGCAACTACTAACAAGGAAAAACGACAAAACAAACAAGACAACTATTCAACTATAGTGTCAACTAAGACAATACAAATCGACATACGAAGCTCGAACTCTAAGGTCCCCAGTAAAGTCGCCAGAGCTTTCACACCCCTTTTTTCTCAAAAGATTTTATTAAAGTTCAAAAAGGATTTTCAAATAATGAATGTGACTAAAAGATAATCAAAAAGTAATTTATACTTAAAAATCAAAGTCGCCAGTTGACATTGGTTCAGTGTGCCAAGCCACCTAGAAAATATTCCTTTTTAAAAGTATTTGAATCTAAATTGATCACCGAATAGAGATTCTAGTTAAGAAATTCTGTTGATCGAAGGAAAGGTGTAAGGAACCCCTTGATCCCGTAGTTTTAGCACGGTCACTTCGTTTATTCGTATCAGCTAAATTGACACTATAAATGAATAGATTTCACAAAACAAAGCAAACACATAAGCTCACACACATCAATAAAAGAGTAGTGCCCAGTCCGATTATACAGACCAAAATGAATAAGTAAGTAAGGAAAATAAATCTGAGCTATTCTATCCTAACCTAATCTATGTTTCACCCAACATTCTGAGCCTTGTTCATGGATGGCCTCCAAATACATGATACCTTGGGCCATTCCCCAGAGAATAAATACATTTGATTTAAAAGAGATAAGATAAAAACCACCCTATTCAAAGCACAATCAAATATTCAATCCTAAATTTGCCTACCCCAAATCCACTCGCCTAAACATTACACTACCGATTAAAAATGAATCCAAATTAATAGCAATAATGAATTGAAACAAACTAATTCATACTTGAAATTATCAATTTTCCAATTCCCCTAAATCAAATCAAGCCCTGATTTATTTTATTGCTAAATTAATCTCAAACAGCCATCAGTCAATTTCAACAATAACCAAAACAAGGACAACAACACATTGAACAGATTATCACGAAACAGTACGTGAAATTATTAATAAATTGAGGGAACAGGAATTGGACTTCAATTGATATTTTGATTTCAATCAAATGGAAATATGTTGTCCTAGATAGGAACTTTTCTAGACCAGTGTAAACTCGAACAAGACCTTCGACCCCAAACTCAGTTTAGCACAACTCGAATGAACCAAAATGACAAAATAAAATCGACACGATCATTATTTTGACCAAATTTTTATTATCCAAATTAATTGTCCACTGGTATTCAACTATTCGATAAGACCTTTCTGGCCGAATCTGATTTGTTTTGGCACTGGGAATGAGTTGGTTTCATGGTTGTTGTGGTGTTGCTATTCGTACTTTGCCAGAGTGGCGTTTTTGTTAAGGTGTTGTTTGGTATTAGGTTTTTTCGAATGTTTGGCAGTGGTGTTTGATTGTAGAGTTGTCGGTTGTTAATGAAGGGAGTGTTAATGGAGAGCTGGTTGAATGAAGGTAAAGAAAAGTTAATGGTGGCAATGATGGAGAATTCAATGGAAATTGTTGGTCTGCTCATGGTGTGTTATTGATGGGGAGAGTATTTTCATGTGTGTGTGTGTGTTCCCTGGAATTGAAATTGTAGGGGTGGTTTTGTGCAGATGAGGTAATGTGGAAATTGTTGGAGAGAGTGGATCAGGTGTAGTGAGGTATGTGATGTAGGCATAGTAAAGTGAGATGACGATCTATGAATGGAGTGAATTGTGTGTGGTTAGGTGTAGTATAATTATAGTGGAGTGTTTTGAGTAGTGGCCAAGAAACAATTTCATTGGTCATCATTTTATTTTTTTTGAATTTTTGTATTTTTCATTTAAGGGTCCTGAGCCGAGGGTCTATCGAAAACAGTCTCTTTACTTCTTCGGAGGTAGTGGTATGAACTACGTACACTTTACCCTCTCAGACCCCACTCTGTGGGAATACACTGGATATGTTGTTGTTGTGTTTCATTTAAGGAAAAGACTAAATAAAATTACCATACTAATAAAAAATTATAATTGACTAATTAATTCTAAATTAAGAAAAATTAAGAATAGTACTAATATAAATACTAATTTGATTATTTAAATAATGATAAAAATATTTTTTTATTTTCTCTTCCTTCAAAAGTAATAGAATATTATCCTAATATATAAATCTTTTTTGGTGATTTTCTAATTTTTCAAATAAAAACCTACTAAAGATGAAATAAAATTCAAAATGACAAGATTATGTTGAAAGAGAAAATATTTAAAGTTAAAATAGTGTAAGAGTTTTTGGGAAGGTTAAAAATTACGTGTCTACATTTGACCCTCTTTAACTGGAAACACGAAGTTTTTTCAGACAAAGAAGTAGATAACGAAAGAAGTTTTGACTCAACCGTTATTTGAAAGGAAAAGAGAAAAGAGGAAAGAGTCTTGGTTTTGGACAGTCTACATATCCCGAATTATAAGAAAATTAGGTCATATGTAGTTCAAGATAGTAAGAAGGAGAAATGGAATATATCGAGATAGAGAGCCAAGTGAGGTCCTGTAATGACCCTCCAGGTTATTTTCTATATTTTCATATTTTTTATGCTTTTAGAGTCTTCCTATATCTGCCCTAAGTTATTTATGACTTGCTGGGACTGATAGTCGATTTTTGGGAAATTTATTTGAGAATTTTATTAATACCAAATGTATTGTGAAATATTTAAAATAAATTAGAATTTTGAAAAAGATATATTTTATTACCTTTCTACATTGTTTTGGATATTTATGAAAATTCTTTAGTTACGATATATTTGTATTATTTTATAATAATTTTATAATTTATTAATATTTTAAATGGAGATAGTGAGTCTAGTTATGTTAAAAAAATTTCATTATTTTATAGAGGCTTTATTTGAAATAATTTTCTATTAATTATGATATATTCAAAAAGTTATATTTATTTTACCACGAACCTCTGCAATACCCGAATAAAGAAATAAAGAGATAATCAAGAATAGTAGGAGGGACACCTCCCCTCCCATGTGGAAGTGGAGGGAGGGGTCATCATCTATTAATGTTAACAGTGGCAGCAAGTGAGGTCTATTATATGTATAAGTCATTACACTTGATTTAACTAACTTGTCATTATTAACCGAATTATATATATACTTCTTCCTATACGGGCAGATGTATATTGCCTAAGAAAACTATTTTTCATTCACTGTTGTTCCTATACAAATTGAGTTATTAATTGCTTCAAACGTGTATACATAACCACGTTGAAGAAGTAATGCTTTCGAAAAATACTGTGATGTCATATTTTATCCCAAACAAAAATTAATTATCTACATTTAGTTATTCAAGTTTGGATTTTAGTGTGAAAAATCTGACATAAGAGGATTTTTCCTGATTCTTTGAGGTTATCGACGAGGAGGCTTTCTGAGGTCGAGTATAGGGAATGAGTATCTCGTGGTCATTCCGAGGTTGCTGTTGGGACTTCAGGTAGTCTAGGCTTACCTTTGTTCAGAGTTTGATCTATTATAGTATTGGTACAGTATTGTGCTAATTGTTGGTGGATATTTATGACTCGGATAGTTGCTTAGACAATTCCTGATTATTTTAGCCTATTAAGGGACCGTAGGATAGATTCCAGTCTTGAATTTCCTTAGGTTGGTAGTTATTTCTCCTTTAGAACTTGGTTTAGCTTACTTAGGGCCCTTGGAATTGAACTTGGAAGCCTTAGTCTAGAATTGGTAGTTGCTTGCCTTAGGTTGGGTTTCGGGGCTTGTAGTTAGCTTTGTCGCCCTTTTTAAGGTAAAGTACCTTAGGATAGTTTCTTCTCCTTTAGAAAATACCATTAAAGCACCTAGGTGGGTTAGTTATCGGGACTAGAACGGTTTGCTTATTATATTGTGGTTGTTGACTTGGTATTCCCGGTGTTTAGCCCTTTTGGCCTTGATTCATGACCTTTAACTTAATAATCGAAACCTTGCCCTCCCTTAAATAAAATTGTCCTTCTAAAATGGAAAAAAGACTAGATAGACGTGGAATGAATCAGACCTCTAAGTTGTTATTACTTATCTTCTATTAGTTTTGGTTCGAATCCGACACCTGGGTTACTATTTATTACTTGATAGATTTGGTTTGAGTCTGGCATCTGGTTATACTATTTATCATTTGTTAGTTATGGTTCAAGTTCGGCACCTAGATATATTGTCTATTATTTGTTAGTTCCGATTTGAGCCCCGCATCCTATTGTACTTCTTATTATCTCTTAGTTCTGGTTCGAGTCCTACATTCATTATTTTTTACTTGAAATTGAAAAATCTGGGTTTGGACCGGTATGTTCATGGTTATGGCTCGAGGAAGAATATACGATATACTTACCACACTTTTTGGCTCATTCTTTCTTTACTTACTGTTGTACTTGACCTTATATTAGTATTACTCTTTGCTTCCATGCTTATTGGGACATGGTTGGGTTTATTTCTCTTTGTGTGTGCCTTCTGGGCTTATGGGGGTCCAGCTAGGTTTTAGTTACGCATTTATTTTTGCTTTTGAGTTACTTATATTCAATTTACTGTATTTTCTTATCATAGCCTATTATTTTCATTTTCGACCCTCACTTATTGCCTTTAGTATATATTCGTACTTTATTTATACTCTTACTATAACTGAGCTAAGTCGGCCTATGACGCCTACTGAGTATCCCATATTTCGGTACTCATACTACACTTTTGTATCTTTCTCCCTTATCCAGATCCTAGTATGAGTCACCGCCGTTGCTGCTAACCTCGAGCTATGCTGTTGACTGGAGTTTTGGGTGAGCTTTTAGAGTCCGGAGCTAATCATTCTCCATCTACTATTGTTTATATTCTTATTTTGTATATCCTGAGACTATTTTATATATTTTGGCATTGTTTAGTACTCTTTTTGATGTAGTGGCTCTTGCACTGACCTTACTAGGTCTTGGGGGATTTTTGTTAATGTGTTTTGTCTTCTCGCTCTATTATATGGTGCATATGTGTATATATTTCTAATTTGACACCGATTATTACTATTTCTGTTCATACTTATCTCTTTGTCGCATATTAGACTATTACTCGTTGTTTTGGGCAATGGTGTGGCTTACCTACTGGTGGGTCAAATTAGGTGCCATCATGACATGAGAAATTAGGTCTCGATAGTTTGGTATTAGAGCCCAGGTTCACCGATATCTTTGGTACAAGAGAAAGTGTCTAGTAGCGTCTCGCAGATCGGTAAGATGACTTTTGTATCCTATCTTCGGGAGGCTAAATGTCACGACCCAACTACTGGCATCGTATGGGCACCTACTCTAATCCATCTAGATAGCAGAACACTTACCATATGTCATGACCTAAACCACGGATTTTGCCAGGTATCTACCTTCTCTACCCCATACTCAACTATTCAATATCTGCGGAAGTTACTACAATATTCACTTAGTCAATTTATGTCTGCCATATGAGCAATTAATCAATAGTTTCAAAAACGATTTTCCAATTAGATTCATTCCATAACTAGTTTAATACCTCTATTACATAAAATAAATGTGGAAAGTAACTACAAGAGACTCCCCAAAACCTAGCCTAAACCTGTACAAGAGCACTAGACAAGGAGTAGGGACATCCATGACACAACATCCATGCAAGATCGAGAGGGCAGGAGCTGTTGGAGAATGATTGTCGTCACTGCTATAGAAACTCCAACTGACCTGCAACATGGCTATATCCTCGAAAGGGCATATAGTAAGTGATGCCGCTATTGTAGGAAAATTCCCGCTATAGTGGAATGACATCAGTTCGATCCAAAAATTTTAAAATCAAAATCTTTAGTCATGCTTCCCCATAATAACATGAGAACGTATCATTAAAATTTCCTATAATCCTTACCCATAATAATATATCTTTTAATAATGACAGAACAGGTCATTACAATAGATAATGATTTACCCATCATTCATACCCAAACAATCACGATTAGGGAAGAATGGTAAAAGTCTAATTTGGACCTTAACGCCCTTACCACGACAACTTATTTACAGACTTAAGTGAAACACTACATTTTCATTTTCCTTGGTTCACTTAGAATTTCAAATTGTAACTTTATTACTACACCGCTCTGTCAAGGAATCTTCCTTCCTTTGATCGTACAAGACTAATTAGACTATAACATTTCCCAAGCATCCAAGGTATTTGAGGCCTCCTCAATATATCATAGCAAAAAGAGTATACTTAAAATATAAAGATAAAAAAAATTTACACTTTGAGGGACTGAATCCCGCTATAGTAGGAATATTCCCGCTATAGCGATATCACTATAGTGGGAGAGGGCCGTTGTAGTAGGAGCCAATAATTTAAAGCGGCGAGAAATCCATTTCTCCCTCTTTTGCTCGAAAAACTCCCTTTCCCGATCACTTTGCTCCCATTGTCGAAAATAAGGTAATTATCGATAAACTTCATCGCTTATACTTCATTACACACATTTCTACTTGTTTTACACTTAAATTTGTAGAGATATAATAGGTTTTGGGGTTATTTTTGTAAATTTTAAATTGGGGTTGATTTGGCTGAATTTTTAAAGCATGGGTGCTTCCATAACGTTAACAATGCTTCTATAGCATTCTGGGCGTAAGAATTACAAAGTTCATGGCCAAAATGGACTCAAAATAGTAGAGAATGTGAAGGGTTATTTTTGGTTTGGTTTTGACGATATAGGCTTGTTTTAGGAGTTTTCATGCCCAAATATTTGCATAAACTAGTGTTAGGGCACTTTATAAACACTAATCTGAAGTCGAAAAGCTTAAAAAATGGAACTTTTTGTCAAGAGGCGCCATTTTTGCACCTCTAGTTTTTGGGAAGATGAAGGCCGCTATAGTGACCTTACTATAACAGAAAAATTCTTGCTATAGCGACATCGCCATAGTGGGATACAACCCGCTATAGCAGGAGGCTGTATGTAGTAGCCTCCAAGTCAGGCCAAGGCATTTTCCTTTTATTGAATTTCAGTTTTCTTAATACTTTATGAGTTCTAACTTATTCCTTAACATTATTTAGAGATCAACTCACCCCAATGGCTGAAAATCAAGAGAATGCCCTAGCCTAGGCCCACTGGTGGAGGCTCCTACGTCTGGGGTTTCTGGTTGGGTACGGAAGTTTTATACCATACTCCCTAGCCTATGAGAAGTTTCCCAACGAGAACTGTTGGAAGAGATTTCTGGAGTATAATAGTATGGGGTTCTATTTTGAGAGGGCATTTTCTATAAGAGGGGTGACAGACAAGGCACCTGAATTCTATGACCGACTATAGGAGTTTGGTTGGGGCCCACTGGTGGAGGCTTCTTCATCTGGGGTTTAGAGCTGGGTACGAAAGTTTTATACCATACTCCCAAATTTGGCTGAACTTGGTGTCCTAGAGAATTCATTCATCGGGCAACCTTTTTGATGTGACCTACCCTTGGGATTTGGTGATGGCCTGTGCTATGCATGGTATCACTCTGAATGTGGGGGCACAAATTGTGATGGAGTGGAAAGACTTTTCTCGAGATAGTAAGAAGGGAACTTACCTTTCCAGTCGGGTCTCCGCATTATGCAGGTGCATTGGGGTGCCCGAGGAGGATGCTGACACTGAGCTGGAGATGGACATCCCTTTTTACCCCCTCCGGGTGAAGGTAGTTGATGTGCCGTATTATGACGGCTGATTTTGCATCTTTAACTAAGGATAATTGTAAGTTTTCAAGCAACCATTGGTATTTGTAATATGTTTTTTTTATTTTCAGGTAATAAGCCCTACAACAAGAAAGAAAGGACATTTTTCTAAAAAAAGAGTGCGACGGCGAAGCTGACAAACCATCAGATGCCTGATGGGCCACCACGTTACCCATCAAGACTTAACCAGAATCCAATGCAAGTTAAATAATGGTGACTGCTCAGTCGATGGGCCATCAAGGCCTTGGCGGACTGTCACCAAGACCGTCAGTATATATCCAGAACCTGTTTTAAGATGAAGTTCGATGATGGCTCAGTCGATGGACCATCATAGTCTTGGCGGACCGTCACCCTGACCGTCATGACCTAAGTAGAAACTGTGTTTAGTGGTGTTCCTGTGACAGTTCCAGTGATGGACGATCACCTTCCCAGCGGTCTGCCAGGTGACTCGTCAAGATCAACCCGACATTCCAGTTCAAATTTAAAATTTCAATTTATTTTGAGCCTATAAATACCTATTCTAGGGTTGAGAATATGCATCTTTCACACTTGGTAACTTTTGTAACACATCTTTTCTCTGGAGACTCGATTCTTATTAGGCAAAAGCATAGTATTCTTGGTTGGATTCAACGATTGGGATTATTGATTTCTCCTTTGGAAGGATTATACTTTACTTAATGAAAATTATTAGTTTCATCTTATTTCTTATCATGAGTGGCTAAAGCCCTATAACTAGAGTTGTGGAATCCTTGGTGGAAAATTACTTCTATGGTTTATATATATTGAATTTGTGTTGAACTTGTGATTATATTGTGAATTCCTTCAGTTTAATAAACTTGTAGGGGTTGCAAACATTGGAAAAATCCCTAAGTCAATTTGCTTGAACAAAGAGATTGACAATAGGAAAAGGAATTTGTAACAAGAATTTGGAGTTTCTAACCTCCGAATAAAAATGTTAATTCTTTGATGAGATTAGTCTCTTGAGGATTTAATCGAGTTTTATTCTTGTCACTTTAAGTTTGAGAGAATCAAAGTGGATTCTCATCTATTTAGGTTGAAAAACACTTAGGTGAATAATTGGAATCGATTATTTTATAATTACATGTATCAATGCAACATTCATGTTTCATGTAACCCAAAAGTTATTGGAAACCAAGGTGAACACAGTCCTAGTTTAGTTGTCTCCATTGATTCAAGTGTTATAAAATTGACCATCACTTTGTTGTTATTGAATTTGAATAACAAGCATCCAACAACAACCCCCATTTCACGAAAATTGTTGACTAATTATCATTGAAACCACATACGACTTAATTAACACCTTATTCCCTGTGGGATTCGACTCCAACCTTTGTTGGGTTCTATATTTGAAAACGACCACTTACACTCTTTAAAATGGAGTTGTAGTTTAGGCGTATCAAATTTTGGCGCCGTTGCCAGGCAATACAGTTGTCAAATAAGTTTTATGTGTGTTTTTTGACTATTAGTCTGATTTCCTAATTTTACTTTTATGTGATGTTTTTGTAATTGCAGGCTAACAGTGGTGCATGCCAAGCACCCATCATTCAGGTGAACCGTTGTTACCCTACAATCTTGAGTTGAATAGAACATTTAGAAGAAATATGAAGGGTCGTTAATATAATGTTGGGCATGTACCCGTACCTATTGATCGGGTACCAAATGCAGATTACGAGGATCTAGGTGATGATAAATTGAACGATGTTGTTGATGGGCAGCATGCAGTAATATTGCTCCATCAAAAAAAAAAAGGAGTAAGCTTGTGACACGTTCACTAAAAAAAAAAATCCCTTTGTAGCAAATCATTAACTAAAAAAAATTAATAAGCTTATGAACGAGCAACGAGAATTGAACCCGCGCATGGTGGATTCACAATCCACGTTAGCCAATGCTTATTCCCCAAAAATCGTCATTTCTTCTATTCCGAGAAAGAAAATTCATGGCCCGTGGGCTTTCTACCTTCACGCTGCATTGCTCCGTCAGGCTTTCACCCATTGCGGAAAATTCCCTACTGCTGCCTCCCGTAGGAGTATGGGCTATTTCTCAGCATCGTTATCCATTTTTCAGCATTTCCTACCTAAGTTGTTGACTATCACCTGACCTCACACGGGAGGCTCCTTGTCGAGTTCTCCTATGTTAGCAGTACATTTCGTGCAAGAAATAGGTTTGAGTTAGTGCACTAACTATGATTGAATTCAAAGGGTTCAAGGTGTACCCTTAGTATGGAATCCAAGTCTTGTGGATCACTGAATAATTGGGGATCTTCCCGCCCCAAAAAAATTAGTTGATATAGAGAGGATCAGTGATAAAGAGGTAGAGGATGCCAACAGCCTGCGGTGAACTTTGATCTTGATGATGAAGACGATGAGGCTGATTTAGATGGAGTTGGAGCTACTGGAGCCATCATCCCACCAGCACTTGCTCCTGGGACTAAGTTCAATATCACTAGCACAATGATCTAATTGTTGAATCTGAAGGGGTTATTTGGGGGTCTGCCTGGTGATGATCCGAACTTGCACTTGATGAATTTCGTCAATATATGCAAATTATTTGATAATCCAGGAGTGTCACAGAATATAATTCAGCAAAGATTATTTTCATTGTCTCTGATTGAGGAAACCTTATGGCTAAATGAACTAGCTCCTACTTCTATAACACACTAGAGGCAGTTGAAAAGAACTTTCCTAGAAAGGTTTTTTTCGTCTTCTAGAATGTTACATTTGAGAGACGAGATAAGCAACTTCAGGCAATTACCACATGATCCATTACATGAGATATGTCTTAGGCTCAAGAAAAAGTTAACTTAATGCCCGAATCACTATCTCACCAATTAGCATTTGAGGCAAACATTCTACAAGTCACTGAACTCTGTTACAAAATCAAAGGTTGATAATTCAACCCGAGGTGATTTTATGGTGCATACTTACACTAATGCCACTGAGATACTTGATCAATTGACAAAAACTAGTAGGGCTTGTCATACCAGGGAGTCTGAGGTAGAAAGCAACACTTATGTAGTTGAGATGTCAATTGAGCAACGCCTAAGAGAAGAGGAACATGACCAAGATATGGCTCATATGAAGACTAAAGTGGGTTTGTTAACTAAACACTTATTGTCTGGTGGTGTTGTGAAGGTAAAAGCTATGGGTTTCACAGTAGAGAAACCGATTTTGATTTTTAAGAGGAGGCAAATTACTTGAATAATCAGGGGGTTTTCGGGTTAATGGCCAAGGAAATCAAGGTTGGAACTATCAAAGGGATAACGATTATGACAAATCCGGGTATAGAGACCGTGATCAGGGAAATTGGAAGAGCAAAGGCGACCGAAGTGGATTATATGTACCCTCAGGTAGTCGTGACAATGCTGCAAATGACTCAGGGAAGCTTTCTATGGAAGCTGCGATGGCAAAACTACTAAAGGGTGTTGAGTCAACTGATGTAGATATTAAGGAGGTAAAGTATGACTTGTCCTCAATGAGTCAACTAGTTGACTCCCACTCGACGTCAATCAAGTAGTTGGAGTTTCAGATGGGCCAACTATCTGTAGAATTTAAGCAGCATAAGGATGGCACTCTACCAAGTGATACTATACGAAATCCAAGGAATGATGGAACTTGTTTAGACATTACCACAAGAAATGGTAAAATAATGTCCAAACCACATCCATTGGTTCAAACACATATGGAGGATGTTGCCTCAGATGACGAGATAAAACTAGATGATGGTGATGTAAATGACATTCTTGCTGAGTCTGATAAGCAGGAAAACATTGTTCAATGGGAGGTGGATGCTAAAAAATCCACAAAGGTGAAGGTTGATGATGCAGTGAGTAAGGAGAAGGGTAAAGAGGCAACAAAACCTCTAACTCAAATTCTGAAACCCTCTACACCTTTCCCACACCGAGCGAAGAAGAAAATGAAGGATGGTAAGTTCAACAAATTCTTATTTATGTTGGAGCAGCTATTGGTGAATACCCCATTGGTGGAAGCTCTTGAATAAATGCCAAGATACGCCAAGTTCATGAAAGACATGGTCACCAAGAAGAGAAAAATAAGTTTTGAGCCAACATATAACATTCATCATTTTAGTGCAATTGCTTCAAGGTCTGTGATTCAGAAGAAAGCGGACCTAGGAGCATTTACCATTCCTTTGACAATTAGTGCAATCAGTTTTACTAAGGCACTATGTGATCTAGGTGTAAGAATCAATTTGATGCCCTTATCCATTTATCAGCAGTTGGGTTTAGGAGTCCCAAACCGACGTCGATGCGATTATTGATGGATGATCGTTTAATAAAGAGGCTAGAGGGGATTTTATATGATTTCCTTGTGAAGGTGGTAGATTTTTTATTCCCAACTGAATTTGTTATTCTCGATTGTGAGGTAGATTTTGAAGTACCCATAATCTTGGGTAGGCCTTTCTTAGTTGCAGGGCGAGTGTTGGTTGACATGGAATTCAATAATTTGAGATTTATGTTGAATAATGAAGAGGTGAAGTTCAAAATTTATCAGTCAATGAAGCAGCCAAGAGACATGAGTGTTGTCTCAGTTATAGAAGTTATTGATGAGAGTGAGATTGAAGTTCCGATCGAGGAGCAATTTATTGCTGAACCTCTAGTTGTTGTGTTGATGAACTTTGAGGAAGAAGATATTAAAGAGTATGATGAGATAGTTTATGCACTGACGGGGATGGGCTCATATTCTTATGCCCCCGAAGAAGTCAGATCTTGATTTGAAAAATAGGCCAACTCCTCCGACAAAGCCATCCATTAAAGAACCCCCAGTATTAGAGTTAAGAGAATTTCCCAAACACTTAAGGTATGTATTTTTGGGTGAAAGGAATACTTTTCCAGTGATTATTTTTGTATACTTGGTTGAAAGTCAAGTAGAGGCCCTTGTCTCAGTATTATGAAGGTACAAAAGAGTTATTCGGTGGACTATCATGGACATTATTGTCATTCCACTAGGCATTTGTACTCACCAAATTTAGTTAGAAGAGGACTGTATCCCCACTATTGAGCATCAGTGTAGACTTAACCCACCAATACAAGAAGTGGTTAAAAAGGAGATAATTAAGTGGCTTGACGCAGGGGTTGTATATCTAATTTCTGACAGCAAATGGGTGAGTTTGATTCAGTGTGTCCCAAAGAAAGGAGGTATGATTGTAGTGGTCAACAAAAGGAATTATTTGATTCCTCTTCGACCCATCACGGGATGGAGAGTGTGCACGGATTACCAAAAGTTGAACTCTTAGACTATTCGGGATCACTTTTTGATGCCCTTCATAGACCAAATGTTATATCGGTTAGTAGGTTGGGGTTGGTAACAACCAAATATCTATTGCACCTGAGGACCAAGAGCAGACTACATTCACTTGTCCCTATGGGAATTTTGCATTCAAGTAGATGCCCTTCGGATTGTGTAATGCGCCAGCCACTTTCCAAAGGTGTATGATGTCTATATTCTCGACTATGGTGGAGGACAATCTGGAAGTATTCATGGATGATTTTTCTATGGTTGGAGATTCCTTTGATGATTGTTGGCTAATCTTAGCAATGCCTTGCAAAGATGTGAAGAGTTCAACCTTGTGCTCAACTAGGAGAAATGCCATTTTATGTTAAATGAAGGTAAAGTGTTAGAGAACAAAATTTCTGTTAAGGGAATCGAGGTTGACCAAGCCAAAGTTGAAGTGATAGAGAAATAACCTCAACCAATCCCAGTGAAGGGAGTTCATAGTTTTCTCGAACATGCGGGGTTTTACCGGAGGTTCATTAAGGACTTCTCCAAGTTTGCAAATCCTCTATGCAAACTATTGGAGAAGGAAGTAAAGTTCATGTTCACCGATGATTGTTTAAAGGCATTCCAATGTCTTTTGGAGAAATTGGTTGTTGCACTTATTATCATTGCTCCAGATTGGTCAAAACCATTCGAAGTAATGTATGATGCTAGTGGAGTTACACTCGGGGCTGTTCTTGGTCAGATAAAGGAAAAACTATTTTACCCTATTTACTATGCAAGTAAAGCGTTGAACGGAGCTCAGAAAAACTATACTGTTACAAAGCAAGAACTCCTTGCTGTTGTTTATGCCTTTGAGAAATTCAGGGCATACTTGCTTGGTACTAAAGTGGTAGTTCACTCAAATCACTCAGCATTAAGATACTTGATGGAGAAGAAGGGTGCCAAGCCTCGATTGATTAGGTGGGTATTACTACTACAAAAATTTGACTTTGAAGTCAAGGATAGAAAAGGTCGTGAAAATCAAGTAGCCAACCACCTATCTCGTTTGGAGAATGAAGTCAAGAGGCCGAGTGAGTTAGAAATTGATGACTCATTTTTGGATTAACAATTACTTACAACCACTCTTGATCTTGTTCCTTGGTATGCAGACTTTTCAAACTTTGTGGCTAGTGATGTAATCCCAGAGGATTTGAGTTTTCACCAACGAAAGAAATTTCTCCATGATGTGAAGAACTATTTCTGAGATGAACCCTACTTATTCAAGTTATGTGTGGATAAACTCATCCAGAGATGTGTTTCAGAAGTAGGAATGTTGAGTATTATCCAGGCTTGTTATTTGTCCCCCGTGGATGGACATCGTGCGGGTGACTGCATCGTACAAAAACTGTTGCAGAGTGGGTACTATTTGCCCACTATCTATAAGGATACATATGATTTTGTCAAAGCTTGTGATCAATTCCAGAGTCAAGGATCAATATCAAATCATCATGAGATTCTAAGGACCAAAATGTTGGAAGTTGAATTGTTTGATGTTTAGGGCATCAATTTCATGGGCCCCTTCGTAAATTCCTATGGTCACAAATTCATATTGGTTTCTGTGGACTATGTGTCCAAGTGGGTTGAAGTTGTGGCCTTGGTAGATAATGAAGGTAAGAGCATGGTGTCGTTCTTGAAAAAGAACATATTATCTCATTTTGGCACCCCTCGAACAATCATAAGTGATGGGGGTTCACACTTTTGTAATAAGGTGTTCAGGGTTTTGTTGGCAAAATATGGAGTGAAACAACATAGGGTGGCTACTCCATATCACCCACAAATAAGTGGGTAAGTAGAGGTGTCAAATTATGAGATAAATATGATCTTGTCCAAGTCTGTTAATGCCAATAGGAGTAATTGGTCATGAAATCTTGATAATGCTCTTTTGGCTTATCGTACTGCTTTCAAGACCCCAATCTGTATGTCACCCTACCAACTAGTCTTTGGTAAATCTTGTCACTTACCAGTAGAACTTGAGTTCAAAGCCTTATGGCGCTCAAAATTCTTAATTTAAGTTGGAAGGAGGCTGCCGAATTGAGGTTAGATCAATTGAATGAGATTGATGAGTTTCGACTTCGTGCTTATGAAAGGGCTGATCTTTACAAGGAGAAAATAAAATTGTACCATGATTAGAGGATCAAAAAGAGTGAATTCCATGTGGGTGATTTGGTACTGCTATTCAACTCAAGGTTCAAGCTATTCCTAGGTAAGCTGAAGTTGAAGTGGTCCAGACCCTTCTAGGTAACACAAGTTTTTCCATCCGAAGTGGTGGAGTTGGAGAACAAAGAAGTGAAATTGTTCAAGGTAAATGGATGATGAGTTAAGAAATATATTGGTCCATAAAAAGAGGTGAAAGTGGTAACTTTGGTATGTCTTGACGAAGTCTGAGTAGTCAAGATATCTGAGTCGTGTTGCGACGTTAAATCAGGCGCTAGTGGGATGCAACCCACAATGTTGTACAATAATGTGGTGTAGTGATTTATTATGGAGCATAGTTAATGTGTGTTCTAAGGGTGCAGGGACTGAGGAACCAGGCAATATTGAACACTGGTTGAGTTTGACGACCCAGTTGGAGGACCGTCATAAGCTCGACGGACCGTCAGTTCAAGTCGTCACCAAAAGACTAAGAAACATGCATACTGGATAAGCACTAACGGTTAAGATGATAGACCGTCAATAGGCCAGTAAATCATCGAATTTATCATTAATAAATTGACAGGAACATGTCATACTGGTTCAAAACTGACGGGTGAGACGGTGGACTATCGCATAGCTGACGGACCATCAACTCTATCATCACTTGAGAGTAGATGGCACACTAATCTGGATCGACATGACGGACCAAGTGGTGGACCATCGCTTTACCGACAGACCGTCACTTGGAACATCGCATGTAAGTTTTCACTTCTTTTTTTATTTTATTTTAAAACCGACACGTCCCAACAATACACATTCCTAAATCGACCCAATACCCGATCCATTTCTTACCCTTTTTAAGCACTTCTTTTGAATTTGTACCCACGTCTAAATACCACCTGTTCCACTTCATATTCCTCAACACTTAAAACTCCCACATTCACATACCATTATACCCCATTCATTACCCCATAATTCCCATTAACTCAGTTTCATCACTCTATGTCAAACCAATCTCACTATTTAAACCAACCTCCCTCATATCAAAATCCCAACACTAAATATCTCAAATCCTATTACTCTTCTTTATTAAGTTATTTTGCACTCGACCTTTGTATATTTCCAAGTAGCAGTTGTATTCACCAATCAGGTATGTTCACCTTAGTATCTTTTTGTTTTCTCAATTTAAACCAACATAATTGCCCATTGCATAAATAGTAAATGGGTAGTTGAGTTATAGTGTTGTTAATATTATGATGGTATGGTGTGGCAATGCAAAGGGTGAAGTTTGAGTAGTCCCGGGGTAATCATAATTCTGTATTGTAAATATGTTTAAAATAAGGGAACAAGCCCATAAGAGAAATTAAGTGCTAAGCAACAAAATAGGGTTTCCCACTAAGTGTGTGAAAAGTCCAAGAGGAAAATATGAAAACTGGCTAGCTTGACGGTCCAACTAACTGACCATCACATACGTGATGGACCTTCAGAGAGACCGTCAACAAAGGGGTCATAAATGCATATTCTGGTTAAGGTATGAAGGCTCTATAGGCGGACCACTGCTTTCCTGATGGACCGTCAGACAAACCGTCACCGGCATAACACTTTAAGAGCTATACTGGATACGCCTGATAGTCAAGCTGGCGGACCGTCACCAAGGTGACGGACTGCTATTTAAGCCATCAAGGCTAAGTAGTTTCCACTGTTTAGTCCATTTTAGATGTCACTCTATTACACTGACTATACTTACTTCTTCTCACAGGTACAATGCCTCTAAAGCTACCAATAAAGGAAAGAATGGGGAATGGTATTAAGTCTAAGAGACGAACCATAGCCACAAGCTGAGGAAACTCAGGCTTCATATCAAAATACCAGGCAAAGTGAAAGAAGAAGTAACTATCCTTTCCAGTATGAAGAAGAGGATATTTTGTCAAGAATTAAGCCCAACAACGACGGGGAAAGTATTGGGAGCTCTGACTCTACCCTAAATATTGAAGGTGAGAAAGAGGTCACTTCCAGTTCGAGCTCAGAATAGGAAGAGGCACTAGAGAAAGAGACAGTGGAGGTGCTCTAAAACAAAGCCCCAGGGGTTAGAAAGAACATTAAGTGGGATATTGAAGATGATGAGACAATAGATCATGATGGGCTTCAACCTACGCAATATCGAGAGATGAAAAGATTGATAGCTGAGGAATACCAAATTGTGACTACGAAGTTGTCTGAATATCCAAAATTAGAGCAACAGTTCAACGGCTATAAATTACATAGTTTTAGCACATATCCATGATCATACTATCCAACTATGGTTTGGGAATTCTTCTCCAACTACTTGTCCATTCTCAAGAAGGATTGCCCAAAGGGGCAAAAGATTTCTTACATGAGGAATGGGACCATAGTTCCGATTCGAGGAGTTCCAGTTGATATTTTTGAGTAAACTATCAACCAAATTTTATTTGCTGACATTTACACTTCTCTGACCTTGACTCAAAAATTTGAACATAGGATGAGAACTGCGAGTACCATCCTGGTTGAACCTTCTAACAGATTCTAGAGCACCATCCTGGTTGAACCACAAGGAGCAGATAGACAAATCATTATTAAGTCTCAAAGCTAAGTTCTGGTGGGTTATGGTTAGGATGAGGCTGATGCCTACTGGTGGAGATACAAATCTATACATCACAAGAGCAGTAATGGTAGCTTTCCTCATAGAGGGGCTAAAGATCAATTTTAGCATGGTGATCAATGATGAATTGTTCGTGCGAGCACATAAGACTGTTAGTGCTTTACCTTTTCTATGTCTTATCATGGAGTTGTGCAGGCTCACAAAGGTGACTATTATTAGTGGGGTTGATAATGATATTTGAGCCACTTATAAGCATGCTATAGGGAGAACAAAGGATGAGACAAAGTTTGAGTTGAAGGTCCACAAACCAACATCATAGGGAACACCATCTCAACTGACTCCAAAGACATCAAATGTTTCCACAAGTACAGATTTTCCACTTGTTATTATTGATTTGCAGGTTCATTCGAACACATCTAGGGCTGCTCCTATGCCCACATAAGCTGAAATCGCGAATACTGCTTCTATGCCACTAGCCTATTTTGAGTACCGATTCACTCCAAAAAACTTTGTCAAAGTGGTGAAAACACAGAAGAAATTTGAGAGGCAATTGAAGGCGTGGTTTGAATAGTTTAAGCCTTTCATGGAAAAATAGTGACAGATGAATTGAAGCCATATGAAATTTTACATGCCCGGATGGATGACATGGAGGGGAGGGTGAACAACAGGTTATATGAACTCTCTATCCCTGATTTGGCTAAGTTTATGGATGAATTGATGCAAGACCAGACTGATATAGGAAACTTGAAAAAGAATCCTACTACAGGCGATTGGGAACAAAGAATTATGGAGGTGAAGAATTAGAATGATGAGATTGTGGATCTCATGAGCCATAAAATGACTGATAAAGGAAAAGTTATGAGTTAAGAGCCAGAAAAATAGAATAAGTTGAAGAAAATAAAGTATCCAAATGAGACACCGAAAGATAGAGCGTTGAGGAAAGCATTTAAAACATCAAAGAAAGATGAGGAGGCCAGGATTAAGCGAGGGGAAAATGAGTTAGATGGGGTGTCCACTAGCTCGGAACACGTAGGTGGACTCACTATTTTGGTTGATGATGTTGGAGACTTGAGAGCTGCGAGCATCGCCCCAGCCACGGTTACACCTTTGAGCACCCCAGCCACCGTCGGGCCTACTATTGCTGATTTGAGCACCTCGGGCACTACCGAGGACACTATTGTTGTTGCTGAGGCCATCCAGGCCTCCGAAGATGACTCTAAAGTCTAAGGTCTTTCCAAGTATTCCATACCTTGTACTTTTTATTATTTATGCATTGAGGACAAAGCATTTTTTATTTGGTGGGGTAGGGTAATTGTGAGTCTGAGTCTGTCACCATGAGGGTTTTTGGTGACTGTGTTCTTTTCCCTCATGTGCTATCTAGTAGAACCGACATGTTTAGGGTGTTTCTGTTTATGTTATTGTAATTTTGTCTTTTAGTTATGTATTGTGCTAGCAAAGAGATGAAAATGAATAAAAGTTGTGTTGTGTTGAAAAGAAAAAATGAGGACCTACTAAAATGTTTCTTTATTGTGACTGTGTTGTTGATTCCATCTTCATAATGGATTGTTTTAGATATGTACTTGGCATTAGTAATCTATAAATAGTTGAAGCATGCTTAAACTTGAGTGTGAGTCTGGTAATTGGCAGGGTTAGTGTCATTCTATGCTACGTGTGTGCGAGGTTTTTGTTCTACTTTCTTACTTTATGCATGCATCTAGAACTTGCACAGTCCATTTTTTAAGGTGATAAGCAGGTTGTATAGGATGTGATCACAGGCCTTGATTGAATTTGAGTCCACTTTGCCTAAAGAAAACTGTCCAAATGACATATATATCCCTTGATCCTTGTTTTGAGCTATCATTACCCTTTATTCAAGACCTTCTAGCCTTCCCTTCTCTATCATTACGCCTCCATTTTGTTCCTGGTCCCTCCTTGGGCATCATGCACCTCAACCTAGGCAAATTGCCTAAGTTGAGGGTGGCTACTATAGAAAGGTAATGAATTAAGAAGGATATGAAAAGAGTAGGTGATGAACTAAGAAGACCCTAAGAGTGTGCATACAAATAAGGAAAAAGCAATGAGCAAAACACAAAAAGAGCAAAAAAGAAAGGAATGAAAAGAAAATGAGTCCATGAAATGTGGTGCACTCAGTGATGGAAAAATGTTTAAATAATTATTAGAACAAGGTTGGAATTGCAGAAAAATTGGTGTGGCGGATTAATGCATGTCAAGGAGGGCTGAGCCACTGATGGTAAATCTACCTTACCTGCACTCAAGCCTACTTACAAGTCGAATAAACCCATGTAGTGATCTTTTTCAACCAGCTAAAGAACCTTGTAAAATGGTAAGGACGAGCTTATGGTATTGCATGTGCATGGCTTCAAATTCATTGTGAAGGTGAGAGTTTTAATTTCTAGTCCCTAATTCTCGCTATATATGTGTGCGGGACTTCTTTCTGGGGTTGATACTTGAACCTGCTAGTTATTAGATTGAATATTTTGAGTGTATGTAGGTCACTTATTTTTAGTGTGATGCCAACCAAAGATCCCTGCTAGTTTGTTATTAAACAGACTCATGCATTTGTTGCTAACCAAGTTGTGAGGTCCATGTGAATATACAACAGTTGTTTTTTCTTTTGAAATCTTAATGTTAGCATGATATCGTGTCATTTAAGTTGCTTGAGAACAAGCAACTGTTCTATGTTGAGGGTGTTGATGTGCCAGATTATGACGACACATTTTGCATCTTTAACTACGGATAATTGAAAGTTTTCAAGCAACCGTTGGTATTTTAATATGTTTTGTGTTTACTTTCAGGTAATAAGCCTAACAACAGGAAAGAAATGAATTTTTGCTGAAAAGAGAATGCGACGGAGAAGCTGACAAATCGTCAGAAGCCTGACGGGCCACCATGTTGCCCGTCAAGCCTTAACCAGAAGCCAATGCAAGTTTAAGATTGTAGACAACTCAGTCGATGGGCCGTTAAGGCCTCGGCTGACCATCAGGACCTATCCAGAACCTGTTGTAAGAGGAAGTCTTTTGACAGCTCAGCAGACGGGCCTTCAAGGCTGTGGCGGACCGTCACCCTGACCATCGAGACCTAAACCTAAAGTGTGTTCAGTGGTTTTCCTATGATGGTTCCAATGATGGACCGTCACCTTCCCGACGGTCTGTGAAGTGACCCGTCAAAATCAATGCGGCATTCCAATTCAAATTTTAAATCCCAATTTATTTTGAGCATATAAATACTTAGTCTAGGGTTGAGAATAGGCATCTTTAACACTTGGTAACTTTTGTAACGCATATAGTATTTTTTGGTTGGATTCAATGATTAGGATTATTGATTTCTCTTTTGTATGGATTATACTTTACGTAATGAAAACTATTTGTTTCATCTTATTTCTTATCATGAGTGGCTAAAGCCCTATAACTAAGGTTGTGAAATCCTTGGTGGAAAATTACTTCTAGGGTTTATGTTTTTTGAATTTGTGTTGAACTTGTGATTATATTGCGAATTCCTTCAATTTAATAAACTTATGGTGGTTGCTAAAGTTGGAAAAATCCCTAAGTCAATTTTCTTGAACAAAGATATTAACAATAGGAAAAGGAATTTGTAAAAAGAATTTGGAGTTTCTAACCTCCGAGTAAAAAGGTTAATGCTTTGACGAGATTAGTCTCTTGAGGATTTAATCGAGTTTTATTCTTGTCACTTTAAGTTCAAGAGAATTAAAGTGGATTCTCATCTATTTAGGTTGAAAAACACTTAGGTGAATAATTGGAATCAATTTTCTTATAATTACATATATCAATGCACCATTCATGTTTCATGTAACCCGGAAGTGATTGGAAACCAAGATGAACATAGTCCTAGTTTATTTGTCTTCATTAATTCAAGTGGTATAAAATTGACCATCACTTTGTTGTTATTGAATTTGGTTAACAAGCATCCAAAAACACCCCCCATTTCACGAAAATTGTAGACTAATTTTCATTCAAACCACATACGACTTAATTAACACCTTATTCCCTGTGGGATTCGACCCCAAGCGTTGTTGGGTTCTATATTTTACAACGACCACTTACACTCTTAAAAATGGAGTTGTAGTTTGGGTGTATCAGTGGTTATGTCCACGGGGAAGAAGAAGATAAAGGTGGGTGAGGTAGAGAGCCATCGGGCTATAGAGGAGGCCGATGATGAGGAGGATGATAATACCCCTCCCTCCCAGTCCCAGCCGCAACCCTGATCTCTAACAACCGCTTGGAGGCAGACTTGGCTGTGATTAGGAGATATATGGAGCATACCCCTACCATCTCCGCAACCCTACCTCCCACTACCCAAGACTATGCAATGCTCCGTAGAGAGCTCGATAAGGAGAAGAAAAGGAGGCACTCGCAGGACCACATGCTCGCACGGATGTGGAAGACCGTGAAAGTCATGTTTAGGTTTGCAGTCCCTAATCAGGATATTCCCCAGTTGGAGTTGGAGGATATGCGGGAGTTTCACTTCCTGAGTGATGCGGAGGGAGAAGACTCTGCCCCGACAGCCTGCAATGGTGACAGGGCTTCCAACTAGGGCCCTTGGTGCATATCAGTCCTACTACCCCCTTTTTATACATTATGATTGATTTGGGTTACCCCGATTTGGGGCATGTAACAATCAATATCTCTCTCTTCCTTTTTCTTTTTATTTACCATACATGGATGCTTGTTTTAACTATTTTTATATTGAATGTATGATTTACCTTTCTATATGTGATTTCTATAATTCATGCAGTAGATCGTAGCTCAAACTAACGATTAAAACAAATTGTGAATGAAAAACAAAACAAGAGAAAACAGGGAAGGGATTCTTCCCCACCCATCATGCTATAGCAGATTGCACGCTATGGTAGCCCCAACAGCAGTAGGCCAGAAATTTATTATTTTCTAAAAAATTCCCTCATCCCCCTTCCTTGTTTCCAACATTAAAACGTGAAATCGCATTATGGCTTTTAATATAATCCCAAGACCAAACCCATCAACGCATAAACAAGAACTTGGCATCACATTATTTAAAACCAGTTATGAATCACAATAAGAAAACTTTTCATAGTAACAAATCCCGCTATTATACAATAATAGCCCTTTTTACCATGGTCCTTAACCAAATTTTGACGTCCTGAAACAAGAGCTTCCCACAATCCTAAGCAATTTTATCCCCTTTCCATCAGCAATTAACCCAGTTATGACCTTTCACAAACCAAGAATTTTCATAGAAATTCAACAATCACATTTCATATATTTACAGTCCCTCAAGCAACATCAATACAAATAAGTATCAATCTCAAGTTTCATCATTAAACAAGCCCTTTTTAATATCCTTTATTCGCTTCATGGATAACCGTTAGCCGATTGTCCATGAATTTACATAGTCTCAATGGTCAGATACCAATTGGAACATTCCTGGTTCCAACTTCCCTTGCTTGTGTATTTTAAATTAGGGTCAAACAACATCCAGTGACCTCATTGAGATACCAATTGGAATCCAGAGATACCAATTGGACTCAACTCATACATGCAAGCACACAGAACACACGAAAAGAGAGAAGAAAGTGAAACAATTTCCTAGAATGCTTCATAGCTCTATGAAGATTATATATGGACATCAACACAATAATCCACAGGAATCTACTCTACATTTGCTCTTATACTGGGTGACCGGTAACCTAGATTTCATACCAACTTATGACAACCTAACTACCTAAATCAGGCGGGCACCTACTCTAATCCACCTAGATAGGAGAACTTTTATCACCCATTTAAAAATATATGTGGAAGTCACAAAGAAATAATAAAATACCTTATTTATTACAACCAGTTTACAAAACCTTTAAACACAATTGAAACCTTTCCTACAAAACTAGTCTAAATAGGTACAAGAGCTGCTAAGATAAAGTACAAAACAAAGAACACAACTTGTACTGTGGGAACAATAATGAAAGCTGCTAGAGATTTTTTACCGAGTCTAGCAGAAAACTCCTTCTGATCCTACAACCAGACTGAACCCCTAAAATGGTATAGCAAGAATAGTATCAGTACAAAACAACATGTACTGGTAAGCATCACCGGTAGACCCAAATTAATTCACATAAACATCACATAAATATCCAGAAAGAAGCACAACTTGGAGAGTTATTTAGCCAGAGATCTTTCATCAAACAATTCCTTAACACCTTGGGATATTACCAGCCTTCTCATTGAAAAGACCTTCCTTGCTACCATGTTCAACCCTAAATACCAACTATCCACCATGTTATCAAGTCAGACCTACTTATATGCTTACTTGTGAGGTCTACAACATTCAACCCCCAAGGTTCTTACCCTTGGCATCCCGCTAATTTAGGTACTTACAGAATACTTAGCCTTGTTCCACTAACCAAGTCATACATTGACACCCTAGTATCTTTAGGTTCACCTAAGTTGATATGACATAAATAAAAAGATAATAACACCCCATATTCCATTCCTGAAATGTAATAATCGCTAGACCACCGACCATACATATGGCAAGGATACAAATACGAATAATATCGGGTAACCTTACCACAAGTTCATAACACTTAACCTTTGTCAACCCCACTACCGAGTTAATATAGATAGCAGCTCAAGTCAACATGCCACTCCCCATAAGACTCCAAGTCCATAACCATTATTCAAACAATTATATCAACCATGTCTCAGTTACACAAGTAATTAGGCAATACTGAATTATAACACCCTTATAATTAACCCAAACCATTCAAGGATCCATTCTATCAAATAAACAGACAATAATCATGAATCCTGATTTATAACCAAAAACAAAATATAGCAAGTCAACACATAATGCTTGGTGCACCCAAAGAACCAACATGTATATCAAGTAAATAATTAAGCATAATTCGCTTAAAGAACTAACATGTATATCAAGTAACTAGTTAAGCCCGATTTGATCAAGGAACCAATATGTATATCAAGTAAATAGTTAACCCTGGTTTTATCAAGAAACTAACATGTATTTCAAGTAAATAGTAAAGCCCGATTCACTGAAGGAACCAACATGTATATTAAGTAAACAGTTAAGCCCAGTTTGCTCAAGGAACCAACATGTATATCAAGTAAACAGTTAAGCCTGGTTCTCTCAAGGAACCAACATATATATCAAGTGAACAGTTAAGCCCATATCGCTCAAGGAACCAACATAATCAAGAAAACATATAATTCCCGATTCACTCAAGGAACCGTCACACTCACCAAATACCTGTACACATATACTAAGGATCATATGGTCACCCACTGGCTATGACCTGCAGGGGATAAGCTCTTATATATGTACAAAAACCCAGACATCAAGGGCCTACCAACCTTATACCAATCAATCCCGTGAAGATATCACAACAATCACAAATACAATGATAACATAGCAATACTTGTAAAATCCAACAAGTTTTCATATAAGTTTATTACATGCAATTAATATCGAGATATCAAATAGTCATTCACTCTCCTTTAATAAGCAGTATAACAAGCTATACAGAGAACTGTTAGCAAACACATATAACTCAGGTTGTATTCCAATTATACAGACCATCACCTACAACCTGCACATATAGCTTGTGGCACAAATACTCCCAACTGTTCATCCTAACATTTGATACACTACTAATTTTCCATTCCTCTGGTTACCACCGTAGATTCTTTGAAATTCACAAACCCTTACCACCCCTAGTGAATAAGCATTTAGTTAAGTTTAACCCAATTTTAGAATACCACACCATTATTAATCATAAAAGGATGAACAACAACAAGTTTAACACATAAATTAAGGGAAAATTCTAATACCACAATATACCAGTAATTTCCCACCTAATTAATCGGGTTTCCATCTATTTTATCATCCCACCACCATGTCCAAAGGCCTAAGTATGCAATCTCCCATCAATAAACGTCATACTTATGATTTTTAACCAAGGTCTAAACTACTCAATTAATCCTAGTCTACCTAGATGCCAAGCAGCTGCTATAGAAGCATGAACGCGAGCTTTTGACTCCATAAAGGTGATTCCTAACATTAATTTCATGGGAAAATCATGGGTTTTACCCTATTAAAGTGACATCCCTCATATCTTTTTCTCCAAGGCTACGCAATAACCCTAGAAGGATTTTTAGATCAGACCTCTTCTTTTTTACAATTGAAGATGAGAAAAGAGAATATAAAAATCGCATTATGGGTTTCTGATCCCGTTATCCTACTATAGCGGCCTGTCGGCTGCTATAGAAATGCTTTATAGTGGGAAAATTACTTCTATAGTGGGATGACACCAGCCTAATCCAAAAATTTCAAAATCTAAAACTTTTAGTCGTGTCGCCCCATACTAACTCGAGAACATATTATCAAATTTTCTTGTAATATGTTCCCATAATATGGTGTCTTTTAATAATAATGGAATAGGTCATTACACGACATAACATTCTTAGGAAAAACATCACTTTCTTTGGTTTATTATCGTGCATTATGTCTGTATTAGTTTTTAGATTCTCATTTGTTTCACTCTTTTGCAGATGGATAGGATATGGGCTACGATAGTCGGGGATAAAGCCCTCGAGCCTACAGCTAAGGAACCTATTAGATGGAGAGGTTGACCCTGAGGTTGAGATCAGACTAGAGTTGTAACTCTTATTCAATTCCAGGCCAGAGAGCCTTCACTAGATCTAATTATTGACCCTCAGCCAAAGATTACATCTCAGGATCTGCCACCACAATAGCCAGTGGGCTAGCGGACAACCTAGGCCCCACCTATATTTATATCTTTTTCTGTCTTTTGCTATGCCTTGGTACAATTTTTGTGTATGATTGGTGGCCAGCCAATAGATAGGGCCTAGATATGTACTCAAGGGGAAGCCCAGGGTGAACTTCGTATTGGAGTGAAACCTGCAGATGTGGCTCCCAGAGAGAGGTTCTACCAGAACTGAAAGTTTCAAAGCTAGCAGCAGCCTAGCCATCCTTTACATCTGAGGAGCAGAAGATGCTAGGCCGATTTCATAGATTCGCTTCACCGAGGTTTGTAGGGGCCCTAAGAGAGGATGTATTTGAGTTCCTTACCGGCTGTAAGGAGAGGTTGCATAATTTAGGCCTGGTTGAAATGCATGGTATGGATTACACCACTTTTCAGTTTAGTAGAGCAGTGAGGCATTAGTGGAGGGGATATCTTGACTCCAAACAAGTTGGATCTCCTCATATGACTTGGGTTTAGTTCTCTGAGACTTTACTAGAGATGTATATGCCTTTTAGCATAAATAAGCACCTGATGGATAAGTTCGCAGGGTTACAATAGGGTGTTCTATGATAGTGGCATAGTATGAGGCCATATTTCATGAGTTAGCCAGATATTCCACTATACTGAGTATAAGAAGACATGGTTCTTCATTAGAGGACTGAGACTTTCACTTTGTATGGCCACTCAGAGTCTGGTAGATATGGGTAGATCTTTTGTTGACACTGCTAATTATGTTTACACTATAAAGGTTTGAATTACGAGGCCCATGGGGACAGCGATAAGAGGCCTCATCATAAAAATAGCTACAGTGGGAGTTATAGTGGTTCTCATTTCAGGGGTAGTGGATTTTAGGATCATTATCCTTAGCAGTAGCCGTATGAGGAGTAGGGTTAGTCTAGTAGGCTAGCTCAGGCAGCGCTGTAGATTTCAGATGGGGTCAGCTTAGTTATAATAATTTCAATGGGCAGAGCAGTGGTCAGTCGTCGAGGGCCTTTTAGTCAGGGTCGTCAGGCTAAGTAGGTCATTCGAGGTTATCTGGACATTCTCATAAGGTTAGATTCCCTAGGCATGCTATGATTATGGAGTCATTGGTCATTTCGCTCGAGAGTATCCCCAGTGTAGGATGATTGAGCCTTCTACATAGAGTTTTCCACCAATCAGATCAGTACTTCCCCCTGCTAGGGGTGGTCTATAGGGTTATAGGAGTGGTCCCTAGGGTTCTAGAGGAGGTCCTCAGATAGGTAGAAAGGTGGTTAGCTAGGTACCCAGACTGAAGGCGGGCGGGTCATCTTTATGCTATTCCTGGTAGGTCGTAGGCTGAGACTTTAGATGTTATTATTATAGGTACAATTTTGGTGTTTCATCAGCCAGTTTCTATTCTATTTGATGTAGGCTCCATGTATTCTTATGTGTCTACTTATTATATTTTTCAATTGGAGATTTCTTGTGAGCCATTATTTGTGTCTATGCATGTAGCTACTCCCGTGGGCAATTCTCTAGTAGTGGATTATGTGTATAGATCATGTATTGTGACAATTTAAGAGTATGACACTTAGGCTAATCTTATTGTGCTTGACATGGTTGATTTTGATGCAATTCTAGGCCTAGACTGGTTATTCCCCCATCATGTGGTCTTGGATTGATTTGCCAAAACCATTACCTTTGTCATGCTTGGCATACCACCAGTCGTGTGGTAGGGTGCTTATAGTTGCTCGCTGATATGGATTATTTCTTTTATTTAGGCTAAGAGACTGTTATCAGGGGGTGTATAGCTTATCTTGCTTATGTTTGGGATGTTAGTATTAAGAATCCTTTTCTTGACCTTATTTATATAGTTTATGAGCTCCCTGATGTATTTCCTACCAACCTACCTGGCTTTCCTCTAGAGTGTGATATAGACTTTGCTATTGATCTTGAGACCAGCACCCAACCTATCTCTATTGTACCTTACTACATGGCTATCACTGAGCTAAAGGATCCAAATGTTCATCTTTAGGATCTTCTAGGTAAGAGATTTATTAGACCAAGTGTATCACCTTAGAGTGCTCTTGTTCTGTTCGTGAAAAAGAAAGATGGTTCTATACCTATGTGTATCGATTATAGGAAATTGAATAAGGTGATAGTGAAGAATAAGTATCCTATCCCATATATTGATGGTTTATTTGACCAGCTGCAGGGTGTAGCCATATTTTCTAACATTAATTTGAGATCTGGCTACCATCAGTTGAGGATTTGGGCAGCGGATATCCCTAAGATAGCCTTCGGGACTCTTTACGACCATTATAATTTCCTGGTGATGTCTTTTGGATTAACCTATGCCCCAGCAGTGTTCATGGACTTGGTGAACCAAGCCTTCTATCCCTATTTAAACTCTTTCATGATTTTGTTTACCAATGACATCCTTATTTACTCAAGGAGTAACGAGGAGCACGTGAAACATTTGAGAACTGTGCTCCATACTTTGAGAGATCATTATCTTTATGCCAAATTCTCCAAGTGTGAGTTCTTTCTTGAGTCTGTAGCATTTTTGGGGCACGTGGTTTCCAAGCATGGGACTATGGTTGACCCTAGTGAAGATTGAGGTAGTTCGTGATTGGTCTAGCCTTATATTTACGGCCGATATTTGTAGCTTTATTGGGTTGGCAGGTTACTATAGACAGCTCTTCGAGGGATTCTCCTCTATTGTAGTACCTATGACTAGATTGACTAGGCAGAAGGTCCCATTTCAGTAGTCCGATGAGTGTAAGGAAAGATTTTTGAAGCTCAAGGCCTTACCCACTTACGCTCCTATTTTGACTCTTTCAGTTGAGGGTGAGGGGTTTATAGTATATTGTGATACTTCTGGTGTTGGTTTGGGTTGTGTTCTGATACAGCGGGGCCAACTTATAGCATATGATATGAGATAGTTGAAGGTTCAAGAGTACAACTACCCCACTCATGACTTGGAGTTGGCGGTGGTAGTTTTCATGCTTAAGATTTAGAGGCAATACCTTTACAATGTTCACTGCATAATATTCATCGATCACCATAGTATTCAGTACATTCTAACTCAGAAGGATTTTAACTCGAGATAGTACAGGTGGCTTGAGTTTCTAAAAGACTATGAGCTCTCTATTCTATACTATCCGAGCAAGGCTAATATGGTAGTGGATGCCTTAAGACGGAAGGCGGTGAGTATGGGGAACTTCGCCTTTCTTTTAGCTTTGGAGAGATCATTAACCTCATACATTTAGTCCTTAGACAATAGGTTTGATTTGGCTTGATATTTGAAACCTCAGGAGGACTCTCACTAGTGTTGAGGCTAGGTCTACTTTGTCGGAGCAGATTCGAGGTTGGCAGTTTAAGGACAGTAGGTTGTATATCATTTGAGATCAGGTGTCTACCCTAAATTCTGAGGCTATCTCTGATTGGTTAGTTTGAGACTTTAGAGGATAGAGCACGGGGTACCAACTTGCTTCAAAAGTCACTAGACAGAGTTCGGGTGATTTAGGATAGGCTACGGGCTGCTCAAAGAAGGAAGAATAGTTATGATGACCATAGGCTTTTTACTTTGAGGTTTGAATTTAGTAATCGAATTTTGCTTAGATTTTTGCCCATGAAGGGCGTGATGAGGTTCGAGAAGAGGGGCAAGCTTAGCCCCAGGTTTATTGGGCCATTTGAGATTCTTTGGAGAGTAGGGGAGGTAGCTTATGAGTCAGCCTCGCCTCTAGCCTTTTCAGCAATTCATCCTATTTTTCATGTGACAATGCTTTGGTACTACATCCCAGATGAATCTCACATGCTCAATGGGACTCGGTTCAGTTGGATGAGAGGTTGATCTTCATAAAGGAGCCAGTTTTCATTCTAGCCAGAGATGTTA
Source organism: Capsicum rhomboideum (assembly GCA_031232105.1). Taxonomy (NCBI): domain Eukaryota; kingdom Viridiplantae; phylum Streptophyta; class Magnoliopsida; order Solanales; family Solanaceae; genus Capsicum; species Capsicum rhomboideum. The sequence goes on from CP124710.1 coordinate 17,759,438, forward strand.
GGAGGTTACGTTCCAAAGAGATCTCTGTGGTATAGGTTCAGTGGAGACATCGCCTAGTCAAGGAGGCTACCTGGGAGATTGAGCATGATATACGGACCAAGTATCCTCACCTGTTCGAGTCTTCAGGTACTTCTTAGCTCTTTACTTTCACGGATGAAAGTCTTTTTAGTAGTGGATGTTGTAATGACCTTCCAAGTCATTTTCCTTATTTCCATGTTATTTCTCCATTTAGAGCCTTCCTATTGCTGCCCTAAGTTATTTATGACGTGATAGGACTAACAATCGATTTTTGGACAGTTTATTTGAGAATTTTATTAATACCGAACGTGTAGTGAAATATTTAAATTAATTTAAAATTTGGAAAAAGATATATTTTATTACCTTTCTACATTGTTTTAAATATTTATGAAAATTCTTTAGTTAAGGTATATTTATATTATTTTATAATAGTTTTATAATTTATTAATAATTTAAACGGAGATAGTGAGTCTAGTTATATTTTGATAGAGGTTTTATTCGAAATAATTTTCTATTAATTATGATATATTCAAAAAGTTGTGTTTATTTTACCAGGAATCTATGTGATACCCGAATAAATAGATAATAGAGAAGAGTAGGATGGGACACCTCCACTCCCATGTGGAAGTGGTGGGAGGGCCCCATCAACTATAAATGTTAAAGGTGGTAGCAAGTGAGGTGTATTATATGTATAATTCATTTCATTTCATTCAACTAACTTGTCATTATTAACCAAATTACACATATACTTCTTCCTATACGGGCAGATGTATACTGCCTAAGAAAATTATTTTTCATTCATTTTTGTTCCTATACAAATTGAGTTATCAATTACTCCAAACGTGTATGCATAACCACGTTGCAGAAGTGATGCTTCCAAAAAATACTGTGACATCATATTTTATCCAAAATGAAAATTAATTATCTACATCTAGTTATTCAAGTTTGGAGACGGATTTTTCCTGATTCTTGGAGGTTATTGACAGAGCATCTTTTTGAGGTAGTGTAAAGGGGACGAGTAGCTCATGATCTGTCCGGGGCTGCTGTCGGGCCTCCAGAAAGGCGAGGCTTACCTTTGTTTAGACTTTGCTTTATTATAGTATTGGTGTGGTATTGTGCTAATTATTGTTGGGTATTTATGGATCGGATAGTTTCTTAGATAATTACTGATTATTTTAGCTCATTAGGGGATTGTAGGATAGATTTCGGCCTTGAATTTACTTAGGTTAGTATTTATATCTCCTTTAGAACTTGGTTTATCTTACTCGAGGCCCTTAGAATTAAACTTGGAAGCCTTAGTCTAGGCTTGGGTAGCTAGTTGCCTTAGGTTGGGTTTCAGAGACTTGTAGTTAGCTTTATTGCCCCTTTTAAGGTAAAGTACCTTAGCATAGTGCCTTTTCCTTTAGCAAATGGCATTAAAGCACCTAGGTGGGCTAATTATCGAGACTAGAACGGTTTTCTTGTTATATTGTGGTTGTTGACTTTGTATTTTCGGTGTTTAGCCCTTTTGTCCTTGATTTATGACCTTTAACTTACTAATCAAAACCTTTCTATCCCATAAATAAAATTGTCCTTCTAAAATGGAAAAAGGACTAGATAGACTTGGAATGAATCAGAACTCTGAGTTGTTATTACTTATCTTCTATTAGTTTTGGTTTGAGTTCGGCACCTGGGTTATGGTTTATTACTTGATAGTTTTGGTTCAAGTCTGACATCTGGTTATACTGTTTATCATTTGCTAGTTCCGATTTGAGTCAGGCACCTGGTTATACTGACTATTATTTGTTAGTTCCGGTTCGAGTTCGGTATTTGATTGTACTGCTTATTACCTCTTAGTTTCAGTTTGAGGCCGACATTTAATATTTTGATTTTAAATTGAGAAATCTGGGTTCGGATTGGTATGTTCGTGGTTATGGCTGGAGAAAAAATATACGGCATGTTTACCACACTTCTTGGCTCATTATTTCTTTACTTACAGTTGTTCTTGCCCTTATATTAGTATTACTCTTTGCTTTCGTACTTATGGGGGCTCGGTTGGGTTTATTTCTCCTTGTGTATTCCTTCTATACTTATGGGGGTCCAGTTAGGTTATAGCTAGGTATTTATTTCTACTTTTGAGTTATTTATATTAGCCTATCATTTCCATTTCTAACCCTCACTTATTACCTTTAGTATATATTTGCTCTTTATTTATACTTTTATTGTATCTGAGCTCAGTCGGCCTATGATATCTACTGAGTACCCCGTATTTTGGTACTTATAGTACACTTCTGCATCATTTTTCCTATGAAGATTCTAGTATAAGTCATCGTTTTTGATGTTGACCCTGAGATGTGTTGTTGACTGGAGTTTTGGGTGAGCTTTTAGAGTCCGTAGCTGATCCTTCTCCTTCTGTCATTGATAGTCCTATTTTATGTAACCTGAAACTACTTTGTATATTTTGGCACTATCTAGTACTTTTTTGATATAGTGGCTCTTGTACTGACCTTACCAGATCTTGGGGGATTCTTGTTGATGCATTTTGTCTTCTCCCTATATTATATCGTGCATTTGTGTGTATATTTCTGGTTTGTCACCGATTATTACTGTTTCCATTCTTACTTATCTTTTTTCCACCTATTAGGCCATTATTTATTGTTTCGGGCTAAGGTATGGCTTATCTACTGGTGGGTTAACGTAGGTTCCATCATGGCCTGAGAAATTGGGTCATGACAAGTCCTGTCGAGATTTCCTCATGTTATTGCATTAAAATAAAAACTAAAAGTTAAAAATAAAATACAAGTACAAGATCCAATCTATGCAGCTTCTCTTGAATTTTCACTTGAGTCTTGAGCTTCAAATATCATCTTGCTTTGTGGGTGAGTCTCTTGATCTTGAAACTGAGATTTGAGACTAGAATTTGAGTGAGGCCTTAACACACTTTTAAATGATAGTTTGAGAATATTCTTGAATCTTTATTTTTATGATCAATATCTGGATAGAAACTGATGTCCGAGTTCTATGCTACTAAGTGCCAACTCCGGCTGTCATTGGGGATGAATATTCCCAAAGAGATGGGATTTTGTCCTTGGTTTATTTAAGCATTCTTGGTGGGTGAAACTTGCAAGACATCACAAATAAAAGAAACAAACAAAAATCTTGCCCCAACTTTCACTGGAAAAATTTTATGAGTTATTAGCAATTGTGAACTTCAAAACAGAATTCGGACTAGGAAGTGTTTATCCTAGGAGAAAAAGGGAATAAATATTTCAGACTCAAAAATGTTTATCCCAGGAGAAAAGAAAAGGAAGTTCTCAGATTAGGAAGTGTTTATCCTAGGAGTAAAATGCAAAATAACTGTATGAGATTGAGAAATATTTATTCTAGGAGAAAATAAAAAGTAATATCACGAGCACCTTCTTCACAGCTGATGCTAAAAGATGTCCGAACCTGGTGTCTCAGAGGATTCATCCGTCAAGCAATCTTTCGTCAGGGCCTACCCTCGGGCTCTGATGGTGTCCTGCACGATACAGGGGATTCAGATGAATGTGGGGACACAAATCATGATAGAGTAGAAGGACTTTTACCGGGGTACTAAGAAGGGCCCCTACATTCTCGTTCTGGTTTCTGCATTGTGCAGGCATTTCAGGGTGCCCGAGGAGGAGGCTGACAAAAAGATGAAGATGGATATCCCCTTTCACCCCCTCCAGGTAAAGGTGGTTTCATCTAAGGGGAAGAAGAAGAGGAAGGTAGGTGAGGCCGAGAGCAGCCAGCCAGCAGAGGAGGTGTATGATGACGATGATGATGCTACCCCTCCCTCCCAGTCCCAGCCCTAACCCCTAATTTTTAGCAGCCACCTGAAGGCGGACTTAGCTGTGGTTAGGAGATATATGGATCATACCCCTTCCAGTACCACAGCCCCACCTCCCTTGGCCCAGGACTATTTCACACTCTACAGATATCTTGATAAGAAGAAGAGGAGGAACTCTCGGGACCACATGCTTGCACGTATGTGGAAGACCGTGAAGGTCATCTTTAGGTGTACAGTTCCTGACTAGGAGCTTCCCCAATTAGAGTCAGAGGATATGTGAGAGTTTCCCTTCCTAAGTGATGCAGAGGGAGAGGACCCGGGCAGCCCGACATAGTGACTTGGCATCCAGATAGGGCCCTCGGTGTATATCAGCCTTGCTTTCCCCTCCCTTTTTTATACATTATGATATATTTTGGGTTGCCCCCATTTGGGGCATGTAACATACATTATTTCTCCCTTCCCTTCCCTTCCATTTATTTTATCACACATGGATGCTAGTTTTAATAATATTATATATTGAATACATGTTTTACCTTTCTATATGTGATTTCCATAATTTATGTGGTAGATCGTAGCTCAAACTAACGATTAAAGCAAACTGGGAATAAAAACAAAAAAGGGGAAAACAGGGCAGAGATTCTGCCCCGCACATCCTGCTATAGCAGCTTGTTTGCCACTATAGTGATGCCGCTATAGCGAAAAAATTCCCGCTATAGCGGGATCATCCTAGCGGGTCAATACCACTATGGCGACCTAACAACAGCATCCCAAAAATTTATTATTTTCTATAAATCCCTCATTCCTTACCTGTTTCCAACATTAAAACATGAAATTACATTATGGCCTTTATTATAATCGCAAGACTAAACCAACCATGCATAAACAACAACTTAGCATCACATTATTTAGAAACCAGTTAAGAATCACATCAAGAGAACTTTTCATAACAACAAATCCCGCTATTATGCAATAATATCCTTAACCAAATTTTGGCTGTCTTAAAACAAGAGTTTCCCACAGTCATAAACCATTTGTATCCCCTTACCATTTTACCAATGATAAGTCCATGCCAAGCATTTAACATACAATTTCCATTTAAATCACATAGCAATCAATACCTTTATCCATCATCAATTAACCAAGTTATTACCTGTCATCAACCATGAATTTAATAGCAATTCATTAATCAAATTGCACATAATCATAGCCACTCAAGAAACATCAACAAATATAAGTTAAATCTCAAGTTTCCATTAAACAAGCCCTTTGTATTATCCTTTTTCACCTCATGGATAACCGTTAGCCGATTGTCCATGCATTTACATAGCCTCAATGGCCAGATAACAATTGGAACCTTCCGGATTCCAATTTCCCTTGCTTGTTCCCTTTAAATCAGAGTCAAACGACATCTTTTTACTTTGTTGAGATACCAATTGGAATTTGGAGATACCAATTTGACTCAACTAATACAAGCAAGCACAGACCATATGAAAGGAGAGAAAAAAGTGAAACACTTTCCTAGAATGCCTTATAGCTATCCGAAGATTAGATGTGGATGTCAATACACTAATCCGCAGGACTCTACTCGACATTTCTTCTTGTACTGGGAGACTGGTACCTAGGCTCTAATACCAACTTGTCACGACCCAACTAACTGCATCGTATGGGCATCTACTCTAATCTACCTAGATAGGAGAACCTTTACCACCTATTTAAAATTCCTGCGGAAGTCAATAAACAAAATAAGAAATACTTTATTTATTACAATGATTTATAAAACTTTAATTACAATCGAAAACCTTTAAAATACAACTGAAACTTTTCCCAAGAAACTAGTCTAAACAGGTATAAGAGATACTAATAAAAAATACAACAACAGAAGTTGTTGGATATATTTATCGAGTCAATCATGAAGCGCCTACTGATTCTGAAACCAGACTATACCCCAAAAAGGGTATGCCAAGAGTAGTATCAGTACAAAACCACATATACTGGTAAGCATCATCAGTCAACCCAAATTAAATCACATAAACATCACATAAATATCCAGAAATAAATGTAAAACTTGAGAGTTATTTATCCGGAGGTCTTTCGTTAAACAATTCCTTAACACCTTGGTTTATTACCAGTCTTATGCTTCAAGAAAGACCTTCCTCGTTATCAGGTTCATCCCTAATCACCAACTATCCACCATATCATTAAGTCATAACTTATTATATGATTACCTATGAGTTCTACAATATTCAACCCTCGAGGTTCCACATACTTGTCATCCCGCCAATTCAGGCACTTACAAAATATTTTTCCTTGTTCCACTAACCCAGCCATACATTGACACCTTAGCATCTTTAGATTTATCTAAGTCTACACGGGTTAATTTATAAAATAGCACACCCCGCCTACCTGGACTCAAATGCAATAACCAATAGACCATGTACCATACCCATGTCATGGATAAAAATATGAACACTATCGGATAAACTTACTTTAATTTCATAACACTTATCCTTTGTCGGCCCCACTACTGAGTTAACATAGACAGTAACTCACGTCCACATGACCACTTCAATAAGACTTAAAGTCAACAATCGTGATGCAAAAATTATATAAATCATGTCCCAATTACACAAGAAATAGATAACACAGAGTTATGTCACAACTTGCAATTAACTCAGACCATTCAAGGATCCATTCCAGTAAATAAACAAACAATGATCATGAATCCCAGTTTATATCCAGAACTAATTCCAATATGTATATCAAGTAAACAGTTAAGCCAGATTCGCTCAAGGAATCAACATGTATATCAACTAAATAGCTAACCCAGATTCAACTCAAGGAACCAACATGCATATCAAGTGTAACACCCCGTACATTTTCGAATGGAGGGGTAATGTTGGAGCACCGAGAGGTAAATTTATTTCCTATCTTAAGGCAAGGAAAATGATATCCAAGGGGTACATATTCCATCTAGTAAGAGTGCAAGATACAGAGGTGAAACCACCAAGTCTTCAATCGGTTTCGGTGGTAAATGAATTCCTTAATGTATTTCCTGAAGATCTTCCAGGTTTGCCTCCAGAACGGGAAGTAGAGTTTGGTATTGATATGGTGCCAGGTACTCAGCCTATCTCTATTCCTCCGTATAGGATGGCCCCGGCAGAGTTACAGGAATTAAAGGAGAAATTAAAAGATTTGCTGGAAAAGGGATTCATAAGGCCTAGTATGTCCCCTTGGGGTGCACCGGTGTTATTTATACAGAAGAAAGATGGCACATTGACAATGTGTATTGATTATCGGCAGCTAAATAAAGTGACCGTCAAGAATAAATATCCCCTCCCCAGAATTGTTGATTTGTTTTATCAGTTGCAGGGTTCCAAATGCTTCTCAAAGATTGACCTGAGATCGGGATATCATCAGGTAAGGGTTAGAGAAAAAGATATATCCAAGACAGCTTTTCGAACAGGTATGGTCATTATGAATTTTTGGATTATGTCATTTGGGCTAACAAATGCACCTGTAGTTTTTATGAATTTGATGAATAGGGTGTTCAATCCATTCTAGGATGTATTTGTGACCGTGTTTATTGATAATATTCTGGTTTATTCAAGATCAGAATAAGACCATGCCAATCATTTACGACAGGTGTTACAGATTCTTCGTGATCGTAAGTTATATGCAAAGTTTTCTAAATGTGAATTTTGGTTAAAATCTGTAGCATTCTTGGGTCATATTGTGTCGAATGAAGGAATAAGGGTTGATACGCAAAAGATAGAAGCTGTGAAGAATTGGCCAAGACCTACGACACCTACAGAGGTTCGTAGTTTCCTTGGATTGGCAAGTTATTATAGGAGATTTATTGAAGGGTTTTCTTCCATTGCTGCACCTTTAATAAAGTTAACACACAAGGCAACCAAGTTTCAGTGGAATGATACATGTCAGAAGAGTTTCCAAGAGATGAAAGATAAATTGACTTCTACACCTGTATTGGTACTTCCAGAAGGCACAGAGGGGTATGCGGTATATTGTGATGCTTTAGGAGTCGGCTTAGGATGTGTATTTATGCAGCACGGTAATGTAATAGCCTATGCCTTATGACAGTTACGACTACATGAGAGAAATTATCCCACATATGATCTTAAGCTAGCAGCTGTGATATTTGCTTTAAAGATATGGCACCACTATTTGTATGGGGTTTATGTTGACATATATACAGATTATAAGAGTTTGCAATATATCTTTAAGCAGAAGGACTTAAATCTGAGGTAGCGGAGGTGGCTTGAACTATTAAAGAATTAAGATATTGATATCTTATACCATCCAGGAACAACAAATATGGTAGCCGATGCATTAAGCCGCAAGGCAATAGGAGGCACTAGTGGCCAATTGATGGAAAGGAAAGATATATTTAAGGACCTACATCAATTAGCCAGCTTGGGAGTTCATCTTCTTGAATCTCCAGACGAAGGAGTTATTGTGCAAAATGCTGCAGAATCTTTATTCATAGCTGAAGTGAAAGAGAAGCAGTATGCGGACCCTATTTTATTGCAGCTAAAGGAGAATGTGCAACAAGGTTTGACGAAGGCATTTGATCTTACACAAGAGGGAGTGCTTCAGTGCCAAAGTAGATTGTGTGTACCAGATGTACATGAGCTAAGGAGGCGGATTATGACAGAGGCACATCATTCACGGTATTCTATTCATCCAGGAGCCACCAAAATGTATCATGATTTGAAAGAAATGTATTGGTGGGGTAACATGAAGAAGAACATTGCAGAATTTGTAGCCCAATGTCCAAATTATAAACAAGTAAAATTATAGCATCAGAAGCCTGGAGGTTGCACGCAATGTATAAATCTTCCAGTTTGGAAGTGGGATATGATTAACATGGATTTCATCACAGGTTTGCCTCGTACACTGCTGAAATTTGATTCCATATGGGTATTAGTTGACAGGCTTACCAAGTCAACACATTTTCTACCGATCGAGACCATCTACACATCTGAGGATTATGCAAGGTTGTATATTAAGGAGATAGTTCGATTGCTTGGGGTTCCCATCTCTATTATATCGGACAGAGGAGCTCAATTTACTGCAAATTTTTGGAAGTATTTTCAGAAGCAGTTGGGTACGCAAGTGAATTTAAGTACAACTTTTCATCCTCAGACAAATGGACAAGCAGAACGTACTATCCAAACACTTGAAGAAATGCTACAAGTTTGCACATTGGACTTTAAAGGTAGTTAGGATGATCATATACCTCTTATTGAATTTGCTTATAACAATAGCTATCATTCAAGTATCAAAATGACACCTTACGAAGCTTTGTATTGAAGAAAGTGTCGATCACCAATTGGATGGTTTGAAGCGGGTGAAACTGCCTTATTCGGGCAAGATCTTGTTCATCAAGCTATGGAGAAAGTTAAGGTGAACAACAGCGGTTACAAACGGCCCAAAGTCGACACAAGTCATATGTCGATGTTCGAAGAAGGGGGCTAGAATAGGTTATTGGGTATTCTTGAAAGTGTCACTAATGAAAGGGTAATGAGATTCGGAAAGAAGGGAAAGTTGAGTCCACGTTATATAGGGCCATATAAGATTTTCCGAAGATTTGGTCAAGTTGCGTATGAGTTAGCACTACCCCAAGAACTCTCCATAGTTCATCCAGTATTTCATGTTTTAATGCTTCGAAAGTGCATAGGAGATCCATCTCATATTGCTCCCATTGAATATGTACAAGTTACGGAGGATCTCACCAATGAAGAGATACCTATTGAGATTCTGGATTGACTAGTGAAGAGATTAAGGAATAAAGAAGTAGCTTCCGTAAAAGTTCTTTGGAGAAATCAGCAAGTAGAAGAAATCGCATGGGAAGCCAAGGAAATGATGAAGTCCAAGTACCCGCATTTATTTCAAATGGAAGAAAGAGTTCAAAATGCAAGATTGGAGCAATAACAAGTAAGTATCTATAAGCATTATGTCTATATATGATAACATGAGGAATGATCCTAGACTTGCATTTGTTTAAATTGGATAATGTCACTAACATTCGAGGACGAATGTTTCTAAAGGGGGAAGGATCTAACACCCCGTACATTTCTGAACCTAATTGATTACCGTAATATTTATGAAATTATTTAAACATGAGATGGTTGGTTTATTACACATCAATTTTTGTGGGCTGAATTAGTCTTGTGCTAATGGTCTCAAAAGAGGTCCAAAATTAACAAGAAAGACATGGCCCAAATGGAAAAATGACCCATTCATCCTTTGACCAAGTAAACATGATATTGATTGATTAAAAGTGGATAAGTATGACCATAAAGGGACTATATAATTCAACAAAAAGCAGATTTTTAATCACAAAAGCACACTTGCAAATTCTAGAGTTTTCCAAGATATTTTTCTCCTCTCAAACCCTAAGCTAACATTCTCTTTGGACAAGATCATTTCTTTGAAAGTTTTGATAAATGTTTATTCTTATGGTTTAATATATTATATGAATTAGAGGGTGTATAAATCATGTTGGTTATGTTGACAAAGTGTTGAGCAGTCCACTATGTGTGAAACAGTCTACTTTTGCTTAATCGGTAAAGGGTTTTGCCTTATAAACTTGAAAGTGGACTTGTGGTCTTGAAGGAAGTGAACTTGATGGATTAAATGTAAAAATTTAATATGTGTTTATGTCCCTAACTTGCTTCCTCTTTGTGTATAACATTTGGAATTGTTGTTGTGAAATTATGCATGGAACCGGTGGCGTATTGAAGGAAAAATGTAGTTTTGTGATGTTCATGTGCGTTGTGAGACCATGGTTATTTTTTGGCATCCAAGTTAACATCAAACATGAAAATATAAGCTTACTTATTTCCATGGACCATTTATTACCAAAAAGGACCCAAAAGAGACCCATTTTGGCGGAACCGGGCATCCGCCTTCGCGGATGGGGCACCTGCGAGCGCAGATGCCAATGCAGGTGGCCCTGGACAGGTCCATATGGGAACCTGCGACCCCATATCACCCACCTAAGGTCAAATGGTGATCCACAGGTCATTCCAGAATTTCGTTTTGTTTGTTTTTGCTTCCCTTTGAGCCCCCCAAGGCCCCTATACCCTTCTTGGATGTAATCAACAACTTATGGTACCATTTGAATGGCCCTAAGGGGTAGTACGGAGGAATTTTGGAATCGTATAAATTATGAATTTTTGTTTTATGTGTTATGGTGAAAGATATTGAGATGACTTGATGGAGTAAATGTGACGTGGTGTTAATGACGAAGTGTAAAGTATAAACTTGGTGTGAAATGCTATTGGTTTATGATGTCTTGGTTGATATGTGGCATGTTGTGGTGTTGTTGGTATGGTTATGCAGTGAATTGTATTGTGAAGGGTGAAATGATGTTATATGACAGTCACGTAGCTCATTGTCATCTTATGCATTTGTAATGTAGTTAGTTGTTAACGTGAGCTCCGTTATGTACTTGTGTTGTAGAGTAACACGTAAGGAAGGAGATGGATTGTTTTATTCACATATAGGATTGTGTATTCTTATTCGGAAGATAAGGTATGTAAGGTTACTCTTTCCGTATCCTTGGCAGAACCTATTGTTCTCATTGTTACCTACTTGTTTCCATTTCGAAATGTTCCAAAGTATCTCTCACATGTCTCTTATTCATTGAATAATGTTATAAAGCTCCAATAATGTTATAACCACCAATGTATCAATCTTACAAAAGTAAAAGAATGAAGTAATGCATAGTTGTTTACTGTTTGATAGATTTATGGATCACAATCTAAGGGGCATAAGCCTGGCTGGAATGATACCAATGTTATGTTATAGATTTATGGATCGCAATCTAAGGGGCATAATCCTAGATGGAATGATCCCAATGATATGTTATGTTATGATGAATTTATGGGTCGCAATCTAAGGGGCATAAGCCTGGCTGGAACGATCCCAATGGTATGCTATTTTATGATTATGACCCACTGATCAATTGGGGCTCGGGAACGATATGATGTAAATGATAACAATGATGAATGTAAAAGCAAAGAAAGTAATGAATGTAATGTACATCGTTCCATACATACAGAACGGTGGTTTATACAAAATGTTTATTATCTTGTATTTGATTCTATTTGAGATCCTATTTTTCATGCAGTTTCTTATAGCCTTACATACTCAGTACATTCTTCATACTAACGTCCCTTGGGGGACTTACCTTACTTGCTAAAGGCACAGGTACTAGTAGACCTCCACAGTAGGATACGGACCATCTGCAAACTGTTAGTGAGCTCCAGATTGATTCGGGGCTTTCCGAGTCATTATTTACATTTTTTTTGGTATTGTATAAAGCGGGGACTTGTCCCTACTTTAGGTTGGTTATGTATATGTATCTGTTAGAGGCTTTGTAGACGTTGTAATACAAATGAAGGTATGTGTGTCCATTTTGACGTGGTGGCCCTAACGGCCAAGTTTCATATCTATTGAATGTTTTTCCATGACTTCCTCTATTGGTATCTTGCATCTATATCTGATAGAGTGTTGTTCATTTAGTGGCATGCATATGAATGTACATGGACGTAGGTTGGTTCTGTCGGGGCCTTAACGGCTTCTGGTGCCAGTCAGCCTCAATGGGATTTAAGGCGTGACATCAAGTAAATAGTTAAGCTCGGTTCAACTCAAAGAACCAATATGTATATCAAGTAAACAGTTAAGCCTAGTTCAACTCATGGTCTCCCACTAGCCATGAGCTACAGGGGACGAGCTCTTGTCCATGTACCGAATACCAGACATAAAGTGTCTGCCAACCTTATATCAACTAATCCCATGGAGATGTCCAAATATCGGTACATTCCATAATAATAACAGATATCACAATAATCACAGCAACAATGATAACATAAAGAACACATGTAAAAACCAAACAAGCTTTCATTTAAATTCATTGCATGCGATTAAAACTTAGGATATCAAATAGTCATTCACTTGCCTTGAACATGCATTCTACAAGCAATACTAAGTAATAGTTATCATGCATACAAAACATAAATTGGGTTTCAACTACATTTAAGTCATCACCTACAACTTACACATATAACTGGTGGCATAATCCACCCCCAACTGTCTATCCTAAAATTTGATGCATTACCAATTTCCCATTCCTCATGTTACCACCATAGGTTCTTTGGAATCTACCAACACTAACCACCCCTAATGAATGAGCATTTAATTAAGTTTAGCCTAATTTTTGGGTACTACATCATTATTAAAACATACAAGGATTAACATCAATGAGGTAAACACATCAAATCAACAGATAATTCATTACCACAAAATAACAATAATTTCCTACCAAATTAATTGGGTTTTCCTCCGTTTTAACCATCCAAGCACCATGTCCAAAGTTCTAAGAATGCAATCTTTCATCAATCTATGTCATACTTATGCTTTCTAACGTAGGTCTAAACTACTCAGTTAAACCTAGCCTACTTGGATGTCAAGCAACTGTTACAAAGGCATGAACGCGAGCTTTTAACTTCGTGAAGGCGAATTCTAACGTGAAATCAGCGGAAACCTCATGGTTTTTACCCCGTTAATGTGAAATCCGTCCTCTCTATTGATCTTTGGCCATGCGGTAATCCTAGGAGGGTTTTTAGAACAAACTTCTTTCTTTTTACAACTGAAGAGGAGAAAAAAGAAATATAAAAATCAACTCGAGGTTTCTAATCCCTTCATCCCGCTACAGCAGCATGCCGACAGCTATGGTGATGCTGTTATAGCGGGATGATGTCAGCCCGACTCAAAATTTCAAATTCTAAAATTTTTAGTCGTGTAAACCCATACTAATTCAAGATCATATTTTTAAAACTTCTCGTAACCTGTACCCATAAGGAGGTGTCTTTTAAAAGCGACAGAAAAGGTGGTTATAGTATGCTACTGGGAAATATTCATCCTAGGAGACCAATGTGAAATGACAGTCTGCTACTAGGAAATGTTCATCCTAGGAGACCAATGTGAAATGATTGTCTGCTATAAAGAAATGTCTCCTAGGAGATGAATGCAAGATTATTGTCTACCACTAGGAGATGTTTATCCTAGGAGAGGGATGCAAAATAACTGTCTACTACTAGGAAATGTTCATCCCAAGAGACGAATGCAAGATAACAATTATCTTCTACTAGGAAATTTCATCCTAGGAGACGAATGTAAGATAACTGTCTGCTACTAGGAGATATTTACCCTAGGAGACGAATGCAAGATAACTGTCTACTACTAGGAAATGTTCATCCTAGGATATGAATACAAGATTACTTTCAACTACTAGGAAATGCTCATCCCAGGAGACGAATGCAAGATAACAACTGTCTGCTACTGGGAAATGTCATCCTAAGAGACGAATGCAAAATAATTGTCTACAACTAGGAGATATTTATCCTAGAGAATAGACGCAAGATAACAATTGTCTACTACTAGGAAATGTCATGCTACAAGGCAAACGTAAGATAATTGTCTACTACTAGGAGATGTTTATCCTAGGAGATAAATGCAAGATAATTGTCTACTACTAGGAAATCTTCACCCACGAGACAATGAAAAAGAGAAAGAGTGAAAGGTTTTATTGTAATCATGTTTGCAAGTTATAATATATGAAATTGGCTTTATGTCAGTAAAACTGTCCCTATTTTAGGACAACAAAGAAATATTGTGAGTTTCAAATGATGATCGGTTGTAGCCTTGGCTTTGAGTGTAACAGCTTCTATTGTCGCCATGTTTGACCTTGACTTTAACTTTGGTAGATTGTGTTTGTTGCATAGACAATCTCATTGAGGAACGTTTATGTAACCCTACTTGATGACATTAAATAATTTTTACTTAGGTGTCGAGCGCTATAAGTATGTCTTTGGTAATGTTAATGATGAGAAAAATTGAAATTTGGCCTCGTACATGTGATTAGCCCTTCGTAGGAGGTATTTTTTGATTTTTGTAGAGCATGTGTGGGGTTCAAAATGAGGCTAAGAGGACCTCTAAACAAAGGATATTAAGGGTAAGAAGTAAGTTAAAGAATAGGACTTGAAGTATCTAACTAAACCCGCGAAGAAAAGTCGAAAAATGAAATTTTCAAAAAAAATAAGGTTGGGGCGCGCCAGAGGGAGTGCCAGTCCGCTCTGGGACAAAATTTTTAGCTCAGAGGCAGCAATCTGGCGCACCCAAGGGTGTGCCAGGATGGGTTTTTCCATTTTTCAAAAGTTGGAAATTTCTTAAGTCCCAAGGGTGCTCGGGGACGTACCGAGCCAATTTTTGCCACGTTTCTTTTACAACCACGAGTATATACATGAAATGAGTAAAGTATTATATTGGTATGATAAAATTACTTGTGAACAAATTTGGCATCAAAATGACGGTTTTACCCTTGTGGTCAAAATGAGCCATACGTGGCTAGAATCACTTGTTTTGGGGATTGAGGCTACGGATATGAATAGCATGAGTGGGAATATTGTTGTAACACGTATGAGATGATTTAAACATGACAAATTATTGATTTTATTGGATTAAGTGAATTAGGCTCAAAAAGGGCCCAAAATGTGAAAGAAGACATGGGCCAAAAATGGGTCAAATTACCCATTCTTGCCTTGACCTTCTAGATACAACATTAAATGTTATATGAGTGGATAAGGATAGACTTTAGGGATTATATAAAGGACCCAAAACCTGATTTTTTTTCACTTGGAAATCTCATGCCTTTTTGATAGTTTATTCATCATTTTTGCTCTCAAACCCTAAGAACTCAAAGCCCACTTTTGGAGCAAGATCATCATTTTTCAAGCTTAGGTAAGTGATTATTATTATGGATTAATATATTATATGCATGGGAGAGTATGTAAATCATGTTGGTTATGCTTGGAAGAGTTGAACATGGTACTTTGTGTTTTTGTAAAAGATTTGTGATCCATGAGATTTAAGTTTGAAATATGACTTGTGACTTTGATTAAAGAGCATGGTATGGATAAAATATGAACATGTATGGTGTTATTTTGTTATTAAACTTGTTATTTTCATATAAGTGTAAATTATGGGATTTTGGCCGATATGTTCTATGAGGTGTATTAAGGTGACTTCATGGATTATTTGTGATGTGGTGTGGATGAGAAAGTGTAAAGGAGAAGTTTTGTGGTGACATGTTATTGATTATCATGTATTGGTCAATGTTGGGAATATTGTGGGATTATTGGTAAGATAATTTCATCAATGGTTTTGTCAAGGGGGAAATGGCATGTTTAAAGGCAAACATGAAACTCATTATCGTTATATACATTTGTAAGGTACTTGGTGGTTAATGTAAACTCCGTTATGTATTTGTGTTGTAGAGTAAAACATAAGGAAGGAGTGGGACATTGTATGCACATCTAAGGTTGTATATTCTTAATGAGAATACAAGGTATGTAAGGTTACTCTGTCCGTATCTTTCTGCGGCAAATAGTATCCACATTGACATTACGCTTGTCCTATCCCGAAATGTGCTAAGGTATACAATATCCAGTTATCAATGGTCATTATCACATAGTTCCTATTCATTGATCAATTATAAACCACATGTCTCATATTCATGGTTAATGTTCCAAAAGTCCAATAAAGTTATGTTCCAATGTTCCAATAGTGATTTTACTCATGTCTCTTGTTCATGGATTATTTGTCCAATGGTTCCAATGGTGTTATGGTTCTAATAATGTTATGTTTCTCACAATGTGTATTTACATAGCTCTCACTCATTGGTTAATGATCCAAAGCTTCAAGTAAAGTTACAAGTACCAAAGTATCAATCTCAAAGTAATGATTAAAGTAATGCATATATGTGGTCAATGATCAAGTATGGGTGGTAGCTTTGGGGGCGAAATGCCTAGCTCAAGCCAATCACGAAGTTGTTGGATCAGGGGGCAGTCCTAGAGGCATAAGCCTAGCTCAGACCGATCCTGACAGGGGTAAGCTCTAGAGGTAATAACCTAGCTAGAGTCGAACCTGATATGTTGGTATGGGTGGCAGCTCTAGAGGTAATAACCCAGCTAGAGCCGATCCCGATATATTGATTCATAGGGTGGCAGCTCTAGGGGCATAAGCCTAGCTCGAGCCGATCCCAACATAACATGATGTTATGTAAAAAACCACTGTTCAGTCGGGGCCCGGGTATCACAGGTCACAGGCAAAGACGAATAATCATAGAAGCAAAGATACAAAGAAAGCAATGAAAGCAAAATACATGGTTTCCAAAGTTCAGTCTAGTGACTTATCCATATTGATCATTCATTTGTATTTGAGTTCATTGACATATTTACTTATCATACAGTTTTATTTGAGCCTTACATACTTAGTACATTCTTCGTACTGACCCCTCTTGGGGGATTTACCTTACTTCTTGCAGGCGCAGGTACTAGTAGGCCTCCACAGTAGGTTGCCAGTTGTTGCGGATTATTGGTGAGCTCCAGTTAGTTCGGACTTCTCCGAGTCACAGTTGCACATATGTTTTGGTGTTGTATATGTTGTCTAAAGCGGGGACTTGTCCCGACTTTCAGTTGGTTTTGGTAAATGTCTATGTAGAGGCTTTTGTAGACATGTGTGGGTGTATGAATGTAAGGTGGTATATGACATTTTGACTTGATGGCCTCAACGGCCAAGTTTCACATATGTATATATATATATATGTCCCATGTTTTATGTTTTTCGTATTTCACCTTTCATGTTCTTACGTAATGGTGGTGTTGCCTATGATATGCATATGACTGAATAGAAGCAAAGCTTGGTTCTCTCGGGCCATGTCTGCTACGGGTGCCAATCCGTCCCGATGGGATTCAGGGCGTGACAAAAGTGGTATCAGAGCAGGTCGTTCTAAGGGTGTCTACAAAGCCGTGTTTGAGTAGAGTCTTACTTATCGATGTGTTGTGCACCACATTTATAAGTAATAGGTTATGGGACATTTAGGATGTTGTTTCTTTTCTTCACTTCTAGATCGTGCAATTGAGCCAGTGTTGTAATTTGAATTGTATCTGATCATGGTAATTATTTTTCTTTGGTATATTCAAAATGTCAATAACGAGAAGAGGTAGAGGTAAAGGCAAGCAGGTAGACATGCCTGCGAAAGAAGGAATGAGTAGATTACCACCTGACCAGGCTAGTCAAGGTAGAGCAAATGCTAAAATTTTATCGTGGTCTTCGTCTACTTTTCCAGCTGCGGAGGAGCCAGTTGGTAGAGAAGTACCCGCAGAACCACCAACGAATGCCACAGATCAGGATCTTAGAAATGCAGTACATATGTTGACACAATTAGTAGCAGCCCAAAGTCAAGGACGAGTTGGTCCAATGACACATGATGACGATGCGGCTAGAGTGGCGAGTCGCAGAACACAGGATTTCCTAAAACTGGACCCTCCAATATTCACTGGTTCAGATCCGAAAGCAGATCCACAGGACTTCGTGGATCAAATTCAAAGGGCCTTGGAAGTTATGCATGTGATGGGGGTAGAGACAGTTGAACTTGCTGCGTACAGATTGAAAGGAGAGGCAATATTGTGGTACGAGGATTGGAAGAAATCCTGTGATATTGGTGCAAATCCACCTAATTAGGAAGAATTTAAAACAACTTTCCTTGATCATTACCTGCCCTATGAGATCCGTGAGGCACGTGTAGATCAGTTTCTAAATCTTCGTCAAGGAAATTTGAGTGTCAGAGAATATAGCTTGTAATTTAATTCCTTGGCACGGTATGCCCCAAATGTTGTGGCTACGATGACAGACAGAGTCCACCGATACGTGGATAGACTAGAGCCATATTTGGTAAGGGATTGCATCATTGCTTCCTTGACCAAAGACATGGACATAGCGAGAATACAAGCCTTCGCCCAGAAAATGGAAGATCAAAGACAGAGACGAAGGGTACATGAATTTGACAGAGGACAGTCTAAGAGGGCTAGACCGATGGGATTATCTATAATGTATCAAGGAGGATCTAGGCCTCGTATGTTTCCTAGACCACCTAGACCATCATTTTCTCATTCCACAGCAGGTGTTCACTCTCAGTTTCGAGGGTTTAGGGGTGGTCCAGCAGGGCAGAGTAGTGGAGGTCACGAATCACAGGCAGCAGGTTTTCCTCATCAGCATTGTCAGCACTGCGGGCGTATTCATGCAGGTACATGCCGAGTGGGGACAAATGCTTGTTTCTAGTGCGGTATGATAGGACACGTGATGATAGAGTGTCCCCAGAGGAGCATGAGTGGTATAGCACGACCGGCAGGATCGACCATTGCGTTATCAGCATCAGTTCCTTTACTGGGCCGAGGTGTGCAGTCTGTTGGCAGTGGTAGGGGCGCCAGAGGAGCAGCCAGTACTAGTGGGGTCCAGAATCTCACTTATGCTTTAGTGGACCAACAGAATTCAAAGGCTTCCCCTGATGTTGTCACAGGTACATTATCCATATTCTCATATAATGTATATGCACTGATTGACCCCGATTCTACATTTTTCTATGTTACTCCATTGGTTGCTGCGAAATTTGCAAAGGCACCAGAATTATTAATTAAATCAATTGAAGTGTCTACATCGGTTGGTGAATTTATTATTGCAAAAAGAGTATATTGTAATCGTGTGGTAACGGCGTGTGGTCATGATACATTAGCCGACTCATTGAATTAGACATGGTGGATTTTGATTTGATAATGGGAATGGATTGGTTGGCCTCTTGTTATGCCACGGTAGATTGTCGGGCCAAGAAGGTGCAATTTTGTTTTCCGCAAGAAAATGTTCTTGAATGGCAGGGTAATGTAGGGGCACCACGAGGAAGATTTATTTCCTAGTTGAAATCCAGGAAAATGATTGCTAAGGGTTACATATGTCATTTAGTACGGGTGAAAGATAATGATGTGGAACCACAAACTCCGCAGTCGGTTCCAGTGGTCAATGAATTTCTAGATGTATTCCCAGAGGATCTTCCAGGCTTGCCCCCAGAACGGGAAGTAGAATTTGGCATTGATGTGATTCCAGGCACTCAGCCTATTTCTATCCCTCCATATAGAATGGCTCCAGCAGAATTGCGTGAATTGAAAGAGAAATTGAAAAATTTGCTAGACAAGGGCTTCATTAGGCCTAGTATGTCCCTGTGGGGTGCACCGATATTATTTGTACGAAAGAAAGATGGCACATTGAGAATGTGCATTGATTATCGGCAATTGAATAAGGTAACGATCAAGAACAAATATCCCCTCCCTCGAATTGATGATTTGTTTGATCAGTTACAGGGTGCCAAGTGCTTTTCAAAGATCGACTTAAGGTCGGGTTACCATCAAGTCAGAGTTAAAGAAGAAGATGTACCCAAGACAGCTTTCCAAACACGGTATGGCCATTATGAATTTTTAGTTATGTCATTTGGACTAACAAATGCACCAGATGTGTTCATGGATTTGATGAACAGGGTGTTTAAGCCATTTCTGGACGTATTCGTCACGGTATTTATAGATGACATACTGGTTTACTCACGATCACCAGAGGATCATGCTACTCACTTACGACAACTTTTTCAGATTCTCCATGAGCGTAAGTTGTATGCCAGGTTCTCTAAGTGTGAGTTTTGGTTAAAATCAGTTGCATTCTTGGGTCACATTGTGTCAGATGAAGGGATACAGGTTGATACACAGAAGATTGAAGTAGTGAAAAATTGGCCAAGACCTATGACGCCCACAGAAATCCATAGTTTTCTTGGACTGGCAGGTTATTACAAGAGATTTGTGGAAGGTTTTTCCTCCATTGTTGCACTGTTAACAAAGCTTACATATAAGGCAGTAAAATTTCAGTGGAATGATGTGTGCGAGAAAAGCTTCCAAAAGTTGAAAGATAAATTAACCTCCACACCAGTTTTAGTGCTTCCCGAAGGTACCGACGGTTATGTGGTGTATTGTGATGCTTTCGGGGTTAGCCTCGAATGTGTGTTGATGCAACACGATAATGTCATAGCATATGCCTCACGACAGTTGCGACCACATGAGAAAAATTATCCCACACATGATCTTGAATTTGCAGCGGTGGTCTTTGCTCTAAAGATATGGCATCATTATTTGTATGGAGTCCATGTTGATATCTATATGGACCACAAAAGTTTGAAATATCTCTTTAAGCAGAAGGAACTCAATTTGACGCAACGAAGGTGGTTAGAGCTCCTAAAATACTATGATATTGATATTCTTTATCATCCAGGCAAAGCAAATGTGGTAGTTGATGCATTGAGCCGCAAGACAGTAGAAAGCACTAGTGGCCAGTTGACTGAAAAGCAGGAGATAATCAAAGATCTACATCAATTAGCCATCTTGGGAGTTCGCCTTATAAAATCTCCAAGTGAAGGGGTTATTGTACAAAATGCAGTGGAATCCTCCTTAATAACTGAAGTGAAAGAGAAGCAGTTTGCGGATTCTATGTTATTGCAGCTAAAGGAAAATGTACAGCAGAATTTGACAAAAGGCATTTAATCTTACACCAGAAGGAGTACTCCAATGCCAAGGTCGATTATGTGTACCAGATGTAGATGAGTTGAGGAAATGAATTATGACAGAGGCACATCATTCACGCTATTCTATTGATCTGGTGCTACTAAAATGTACCATGATTTAAAGAAAGTGTATTGGTGGGAAATATGAAAAAGAACATTGCAGAGTTTGTCGCTCAATGCCCAAATTGTCAACAAGTGAAGGTAGAGCATCAGAAACCAGGGGGTTATATGCAATGTATAAATCTACCAGTCTGGAAATGGGATATGATTAATATGGACTTCATTACAGGTTTGCCTCGTACATTACGGAAATTTGATTCTATATGGGTTATAGTGGACAGGCTTACCAAGTCAGCGCATTTCCTACCAGTCAAGACCACCTATACAGCTAAGGATTATGCAAAATTGTATGTTAGAGAAATAGTGCTGTTGTATGGTATTCCACTTTCCATTATATCATACAGAGGAGCACAGTTCATAGCGCACTTTTGGAGATCTTTTCAGCAGAGTTTGGGTACACAGGTGAATTTGAGTACGACTTTCCATCCTCAGACTGATGGACAAGCAGAACGTATAATTCATACACTTGAAGATATGCTACGAGCTTGTACATTAGATTTTCAAGGCAGTTGGGATGACCATTTGCCTCTTATTGAATTTGCTTACAACAATAACTATCATTCAAGTATAAAAATGGCACCTTATGAAGCTTTGTACGGAAGGAAATGTAGATCACCAATTGGATGGTTTGAAGAAGGTGAAACTACTTTACTTGGGCCAAATATTATTCATCAGGCTATGGATAAAGTTAAAGTGATCCAACAGCGGTTACAGATGGCCCAAAGTCGCCACAAGTCATATGCTGATGTTAGAAGAAGCGGACTTGAATTCGCCATAGGTGATTGGGTATTTTTAAAGGTGTCACCAATGAAAGGGGTAATGCAGTTCGGAAAGAAAGGAAAATTGAGTCCACGTTACATAGGCCCATATGAAATCATTAGAAGATTTGGTCAAGTTGCGTATAAATTAGCACTACCTCAAGAACTTTTCTCAGTCCATCAAGTATTTCATGTTTCGGTGCTTCGAAAGTACATACGGGATCCATCTCGTATTGTTCCCGTTGAAGATGTTCAAATTACAGAGGATCTTACTTATGATGAGGTACCCATTGCTATTCTAGATCGACAAGTAAAAAGATTGAGGAATAAAGACATAGCTTCCGTGAAAGTCCTTTGGCAAAATCAACAAGTAGAGGAGGTCACATGGGAAGCGGAAGAAATGATGAAATCCAAGTACCCCTATCTATTTCAAATGGACCAAGAAATTCAAAGCATGGAAGTAGAGCAATAAAAAGTAAGTATCCATGAGCCTTAAGTGTTTATGTATATGTATGCTAGTATAGAGATGCATTTGTCGTCATTGAAGTGATACTATTAACATTCGAGGACAAATGTTCCTAAGAGGGGAAGAATGTAATACCCCGTACCTTCCCAACCCTACTTGACGACATTAAATAATGTTTACTTAGGTGTTGATAGCTATAAGTATGTCTTTGGTAATGTTAATGATGAGAAAAATTAAAATTTGGCCTCGTACATGTGATTAGCCCTTCGTAGGAGGTGTTTAGTGATTTTCGTGGAGCATTTGTGGGGTTCAAAATGAGGCTAAGAGGACCTCTAAACAAAGGATATTAAGGGTAAGAAGTAAGTTAAAGAATAGGACTTGAAGTATCTAACTAAACCCGCGAAGAAAAGTCGAAAAATGAAATTTTCAAAAAAAATAAGGTTGGGGCGTGCCAGGCCGATCTGGGCCAAAATTCTTAGCCCATAGGCAGAAATATGGCGCACCCAAGGGCTTGCCAGGATGGGTTTTTCCATTTTTCAAAAGTTGGAAATTTCTTAAGTCCCAAGGGTGCCCGGGGACGTACCGAGCCAATTTTTGCCACGTTTCTTTTACAACCACGAGTATATACATGAAATGAGTAAAGTATTATATTGGTATTATAAAATTAATCGTGAACGAATTTGGCATCAAAATGACGATTTTACCCGTGTGGTCAAAATGAGCCATACGTGGCTAGAATCACTTGTTTTGGGGATTGAGGCTACGCATATGAATAGCGTGAGTGGGAATATTGTTGTAACACTTATGAGATGATTTAAACATGTCAAATTATTGATTTTATTGGATTAAGTGAATTGGGCTCAAAAAGGGCCCAAAATGTGAAAGAAGACATGGGCCAAAAATGGGTCAAATGACCCATTCTTGCCTTGACCTTCTAGATACAACATTAAATGTTATATGAGTGGATAAGGATAAAATTGAGGGATTATATAAAGGACTGACCCAAAAGCTTATTTTTATTCACTTAGAAATCTCATGCCTTTTTGATATTTTGTTCATCATTTTTGCTCTCAAACCCTAAGAACTCAAAGCCCACTTTGGAGAAAGATCATCATTTTTTCAAGCTTGGGTAAGTGATTATTGTTATGGATTAATATATTATATGCATGGGAGAGTATGTAAATCATGTTGGTTATGCTTGGAAGAGTTGAACATGGTACTTTGTGTTTTTGTAAAGGATTTGTGATCCATGAGATTTAAGTTTGAAATATGACTTGTGACTTTGATGAAAGAGCATGGTATGGATAAAATATGAACATGTATGGTGTGATTTTGTTATTAAACTTGTTATTTTCATATAAGTGTAAATTATGGGATTTTGGCCTATATGTGCTATGAGGTGTATTAAGGTGACTTCATGGATTATTTGTGATGTGGTGTGGATGAGAAAGTGTAAAGGAGAAGTTTTATGGTGACATGTTATTGATTATCATGTATTGGTCAATGTTGGCAATATTGTGGGATTATTGGTAAGATAATTTCATCAATGGTTTTGTCAAGGGAGAAATGGCATGTTTAAAGGCAAACATGAAACTCATTATCGTTATATACATTTGTAAGGTAGTTGGTGGTTAATGTAAACTCCGTTATGTATTTGTGTTGTAGAGTGAAACATAAGGAAAGAGCGGGACATTGTATGCACATCTAAGGTTGTATATTCGTATTGAGAATACAAGGTATGTAAGGTTATTCTGTCCGTATCTTTCTGCAGCAAATAGTATCCACATTGACATTACGCTTGTCCTATCCCGAAATGTGCTAAGGTATACAATATCCGGTTATCAATGGTCATTATCACATAGTTCCTATTCATTGATCAATTGTGAACCACATGTCTCATATTCATGGTTAATGTTCCCAAAGTCCAATAAAGTTATGTTCCAATAGTGGTTTTACTCATGTCTCTTGTTCATGGATTATTTGTCCAATGGTGTTATGGTTCTAATAATGTTATGTTTCTCACAATGTTTATTTACATAGCTCTCACTCATTGGTTAATGATCCAAAGCTTCAAGTAAAGTTACAAGTACCAAAGTATCAATCTCAAATTAATGATTAAAGTAATGCATATATGTGATCAATGATCAAGTATGGGTGGTAGCTTTGGGGGCGAAATGCCTAGCTCAAGCCAATCCCGAAGTTGTTGGATCAGGGGGCAGTCCTAAAGCGGGGACTTGTCCCGACTTTCAGTTGGTTTTGGTAAATGTCTATGTAGAGGCTTTTGTAGACATATGTGGGTGTATGAATGTAAGGTGGTATATGACATTTTGACTTGATGGCCTCAACGGCCAAGTTTCACATATGTATATATATATATGTCCCTTGTTTCATGTTTTCCGTATTTCGCCTTTCATGTTCTTACGTAATGGTGGTGTTGTCTATGATATGCATATGAATGAATAGAAGCAAAGCTTGGTTCTCTCAGGCCATGTAAGCTACGAGTACCAATCCGTCCCGATGGGATTCGGGGCGTGACAGTTTAATTGAATGTTTCAAACGACAATATATTTTGAATTGGCCTCATCCGACAAATATTGAACCTTGTATTCATTGCCAAACTTTCCAACCACGACAAATTATGGTGAATATAATTTCTTCTTAAATCATGTCACATTTGATTTGCTCAACAGACTTTGCTTTGTGCAATTAAAAAACTAATAGTAAATTTTGAAATCATTTCTTTCTTGTTTTAACAAAGACTGATTCAAAGAAAATTTAAAAAAATAAAGCAATGAAAAGAAAGAGTATTTGACAAAAGATGTCCCTTTTGGGAAAAGAAAGGACTCCTTAATTGTGTTACTCAGCTCTAATGATCAAGACATGTATTTTGGATTGAAAGACCTGATCTTTCAAATTAACCTGAACTCTATTCTTGTCAAATGTTTAGACTGTGATGTCAAACTTTTAAGATCGAACTTTTGCATTAGACTTGCAAATCTTAATCGACTAGTGGTGCTCCAAAGTGTTTTTAGCAACAAGTCTCTCTTATTCATTTTTTTCTCACTCACCATCGCCTTATGGTGCCCATGAGGGTTTTCACCAATAAGACTCTCATTTTTCACTTTCTCTCAACTCAATGTTCCTTACGATGATCGTGGGGACTTTATCTTATAAGAATCTTATGCAAGTGACATGATATTGCTCCTTATATGATAATCAACATTAAAAGCAGGCTTTACTTTTCATTCCTAAAAATTGATCAGAAGGTCTTTCTTTGGATTGTAATATGGCTTTTCGATAGGGTTAGAAAGAAAAGATAGCATGCAGGCTCAATGATAACACATATAACATGGTTAAAGACTTACAACTTCTAGAATTGACTCTTTTAGGAAAACAAAAAACTTTATTTTGCCCCAGTTTCTTTGACTGAAAATTTTCAGGACTTTTTCTTGGTTGGACCAAACCCCAGGATAAGGTTGCTTACGTATGTTGTTAAAGCAAGAATCGGATCAAACGTAGTTTAGGAAGCTTGTTCTGATATTTTTTATTTTTTTTACTTTCTTTGACTCTCTTTTTTTGAACTTTTTCCGATTCTATTTCTTTTTTCTAGACGTTTTTCTCTTTTTTGGACTTTTCTTACTCTATTTTTTTGTGACAATTTTTTTGTGAACTTTTTATGATTCTTTTTAAATTCCAAAAGAGAGATATGAAAGAAAATAAAATTAAGGCTCTAAAGGGATATCAAAGGATGACACAATGTTTAGATAGCAGAATAAAATGCCTTCTTAATATCAATTCATAAAAATGTCAAATACAAGCATTGCACTTTAGAATCGGAAGTGAAAGTCACAACATCTATATTGATGAGCATGTATGACACTTTTTTTTCATGATTATCCATAAAAAATATCCATGTAGGCAATACTTTCTTCACAAGAAATGATACATATCAAGTTAGATCAAACTTGCCCATTTACCCTTTTTTAACATCAAAGGATTTGTTTCATCTTATTTAACCACTTCGAATTGTTATTGTTCAAAATGTTTTGGTACTCCATTATTTTTTTCAAATGTTCTCCTTCTAGTTTCATCTTCTTTGGTGCATTCATTCCATGACTAGAAAGGATCTTATGATTTGGCCAAAAATTCCACATGCATATCATGTCACTAAACTAGAATGAAAATAAATATATACAAAGAGAGTTAAGTAGAATGGATCAAAATGAATCAAAATAGAGAATTGTATTTCATTAAGTAAAAGATAGAAAGGCTTGACAACGAGAAAAACAAACTAGACTCTAGGTTACAAACATGCAACAACCTAAACAACAAAACTACACAAGACTTATTAAACAAACGAAATAAAAAGATAGGGTGATTTGACACAATAAAATAAACAAAACAGAACCTGAATTGTGTAATAGAAATGACGCCAAAATAAACTTCCAGTACACTCCTCTCTAGTAAAGAAAGAAGTGTCTTTCCAATCACCAAGCTTGACACCTTAGCCACTAATTTACACATCAACTTTAGCGGAACCTCTACTAATTTCAATTGTTTTTTCTTGAGAATTGAGAGAATTGTTATGGTCTTTGTCACCATACTAAAGGTGATGGTTAAATGGGCCAATGGCTCTGAAGGTCATTTCTGGAAAGTAATAGTGACTATCAAAAGAAGTAGGCCGAATTTCATTGACAGGCCTTGGTATAAGAAAAATTATTGATTTATGAATGTAGAAGTTGTGGGTATGACGAGGAGTGCTTTTGGGAGGTACGATTGAAGGTCGTACAGTGGAAGTACCTGATAGGTATGAATTTTATGTGTTGGGCTAAAACGTGGAGGGTAAAAGAGATCAGTTTTCCCAGAAGGTAGAGCTTAAGAGGTGGGAATTGATATGGTGAGAGTACTCTCAGTAAATGACACGACCCAAATCATGGATCATGTGGGTACCTACCCATTACTATCCTAGATAAAAGAACCCTTACCACCCAACCGTTCATTTAATGTGGAAGTTAATCATTTCTAAATTCAGAATAAACTCATTCATTTAATACATATAAATCTCTGATTTAATACAATGGGTAATTAAATACAATGCAAAAAATAACCAGTAGTGAATCCCCAGAACCTAGTCTAAACAGGTAGATGAGCACTAGACAAGGAACAGAAAACTCTAAGACCTAGCATTTGTGTAAGATTGAGAGGACATAAACTGTTACAGAGTAATCACTGTCGCTTCTATAGAAACCCCAATTGACCTGCACCATGGCTATACCCCCAAGCAGAGAGATAGTAAGTGTAGTAATAGTTTAACCACACATACTGGTAGGCATCATCGGCCGACCAAGGTTAGAAACAAATAACATTAATAGCAAATAGGAAGAAATCATGGCATCAAGTAAGGTTCCGGTTACTAACTCTCAATTATACACTTATAAACCTATAACCCTTAGCATCTCTGTGACCTACTACCTTCCATTTAACATTTTCGTGTATATTTGTCCTTTGACAATCCATTCTAACTTACATCTTTTAGATCTAACTTATCTCATTATTCAGGTTCCTGTAATCCTAACCCACTTTAGATAGTCCTACGGACTTCACCAAATTAGGAATCCAAACGAACCAAATGGTTAGCCCGAATTTCCTTAGTACTCAACTAATATAATGCACTATAGGAATTACAACAACCAAGAGAATTTACAGCATCAACACCCTTTCAGGAAGACACTGATACACCTCACATATATAACTATATACATATGAGAATAATGCTTATACATAATCCAGGACGTACCTTGTATTCACGCTTTGCTACCATGCACAATCACAACCATCAACAAGATCAAGGAACCATCAACATCATATAAATATAAATATACATTCAATGCACATGATGTAAATATGTATGCAATATGCATGTATCATCTCATCATCACCTCTTTATCATATCATCACTATCATCAATGCCATAATAATGTAATCGCATCGTCATCACTATGGTCTGAATACCATCATCATCAACATCATTATCAACATAATCACATAATTATCATCATACTTTCAATACCATCATCATTAACATGCATGAGTATGCAATGCAATCAATAATCACAAGTAGTATCCGAAGGCAATTATAAATCTTTGATTCACATACAAGCAAAAAGGCAATTATAATCATATATATATATATATATATATATATATATATATATATATATATATATATATATATATATATGCATACACGCACACCTCCCAAGAGATTATAAGTGCTCTACCTGAACAACTACATTAATTCCCTTATTCCAACCCACCCTCATATCCCAACATCATTCCCAGGCCTTTTTATAAGCGTGACCTTTGAAATCTCATTTCTCTAAGTGTGGGATTTATTTTGGTGTTTTGATGGAAAAAGACGACCTAAGTAGTCTGGAATAGAAGAGGGTTTTAAAGAAATTTGGGCAGGCCACTTCTCGGTTAGCGCTGCAGCTGTTGAGTTACCATTGCAATGGTGTCGCTGCAGCGGTTATTTTACCACTATAACAGTATACAACAGTTGGCTCAATTCCTTTTAATTCTTGGTTCAATTATGTTTGGATTTATTTTTTTCACCGAATTAATTTCTATTAGGTTCGGTTAGAAGATTTTGTTCGTTGCAAAATTTTCTTGAGATGATTTTTGATGTAATGACATTTTGGGTTGTTGTAGAAAACCCCTGGGGTAGCAGAGGTAGAGGTTGGCCAGTCATCCAATCCAGATACACATAGGCTAATTATTCTTTCAACCTTCGCAATTCATCAGGTGACACAGATTTCTGTTTATTCGATTGGTTCTGGAGGTTGTCAATAACCAAAGTATTTCCATCCTCAGCCATTGGTTCTTTGCTTTTTGATCTTGTGAAATAGCGACAAGTTTCTGTCACAATCCAACTACCCGGATCATGCGGGCACCTACTCTAATCCACCTAGCTAGGAGAACCCTTACCACTCATTTTAAAATATATGTGGAATTCACTAAGAAATAGTAAAATAACTTATTTATTTCAACCAAGTTACAAAACTTCAAATGCATTAGAAAACTTTTTCCGAAGAACTAGTCTAAATAGGTACAAGAGCTTTTCATATAGTAAAAGACAAAATAGAAGACACAGCTCCCACCATAGGAATGGAAGTAGTAGAAGCTGCTGGAGATCACTATCCACATCACCTAAGAAACATCAACTGATTCTGCAACTAGACTATACTCCAAAAAGGGTATAACAAGTGTAGCATCAGTACAAACAACATGAACTGGTAGGCATTATGGGCTGACCAAGGTTAAAGTATATAATAGATAATATAGAAATTCAAGAGAAATCATGCATCTATAATATGACAGTTTAACTCCCCTCAATCTTTTGTTCATGCCATCACTTAACGTAACTTCCATTTTCCACTCAATACACTAACCTTTAGATCTCCGACCTAGGCTAAATGCAAGTGCTCATAACTTCACAACCTAACTAGGACTACAAGGATTAACTTTCTAATATTTACTTAACCTTGTTCTGATACTCTAGTTATGCATTAGCACCCGAGAAGTTAGGGATTCATTTAAGGTCATGAGAAATTAAGTAGAGAAACAACAACACCCTCCTACCCAATCTCTACAATATCGACTAGTAGATCAATGACCATAAACATTTTTCAAGTAACTTATGTCCACTAAATACATAACCTTTTCAACAACCATTGAGCTTAATTAAATACTAGTCAATTAGCCAACAACTCAAGTCAAGACCCTGACTACCAGCATCAACCAAGTCAGCAAACTATGACTCCACAATAATATACTGACCATGTCTCAAATACATAAGTAGAGAGACAACTAAGAAGTATGTCATTCATTTGAAATTTAGCTCGAACCACGCAAGGATCCAATTAAATCAATAAGTTAGTAATCATGACCCTGTTCATTCAAGGATCTAATATTTATATTAAGTGAACGGATAAACTCGATCCACTCAAGGAACCAACACAAGTAAATAGATAAGTCCGGTCCACTCAAGAAATCAACGTATATAACAAGTAAATAGATAAACCCTGTCCACTCAAGGATTAATTTCAACAACAACTATGTTAATAATCATAATTCTCGGTTTATTCAAGAAACCAAATATAGAAAGTAACACATAAGCCTAGTTCACTTAAGAAACCAATATAACAAGTCAAACATATAAGCTCGGTTCACTCAAGGAATCAATATAACAACTCAAAAATATAAGCCAGGTTCACTCAAGGAACCAACATATACAACAAGTAAAAAAGATAAACCGATCCACTCAAAGAACCAACATATATAACAATTAAACACATAAGCCTAGTTCACTCAAAGAACTGCCATACTTACATGTACCTTATACATGCATGCTAAGGGTCTTATGGTTGCCCACTAGATATGACCTACAGGAGACGAGCTCTTGACCATGTACCAAATCCCAGACATCAAGTGTCTGCCAACCTTGTATCAACCAATCCTGTAAAGATATCCAAATATTAGTACATCCCACAATAATTAATATAAATCCAGTGGAGATGTCCAAATACTAGTACATCCCATAATAGCAAAAAATATCACGACAATCACAACCACAATAATAACATGAATAACACATATAAGACCAACAAGCTTTTCATATAAGTTCATTGCATGCGATTAACAATTAAGATATCAAATAGTCATTCACTTTCCTTGAACATGCATTATAACAAGCAATATGAAGGAAAACTTATCATGCACATATAAAACAAGTTGGGTTTCAACTACATTAAACCATCACCTACTGGTTCAAGTACAATCATCAAGTAAGTTTTGCTAATATCACTACTTGCACCACAACACAGTCCTTATCCCAAAATACAATGATTTTATTATTTAATAACATTTGTGACAAATCATTTATCATGTTCATTAGCTTCCCAAGCAAAATCAAGTACTCATATTTACTAGAATGCAGTGCAACAAATGACCAATTATTTAGTTAAATTCGGTCATTTATAACCAATTAGCTTTAATTTGATTCTTAATAACCATAAAATTAAGACAAGGCTTTAGTATAGACTTATTCATCACCCAATGGCTCAAATATGATGAAAATATACCAATTCTGCCAAACTTTCCAACCTATTAATATGTCATGAACTTACGGCACTTGAGATGCTTAAAAAGAGGAATATGTGCAAGTATAAGGGCACTTTGTGGTGGATTTGATGTGTTTGTTAGTGTTTGCAGACCTTATGGACTTAGAGAAGGAAAATGCTAAAGACTGGACAAAATGGGCATCAGACAAGCCTTACCACGATCATACGATTTAACCACGATCATTCTCAAGCTTTCGTAGCATGAATCAGAGATTCCAAAGTTAGGAGTAAAACTGACGACAAAGATGTATGATCGTGAGTTAATGACATGATCGTATGTTGGGATCGTGAGGTGCAATAGAGAATTCAACATACAGGAGTCAAGTACAAAAGGAACATACGATAGCTACCTACGACCATGCCTTGGAAGGACGATCGTACCATGTGGTCGTGGGAAGATAATCCAGTGTAGATAAGTTGCAAGAGTTAAGTAGCACGTGGATCAGATGGCAAGATGACACGATCGCATGTTAAATACACAAGACCGTACCTTGGATCGTCTAATAGAAAATCTACCAGTTAACAAGTCCAAGAACAAACCACGACAGGCAAAGGAAGATCGTGGGTTCTAACAACGATTGTACCTTATTCTCGTCCGAGGCAGCCAACACAATTTTTCTTGTTTGTTTAGGATAGGATTTGCTTTGTATATAAATAATTTTATGGGGTTATTTTTATGGTGTTACACAATTATTACGTTCATGACATTACATTGTATACTTTGAAGGAATATTCTTGGGATTATACGAACATCATTTCTAGGGGTTTAATTAAAGTTGAGATTTTGGAGTTTAATTCTCTTAGTAAATTTGTAATTAAGTTTTCATCTATGAATTCTTCTTGTGTGCTTACGATCATGAGTAGCTAAACACCACAACTAGGGTTTTGGGAACCATGATGAATTAATGAAACAAGTGAAGTGTGAAGTCATTCTAGACCAGTGTGCTTGTATATATTGGTATTCTAGACCAGGAACTCACCTATATTCTAGACTTGCTCAAAAAAGAGGAATAGATTATGAAAAAGAGATAACAATAGAGATTTGAAGCTATCAACCTTCATCTAATTAACTTCAGCCTTGACAGGGATAGTTAATATGAGATCAAAGAACAAGGGTTAGTAACGCAATACTATGAGTCTGGAAGGAGGTGAGTGAAATTCATCTGATTAGGGTCGGAAGATGTTTGAGTGAACATAACTTGTTAGATTTTGCATGAAATGCATTGGGATAGTCTGGTACCACAAGTAACCTATGGAGTTATGAAGACATGGGGATCACAATCCTAGTGCTCATCTCATATTAATTACATTCCAACAAACCACCAGTTGCTACTATTACTATTTTTATTTCACAAAATTACCCATTATTTACTTATTTGTCAGTTACGTAGACAAACTCTTGACAGAATTTTGACCTATTCCTTGTGGAATCGACCCCAACCTTGTTGGGTTCTATATTTGATTCAACGACCACTTTATACTTTTTAGGAGGTGTAATTTGGGCGACATCAAATTTTGCTAAATTTACTTTTCTACTGTACTTAGGGCTTACATCGGTGTATGCCTAATACTTAGAGTCAAGGCATTCCCCCGATTCCACTTGATATGGAAATTTAAAAAACTCTGAGAAAAAATTAAAGAATGGTTAACGACGGAGTTTAGGATCTAGCTGCTATGCTGGTAGGCACTCATGGGGGAGGTGAAATTCATAAACAACCTTCGTACTTCCAGCTAATCATGAAACTATATAATAGATAATCGCTAGGCTGATGGTTGAGGAGAACGGTAGACAAGCATCTAGATATGCGAGAGCAGAGAAAGATTCTACAAATTACCTTACTGCTCTCGAAGATCGAGAGAGACTGAGAAGGCCAATGGGTAAACCACCGCCTCAACAGTATCTATATGTTTATGAAAATCTAGAAGAAGATTTGGACTATTTGGAACCAGTAGAGACAGGTGTTATCATTTCACCAGAGTTATCTCAAGGGACTAAGTTTGATATCACGAGTGCCATGATCCACTTGTTGAACTTAAAAGGAGTATTTGTTGGGCTTCCCACTAATGACGCAAACATGCATATAATAAATTTCGTAGGGATCTACACTTCTTATAATCTACCTGGTGTGGATCAGGAGGCTATTCAACTAAGGCTATTTCCATTCTCACTTACTAGAGAAGCTACTCTGTGGTTGGCTGAGTTACTGTATGGGTCCATCACAAACTAGAATGAGTTAAGGACTCAGTTTTTTGATCGATTCTTTCCACCTTCCAGAATACTGTAATTAAAAGATAAGATATATAACTTCAGATAGTTGCACTTAGAAGCATTGTACGAGACTTGGTTGAGGTTCAAGAAAAAGTTGTAGAGTGTCCCAAACCATAGGATGACTAGCCAAAATTTGTTAGAAATGTTCTACAGAGCCTGAATGCTAACATAAAGGTTGTAGCAGATACTAACATAGGTAGGGCATTTATGAGCTTTAGATGGGATCAGGCCTCTGATATTCTTGATCGAATCACTAAAACCATTAGGGGATGGCATACTCTGGATGCAGATAGGCTCGCAGACACTTATACAATTAAAGCATCGACAAAATAGAGAGCACTTGATGAGAGGGTGGCTCAAGAGGTCACACAACTAAGAACTGAGATTGGACTGCTTGCTAAGCAATTTGCGACACCTGGACAGAGAAGGTGAATCTAGTAGGCATGTAGGGCAAAGCGCCTAGATATGAAGATTCGAAAGTGGTAGGTTTTTTAGCCAAGGGCCAAGGGTCTAATCAAGACAATTGGAACTCTAGGAAGAGGAATCAAGGTTGAAACTACTATGGATACAATTACAACAGATTGGGGTATAGAGACAGAAACCAAGATTGTAAGGGTGATTGAAAGCAAAAATATAAATACAAGGAAAAGAGTGATCTATACGTTCCACCAGGAAACCGTGATACTGAGTCTAAAAATTCAAGGATGGAAGCCTTACTTGAGTCAACAAAATTGCCTTACGCTGATTAGGGCAGACATTTCAGGAATGAGCCAAAAAGTTGAGTCTCATACAAACGCCATTAAATAGCTCAAGAAATAATGTTGGCAGATGTCCGCCGCATTAAATCAGTGTCAACCTAGAACTCTTCCAAGTAGCACCATCCAAAACCCCAAGAATAATGGTCATTGCCTAGCCATCACTACTATAAGTGGAAAACCACTACTGATCTGCCTATGCCTGTGATTGATAATAAAAAATTTGGGCCTGTACTTGTTGATGATATGGATGATACAGAAGTAAAAAATACGTTGGTAGGTGATGATGCAGCTGAAAAGTCCCTAAACCAAAAAAAAAGGCTAACTGTGAAAAAGGGAAGAAAAAGGAGGCCATACAACTACTGAGGCCCATTTCTCGACCTCCTCCCCTTTATCCACAAAGATTGAAGAAGAAATCCGAAGAGGGAAAATATCAGAAGTTTATCGCTATGTTGAAGGAATTGTCAGTCAATATTCCTCTTATGGAGGCTTTGGAATAAATGTCAGGCTATGCAAAGTTTATGAAGGATTTGGTGACGAAAAAAAGAACTGTCAGTTTTGAAACTACAGATTATGTGCACCATTGTAGTGAAATCACTTCTCGCTCTTTGTTGAGAAAAAGAAAGACCCGGGAGCTTTCACTATTCCTTGTACTATCGGGTCTTATAATTTTGCAAAGGCCTTATGTTACTTGGGTGCTAGCATTAACTTGATGCCGCTAACAGTTTTCAAGTAGTTGGGATTGGGGTCGCCTAAACCAACTTTTATGAGACTTCTCATGGAAGATCAAACTATGAAGAAACTTGTGGGAATCTTGTATAACGTGTTGGTAAGGGTGGAATCTTTTATTTTTTTTGGCATCTTTTATTTTTTTAGCTGACTTTGTGATTCTGGACTATGAGGTAGATTTTAAGGTTCCCATCATCTTGGAAAGCCCATTCCTTGTGACTGGCTGTGCTTTAGTTGATTTAGAATCTGGGCAGATGAAGTTTAGATTGAATGATGAGCATGTTACTTTAAATGCCTTCCAATCCATGAAGTAGTCGAAGGAGATGCGCGTGATGTCATTTATTGTACTGTGGATGAGGAGGCACTTATGGTTCCATTTGAAGATAGACTAGGAGTTGAGGAACTTACGGCAGTTATCATTAATTTTGAGAGTGATGGTATTGATTAGTATGATAAGATGGTGAATGTACTTATGCACCAAAGAAGCTAGATCTTGATTTGAAGAATAAAGTAACCCCACCAGCTAAATATTCTATTGAGGAGCCTTCTATTCTGGAGCTCAAGGCTCTTCCTTCTCATCTCTATTATACATTCTTAGGATCCAATAGAACTCTGTCAATTATTATTGCAGCTGACTTGTTGGAGTGGCAAGTTGAGGCTTTGGTTTCTATTTTACAACTGTTCAAGAAGGCCATCGGATGGTCCATTGCTGACATTATTTGAATCCCACCTGGAATTTGCACACACAAAATCTAGCTTGAGCCAAATTATATACCCAGCATTGCGCAGCAACGTAGATTAAACCCACCTGTGTAAGAGGACGTGAAGAAAGAGGTCATTAAGTGGTTAAATGCAGGTGTGGTTTATCCTATTATTAATAGTAAATGGGTGAGCCCAGTCCAATATGTGCCAAAAAAGGGTGGAATCACTGTGGTTCCAAATGAGAAAAATGAGTTGATTCTGATAAGACCAGTCACTAGTTGGAGAGTTTGCACGAAATATAGAAATCTAAATTCGTGTACCGAGAAGGATCACTTTCCTATTCCTTTCATGGACCAGATATTAAACCGTCTTGCTGGTAGAGGATTGTATTTTTTTCTTGACGATTATTCGGGTTACAATCAGATTTCTATTACTCCCAAGGACTAAGAGACAACCACTTTCACTTGTCTATATGGGACGTTCGCATTCAAGAGAATGCCTTTTGGTCTATGTAATGTTCCAATAATATTTCAGCGTTGTATGATGTCCATTTTTTTGACATAGTGAAAGACACTATTGAGGTTTTCATGGATGATTTTTTAGTTGTGGGTGATTCGTTGGAGGATTGCTCAACTCATTTGGCCAATGTCTTGCAAAGATGTGAAGTGTGCAACTTGGTGCTTAATTGGGAAAAGTGTCATTTTATGGTCAAGGAAGGCATAGTGCTTGGGCACAAGATCTCCAAAAAAGGGATTGAGGTTGACAAGGCTAAGATTGAGGTGATCCAGAAATTGCCTCCACCAAACATTGTGAAGGGCATTCTTAGTCTTTTGGAGCATTTAGGTTTTTATCATAGATTCATCAAGGATTTCTCCAAAATTACAAATCCATTATGCAAATTGTTAGAGAAGGAGGTGAAGTTTGTGTTTAATGAGGCATGTCTTAAAGCATTCGAGTGTTTGAAAGAGAAGTTGAATTCAGCCCCCATTATTGTATCTCCGAATTGGACCTTGCCATCTGAGGTTATGTGTGATGCTAGCGGTGTGGCACTAGGTGCAGTCCTTGGCCGAAGGCAAGAGAAGATTCTACATCCTATTTATTATGCTAGCAAAGTACTTAATCTGACTCAGAAGAACTACAAGTGACTGAGCAAGAGTGGCTTTCTGTTGTTTTTGCATTTGAGAAGTTTCGGTCTTATTTGCTTGGTACAAAGGTAATTGTGCACACTAACCATGCAGCTCTTATATATCTCATGGCGAAGAAAGATGAAAAGATGAGGTTGATTAGGTGGGTGCTTCTGTTGCAAGAATTTGACTTCAAAGTCAAGGTCGAAAGGGGACTGAAAATCAAGTGGCTGACCACTTATCAAGCCTTGAAGAAGAGGCAATGCTGAAATTGAGGGATGAGCTTGAGATTGATGATACTTTTCTAGATGAGAAGGTTTTGGCAGCATCATAAGTCTTAATCCCTTGGTTTGTAGATTTTGCCAATTATTTGGCAAGTGAACTTGTCCCAGAAGATATGTCGTTTCAGCAGCACAAGAGATTCATGTATGAGGTAAAGAAGTTCTTTTTGGATTAGCCGGATTTGTTTCAGATTTATGTTGATGGTATGATTCAAAGATGTATTTTCGAGGTAGAGATGATGAGTATCTTAGAGGCGTGTTATTCGTCTCAATTGGGGTTCATCATAGAGGTGCCCAGACTGAGCACAAAATCTTGCAATGTAGTTACTATTGGCCTACTATCTACAAAGATGCCATGACTATGCTAGGGCTTGTGACCAATGTCAAAGGCAAGGGAATATCTCGTGCAGACATGAACTTCCAATGATGACGATCATTGAGCTTGAATTGTTTGATGTATGGGGCATTGACTTTATGGGTCTTTTTATGAGCTCTCATGGCATGAAGTATATATTGGTGGCGTTCGATTATGTTTCAAAGTGGGTGGAGGTAATTACACTTCCTAACAATGAATGTAAGAGTGTCACCGCTTTTTTGAAAAAGAACATTTTCTCCAGATTTGGTACTCCTCGTGCTATCATTAGTGATAGGCGCTGGCACTTTTGGAATTGTCTTTTCAAGGCCCTACTTGATAAATAGTGTGTAAGTATAAGGTGACAACACTTTACCATTCTCAAATAAGTGGGCAGGTTGAGGTCTCTAATAAGGAGATCAAGCCTATTTTAGCGAAGACTATGAATGCCAATAGGACTGATTGGGCTAGAAAGTTAGATGATGCATTGTGGGCCTATCGTACAGCATACAAGACTCCCATAGGTGCATCTCCATATCAGCTTGGCAAACCATGCCCCTTTTCTATCAAAATTGAGCATAAGGCACTATGGGCAGTAAAAAGGCTAAATCATGAGTTGAGTGATGCAGCGAATTTGAGACTGGAAAAGATGAATGAGATGGATGAGTTCCATCTCCATGCCTATGAGAGTTTAGCCTTATACAAGGAAAATATGAAGTTGTACCATGACCGAAAGATTGAGCGCAGAGAATTCCAACCAGGTGATTCCGTCTTGCTTTATAATTTGAGACTTCACTTGTTTCCTGGCAAGTTGAAGTCTAGATGATTCGGACCATCCACTGTGGTAAAAGTATTCCCACATGGTGCAATAGAGCTAAAGGGGCATAGTGTTGTCCCATTCAAGGTAAACAGATAGCATGTCAAACACTAATTTGAGAAACACAGGGGAAATAAAGATATGTCAGGATTTAAGCCTTGATGAAGTCTAAATAGTCAAGGGAGTTGCGTTGTGCCACGACGTTAAATCAGGTGCTTGATGAGAGGCAACACATGGGCTAGCTGGTGAAGTCTGAGTAACCAACTTAGCCACTTCGTACCGCGAAATAAAATCAAGCACTTCTTGGGAGTCAACCCATGTTTTTTACTTTAATACTTATAGGGTAATGTTTGTTATTAGTGCAGGAAACCATGGAAAAATGAAGGTGTTGAACTGATCTCCAGACTGAACTTAGAAAAGGGATTGTATTATCCTCCCACGAACATACGATCGAGAGTTTAGTCGTCTGATGGGAGTTCTATAAGATAAAATTAAGGAGTCATCCCATGATTGGGTATAACAATCGTACTTATATTGTACAATCGTGGTCTTAATCGTATGATACTACTCCAGCAGATCATTACAATGGGCATCGAACCTACGCTTTTAAATTAGGATCGTGGTTACATATCACGATCATCCTTAAGTATCGTAGGTTCTCAGGTAAGTTTTCTTGAACCATCAGTGTATGAAAGGAATGCACGATCATGGAAACTAACCACGATTGTACAATCCTTTTGTCTGAAAAGCACTTCAGTTTAAATGTCATTGACCTGACCCGACCCGACCCAACCATTTGACCTAAACATATAAAAAGTCAAATCCTTCACCCGATTTCTCCCCTTTTCCTTCCCAATCATTTTTAAACATAAAATTTGAACTCTAATTGATCCAAAGGAGAAATTATCAAGTTCATACCTATGAATCCAAATTATAAGTTTGTGTTTATCACTAAGTTCACCAACATCAAGTAAGTTCTCTCTAAAAATTTGAATTGTGCATAAGCTAGTTTTACCTTGATTTTGGGGATGGGTGTGTACAATATCAAAGTGATTTTGGTGTTTAAGGCTTGGAGAGCACAGGGAAAGTCTGAGTACCTATTAGTGCATACGAAATAGCCAAAACTTTCTCAAAATTATGGGCTAAAAAGGGTCAAATGGGTCAAATTAGGGTCAAGGTAAATTTATGAAATTACTCCAAGTACCAGTGCACTCCACGACACAACACACGATCGTGGGATTTACCTACGATCGTGGGTTGGGTAGTTGTGGAGTAATAGTTTTTTACCCTCAGAAGTTTATCAGACGAGCACATATCATAGTCATAACATCAACACACGGTCATGGCATATGGTCGTCTGATATGAGTTAGTCCCAGTACTTGAGGTATGATTGATATCGCCCAAAATATGTCTCCTAAGAATTATAAAGCGGTCGTTGTCAAATATAGAACCCAACTAGGTTGGGGTCGATCCCACAGGAAATAGGTCAAAGTTGTTTAGAATACTAGAAGGAATAATTGGAAAGTAAGTAAAACTGGGGGATTTTGCGAGTAAATATTGACAGTTTCGATTGCTGATTGTATCGAGTTTGTCTACAATAAGAGAAGTACACTAGGACTGTGATCCCTAATGATTCCTTAACTCCACCGGTTACTTGTGCTAACAAAGCCATCCCGCTATGTTGCATGCAAAATCTGACAAGATATGTTTATCTAAACGTCTCTCGACCTTGGTTAGATGAATTTCACTCTTCTCCTCTCGGTCTCCGAGTGTCTCACTACTAACCCTTGTCTTGGATCTCAGATAACTATTCCCGCTAAGGCTCAAGTTATTAGATGAAGGTTGATAGCTTCAAATCTCTGTTGTTATCTCCTTTTCCCAATCTATACCTCTCTCTCGAGCAAGTCTAGAATACAGGCGAGTTTCTAACGTTTGCAACCGTTAGAAAATCAATCACAACGAAGGAAATACCAATACATGCATTCACAGCGGTTCAGAGTTGCTTTGCATTTAACCTGTTTCGTTAATTCCTCATGGTTCACACAACCCTAGTTAATGAGTTTAGATACTCATAACTGGAAGACCACAAGAAGAATTCAAACATGAAAACATGATTGTAAACTCGCAATAATGAAGAAGAACTGAAATCTCAATTATCAATAAAACTCGAAGCTAGGTTTTGTAACTACAAAACCAAGAATATGTTTATGAACTCAAAAATAGTAGAAAATACCTCTCAAAACAATGTAATGACTAACTCTCGTACATAGGACTATACAGGGGTATTTATAAATAAAAAGCTAATTCTATCCTAATCAGAACAGGAGAACAGAGTCGGCAACTTCCACGATATCGTGACTTGGTGTCGTGGAACCAAGCCACGTCATGTAGGTCCCTATCATGAGAATCAGGAAGCACCACACAATCTCTGAAACCTATTCATGGCACCTACTCACATCACGTAAGTGGAGTCACGCCACATGGATGGCTGTAGTGAAAATCAGACATCATTCAGCTTCTCTTAAGGCAACTCACGACAGCCACTCACGTCACGTGAGTGGAATCCACTGCACGTGAGTGGTGTCGTGACCCCCTCTCTGGTGCAGATTCTTGTTCTTTCATCTTCAGACACTTCGTTCTCGGGCTTGACTCTTCCTTTTTGATCATTTTTCCTTCAAAACCTGTTTTCCTGCAAAGTAGGACAGAAACCACATCATACCAACCAAATACACCCAAGTTATTGCATTTTTTCCTTGTTTTAAGCATAGAAAGTATCATGTAACCATGGCGTATCAACACCTTCAACTTAGAACATTTGCATGTCCTCAAGCGAACAAACCAAAAACAAACATACACGATGCTTAACTAAGAGAAACCTAAGGGTCCTATGGCACTCCACTCATTTTTTTTGACACAAAAAACTTTTCCGACCCCTCCTATTTGCAAATCAAAACCATAGTGTGTATACAGGCAGCATATTATCATGACACAGAAGGGATCAAGTAATGGCACTAGATTACGAACAAACAACTAAGCATATATGCAAATGACATTATTCGAACAAATAGCAGCTAACAATGCAACCCATGTACTCTCATAATCAAAGATGTCCCATGCACTCACAGTATGCTAATGAATCTCAAGTTAGGGACTCAGTCAAAACACTCTCTCACAAAGAAGTTCAAACAATGTGCATGAAATACCATAGGCTTGCCCTTATTTTCCATGTCTTAAGTTTTCGGACAGTTGGAATAGGATCACTATAGGACTTTACTCGACTTGTAATGTAGGCTTGGGGATGGGTATGGTACATATGGATATGGTGACTCAACCCTCCTTGACACTATACTATTTTTGGCTCCAACTTCCAACCTTTCTCATTTTTTTTCTCCCTTATTCTCCTTTCTCTTATTTTCAGATTTTGGGTGTGATTTTTCTCAAACTTACAACACAAACAACTATTTTTTTCTTTTTCTTCACACCCAAACTTGTTTCTCTTTTTATTTTATTAACCTCTTCTTCATACCCAACTCAATCTACGCACCCCTATAATAGCCACCCTCAACTTAGGTGATTTGTCTGAGTTGAGGTACACAGTGTCCAAGGAGGGACCAGGGCCAAGACAGGTTCATTGTAAGTCAAAATGGGAAGGTGAATAGGCTAATGAAAGAAATAGGTCAATTAAGTCTCAAAGTCGGGATCAAGGGATACTTATTCATTTGGTCAGGCATTTAGACTAAAAGTGTACTTTATTCAAAAAATGGCCTATGATCCTTTCCTAACCACTATCCTATAACCGAGGCAAGACTAACCGGGCAAGTTCTGGATTGCACACACAAAGTTGACTAAGTAATGACCTCACACTCACATAGAACAGAGTTACATTATCAACTACTATCTATCTGATTCATGCGATGCTAGCTACAGTTATTTTGTCTATAATCCTAGTGTCATAACAAGATCCAACAGCTGTCACACATAAACATGCTACACACACATACTTCGAAATAAAAATTTTCAGGAGGGTTATCCTTAACATTCAAAAAGCATAATTTTTTTTCAAAACTGGACTATACTACAGTTCCCTTATTTTTCTCCTAATTAAACATGAAAACACATAAATACTATGAATAACACCCTAAACATGCCGGTTCTACTATGATAGTACACTCGGGGGAAAATAAATACGGTAACAAAAACCCCCAAGTAGTGGTACACCCCCACCCCCTAACTTACAATGGTCCACTGCACTCAATGCACAAATAGCAATAAAATACAAGGGAGTGAAGACATACCTGTGGCGCCCTAAGCACTGGAAGTGGGCCCACCCATAGTGGGATCATTAGTCTTCCCTCTGGGCTCTCTGCTCGGCGCATCCGATAGAGGAGATGCCTGACTGGAGGATGTACCACATGCCCTCTACTCCTCCGCTATCTGGCTAGCATGGTACTCCATCCTAGAGGCCTTAACCTCTCTCAGGATATCACCATCATACTCATCACCACTGTCAACCTGGTCCTCCGAAATGCGTGGTCTCTTGCCTCTATCAACTGGAGGCTCCTCGTCAGCAAAAAAATCTACCTCAAAGGCAGGCCTCATCGGGGCCGAAAAAGGCATAGGTGGTATAATAGGGGCACTGCTCAAAGCCAACGCTCTAACCTCCTCTCTCAATGCTTCTACCTCCTGAGTCAAACCTATCATATCAGGACCCTGGGCGAAACTCATCCGGGAGGCCATCCATGCCTCAAAGCTTTCAATCCTCACATGCAACCCCCTCATAAACTGATGCATCGTCGCAGTCATCCGGTACTCCACCCTAGCCTCTGCAGGCTATACCATGGTCCTAACCCATGGCATAAGCTGGGATACCAACTTAGCCATCTGGGCCTTGGTGTGAGCCTGCCGCTCAAACATCTCCGTCTGCCGATCAATCAGCTACTGCAGGAAGTCCCTAGAAACTGAAACCATACCAGAAGGATGCGGTGGAGCTGTAGTACCAGGTACTGCATCATCAATAGGGCCAGTGCCCTCAGTCGGTGCAGTAATAGTCTCGGGTACCATAACCGGTATAGGAATAGGCATAGGTGCACTACCCGACTTATCTCAATCTCCAAGCCCTTCAAAAAGGGCTACTTCTGACGACTCAGACGATTGTGACCCCATGGAAGAATGGGGTGAGATCCCCACTGCTGCATCAAACCAATATCCGCTATACGGGTCACCTCTATATAATAATCGAGGGTAGGTAGCCGAGCCACACCCACTCTATCACATAGACCATGGATCAGGCAGGGGAACGGTATACTGGTATGATCATGAAATGCCCACTCAAGAACCTCCCGAATGATGTATCTGGCAATATGAATATCATAACCAGCAAGGATGCTGGCCACCACCACATCTCGATCCAATGTAAGTGAATTATCAGCATTAGTTGGACCCAACTGATGCCCATCCAATAACCACCAAAATCTTCCTGTAAAATATAGCGTGGATTTATTGATATCCAGCTTACCAGTCACCCAACTTGAATCCACACCAACCTCCACTATATACCC
The DNA here is from genome assembly GCA_031232105.1 of Capsicum rhomboideum. Taxonomy (NCBI): domain Eukaryota; kingdom Viridiplantae; phylum Streptophyta; class Magnoliopsida; order Solanales; family Solanaceae; genus Capsicum; species Capsicum rhomboideum. The sequence continues at coordinate 17,803,878 of CP124710.1, forward strand.
TGTAATCCACTTCAACAGCTCTAAATTCTGGTCCGCATCCCGCATCTTAATCCGATCTCTGATAGTGTCCATGCAGTGATCAAACTCAGCAGTCGTCACTGGCAGTGAACGGTTTGCACCAAATAAGAAGCGGTGGATGGTCTTCTCCGATATATCAACTCGGGTACCTCGAACCACAATGTGTGTCAATAATGGCTGGTACCTGTACCGCTGCCTGACAGGTGTACTCAAGTCAACCAACGCAGCATATGAGGCATAAAATTTTCTGACCAACTCTGAGCTATAGAGACCAGAAGGCTGCGCCATCCAACCAAAGCCATAGCGCTCAAACACCGCCCAAATATCAGGCAAGGCCTTTAACTCCTCAAGCCTATACCGAGGCTCCTCCATAATGCTCCTCCAACAGACACCCCACTCCATCAGCTCGACATCCCTGTAATAAAATGCATGCATGCCCTGCACACACCACCGATGAACCTCCCTACTCTGTGCAGGAGGCGGAGCACTCTGGGCACCAGTACCTAAAATAGAGGTTGTAGCCTCCGCCGCAGAGGTACCCTGACCTATAGCATTGTCCGCAGATCCTGAAACTAAATCATCCTCCCCCTCTTCAGACTGGGGGGCAGACTCGAAAGACTGATCTGAATAACCAGCGTTATCGGTGGTGAAATTGGTGAAGTGCAGCCCGGGCAGCAGCTTGGGCCTGAGTCTGTAACCTCGTGGTATGAGGTACTAATGCAGTATCATCATGTCCAATCAAAAATTCCTCCACGAACCCACTTTGTATGGATTTCGTCTGTTCATCACGCAAACGGGTTGGTAATTTTGGATTTTTGGTGTAAATTCTGGATGAGGAATCAAGGTGGTAACTTTTGGGGTTTGATTTGGGAGGCATGGTAGTGGGTTTGGTTTGAATTTGTGTCGATTTTGTGGGTATTTGGGTCGGGGTCGGTCAATTTTCGAATTAGGGGGTCGGGTTTGGTAGTGGGTGGGTCGGATTGAGTTCGTGTGGGACTGTGGGGATCAGATTTTCGGGTGGGTGGGTCGAATTTTTAAATATGGGTGTCGGGTTTGTGGTGGTGGGTTTGTATTTGATGGATTCAGAGGTGGGGGTTTTCGGAATTTGGGTTTTGGAGAAAGTGAGGATTTGGATTTAAGGTAGAGAATGTAGAGAAAGTTGGAAATTTAGGGTTTAAGTAGATGAATTGAAAGTAGAGAAATAATGGGGTGGGTATCGGGTAAGGAAGAAGGTACCAATTTTATTTTTAAAAAAATGGGTCAGGTCGGGTCGGGTCTTGGATACCATTACCAGCCTGCTTTTCACAGAACCTTCCATGTGACGTGGGTGGTACTCACGTTGCGTGGGTACGTGACGTAACTCTACTTCTTCATGTGGCAATTGTCTTCTGATTTTCATGATACTACCCACGTGACGTGGGTAGACATACGTCACGTGAGTACTCTGCAGTAAATGAGATTCTGAAACCTGAAACTTGCCTCTGATTTTCACGGCACCATCCATGTGTCGTGAGTATACTCACATGATGTGAGTATACTCATGTGACGTGAGTATACTCACGTGATGTGAGTTGTGACGTGATTAGTACTAAACCTATTCAGGTAAATTTTTTGAATTTCAGCTAACTGCTCCTCCAATGCTCAGATCACAACATAATAAAATCTTGGGTTGCCTCCCAATCAGCGTCTGATTTAATGTCGCGGCACGACATGGCTAACTTGGATACTCAGACTTCACCAACTAGCCCATGGGTTGCCTCCCATGAAGCACCTGATTTAACGCCGCGGCACGACATGGCTAGCTTGACTACTTAGACTTCATCAAGCTCAAGTTCCTCACATGTCTTTATTTCTTCCGTGATTCCCACATAATGCTTAACACGCTGTCCATTGACCTTGAATAGAACATTATCGGCTCCTTTTAGCTCAATTTCTCCATGTGGGAATACTCTAACCACTGTGAATGGTCCGGACCATTTGGACTTTAATTTTCCAGCAAACAAGTGTAGCTTGGAGTTATAAAGAAGCACCAAATCTCCCGGGTGAAACTCTCGGTTCTCAATTCGACGATCAAGATATAATTTCATCATCTCTTTATATATTGCTGAACTTTTATAAGCCTGGAGACAAAATTCATCCATCTCATTCATCTGCTCAAGTCTCAATTTAGCCACTTCATTCCAGTCTAAATTCAACCTTTTCAACGCCCACAAAGCCTTATGTTCAAGTTCGACAGGCAAATGGCAAGGTTTTCCAAAAACCAACTGATATGGTGATGCAGCAATTGGCGTTTTGAAAGCAGTTCGATATTCCCATAATGCATCATCCAATCTTCGAGCCCAATCAGTTCTATTGGCATTAACTAATTTTGCCAAAATAGACTTGATCTCACGATTTGACACCTCAACTTGCCCGCTTGTATGAAGATGGTAAGGTGTTGCCATCTTATGTTTAACACCATATTTTTCAAGCAGGGCCTTGAACAGACCATTGCAGAAATGGGATCCTCCATCACTAATAATAACTCGGGGTGTACCGAAACATGAAAATATGTTCTTTTTCAAGAATGTTGTGATACTTCTTCCTTCGTTATTAGGAAGCGCAATTGCCTCCACCCACTTAGAAACATATTCTATAGCTACCAAGATGTATTTCATTCTATGCGAGCTCACAGAAGGGCCTATAAAGTCTATTCCCCACACATCGAACAATTCCAGCTCAAGTATAGTTGTCATGGGAAGTTCGTGTCTGCGTGAGATATTTCCTTACCTTTGACACTGGTCACAAGCGTGAGCATAATCATAAGCATCTTTGTAAATACTAGGCTAGTAATACCCACATTGCAAGATTTTATGGGCAGTCCTCGCACCTCCATGATGACCCCCAACTGGAGATGAATGACATGCCTCCAAAATACTCATCATCTCGACCTCTGGAACACATCTTCGAATTATTCCATCAGCACACACCCTAAATAAATATGGCTCATCCCATAAGAATCTTCTTACCTCATGCATGAACTTCTTTCTCTGCTGATACGACATATCTTCCGAAACTAGATCACTTGCCAAAATGTTGGCAAAATCAGCAAACCAAGGGATTAAGTCATGCGATGCTGCCAACACCTGCTCCTCTGGAAAAGTATCATCAATATCAAGATAATCCCTTAATTTAAGCATGGTCTCCTCCTCAAGACGTGATAGATGGTCAGTAACTTGATTTTCGGTTCCCTTACGATCCTTAACTTCAAAGTCAATTTTTTGCACTAGAAGTACCCACTGAATCAATCTTGGCTTAGCATCTTTTTTTGACATAATATACCGAAGAGCTGCATAGTCTGTATGCACAATCACCTTTGTACCTATCAAGTAAGATCTAAATTTCTCAAAAGCAAATATCACTGCCTACAATTCCTGCTCAGTCACAGTATAATTCTTTAGAGTTAGATTAAGCACTTTGCTAGAGTAGTAAATCGGATCTAAAATCTTCTCACATCTCTGGCCAAGGACTGAACCCAAAGCCACTCCGCTAGCATCACACTTAACCTCAAAACGCATCGTCCAATCTGGTGACACAATAATAGTGGCTGAAACCAACTTCTGTTTAAGACACTCAAATGCTTTTAGACATGCCTCATTGAACACGAACTTCACCTCTTTCTCCAAAAGTTTGCATAACGGATGTGCAATCTTAGAGAAGTCCTTGATGAATCTTCTATAAAAGCCAGCATGACCTAAGAAACTTCGAATACCTTTCACAGAGATAGGTGGAGGTAACTTTTCAATCACCTCAATTTTTGCCTTATCAACCTCAATACCCTTCTTTGAAATATGATGCCCCAATACGATACCCTCGTTGACCATGAAGTGACATTTTTCCCAATTCAGCACTAAGTTACACTCCTTGCATATCTGCAGTACATTGGCAAGGTGTGCCAAGCAATCATCAAATGAGTCTCCAACAACAGAAAAATCATCCATAAAAACCTTAATAGTGTCTTCCACCATGTCGGAGAAAATAGACATCATGCAACGCTGAAAAGTGGTTGGTGCATTACACAAACCAAAAGGCATCCTTTTAAATGCAAATGTCCCATATGGACAAGTGAAAGTGGTCTTCTCTTGTTCTTCGGGGGCTATGAAGATCTGGTTATACCCGAAATAACCATCAAGAAAATAATACCATCCTCTACCAGCAAGACGGTCTAACATCTGATCCATGAAGGGCATAGGAAAATTATCTTTTTCTGTCCAAGAATTCAGCTTTCGGTAATCCATGCAAACTCTCCATCCAGTAACTGGCCTCATTGGAATCAAATCATCTTTGTCATTTGGAACCATAGTGATTCCCCCTTTCTTTGGCACACATTGAACTGGGCTCACCCACTTGCTATCAGCAATAGGGTAAACCACTCATGCATCTAACCACTTGATAATCTCTTTGCATAGGTGGGTTTAGACGGCGTGGGTGCTCAATGCTCGATACGCACTCAGGAGTAAGTTGAATTTTGTGAGTGCAAAGACTGGGTGGAATTCCTATAATATCAGCGATGGACCAACCAATGGCCCTTTTAAATTTTCTCAATACCGAAACCAGAGCCTCTACTTTCCACTCCACCAATTTAGCAAAAATAATCCCAGGCAAAGTGTTGTTGGCTCCCAAAAATGTGTAGCGAAGGTGAGCCGGAAGAGCCTTAAGCTCCCAAATTCGAGGCTCCTCAATAGATGGACGAGCTAGTGAGGTTACCCTATTCTTCAAATCGAGATCAAGTTTCTTTAGAGCATAAGTGTATTCTCCCTTACCAGTGAGTGCACCAACCATCTCATCGTATTCCTCAATACCGTTGCTATCAAAATTCATAATCACGGCCGCAAGAGATTCTACCCCCAACCTTTCTTCAAGAGACACAATAACATCACTATCATCAACTGTATCTATCACCGAAATCACCCACTTATCTCTTGGTTGCTTCATGTAACGACAAACATTGAAAGTGACTTGTTCTTTATTTAACCTGAATTTCATGTGCCCTATTTCGATGTCGACCAGTGTACGACCAGTGGCAAGGAATGGTCTTCCCAATATGATGGGAACCTCGAAGTCAACTTCACAATCAAGAATCACAAAGTCGTCTGGAAAGATGAAAGATGCAACCTTTACCAAGACATCATACAGAATGCCCACTAGCTTTTTCACAGTTCTATCGACCATGAGAAGTCTCATAGAGGTTCGTTTTAGTGCTCCCAACCCCAACTATTTGAACACGGCTAACGGCATTAAGTTAATGCTAGCACCCAAATTACAAAGTGCTTTAGCAAAGTTTTAGGACCCGATAGTACAAGGAAATGTGAAAGCCCCTGGATCCTCCTTCTTTTCAACTAGGGAACGCGAAACAACTGCACTACAATGATGTAAGTTATCTGCTGGCTCAAAACTGATAGTTCTCTTCTTTGTCACCAAGTCTTTCATGAACTTTGCATAACCTAGCATCTGCTCCACTGCCTCAACAAGAGAGATGTTTACTGACAGCTCTTTCAACATTGTAATAAACTTTTGATATTTGCCTTCCTCAGCCTTCTTTTTCAACCTTTGAGGAAAGGGAGGAGGAGGTCGTGGGATAGTTTTCAGCACTTGTGGTACCTCCTTTTCTTTCCTCTTATCAGATTTTACCTTTTCGCTAGTATCATGATGTTCTGGAATTGTTTCGCTCTTTGAATTATCCGGCTCTAACTCAGTTTCTACATTAACAACCATCGGCTCATTAGTCTTACCACTGTCGGCAGGTATAGGTGGATCTGTCGTACATTTCTCGTTTTTAGTAGTAATGACTAAACAATGGCTATCATTTTTCAGATTTTGGACGGTATTGCTTGGAAGGGTGCCTTGCTGACGTTGATTCAGTGCCAATGAAATCTACCCGAACTGTTGCTCCAACTGTTTAATGGCAGTTGAATGAGACTCCACTTTCTGACTTATTCTCGAAATGTCTGACCTAATGTCCTTAAGCAATTTTCCTGGCTTTCTGAGCCTTTGACCAATTTATTAAGAAGGGCCTCCATTCTTGAATTTCCAGACTCATCATCACGGCTCCCTGGGCATACATAAAGGCCATTCTTCTCTCTATAATCATCCTTCCATCTCCAATTACCATCACGGTTTCGTTCTCGATCTTTGTTTCCTGACTTGTTGTAATTGTCTCCATAATAGTTCCGACCTTGATTCCCTTGCCTCGAGTTCTAAGAGTCTTGATTAGACCCTTGGCCCTTGGCTCAAAAACCTACCACTTCTCGATCTAGGTACTTAGCCTCTTCATCAGACTCACTATCATCATGTCCAGGCATTTTACCTTGTGCACCTACAGCATACACTTTCTCAGCATCTCTGGCTGCAATTTGTTTAGCTAGCAAACTAATTTCTGTCCTTAGTTGCGCGACCTCTTGAGCCACTGTTTCGTCCAATGCCCGTTGTGCAGCTGAGGCTCTAATATCATATGTACCAGCAGGCGTATCTGCCTATCGAGTATGCCATCCTCGGTTGGTCTTAGTAATACAATCTAAGATCTCTGAAGCTTGCTCCCATATCAAACTCATGAATGCTCCACCAGTGATAGTAGCTGCTACAGCCTTAGTGTTTGTGTTCAAAGCCCTGTAGAAAATTTCAAGTAAATTTCTACCACTCATCCTATGATTCGGCACATTCTGCAGCTTCTTCTTGAATCTGAGCCATGTCTCATAAAGTGCTTCAGAATGTAGTTGTCTGAAATTGTAGATCTCATCCTTCAACTGAAGCATCTTAGAAGGTGGTAAAAATCTTTCTAGAAATTGATTCCTCAAGTCTTTCCAAGTAGTGATGGAACCTCGTGGTAATTCTGCCAACCACAATGTCGTTTCTCCCGTTAGGGAGAATGGGAACAATCTCAATCGAATCACCTCTTGGTTAACTCTAGGCAGATTATAGGAAGTGCAGACCCCCACAAAATTCATCACGTGCATGTTTGGATCATCTGAAGGAAGACCGATGAACACATCTTTCAAATTTAGCAAATGAATCATGGCACTGGTAACGTCAAACTTCGTGCCCGGAGCTAACTCTGGTGGAATGATGGCACTAGTCTTAACCAGTTCGAGATAAGCCATATCCTCTTCTTCAGGATCATCATAAACAGGCACATATGGTTTTTGTTATGCTCTAAGTCTTCGTTGTCGCTCTTCAGCATCAGCCAGATGCTGTGCTGCTTCTTGCATCGCTCGATTATCTTTTTCTGCTTGTCTAAGAGCAGCTTGCCTAGCTTGCTCTTCCCGTGTCAATCGAGCGGTAGTTTGATCTGTTGTTTCATGAATGTCTCCCACAGATGTGGGATCCTAAACTCCGTCAGTATTTACCATTCTTCGATTAGCTCTCAGAGTTCTTTCAATTTCAAGATCAAGTGGAATCAGGGGATTGCCTTGACTCCTAGTATTGGGCATACACCGGCGTGTACCCTCAAAAGTATGTAAAAGCAAAACCAATCAACTCCAACCAGTACTAATCAACTATGTAACCGTATTCCCTGACAACGGCATCAAAATTTGATGTCGCCCAAAATACGAGAAGTATAAAGCGGTCGCTGTCAAATATAGAACCCAACTAGGTTGGGGTTGATCCCATAGGAAATAGGTCAAAGTTGTTTAGAATACTAGAAGGAATAATTGCAAAGTAAGTAAAATTGGGGGGTTTTACGAGTAAATATTGACAGTAACCATTGCTGATTGTATCGAGTTTGTAGATAATAAGACAAGTACACTAGGACTGTAATCCCCAATGATTCCTTAACTCCACCAATTACTTGTGCTAACAAAGCCGTCCCGCTATGTTGCATGTAAAATCTGACAAGATATGTTCATCTAAACGTCTCTTGACCTTGGTTAGATGAATTTCACTCTTCTCCTCTCGATCTTCGAGTGTCGCACTACTAACCCTTGTCCTGGATCTCAGATAACTATTCCCGCTAAGGCTCAAGTCATTAGATGAAGGTTGATAGCTTCAAATCTCTGTTGTTATCTCCTTTTCCCAATCTATACCTCTCTCTCGAGCAAGTCTAGAATACAGGTGAGTTTCTAACGTTTGCAACCGTTAGAAGATCAATCACAACAAAGGAAATACCAATACATGCATTCACAGCGGTTTAGAGTTGCTTTGCACTTAACCTTTTTTGTTAATTCCTCATGGTTCACACAACCCTAGTTAATGAGTTTAGCTACTCATAATTGCAAGACCACAAGAAGAATTCAGAGATGAAAACATGATTGTAAACTCACAATAATGAAAAAGAACTGAAATCTCAATTATCAATAAAACTCAAAGCTAGGGTTTGTAACTACAAAACCAAGAATATGTTTATGAACTCAAAAACAGTAGAACATACCTCTCAAAACAATGTAATGACTAACTCTCGCACATAGTACTATACAGGGGTATTTATAGATAAAAAGCTAATTCTATCCTAATCAGAACAGGAGAACAGAGTCGGCAACTTCCACGGTATCATTTCTTGGTGTCGTGGAACCAAGCCACATCACATGGGTCCCTATTGTGAGAATCAGGCAGCACCACACAATCTCTTAACCCTATTCAGGGCACCCACTCACGTCACGTGAGTAGAGTCATGCCACGTGGATGGCTTTCGTGAAAATCAAACATCATTCAGCTTCTCTTAAGGCAACTCACAACCGCCACTCACGTCATATGAGTGGACTCCACGACACGTGAGTGAACTCCACGGCACGTGAGTGGTGTCGTGACCCTCTCTCTGGTGTAGATTCTTGTTCTTTCATCTTCAAACACTTCGTTCTCGGGCTTGACTCTTCTTTTTTGATCATTTTTCCTTCAAAACCTTTTTTCCTACAAAGTAGGATAGAAACCACATTATACCAACCAAATACACCCAAGTTATTGCATATTTTCCTTGTTTTAAGCATCGAAAGTGCCATGTAACCATGGCGTATCAGTGATCCCAAGACCAGAAGATATGATCGTACCTTCATTGTACGATCATAGGTTGGGTCGTCTGATAACTTTCCTGTAACTAAATACTATTTTTAATTTTAAACTAACGTATCATTCCAATGTAGGTACTATGGCACCCAAATCCAAGGATGCACAGGTCAAGGCTCCCCGAGCCTAGTTTTCTAAAGAAAGGGCCCCACCAAGTGGCTCAAAAAGTGAATCAAACTCCAAAAGTGGGACCGAGGTGGAGTTCTCAATGAGTACGTCTGACAGACAACACTCCCCTCGGAGGACTCAAGGCAAAGCAAAGGAAATGGAGAAGGCCAAGGCTACCACATCTAAGGCCTTGGTGAAAGAACCTACCCCCATTAATCTTTCCTGGTCTGAAGAGGGAAGGGATGCATCTCACCACGATAGGGGTAAGGATTCCCAAGATGATGACATTGGCTCAGGAGATGCTGAGGGGGCTTCAAATCCTAAATCTTTTGAGAATGGTACAGCTGCCCCAGTGCCTAAGGGTACATACCAGAGGCATTGGATGGTTTAGAACTCCTGAGATTACTACATAGACAGGGTGTCCTTAAAGTACAATGGAAACCAAAAACAGAGTATTCAAAAGGAACCTCGTATATTGCTTGAGTCATTACAAAACGTTTCAGAGGTATCCCTGGTATTTCACAAGTAAAACCTGGGCTGGATGACTAGGCCCTTCAGAATCTACAGGCCGGAGCTTGTGAGGGAGTTTTACGGGAACTATGCTGTGATCCTCCAGAACATGACTCCTTTCGGCATAATCAAAGCTATGAAGAAACATCCCCGGTTGGATTTAGTCATGGTTCGAGGTAAAGAGTTGATATCTCCATCAAGGCAATCTCAAATGTCTTATTCGAAGAAGAATTTGTTCCAGTTGACGAGACTTCGGAGTATGACTACCGAATGATTGACCAGAAGAATATCAAGAAACTGACTATGAAGGAGAAAGTTTTACACTTTACATGGTTGGAGAACCACATAGATGAAACTCAGGGAAATGCCCTATGGATTAACCGGACGACCATTTACAAAAACATCTTAAAGTTCACCACGAAATCATGGTGGTCTATTGTCCAGCACCACATCGTACCCACACCGAATGATAACACATTGGGTGTTACGAATGCATGTTTGGTGGCTACTTTTCTAGCCTAATTTGATTTGAACATCCTATGGATTATTTCACAAGAGATTTGGGACAGGGCTTTAGAGTATAGTACGACCCTACCATTCACATGCCTTATTACTCAGCTGTTGCAGAACGGCGATGTACCATCTATTATGGCAGTTAATAAATTTTTTCAGCCAACGAAGACTGCAGATTTAGCTATGATTAAGGACATTAGGAACCCCACAACCTCTGCCCGAGGGCTTTTTCCAGATGCACCACTAGAGAGTGCAGAAGGTTACCCCACCAATACTATCCCAGATTCTGAGGCAGGTACTACTTCATCCTCTTCACAGGTAGCTATAGCACCATTGGGTGTGCATTTACATACTCTACCCGATAACATACTAATACCGACTACTCAGCTGGATAAAATTTTGAAGACTCAGGCTATTCATGATACCCGGATCAAGAAGCTTGAGAAAGAGATAAATCCCTATGTGGAAGATGAGATCAAAGATGTAGTGCGGGAGGTTCAGACCCACCCGCTTTGACAGATTTAAGGGTTGGATTCAGGCCAAGGTTGATGCAGTCCAGGCTCTAGACTTGACAGAGATGAGAGCAAAGGAAGTTGTCAAAGTCTTGACTGAGCGAACTACTAATGCTACTCTACCTCCTCCACCTCCATCTATGCCCTCACTAGTAGATTTAGCGGTGGATTTGGATTCACTAGCTCCAAACATTTATACTCCCTCCCCAAAGGTTGCGATAAAGGATGAGGAGGAGGCGGATGAAGGTTTAGACCAGTAGAAAAGGATAAGAAAAGATGATTCTGTGAAGAACAGAAAGAAAAAGAGTAGGAGAGTGAGGGATGGAGAGACCTCTGAGGTAGGCTTACCAGAGGATGTTGATCCACCACCCGCACTAGAGACATTATGTGCACCAGGCGCCACCGGTTCCCACACACTTGAGAGTGCCTCGGCCACCACCGAGGCCACTCGAGTCGATACTGCAGAGGTCCTATCTCAGACCCCCACTGGTCAGAGTTCGACCAAAGCCTAGAGCACCACAGGTATGTCCCTTACCTTAGCTTTTATTTACATATCTGATTTTATGCAATGGGGACTTAGCATAATTTCATAGTCGAGGGTTGGGGTGTACCACAGTTCAGAGTTTTTGTTTCCATATTTCTTTTCTCTCGGTTGTGCTATCATAGTTAGATCCTGCATGTTTAGGTGTTTTTACTTGTTGTTTTGAATAAAGCATTCTTACCTATTTTGAAATACGTTTAAAATGATAAACCTCTAATAATTTGTTTTTATGATGAAAGTGTTTGCATCTACTGGATTGGAACTAATGTTAGGCTCTAGATATGGCATAAGGATTGTTAATAGGATAACTTGGCCGATTATACATTAACTGAATAGCTAGTAACTTAGACGAAAGCCCTGAGCCATAAGTGAGTGAAGTGTACTACCTAGTTGGTGTGTGTGCAATCTAGAACTTGTACGGTTAGTCTAGCTAAAGGCTATAAGATAGGAAGTTAGGAAAGGATCATAGGCCATTTTTAAATTAGTCCAATTTAGCCTAAATGACCTACCAAAGAATCATGTATCCCTTGAATCCAAAACTCGAGCCTTATTAGACCTTTTCTTTGAATTACCCAACTCACCTTCCCAGTTTTACAAACCTTCTTTGGCCCTGGTCCCTCCTTGGACACTGTGTACCTCAACTCATGCAAAAATTTCCTAAGTTAAGGGTGACTATTATGTAGGGGTGCGTAGAAAGTGGGTATGAAGAGTTAGTGGTGAAAAAAAGGACTTGGGTGCGGTATGAGTAAAAGAATGAAAAGAACTAAAAAAAGAAAGAAAAACAGGGGGTTTTGAAAATAAAACCGCATCGGCAATCCAAAAAGGAAAATAAAAAGGAGAAAAGGGAGAAAAATGAAGGAGCAGAAAAAGTGGAGCCAAAAGTAGTGTAGTGCCAAAGAGGAATAAGTCATTGTACCCAAATGTACCATACCTGTCCTCGAGCCTATATTACAAGCCTAGAAAGACCTATAGTGATCCTAACTCGACTGTCCAAAAGCTGAAGTGTAGAAAATAAGGGTGAGCCTATGGTATCAAACGCACACAATCGAACTTCTTTGTGAGAGTGGGAGATTTGACTCAGTCCTGGTACTAGATTTCATTACATATACTGAGTGATTAGGGACTTCTTTGATGTGAGGGCGTAGGGGTTGTAGTCTAGTTATTACTTGTTTAGGTAGTGTATTGGTCAATTTATTAGGTTGTCTATTTTCACAATGTAATGTAGTATCCTGATTCTATTGTGTTAGAGTACTTGTATTGCATATACACTGCATTAGTTGTTTTTGATAAGAATGGAGGGTGTTGAATATACTTAGATGGTTTGCATATGTAAAAGAAAAATTGAGTGTTGAAAAGTTGACTGTCGTAGTGATTTTGATTTTGCTCTAAGTTAAGCGTCTTAGCTAGTTTAGTATTTTGTTTGCCTGAGGAAATACAAATATTCTAAGTTGAGGGTGTTGATGTGCCTTGAACTTACAGAACTTGAGATGCTTAAAATGAGTAATATGTGCAAGTATTAAGGGCACTTTGTGGTGGATTTGATGTGTTTGTTAGTGTTTGCAGGCCTTATAGACTTAGAAAAGGAAAATACTAAAGAACAGACAAAATGGGCATCAGACGAGCCTTACCACGATCATACAATCTAACCATGATCATGCTTAGGCTTTCGTAGCATGAATCATAGATGCCAAAGTTAGGAGCCAAATAGATGACAAAGATTTACGATCGTGAGTTGATGACACAATCGTATGTTGGGATTGTGAGATGCAGTGGAGAATTCAACCTGTATGAGTCAAGTACAAGAGGAACAGACGATAACTTCCCACGACCGTGCCTTGGAAGCACGATCGTACCATGTGGTCGTGGGAAGAGAATCCAATGTTAATAAGTAACAAAAGTTAAGTAGCATGTGGATCAGACGGCAAGATGACACGATCGTATGTTGAAGATACGAGACCATAACTTGGATCATCTAATAAAAGATCTGCCAGTTAACAAGTCCAAGTACAAACCACGATAGGCAAGGACGATCGTGGGTTCTAACCACGATCTTACCTTCTTCTTGTCCGAGGCAGCCGACACAATTTTTCTTGTTTGTTTAGGATAGGATTTGTTTTGTATATAAATACTCTTGTGTGGTTATTTTTATGGTGTTACACAATTATTAAGTTCACAACATTACATTTTATAATTTGAAGGCATATTCTTGGGATTGTATGAACATCGTTTTTAGGGTTTTAATTAAAGTTAAGATTTTAGAGTTTAACTCTCTTAGTAAGTTCATAATTATGTTTTCGTATATGAATTTTTCTTGTGTGCATACGATCATGAGTAGATAAACACCACAGCTTGGGTTGTGGGAACAATGATGAATTAACGAAACCAAGTGAAGTGCGAAGTCATTCTAGACCGGTGTGCTTGCATGTATTGGAATTTCCTTTATTATGTTTGTTTTTTTAATGCGTTAGGAACTCACCTGTATTCTAGACTTGCTCGAAAGGGAGGTATAGATTAGGAAAATTATATAACAACAAAGATTTGAAGTCATCAACCTTCATCTAATTAACTTGAGCCTTGACAGGGATAGTTAATCTAAGATCAAATAACAAGGGTTAGTAACGCGACAATCTGAGTCCAGAAGGAGATGAGTGAAATTCATTTGATTAGGGTTAGAAAACATTTAGGTGAAGATAACTTGTTAGATTTTGCGTGCAACGCATCGGGATAGTTTGCTAGCACAAGTAACATGTGGAGTTATGAAGTCATGGGGATCACAATCCTAGTGCTCGTCTCACATTGATTATATTCCAACAAACCAATAACTGCTACTGTTACTATTTTGTTTCAAAAAATCCCCCCTTATTTACTTATTTGCCAGTTAAGTAGAAAAACTCTTGATAGAATTTAGGCCTATTCCTCGTGGGATCAACCCCAACCTTTTTGGGTTCTATATTTGATTCAACGACCGTTTTATACTTTTTGGGAGGTGTAATTTGGGCGACATCACCTATCCACTGTAATTCTTGATTTACTATAATCATTTTACATCAACACCTTCCAATTCCGAAAAAAATCATAATTACTGGTTACTAGTTTTCACAACCCATAGTCTAATATCTGGACACCAACATACATATAATCTAATGAATTATCACAATTAACACATAATCCAAAAAATCACCAAGATTTTTCCTAAAATATTAATTAAACTAAATTAGATTCCATTCATGTTCATATTTTGATTCTTACCAAGCATTCATTGTGCTCACAGGCTGATGTGTTGGCTTATGCATCATATTTTACATCTTTAACTAAGGATAATCGCGAGATTTCAAGCAACCATTGGTGTTTTTAATGTGTTTTATGTGTGCTTTCAGGTAATAAGCCCAACCATATGAAAGAAAGGAAGTTTTATTGAAAAAGAATTGTGACGGAGGGGTTGACGTACCGTCAGATGCCTGATAGGCCGTCACATAACCCGTTAGGCCTTATCCAGAATCCATTGCAAAATAGAATTATGTGATGGAGCTGCTGACGGACCATCAGGTCTTTGGTGGACCGTCACTTAGATCGTCAGGTCTTAAACAGAATATGGAAAAATTGAGAAGCTTGCGACGGTCCCAGCAGCGGACGATCACCTTTTCGATGACCTTCAGGAGAACCGTCAAGATCAACGCAGCATTCCAGTTCAAATTTTAAAAACTATTTTTTCTTGGAGCCTATAAATACCCAGTCTATGGTTTAGAGTAGTCACCTTATATACTTTACAATTTTTATACGCATTATTTCTCTGGAGACTCGATTATGTTAAGGGAAAAAGCACAATATTCTTGGTTTGATTCAAAGATTGAGATTATTGATTTCTCTTGTGTAAGGATTATACTTTATTCTATGAAAATTATCATTTTCATCTTGATTCTTATCATGAGTGGCTAAAACACTTTAACTAGGGCCGTGGGATCTTTGGTGGAAAATCATATCTAGGGTTTATTGGTATTGAATTTGTATTTATTTTGTGAGTATATTACGAATCCTTTTGGCTTAATGAATTTATAATGGTTGCAAACATTGGGGAATTGCCGTAGGTTAAATTACTTGGATAAAGATTTTAACTATAGGATAAGGGATTTGTAACAAGAGTTGGAGTTCTTAACATCCAACTAACGATTAATGCAAGTCGATTTACAAGCTTGCCACTTTTAAGTTCTAGAGAATTAAAGTGTAAACTCATCTATTTAGGTTGGAAAATACTTAGATGAACTGTTGAAATCGATTACCTTATAACTACCTATATTGATACAAGTTCAAATTGCTCCTACCCCTGGATGTGATTGGAAACCAAGGTTAACACAACCCTAGTTTATCTCTCTCCATTGATTTAAGTGTTATAAAAATTAACATTACTTTACTAAAATTGATATTGGTTAACAAATATTCAGCAAAAAAAAACCCATTTCACGGAAGTTGCTGACTAATTGTCATTAAAGCGGCATTCTACTTGTTTTACACTTTATTCCCTGTGGAATTTGACCCCAACCTTTATTGGATTCTATATTTGACAACGACTACTTACACTTTTCAAAAAGGGAATTGTAGTTTGGGCGTATCAAATTTTGGCGCCGTTGTCGGGGAATACGGTTGTCAAATAAGTTTTATGTGTGTGATTTGACTGTTAGTATGATTTCCTAATTTTACTTTTATTTGTTTTTTTGTAATTGTAGGTGAATTGATTGTGCATTCCAAGTACCCATTGTTCTGGTGAACCATTATTTCCATACGATCCAGAGCTAAATAGAACATTGAGAAGGAACATGGATGCACAAATTCAAAATCAAGAACTCCTACCTAGTCGAGTACCATATGCAGATGATGAGGACCTGGGTGATGAGGAGTTGAAAGATGTTTTTGATGGGCAACATGCTGATAATGTTGCCCCAGTAAATTAAATTCAGCGACAAAGGGGTATATGATGCCAACAGCCTGCGGTGAACTTTGCTTTGGACGACGATGAGGACAACGTTGATTTAGATAGAATTTGGGCTACTGGAGCCATTATCCCACCTCCACTTACTTCTGGGACTAAGTTTAATATCACCAGCACTATGATCCAGCTGCTGAACTTGAAGGGTCTATTTGGGGGTCTGCCTGGTGACGATCTGAACTTACACTTAATGAACTTCATCAACATTTGCAGATCACTTGATAATCTAGGAGTGTCACAGAATGCAATTCGGCTGATATTGTTTTTATTGTCTCTGACTGGGGAGGGAACCTTATGATTGAATGAACTACCTCCCGCTTATATAACACACTGGAGGCAGTTGAAAGGAGCTTTCCTAGAAAGGTACTTTTTGCCTGCCAGAATGTTACAGTTACGGGATAAGATCTACAATTTCAGGCAACTACAACATAAGCCATTGCATGGACATGGATTAGGTTCAAGAAAAAGTTAACTCAATGCCCGAATCACCATCTCACTGATAAACATCTGATGCAAACATTCTATAGATCACTGAACTCTATCACAAAATCAACAATGGATTTTGCAGCTGGAGGTGCTTTTATGGTACATACTTATGCAGAGGCCACTGAAATACTTGACCAATTAACAAAAATTAGTAGAGCTTGGCATACTAGGTAGTCTGAGGTAGCAGGCAATACTTATGCAGTTGGTATGTCGGTAGAACAACATCAAGAGAAAAAGAGTGTGATCAAGATATAGCGCATATGAAGACTCAAATGGACTTGTTGATTAAACATTTGTTGTTTGGTGGGGTTGAGAAAGTGAAAGTCGTGGGGTATCATAATAGAGCAACAGATTTTGATTCTTAGAAGGAAGCGAATTACTTGAATAATAAGGGGGTTTTCGGGCCAACGGCCAAGGAAACCAAGGTCGGAACTATCAAAGAGATAATTATTATGACAAGTTTGGTTATAGAGATCGTGACCAAGGTAACTGGAAGAACAAGGGTGATCGAAGTGGTTTGTATGTACCACCGGGTAGTCATGATGGTGTTGTGAATGACTCAAGTAAGCTCTCGATGGAAGCTGTGATGGCAAAGGTATTAAAAGGTGTTGAGTCAACTGAGGCAGGTATTAAGAAGGTGAAGACTAACTTGGCTTCAATAAGTCAACTAGTTGACTCCCACTTAACTTCAATCAAGCAGTTGGAATTTAAGATGGGCCAGTTATCTGTAGCCTTTAATCACCGTAAGAGTGGCACCTTACCAAGTGATACTATACAGAATTTGAGAAATAATGGAGCTTGCTTAGCCATTACCACTAGGAGTGGTAAAGTAATACCTCAACCACATCCATTGGTTCAGACACGTGTGGAGGATGTTTTCTCCAATGATGAGATGAAAGTTGATGATTGTGATGTGAATGATATTCCTGTTGAGTCTGGTAGACAGAAAAAGGTTGATGAGCGAGAAGTTGATGCTCAAAAATCTATGAAGGAGAAGATTGATGATGTAGTGAATAGGGAGAAGGGTAAAGAGGTCACAAAAGCTCTAACACAAATTCTGAGACCCCCACTGCCGTATTCTCACCGAGCTAAGAAGAAAATAGAGGATGGAAAGTTTACCATATTCTTATCTATGTTGAAGCAGCTATAAGTGAATATTCCATTATTGGAAGCCCTCGAACATATGTTGGGTTACACCAAGTTCATGAAAGACTTGGTCACCAGGAAAAGAATCATGATTTTTGAGCTAACGGACAACATTCATCATTGCAGTGTTATCGCTTCGAGATCGTTGTTTCAGAAGAAAATGGATCCCTGCTAGCTTGTGACTAAACGGATTCATTACATAAGTTGTTAATCATGTTATGAGGTCCATGTGACGATTCAACAACTTTTTTTTAATCTCGGTATGGGCATAATATTGTGTTGTTTAAGTTGCTTAAGGACAAACAATCGTTCTAAATTGAGGGTGTTGATGTGCCAGCATATGACGGCACATTTTGCATCTTTAACTAAGGATAATTGCAAGTTTTCAAGCAACCTTTGGTGTTTTTAATGTGTTTTATGTGTGCTTTCAGGTAATAAGCCCAACCATATGAAAGAAAGGAAGTTTTGCTGAAAAAGGATTGTGACGGAGGGGTTGACGTACCGTCAGTCACCTGACGGGCATTCACATAGCCCGTCGGGCCTTATCCAGAATCCATTGTATAATGTCGTTGTGTGATGGAGATGATGACGAACTATCAGGTCCTTGGCGGATCATTAGGTCTCAAGCAGAATATGGAACAATTGAGAAGCTTGCGATGGTCCCAGTGGCGGACTGTCACCCTTTCGACGGGCCGTCAGGAGAACCATCAAGATCAATGCGGCATTCTAGTTCAAATTTTAAAACCTATTTTGTTTGGAGCCTATAAATACCCAGACTAGTGTTTAGAATAGGCATCTTATATACTTGACAATTTTTGTACGCATTATTTCTCTAGAGACTCAATTGTGTTTAGACAAAAAGAACAATATTTTTGGTTTGATTCAAAGATTGAGATTGTTGATTTCTCTTGTGTAAGGATTATACTTTATTCTATGAAAATTATCTTTTTCATTTTGATTCTTATCATGAGTGGCTAAAACCCTTTAACTAGGGTTGTGAGATCCTTGGTGAAAAATCACATCTACGGTTTATGGGTATTGAATTTGTATTGGTTTTGTGAGTATATTATGAATCCTTTTGGTTTAATGAATTTCTAATGGCTGCAAACATTGGGAAATTTCCTTAGGTTAAATTGCTTGAATAAAGATTTTAACTATAGGATAAGGGATTTGTAACAAGAGTTGGAGTTCCTAACCTCCAACTAATGATTAATGATTTAACAAGATTAGTCTATTGAGGTACAAGTTGAGTTACAAGCTTGTCACTTTAAGTTCGAGAGAATTAAAGCGTAAACTCATCTATTTAGGTTGGAAAACACTTAGATGAACTGTTGAAATCAATTACCTTATAACCACCTATATTGATACAAGTTCAGATTGCTCCTACCCCAGATGTGATTGGAAACCAAGGTGAGCACAGCCCTAGTTTATCGCTTTCCATTGGCTTAAAGGTTATAAAAATTAACGTTACTTTACTAAAAATTGATATTGGTTAACAAATATTTAGCAAAAAAATAAACTCCATTTCACAAAAGTTGCTGACTAATTGTCATTAAAGCCTCATTCTACTTGTTTTACACTTTATTCCCTGTGGGATTCGACCCCAACCGTTGTTGGATTCAATATTTGACAACTACCACTTACACTCTTCAAAAAGGGTGTTGTAGTTTGGGTGTATCACAGGCCTAAGCATGAAATCTCCCGTCAAACTACATCATAGTCGTGCAATTTAACCAAGATCTACTACATATTAAACCTAGCCTACCTGGGTGTCATGCTGCTACTACGAAATGCACCATTTCGGGGTTGCCTTGCCTTTTCTTGCTGCTCAACAGGATCTCGGTCTAACAATAACAATCAAGTAACAATTCAACCATTGCTTTATAAATTCTAGGCACATAACCTAACTTCATTGATTTTAACCCAAGTTCATGCATAAACTTATCATTCTAGGGTTTTCTAGCCTTCAATCTATTCAAAATCTCTATATTTTGGAATAGTTAGATCAATTTCTAGTCCCAAGGAAATAATCTATCAATACTAATTCAAATTCAAGGGATTTCAACATATTAATTCACTTTAAACCAGAAAATTCCATCTTGGTTAACTTTTTACCACCACCATGATCAATTCAAAGTTATTCTAAGAATTTTAGAATCAAACGAGTGTTAGATTGATGGAAAACATATCTTGAAGGAGGAAATTGATAGAAAACAGAAGAAAATGCCTCTCTAAGGTTGGGGAATGAATATTTTGAGTTCTGGAACTGAAACCCGTAAAAAAAAATAAGCTTATAAAGTACCGTCATCCAGCTATAGGGGGAAAATTCCTGTTATAGCGGCCCCGCTATAGCAGCCTGATCCCGATGTAGCGGCCTCAGCTTTTCAGCACGGACAATCTTCAGTAAAACGGTCATAATTTTTTACTCCAATATCGGATTAATAAATGGTGGTGGTGTTGGAAAGAAGACTCAGAGATCTTTAATTTGATAGGTATTGGGACCCATAACTCTCTATATTCTAGGAGGAGTGCTCGTTTGAAGTTGACCCTAGTTTAAACATAGTTTGAAACTAAATCGATAAGGACACTTTCGACTTAACTTTGTGTTTGGGGTATTATATGACCTTAATTCATAACTAATGCACTTACATACAAAGGAATTGATTCTAAAACTTATGACAGATGAGATTCGTACACCTTTACTACATATATATTTTCAGTAACGACGAAATGGGTCGTTATAGTTGTCAGATTACCACAGACCAACCACATTAGATAATTGGATAGTAGAGATAACGACAGAGGTGTTAGGGCTCAATAGTTTTTCAAAACTCTTTTTTTTATTTTTCTTTAGAAAGATCATCGAACCCGATAAGGGTGCCTACATATCTCACACGAGAGAGGAGAATCAAGTGTGCATAGTTCCTAAAATTTTGACATAAGATAACCAATCAATTTTTTTAAAACTTTAGAGGAAAAGAAACTCTAAAGACACAAAAGAATGATTTTGTTTTGAATTTTTATCAAAAGAAATTTAAGAAAATCTCTTTTGGATTTTCAATTTTGAATTTCATACGAAAATGAAATTTAATATTACCAAAGGAAAATCTTTTTATAATTTTATAATAAAGAAGAACGTGAAACAATTAATCTTAAGGTAGAGTAAAAATATTCTTCTTTTTTTATTTTGAAGAAGAAATAATAAATATTTTTGATTTTTTTTTTAAAAGAGGAAATGAGCTCTTTTTTATATATTTTTTTAATCTATCTATATTTTATTTACTAAATAGCAAGAAAGTCTTGCCTAAAAAATTGCCAAGTGGCAACTTATGACGATGCCATTTGTTAGTTTTAGGACAAATTAGTTAAAGTTAGGTTTTAATTAGTTAGAAGTTGGTTTTTAACAGCTTTTTAAAAACTTCAATTTTAGTAGTTACTTTGATTTTTACAATTTTTAATAGTTAAGTTCAAGAAAATAGCTAAAACACCAGAAAAATTAGGAGCTTTAAAAACTTCTACAAAATAACCCAAAAAAATCCGTAAATTTCAATTCATTTAAATTAAAACAAATAAAAAGAAAAGTTAATTCAATTATATAACTATATAATTCTGTAATAAAAAAATTTACAATTTTTATTTATAACAATATAACTGATTTTAAATGTGAATTATTCAAATACACCGTTTTTTTTTTAAATCACTTTAAGCTTTAAAAAAAAATTGATTTGATCCGTTTCTTGACTTTTTTCTTTCAATTTGAAATTGCAAACATATGTTTTTTGGACTATATTTTTTCAGTTTGAAAATTCACTAGAATTTTTAATAAATAAAATAAATAAATTTGTAGTAAACATTGTAATTACTAATTTGTTTTAAAAGATTAGAAAAAATTAGAATTAATAGTAAAACTAACCTAAATAAAACCACCCCATCCCACATTCCCCACGTCCACTCACCCCATAAATATTTTCCTTCTTTATAGCAAAAAAGATGAACATTGTTTACATTAATTTGAATTTTGAATTCAATTGATAAGTAACTGATTTTATCTCTAGAAAATAGTTAAATTCATAACTCACGTATTTGAAAAACGAAAAGAACTACTCTTAACTTCATTACCCATATCTTCTTAAAAAGTTAAAAACTATTTGTCTTATCAACTTCATATATGTATTTTGATTTTGCAAGCATAATTTATGGTGAAAGTTTGCACTACACCATAATCAAAGGCACCACACCTTCAAATACGCTACTATCATGCCTGATTTGATCATCAATTATTTATTTTTGTTTTCTCCTTTTATTGTTGAACAGGGAAAGAAGATCAAGAAATACTTTTGGGTTCTTCCAATTGCTCCATTGATTTCGGGTGTCCTCTCCATTTTTTTGTGTTTATCATTCATGATGAAAAACATGGTGTTTAAATTGTGAGTTTTTGATACACTAAATTTTCATGGTTCTTGAAATTTGAAATTTGAATTTTAGTTGTTAGTTTTTCTTACTGACTTAATTTGCAACCAATTTGTGTAGATATTTCAAGTCTTGGGTTGAATACTACTGCAAATGACATATGCAGCCATATTCTTCAATTTCTTTATCCACAATCACAGAAAGATCATTTTGTTATCCAATTTCAGATCTGTGGTTGAGTTTTCGCATAACATTGGTGCCGTTTTAATATATTCTCCAATCTTACCATCTGGGTGAGCTTGACTTTTTGTAATTTCGTTTAATTTTATCTATATATTCATTTTCTATAGTACAAATAACACATGATACATATTGCTTCTATAAAGACATTGTTCAACATGCTGCATATGGAATTTCATGATATATGTGCAGTGTTCAGAGCGTACAAGTTACATGATTTGATACTTCAGATATAAAAGACAATGAGAAGATCCTAGATAAGGGAGATTGAACGTCAAATTCAAGTTTATAGCATATAAGATTGACAGAATAATGGTCAGAAAAAAAAAAACTTCTTACGAGGCAAAAGCAGTTCTTTTCGACTCATTTTGCCTTCTTAAAGATTGCAATTTTTTTCCATTGGCAAATTTTATGATGGAATAAGTGACTTAGTAACCAAGCCTTAATTTTTTTGCCAATGATTTTCTATGTTTTAAAATGAAAAGGAGAGGCTTAGAGACACTGTTTTCTATCTAAAGAGTAGTCAAACTCATACTATTATGATTGTTAATTTATTGAACAGTGAAAAGTAGAGAAGTTTTGACCAAAATAAGTCATAATTTAAATTAATTCACCAAAGTAATATATTTTTTGAAAACTTTACAAAACTAGTATAAACGTTGTTGACAGTAACGTATTAGGTTTTAAAAAAATTAACGGACCAAAAGGAACAGCAGGCGGTGTTTAAGTAGGAATCGTTACTGACAGTAACGTTTTTGGCTTAAAACGTTACCAACAGTAACTAGACTCTCTAACTCCACCACATCAGACTCTGCAACTCTACCAAATCAACTCTGCAGAGTCTGATGTGGCAGAGTTGCAGAATCTCATTACTGTTGGTAATGTTTTAAGCCAAAAACGTTACTGTCAGAAATGATTCCTACTTTAATATCGTTTGTTGTTCCTTTTGATCAGTTAATTTTCTTAAAACCTAATACGTTACTGTCAACAACGTTTATACTAATTTTGTAAAATTTCCAAAAAACATATTACTTTGGTGAATTGATTTTAAAAATGGCTTATTTTGGTCAAAAATTCAAAAATAGATTTTAATTCATATACAAAAGTGTCCTGGAATTTAGACAACTTTAATTTCTTATGGTGCCACTGATGAATGAAGAGGATAAAATATTCATAATTTCATGTCTCATAAAGAAGGAAATATGATATACCCATTATATCTTGACGGTTGTTTTTAATGCTCAATTATTGGATAGATTATTTAATCTGTGGTTTTTCAACTTTGTGCAGGAGGATTCCAAATTCAATCAAACCATAAGAATCCTAAAATCAGGCTGAAAAGATGTTTGTTGCCTGCAAAAATGAAACACGATGTGAGGGATGAGATCGATGTACAAGTCAAGATTATTAAAAACCCGTCAATAAGAGTATTGATCTTCTCCTGCACCACAGTCCAAAATTTTTATAGATGGTATGAAAATGATTGCTCAAGATAAGATGCAAAGGAAAAAAGAGTGATGATCCGAAGCAGATGCAAGAACCATTTGTTAGGACAATACAATATTTTTATTTTTCCTTTCATGTTACGTCCTTAATTACTCAAAGTATATCAAAGTAACATTATTTTCATGCCAAGTGTGTGTGAAGGTAATGTTGATGGATTGGACAAAAATATACGAAAGTTGTACACATTGCAAAATTTTGAAAATCAAAATGTTTCATCTTTTAAAGTTTTAAATTTCTTGAAGGATTTTTTTATCATATACATTTGGTTTGTTTAGGACTTGATATATACAATATAGGTTGCTTAAAAATTTGCTCCTAAATCATAGACACACACTAATCATATTTTTTTTATTTTATTTTATAAAGCTTACGACTAATTTAATTCAACTTTACACATACTTCATTTAAAACATACAATGTATAACACACATAGTTTTAAGGTTTTAAATCATAAGCTCACGCTAATCATATTTATTCCATTTGTCAAATCTTACGTTTAACTTAATTCAAATTTACATATCCTTCATTTTAAACATACAATATATAACTGCACGTCCCTTGCTCCCATCTCCCCACTAACTCACAAACACTAACAAAAAAATTAGCAGAAACATCTTTTTAAAAAAATTAAAATAAACATAAATAATAAACATAGGTAACTCACATGGTGAAAATATTAGTAATTTTTCTTTAACCAGCCATAGAAATTTGTTATTTTATTTTTAAACAAAAAATTCACATCACTAATATAAAATATTATAAATTAACTTACTAACGATAAATAATATAATAAACATAAATGAAAATTTGTGGTAACTCTCATGGTGGGAATATTATAGTCTTTTTAGTATTTTTAAAATAATTTTTTTAATTCTAATTTAATTTTTTACAGTAGGGAAGTTATCAACTCCAAATATAACTCCCTTACAACCCACTTTCACGTTCTCCACCAAAAACTATGCCAGTTTTATCAGATTCACTTTAAATTGATTTTAAATACACTTATCTTTTTTAACAAACAGAAGTTTATTTTAAGACTTTAACCCTATTATTTATATTTATAAATCCTTTAATTAATCGTCAATTTGCATATATATTTTTTATCTTAACACTGTCATTTTCTCAACATACTATACTCAACTGCTTAACCATTCAAATCGAATTCGAATCCACGATTAACCTACCCACATTCTTAGAATTTGAATTTAAATTAATTAAATATTTATATTTTTGCAAAATACTTAAATGCCATATTAAAGTTTTTCAACTTAAAAATCAACAATCATATAATTATTTTCTGTTTAAAAATGTAACAGCTTAAAAATAAATAATAATTATTTTTTTGAATTCAAAGAGGTTACAACTTCTAATTGCACATAGCTAACACAGCAGATACGTAAGAGGGAATAGTTTATATATATTGATACCAAGTGATTAAAATTTATACGGATGCTATCTTTGTTGGTTTGCTACAGGAATTTTTTCATCTTTGAATTATCCGGAAGTAGTGGCCGCATCAGCTTTACGGTGCTAATAAACCAAGCAACAGAAATAAAAATGGATGTGAAAGTACATGGTTAACCAATATAAGAATTTGAGAATCAGATATGAATTCATATGATATAAATATGTAAGACGTATATAGTGGTGGAAATTGAAATTAAACTTTGTTGGATGTGCATTATTAATTGATCAGTTAGTTGTTCTAAGAAAATTCCTTTGATTAGACGGTAATGCGTATTTTCTTTGATGGGTGAATGTGGTGGCTAGCTAGACGAAGTAGAAACGCCATACAAGGTGGATCATGAATATGATTATTTATTCAGGATTTCTTTAATTGAAGATTCAGGAGTCGAAAATTACTCCAATATTCTCTTGAGATTTATGTTAAACACCATTGGCTAATTTTCCTGTGATTTGTTGATTCACATCAATAAAAGCTGTTGTGTGCCGCATACATGGCATGAATCCCGAGTTTTTCTCTTACCAATAGGCATCAATCCAAGTTACTGAGGGACAACACTAGGAGTTCCCCTCTGGACCTGAAAGAAGAGAAGGTTCGCGATCCTACACGGATTCCAATTTGATTCATTATCTTCTTCTTTGTCAGCGACTACTACTCGAGACCTACCCTTGTGCGAGTGACTAACGGGGGGAAGTGATGGCTCAGAGAGGGATGGCGCAGTGCAGACTTGGTTAATCACGTAATCGTTGTGGAGTGTTGTAAGTGCACAAACTTAGCCAAATTAGCGAGTGTGAGAACAAAAATTCGAGCATTCACTTGGAATTTGCTACTAGGATCTGTCAAGTTAGTTTTCAATTCTCCAAGTGCCATGCATTTTTGAGACTTATACTCAACCGTAAACAATAAAAAAAAAATATTTGATTGTATATGTGCAAATTACATTTCTCGCAAACATGGCCTAAATTTTAGAGATCATGACATTTTTATGGGTATCATCAACAATTGATTTTATTATAAGACAATTTATGATGTTGCTATCGATCTATTATGCACCTCTACATCTAGCATTGGGTAGACCTCATACAATAATTGTCCTAGCTCTACCATATCTTTTGTTTCATTTCCTCTGAAACAATCACAAACACTTTTTTGATTACGGTTCTACTACTAGATATTCAATGCGTAATCTCATGTCATTTTTATGATTGCAAATGACAGGTGTTGGCCATCCTCAAACTTGAAGGTCTTTATTTTTGCTTAACACACATAAATTTCCTACAAAGTTAATTGTTCTTATGAGGCGTTTTCTCCTGTAAGGCCTTTATTTTTAATTATTTCTAAACTTTTTTATAGGGTACTCAAGGAAAATCTTGAAATTCATGAGTACGGTAATATCTTCTTAGATTTATTTGAGAAGGTAATAAGTATTATTCAATGATTAGAGAATGCTAAATTTGTTGTACAAAGAAAATGAAAGTGTATCCCCTTCTAAACTTGATAGGACTTATTGAGACCCCCAGAAAAAAAGTATTTCACTTTCTGTAAAATGAAAAACTTAAAGTTAAATCATTTTTATGATATATATATATGTATATATATGTATGTATATGTATGTAGGTATGTAGGTATATATGTATGTATGTATGTATTTACACTGTAAAATAGTTATAAGATTTTTCAATGTCTATCAGTTTCGTAAGTTATTTATTTATGTTATGTAAATTATGAGAATAATTTTTTTAAAACTTAAACCTACAGATGACTATTACTACAAAATTTAAGACATACTGCAAGTTGAAGGAGTGCTAAAAGCACAAAATCATACTCACATGAAGTTGCACAATACAAAAAAGAAAACATAACTTAGAGGCTCAAGGATAGTGTCCATATTATCTCAAGCAGTCTGATTAGAACTAAACTACAAAATACTATCCATTGATATATCGAATTCACACTACAACATTTTAGGCTTTTAGCCACCCCAATAAAATGTGGCCTAAACTATAAAAAAATATTGTCTTTGATAAAGGCCACACTTTTTGACTTTAGACAACGCTTTTGTAGGGGTGGCCTAAAGAGGCATAACCTTTGACATTAGGCCACGCTTTTCAAGTGTTGTCATATCAGCTACGCTACGCTTCAAAAGCGTGGCCCATGAGGTATAATGGCTACGCTTATATTATTTCATATGGCAACACTTTCCATTACCTTAAACTACATTTTTTAAGTGTGGACTTTTCTACTTTAGACCACACTTGCAAAGCGTGATTATTGCTACCTCCTCTGATGCAACATTTTCTAAGTGTTGCCTTTGCTAATATACATGCCACAATTTATATGCCTATGGCCATGCTTTTGAAGTGTGGCAATGCTAAGTAGGCTATAGAATATTATTTTAAAATAATTTAAATTCACATATATTCAATAATCATATGATGTATTTTTACCCCTATTTAAATGATCTCAAGCATTAAATTAGGTAATAAGTAACTCAAAATAACACTTCAAATGTATAGATTTACAATAAATTTTAAAAAAAAATATCTTGTATACTATACATATGAAGCAATATTTCCAGATATGCACTAGCACTGAATTACACAAAACCAAATATAAATTCAAATATTACAATTATTCAGAATAGTCTTCATCATTCTCTTCAATAGATTAATGACCTGTGACCACCATTTCAAATTGATTCATTCACATTTTCCTGCACATGCAAAACTAAATTAATTTTATACAGGTGCTAACTGTACTAGGCGTTAGATGAAATCAAGGAAAAGAATAACACGACAATTTTATTATAAAAGTTTCAGTACATACCACATCAGATCAAACACAAGATCTACAATTTCTACCATGTACCTGAGGAGCATTAGCTACCACGAACAATATCAAAGAATGAAATAAATATTCCTTCCATGAAAAGCAGCGAATGTCTTATAAGAGTACAAAGCAGGGTTATAGTTCGAAAAGAGCTCAAAATTTATTACTGTGTGCGGGCAACAGAGAACCAAGAGATCCAACAATGTTTATATAGTAATGCTTTGTTGATAATTACAAGTTAAACAAAGTAGGAATAATGAGATTTTTCCCTGCAAATGAACCATTAAGTTATTTACAAACAGAATGACCAAATGAAGCAGCATTTTACGAATTTCATCATATTCCCTTCATTAAATCGTAAAATGCACCACGTGATAAGAGAGCATACTTCCATAACATGTACTCCTATAAAGTAAATTATTTATGCAATGATAGAGAATAAGGAGTTAAAAAAAAAAGATGTTAAAGCAATTGTCGTGTAAAATAAATGTAATAAAGATAAGATATTGATCCAAATGCTATAGCACTGAATATTGATGCTTACATTTCATAATGTGAAACTGATTCTATACCTCAACTACGAACCTCATCAGGACTCTTAAAAAGTAGATGAGTATGCATTGGGATCTAGTCTTTTCTTCCTTTTGTTGTCGGCCTTGTAATTCACACGCTTATGTGCCACAATATGAAAAGTAAAACTGATATCCACATGTAAAATAAAGATATTCCTTATTAAAATATTATAAAAACTGCACAGTGCACAACTTTTCCTTGCCATCTGGTTTAGATCAATTTAGGCAGGGATGTTGAGAGTACCTGAGGTAAGACCATTAAAGTGGACGGAAGAAAATATTCGAAACCAGTTTCATGTATGGTTGTCATTTGTGTACTTACTGGTTCAAAATATCTTCAAAACTTAAATGTAGGCAAATACATGAGCCAAATTGAGTAATCTTTGTCCACATCAAAATATTGTATCCATTCTTTACTCATCCAACTTCCTCTTATTACTTTATCATAATACAGGAACAGTTCATATGCACTGCAGACCTTAGCACAAGTACAATTCAAGTATACATTAAAAGTGAAAAGGTTTGAATTGGTTGGGTGTCAACAAGAAAAAATTTAGGTTCTTTTCAGAGAAAACTCAATCAAAACTTTTTGTGTAAATCTGTCAGTTATCAAATAACATCAGCTCTAAGTTTAATGCACAAAGAAAGATGCACTTTCACTGCACTCCGTGGCATAGCAAATTCAACAGTTTGAAGGTAAGTTCAATTCACATACTGCACTCAAACAGATTGAACTCACCGGAAGCTAGAACCAAGCAACAAGTGTACTTTGTCTATTATATTCCTTTACCTCTTAGAAATCGATAATTCTCTTGCAATCTAGATGATATCAGATGCTACAGAGAAGAAGGATAATGTTTGAACAAAATAGGCATAAGGAAAAAGGTGTGAGGGGAGAGAAACGGATGGAGATCCAGATCAGTGAAGACAAAGAGGATAGATGAGAGGGATAAAAGTGGCAAACTTAGTTGCAGGTTAAAAGACACGTAAGATAAGCACATCTCAAAAGAGAAAAATACCCTTAATTCGAATTGTATTACCATGAAAAAGACATGTCTAAATGTACAACAACAACATACCCAGTGGTGTGTTATCTCATTCTGTTGTTTGTTTTTATACTTTTATATTTTTATGTTTGTTATACTGTTATTTGTCCTGAACCTAGGGTCTATCGAAAATAACCTCTCTACTTCTCCTGAGGTAGTGGTATGGACTGCGTACACTTTACCCTCCTCAGACCCCACTTTGTGGGAATACACTGTGTATGTTGGTGGTGGTGGTGGTGTGAATATACTGGAGCACACTTTCAGGAACATGTCATAAAGAAGAAAATAAAATCAATTTTCTGTAGATATTGCCAATGTCTTGAATGAAAATCGTCCATTAACAATATCAGCTACTAAAGAAATTGAGAAGTAGAACAGAAGATTTTCATACGAATGTAAGACCAAAAATCTAGAGTTAAAGAACTGAAAAGTCAACGTTGTATAACCTCACATGTCTACAGATGAACTATCAAATAGCACTGTATGAAATCTGACCAGATTTTTGGTGAAAAGGCAGCCAATTGCTACTAGGCAGAAGCTACTGAGTGGGAAGTGACTTGTATCTAAAGGCAAATACCACGAAATAGGTGACTCCTCAGTGAGATTCTTATCCCAACAACCTTCATATCTACAAGTAGAATTTACTAATCAAATGACAAAGAGCAGTAAAATGTTTGATAATAATATTATAAGAAAGTGACCTTTAACTAACTTCAAAACCAGCCTTCTTCACTTCTTGAGGCACATTATCGTTAATTTAACTTTAGGTAAATCATTTCCAAGCTCAATTTCTGCTTATGGCCAACGTACAACTAACATAATCTGACAATCCAGTGAATCCACACAAGTGCACATTCCAATAAATTGATAAATGACTTCAACACTTCTAGATGGATGTATCTTGATCCTTTTGTGCTCTTTTTCATAGGGATTGTACCAATTGGCCGAATCGATCGCCACTCATAAATAGCAAAACTTAACCACGGTTCATCACCCTTTAGATCCTTTTTATAGCATCCAACTTAACAAAAATTAGATGTATATTAAAACCAGCAAACAATTAATCCAAGTCAAAATTGAACACATAATAATATACACACACTAGATATGGTGCATGGTAGGTAGCATCTTTTTTGTACACTGCATCAAAGCTATTGTCAGGGAATGATATTTTCATGATATCACCCTGAATAAACACCACAGGACTATCAAGCACTGAATAGGAAGTTCAGAGAAGATCGACTCCTACAATATTTCTACCTTTATAAAGCTGAAACTATGATCCAATCTTTCTTTGCGGCTCAATACCTGTAGGGCAAAGGGTATTAGACAACTCGAGAATTGGTACTTCAATAATAAGGCAATTACAAAACTTAGTTAGAGGTGCCAATCAACAAAGGCACAATAGAAAGTTTCCAAGCAGTTTTTTTTAAAAAAAACTGAAGCAGTTAACTTTTCAATAAGACATATCTAACTCAATTTATGTTCTCAAACTGAATGCTTCCATTCATTTATCAATAGATGAATGTAAGAACAATAGACGAAAAAAGAAAGCACACTGAACTTCCAAAAGGAAGGTTAATAGAACAAAGGAAAGGTGAATAAGCCAAGCAACCCAATGTAAACTCAATACATAAAGCACCACTGATAATAATGAGTTAAACATATTCATCTAAATCCAGAGTCATACCCAAATATATCAACATTCTAAAGCATTATATTATTTTCATAAGGAGCACCACTGATACCGGCAAGAGGATCCTCACCGACTTTGACATCCTCACTAACTAATACACAAATTATAATCCAACAAGTTTCTAAATTCGACGCAAAATTAGAAGTTTCTACGAAATCGAACAGAGTCAAAATCAGTAAATCAATAAAATCCTAGATCCCCATATAAATCAGAATTAAAATTGCTTATTTTCTTGTTCTTCTATGGATGTGTTATGATATATTTTTTGTTAAAAATCCAAGGAAGTTTAACTCCATTGTCAAATTCTCCAACTACATATGTACAAAGAATGATTTCCCTCTTTCTTTCACACATTCAGGATTTTTTTAAAACTGAGAAGATGTCAAACAAAACGCTATTCCAAAATCGATCAATAAGGCTTTGGTGAAGCGAGATTTCAATAGAAATGCTAAAGAGAGATTTGAAATGATGTGCGGATGTTTACAAAAACAACAACATACCTTTTGTACTACCATCAGGTGAGGTCTTGAGAGGGTAGTGTATGCAGGCAGACCTTACCCTACCTTATGGAGGCAGAGAGGTTGTTTCCAAAAGACCCTCGGCTCAAGAAACTCATAACAAATCAATTTTTAAAAATAGCATACAGACGGAAAAGCAGACATAGCAAATAATAACGAAATCATTAAAATATTCAGTAATCAACTAGCAAAAGAAAAGGATTGGTTTAAACAATTACCCACATTATATCTACGAACTTAACTCTTAGCTTAAATGGTGGTCTTTCCTCTGTAGCAACTACATCTGCAGCTTCAGTAACCTCAGTTTTATTTTCTCTTTCTCTGGAGACTCTGTCTCAGCAGCTTAGGGTTCCCCTTGAAAATCAGCTTTAGCTCTACCAACAAAAGAACGACTTTACCACTTTGAACGTAGGAACCCAGCAGCAAAAACACCTATACATCCATCAGAGAAGGTCTTCTACACAGGCAAAAAATGCCAGCTTTTGGAATTTTGTGGGGTTTTAGGGAACCACAAATAACGCCAGAGGCAGTATAATAAAACCCATTTTGCATATGAGGAGTAAGAAAATATAGGGTTCTTTTTCATTAAAGTTAAGAAATGGAAGAAGCAAAAGTCATGGAAATCGAGTGCAAAATAGCGTTTTCTTATCTGGGTATTCACGAGTTGAATGTGCCGATGGTAGTGAAGGGGAAAACCTAATTTTCTTGTGCCCATGGAGATTTTAGAGAGGCAAAAATATTTTTCATTTTGAAAGAGAGGGAAAATTATCATTAAAAGCGCGCACTAGCGAGCTTATAATTTCGTAAAAATTTTATTGACAATTCTTACGGCATAGTTATAAAGCATTGCTTTTAAGATCATAAAAAAAGCACACTTACAAATGTAGCTATATAAATGAATAAGTGTTACCATTTGTTTTATGATTTGGAAATACTTATATAGCATAGTCTTTGTTATCAATGGTTATATTTTGTAAGTGTGCCTTCATATTTTGTAGCCAAAAGCTCTGATTATAGGCCACACTTTAAAAATATTCTCCTAAATATTTTTGATTATATTTTTTAAGTGTGGCTCAGAATTAGTGTGACCATAGGGCAAATTTGTTGTAGTGACATATCAACTATTTTTTAATGCTTTGTTAGTGAATTATGGTGGTTTAGAAAAAAAAAAAATCCAAAATGTATGTTCTCATTAATTGGGAGTTTAGTACTTCTCATAGTAAAGGTTACAGTACTCTACATTAAACCTTTTGTGGTAATGAAAACAATCAAAAATTTAATGTTAAATTTAGACAATATAATTTGATAATTTCTTTATGAAATGTTTTCCTTACAGAGAGAGAACTCACTCACTTATGAGGTTTAGCGTTAGCTTTTGATATTTGTTTCGTAACGTCTTTAAGGTACACCTACATACTAGATAAAAATTTTAAATTCATTGAAGATGTTGGATATTTCATAGACTTTATTTGTGATAGTATATAAGTAACTCAAGCATTTATTTTATATTAATGCAGGACTAATGGCTTTAAATAAGACAACATTCATGTAATTTCTATGTCAACAGTAAAATTGTTTGATGTAATAGCACATTGTTAATGTTAAGTTTCTTCTTCTTTGTTATTATGCACTAACCATTTTTACAATGTGACAATATTCTGCTCGATTCTAAAAATTTTCTTTTAAATTTCATAACTTAGATGCAGGTTAGCAAGTAAATCATTTAGGGTAAACTAATGATTCTCAAATGCATGAGTTTGAAGGAAAAGATAGAGTGATGTTTGAAATTTTATATGTGCTAATTACATTAGGTTGCCCTTGAAAATTATTTACTCAAACAAATAATATATTTATATATATGCTTATATATTTGATGTCATCTAAGATATATCTGATTTTTACATTCATATGTTAAATTTGAATTATGAAGTACGCTATAGGTATATTAATTATTTTCAAACGTTTATTAAAAGAAGAGTAGCGGTAAAGAATATTCCAGATTAGGAATGACGAGCTAATAAATTAAATAGCAAATTTATGATAATTTTTAGGAAAGTATGGAATAATAATGAATTTGAATTGACATGTAGTTTCTTTGAATCCAGTGTTGTTAATTTTGAATTATATTAGGCAAAGCATTTATTTTATTTTAATTGAAGATTTTTTTTTCTAAAAATAAATATTGATAAATATCATCACTATATGATTATTGTTATGTAATGTGACATGTGTCTAGCCACGTGGCTAAGACTAATGAAAAGTATGAACCTTGTCATTAGCCACCGTTTGTGCCATATGCCATCAATATAAGTCTTAGACTTATAGTATTTGATATATTAGTTTAAGAGAAGAATGATGAATACATATTCCTATTTTCATTCTGTTCTAAGTGATAATTCTTGATTTATTATATATTAGTTTTATAACACGTTATCAGCACGAGACTCTGCCATCTCGAGCAAACACTTTCAAAGGTAAGAACTTCTTTAAAATAATGTCAAATTTATCTAAACGTGAATTTGTTGCCCTGGATATATCGGACAAAACCTACTTATCTTGGGCACTTGATGCTGAAATCCACTTGGATACGATGGGTCTAGCAAACACCATCAAAGATACAAACCAGGCATCGAATCAAGACCGTGCCAAGGCCATGATATTTCTCCGTCATCACCTTGATGAGGGCTTGAAAATGGAATATCTCACTGTCAAGAATCCACTTATACTGTGGAATAATTTAAAAGAGAGATATGACCACCTGAAGATGGTCGTTCTTCCTCAGGCACGTTATGAATGGACCCATCTGAGATTACAAGATTTTAAAGATATAACTGCGTATAATTCTGCCATGTCTAGAATTAAATCACAGTTAAATTTATGCGGAGAGAACATCATAGATCATGATATGCTAGAGAAAACATTCTCCACCTTCCCTGCCTCGAGTATGCTCCTGCAGCAGCAATACCCAGAAATGGGATTCAAAAAGTATTCTGAATTGATTTCACATCTTCTTGTTGCTGAACAACACAATGATCTTTTGATGAAAAATCATGAAAGTTGACCTACTGGTACTGCTCCATTTCCCGAAGTAAATGCTGCAAATTTTCACCAATTTAGGCATGAAAGAGGTCCTGGCCCCAGTCGTTGTCATGGCCGTGGTCGAGGAAGAAATTTTAATCATGGTAATCGTCTTGCACTAAACCCTCAGCACCAGCAGTGTAAAAAGAAGGGTGAAAAGCCTGAAGCGGTGCAAAGGAAAAATACAGAAACTAGATGCTATCGGTGTGGAGGAAAAGGGCACTGGTCACGTACCTGTCGTACGCCAAGGCACCTGGTTAATCTTTATCAGGCATCTCTCAAGAAGGTGGATAATACTGCAGAAGAAAACTTTATCTCTGAAAATAATGTTGAGCCTATGCAGTTAGACGTTGCAGATTTTTTTGAATTCCCTGAAGGAAATGTAAATCACCTTATCGGTGATGGATCTGCAATAGTCTAAGTATTTTTACTTTTTGTTAGTAGTGTTTCTCTAATCCTGTAAATAAATAAAGTTTGTGTAAAGACGTTGTTTGCTAGTAATACTATAATGTTTACTTTGTTTATATTTTCATCTTGAAGAATATATGGATACTTCTCAAATTTTATTTGGATCAATGTTCGATCGTGAGGATATTTGTGTAATCGATAGTGGAACAACGCACGCCATATTTAAAGATAAGAAATACTTTTCTCAGTTGCTTAGAAGAAAAGCAAATGTTACAACAATTTCTGGTAATTCAAAATTGATTGAAGGCTCCGGAAGAGCTACTATATTTCTGCCTAAGGGGACGAAACTCGTTACAGAAGATGCTTTATTCTCTTCTAAATCCCCGAGAAACTTATTAAGTTTTAAAGATATCCGCCAAAATAGATATCATGTTGAGACAATGAATGAAATGAATGTTGAATATCTTGGCATTACCAAGAATGTCTCAGGCCAGAAAAATGTGTTGGAGAAATTGCCAACTTTGTCTTCTGGCCTATATTATGCAGAAATTAGTACAGTTGAAGCACACTCTATCGTAAACCAGAAGTTTACTGATTTGAATACTTTTGTGCTTTGGCATGACTGAATAGGTCACCCTAGATCAATAATGATGAGACGAATCATTGAAAATTCGAATGGGCATCCGCTGAAGAACCTGAAGATTCTTGCAAGTAATGAATTTTCGTGTGCTGCTTGTTATCAAGGCAAATTGATAACTAAGCCATCGCCACTGAAGGTTGGCATCGAATCCCCTCTTTTTCTAGAACGGATACATGGGGATATATGTGGACCTATTCACCCATCTAGCGGGTCATTTAGATACTTTATGGTCCTAATAGACTCATCTTCAAGATGGTCTCATGTGTGCCTCTTATCATCTCGCAACCTGGCATTTGCAAAATTATTGGCACAGATAATACGATTAAGGGCACAATTCCCAGATTATCCTATTAAGGCTATTCGCTTCGATAATGCTGGAGAATTTACATCCCAAGCTTTTGATAATTATTGTATATCAGTTGGGATAAGAGTTGAACATCCTGTCGCTTATGTTCATACTCAAAATGGCCTTGCTGAGTCATTTATTAAGCGCCTAAAATTGATAGCAAGACCACTACTTATGAAAACGAAATTGCCCACTACTATTTGGGGTCATGCTATCTTACATGCAGCATCACTTGTTGGTCTCAGACCGACTCATTATCATAAATACTCTCCGTCACAATTAGTCTTAGGTCATGAACCAAATATTGCTCATCTACGAATTTTTGGTTGCTCTGTATACGTGCCGGTAGCACCACTACAGCGCACTAAGATGGGCCCCCAGAGAAGGTTAGGAATATATGTTGGGTTTGAGTCACCCTCCATAATTCTCTATCTTGATCCATTGACGGGAGATTTATTTACTGCTCGATTTGCAGATTGTCGATTTGATGAAACAAATTTTCAGCAATTAGGGGTAGAGAAACAGGAACTCAAAAGAGAAATTGCATGGAAAGTTTCATCATTATCTCATTTTGATCCACGTACCCCAATATGTGAACATGAGGTCCAGAAGATCATTCACTTACAGAAAATAGCAAATCCAATGCCAGATGCATTTACTGATTTGAAAAGGATAACTAAGTCACATATCCCTGAAGTGAATGTGCCTGTCCGAATTGATGTCCCAAAAGGACCATCCACCAGTGTCATAGCTTCTGAATCCCAAACACGCCTGAAGCGTGGTAGACCATTGGGTTCAAAGGATAAAAATCCCAGAAAAAGAAGCACAAAAAATGATAAAAGTAACACTATAGAAGAATCTCATGAAGAGACCCGAGATCTGATTAATACTGATATTCCTGAAGAAATCAGTGAACCCGAGATTCAAGTGAATGAAGAACTTTCAATGAGTTCTACCGGTAATGAGATTAATTTAGATCGATCGAAAATTATGATGGATAATGTTTTTGCATATAATGTCGTACTTAACATTATGCAAGACAGTGAGGATCTTGAACCTCTATCTGTCGAAGAATGTCGATGAAGAAATGATTGGCCAAAATGGCAAAAGGCAATTCAATTAGAATTGAACTCACTTGCTAAACGTGAGGTTTTTGGACCTGTAGTCCAAACTCTTGAAGGTGTAAAACCAGTTGGCCATAAATGGGTCTTTGTGCGTAAAAGAAATGAGAGAAATGAAATTATAAGATACAAGACACGCCTTGTTGCACAAGGATTCTCTCAAAGACCAGGAGTCGACTACAAAGAAACATATTCACCCGTTATGGATGCAATAACATTTCGATATCTCATCGGTTTAGCTGTACATGAAAACCTTGAAATACATCTAATGGATGTGGTTACAGCTTATCTATATGGTTCACTTGATAATGAAATTTATATGAGGATCCCAGAAGGATTAAAAATGCCTGAAGCATATAGTTCAAAGTCTCGGGACATGTGTTCAATCAGATTACAAAGATCGTTATATGGTCTAAAACAATCAGGGCGTATGTGGTATAATCGCCTTAGTGAGTACTTGATAAATGAAGGTTATATAAATGATGTCATTTGCCCTTGTATTTTTATTAAGAAAACAGCATCAGAGTTTGTTATACTCGCTGTTTATGTTGATGACATAAATCTCATTGGAACTCCAGAAGAAGTCCAAAAGGCAATTGAATATCTAAAGAAAGAATTTGAGATGAAAGATCTTGGAAAGACAAAACTTTGTCTTGGTCTGCAAATTGAGCGTTTAGCAGATGGGGTCTTCATCCATCAATCTGCCTATACTGAAAAGGTTTTGAAACGATTTTACATGGACAAAGCACATCCATTAAGTACTCCAATGATTGTTCGATCACTTGAAGTGAGTAAAGACCCGTTCCGACCTCCAGAAGAGAATGAAGAGATTCTTGGTCCCAAAGTACCATATCTTAGTGCTATTGGTGCACTTATGTATCTTGCTAACGCTACAAGGCCTAATATAGCATTTTCTGTTAATTTACTAGCAAGGTATAGTTCTTCCCCTACATGTAGACATTGGAACGAAATCAAGCATATATTGTGATATCTAAAGGGGACTATTGATATGAGTCTGTTTTATACTAACAAAGATAGTACAGATCTTTTTGGTCATGCAGATGCAGGTTATTTATCTGACCCGCATAAAGCTCGATCGCAAACAGGCTATGTGTTTACTTACGGAGGTACTGCCATATCATGGCGATCTTCAAAGCAGTCTATTATTGCTACTTCTTCAAATCATGCTGAGATAATAGCTATTCATGAAGCAAGTAGAGAATGTATATGGTTGAGATCGGTGATACATTACATCAAAGAGAGATGTGGACTAAAATGTGATATCAAGGTACCCACAATTCTATTTGAAGACAATGCTGCATGCATAGCTCAATTAAAAGGAGGTGATAGAACAAAACACATCTCGCCAAAGCTATTCTTCACACACGATCTCCAGAAGAATGGTGATATTGATGTACAACAAATCCGTTCAAGTGATAATCCGGCAGATTTGTTCACTAAATCTTTACCAACTTCAACTCTTGAGAAGATGGTACACAAGATTGGAATGCGAAGACTGAGCCATTTGAATCAGGGTCTTCATCAGGGGGAGTAAGAATACGCGTTGTACTCTTTTTTCCTTAACCAAGGTTTTATCCCACTGGGTTTTCCTGGTAAAGTTTTTAATGAGGCAGCACTCAAATGCGTATCCAGTAGATTTTCTTTTACGTGGCTATCCAAGGGGGAGTGTTATGTAATGTGACATGTGTCTAGCCACGTGGCTAAGACTAATGACAAGTATGAACCTTGTCATTAGCCACCGTTTGTGCCATATGCCATCAATATAAGTCTTAGACTTATAGTATTTGATATATTAGTTTAAGAGAAGAATAATGAATACATATTCCTATTTTCATTCTGTTGTAAGTGATAATTCTTGATTTATTATATATTAGTTTTATAACAATTATGGTACTTTTGTCTTATTCGATAGCTATCCAATAATATGATTTATTTTCTTTTTTTTTTCATACATTTTTTACTCATGGAAGTAATATTACGGAAAGAAATAAAATGAAAGTTGAAATATTATTATACTAACAAGATCTAATGTGTTCAAATTAACTATCAAAAGATTATTACAATCATTGTTTAGTTTTGGCTGCGCATCGCGCGAGGACGAATACTAGTAAGGATAAAAACATATTTTTTGAATTTTTGAATAAAGATCACCGAACCCAAGAAGGACTGCCTACGTATCTCATCCCCGAGAGAGGAGAATAAGGTGTGCGTACTTCATCCAAATTAGACTGTTAAGAAATCTATTAAAGGCTAGATTGTGACTTGAGAAACACGACTCTTATGTACGAATAAAAATAAAATATTTTTGGGATTTTTACCATGAAATCGTTCTAAATACAAAGACTCAAGAAAACCACAATAAGAAGAAAAGGAATTAAAATATTTTTGAAATTTTTTATTTTTGAAAAGCTTAAAGACACTATAAGACGAGAAAATGATTTTTTTTCCATATAAAAATTTTAAAAAATCGTTTTGAATTTTCTAGTTAAATGCATTCTAATGGAAATAAAGAAAGACTCTTTGATTTTTTATTTTTGAAAACAAAGTCATAAAGAAATATAAAATAAAATACAACTCTTTTTCATTTTTTTAGATTGTTTTTTTATTTTTTTGTTGCCAACCCTAGAATTTCCCTCGCATTTAACACACGCCTCAAATCAATCCCTCAAATAACCTTTTTATCCTAAAAAATGCAACAAGTAGCACATAGGGATGTTTCAGGACGAGTCTCCTACAAAGGACCAATCGAGTCCAGGTAGATCTTAAAATGATGCAGATAAGCATGCCCTAAAGGTTGACCTAGGATGGGATTTAACTAACAAGGTTGTTAGGGGGAGCGTATGGTTAGGGGTGGCTGCAATTTCTTTCCACCCATTCCATACGTTAGATGGCTCCTCCTCCTAAAAATAAGAGTGACTCAACAAATGTTTGTATACGCGATGCGCACTACAGACTTGTTTTGAAAGAAATGACTCTGGGTATGCACATGATAACAGGTATAAAAGTGGTATCAACTAAGAAAAAGGCAGTAAACAAATAGCACAAGCAACCATTAACAAGGAAAGACGATAAAACAAATAAGGCATCTATTCAGCACTCGAACTCTTGAATCTCTAGCAGAGTCACCAGAGTTGTCACACCTTTTTTTCTCAAAAGATTTTATTAAAGTTCAAAAAGGGTTTTCAAATAATAAATGTGACTAAAAGATACTCAAAAAGGAATTTATATTTAAAACTCAGTGCCTCCGGTTGATATTGGTTCGGTGTGCCAAGTCACCTAAAAAATACTCCTTTTCGAAAATATTTGACTCTAAACTGATCACCGAACAAAGATTCTGGTTAAGAAATTCTGTTGATCGAGGAGAAGGTGTGAGGCACCTCTTGATCTCGAGGTTTTAGCACGATTGCTTCATTGATTTGTATCGGCTAAATTGACACGACACATTAATAGATTTCACAAAACCAAGCAAACACATAGCACATGCATATAAATAAACGAGTAGTGTCCAGTCCAATTATATAGTCCAAAATGAATAATAAAGTACGGAAAATAAACCTAACCTATTGTATACTAACCTAATCTATGCTTCACCAGAAGTTTCGGGTCTTGTTCACTAATGGCCTCCAAATACATGATACCAATAAATTCATTTTATTTCAAAGAGATAAGATAAAAACACACAAACTCACCCTTCATAACACAATCAAATATTGAATCCTAAATTTGCCTACCCCAAATCCACTCGTCTAAACATGATACTACCGATTGAAAACGAATCCAAATTAATAGTAATAATGAATCGAAACAAACTGACTTGTATTTGAAATTATTGATTCTCTAATTCCAACAAATCAAATCAGGCCCATATCTGTTTTATTGCCAATTTAATCTCAAACAACCATCAACCAATTTCAACAATAAACAAAACAAGGACAACAACATATTGAACAGATTCCTATGAAACAGTATTTGAAATTATTAATAAAATGAGGGAAAAGAAATTGGACCTCAATTGATACTTTGATTTTAATTAAATGGAAATAAGTTATCCTAGACAGGAACTTCTCCATACCAGTGTAAACTCAAACAAGAACTTTGACCCCAAACTCAGTTTAGCACCACTCGAACGAACCGAAATGACAAAAAAACTCAAAGCGATAGTTTTTCTAATCAAATTTGTATTATAGAAGTTAATGGTTCATCCAGATTCAACTATCCGATAAGACTGTTCTGGATAGATCTAATTTGTTTTGGCGCTAGGAATGATCTAGTTTTGTGGTTGTTGTGGTGTTGTCGTTTGTCTTCGTCGGAGTGAAGTTGTCGTTGAGGTGTTGTTTGGTATTGGGTTTTTCCAATAGTTTGGCAGTGGTGTTTGGCTGCGAAGTTGTCGGTTGTTAATGAAGGGAGTGTTAATGGAGAGTTGGTTAATTGGATATGAAGAAACATTAATGGTGACAGTGATGGAGAATTCAATGGAAATTTTTAATTAGTGGTGTTAATGGAGAAATTGAAAAAAATGGAAGAGAGTTCAAGGGATATTGAGGGTCTGTTTATGGTGTGTTGTTCATGGAGAGAGTATTTTCGTGTGTGTGTGTGTGTGTGTTCCCTAGAATTGGAATTGTGGGGGTGGTTTTGTGCAGGAGAGGTAATGTGAAAATTATTTGGGGTGGGGGGAGGGGGGGAGTAGATCAGGTGTGGTGAGGTGTATGTAGTGTAGGTATAGTGAAGTGAGATGACAATCTATGAATGGAGTGAATTGTTTGTGGTGAGGTATAGTGTAATTATAGTGGAGAGTTTTGAGTGGTGGCCAAGACTAATCAGTTTTTGAATTTTTGTATTTTCCATTTAAGGAAAAGACTAAATAAAATTACCACACAAATAAAATATAATAATTGACTAATTAATTCTAAATTAAGAAAAATTAAGAATATTAGTAATAAAAATGCTAATTTAGTTTGTTAAATAAAGATAAAAATATTTTTTAAATTTTTTCTTCCTTCAAAAGTAATAGAATATTATCCAAAAATATAAATCTTTTTTAGTTATTTTCTTATTTTTCAAATAAAAACCTACTAAAGATGAAATAAAACTCAAAATGACAAGATTATGTTGAAATAGAAAATATTTAAAGTTAAAATAGTGTAAGAGTTTTAGGAAGGGTCAAAAATCACGTGTCTATACATTGTAGACCTTTTCTTCACTTAAAAATCTGCCACTTGATTTTGTTCACTAAACCTGTGAAGCACTGGTTGATTCCCCAGCCTGAGAAGGAGATCCCTGCAATCAGCCAACATGTTAGAGTAAGTGGTATGATCATTCATTAAGTAATCAAGCACCTCTTTGCAATCAATATGGATCTCAAGAGGTGTGAGGTTATGTTAAGATCAGATAGTGGGTAAATTAAATCCAAAAAAAATGTTAAAATGACAATAAGAAAGACGACAATAACAATAAATTGAGAAATAAAGAAGGCACACGGCTTTAACGTAGTTCAGTCAATATGACCTACATCCACAAAACAAAGAAGAGTGAATTTACTATAACAATCGATACACAAAAGAGAGTCTACAAATTAGAAACAAAATTTTAATGTAACAACTCTTTTCGTCGTTACAGGTGAGTCAATCGTGCAAAAATTTGGGTTAAGTTTCTCTCTGAAATGAAAGTTAAAAATTTCAGGCTAGGTTACTTTCAAATGAAATCGAAGTGAGGTATGGTCTAAGGTAATTTGGAAATGGATTGGGTAAATGTAATAAAGTTTAGCTTAATTTGATTTTAGCTAACTCGATAAGGAATCCTTTGGACTTTTCAAAAGTGAATTCGGCTGAGTAGAACTCTCGATATCGAACTTGACGCAAAGGGGTTAGTCCGGGATGTCATGTTCTGAAGGTGTGTTGCGAAAAAGGAAAAATGGAAGGATTTTTGAGTTTTTGCCCCACCACTCCTTCTATAGCGGGTGGCATGTTGCTATAGTAACTCCCGCTATAGCGAAAGTCAATGCCGGTCAATCCCACTATAGCAGGATCAGGTTGCTATAGCGAGGTAAACCGCTGTAAATACAAAAATTTTCCCAAAAATGGTTTATTATTCTAAACTCATTTTTGGGGAAGGGCTTAGGCAATTTGGGCATATTTCAATAGTTTTCCATCGTAAAGGTAAGTATTTCGTCCCTATTAACTAGTTTTTGGATTAATTAATCTTAGAATCACTAGTTTACGAATTTTGGGGAGGGTTTAAGTTTGACTTAGCGGATTTTCTGGTGCAAGAGGGTAAAATTGGTGTAAAACCTTTGGGTTTTAGTAGTTAATCATTAATTTACTCTTGCATGATAATAATTCACTGTGATAACCACACAATTGGTAGGTTTAAGGTGAATTATAGTAGAGAAAATGTAGAACGGGGGAATAATCATGAATTTGGCCTTGGGGGTTAGGGATTAGGTTGTAATTCTTGGCATGGTAGGTAATTTGGTTGATTATTTGTTGTGTTCATGTTTTAAGACCACGACCAAGTGGAAAATGCACGAAAGGCCAAGGCTCGAGCCTAATTGAGTGGTGCAAGCTTTGATTGAGGTAGGTGATGG
This sequence comes from Capsicum rhomboideum, assembly GCA_031232105.1. Classification (NCBI taxonomy): domain Eukaryota; kingdom Viridiplantae; phylum Streptophyta; class Magnoliopsida; order Solanales; family Solanaceae; genus Capsicum; species Capsicum rhomboideum. Next base: position 17,848,205 of record CP124710.1, read on the forward strand.
TTTTATGTAGTTAAAACCCAATTTGTGTTATGTGTGCATGATAACTAATTCTTAGTATTGTTTGTACAATGCATGTTCAAGGAAATTGAATGACTATTTGATATCCTAAGTGTTAATTGCATGCAATGATGTTATATGAAAACTTGTTGGATTTTAAAAATGTTGTTCTATTATCATTGTGGTTGTAATTGTTGTGATATCTGTTATTATTGTGGAATTTACTGGTATTTGGACATCTCCACGGGATTGGTGATATAAGGTTAGTAGACACTTGATGTCTGAGATTTTGTACATAGACAAACACTTGTCCCCTACAGGTCATGACTAGTGGACGCACACATAAGACCCTTAGCATGTGTGTAGAAGGTACAGGTGTCACGACCCGATTTATCCAATCATGATGGCACCTACTCTAACCCACCAGTAGGAAAGCCAACCCGTAGTCCGGAACAGCTAGGAATAGACCACTAAGAGAAATAAGGAAAGCAACGGAAAGGAATATAATAAAGAGACTAATATATAGCTAACAACTCCAAGACCTGGTGAAGTCAGTACAAGAGCTTCTAATACAACGGGAGTACAAGTGAAATATAGAATTAATACTAGTATAAACCGTCTCCAAAATACTAAATAGAGTTTAGTATAATCAATAAAAGGGAGAGCAGGAATACTCCGAACGCCAGGAGCTCACCCCAAATCTCTAATCCATAGCTACTCCGTATGATGCACACGTCAACGGCGAGAACTCGTACTATGATCTACCAGCTACAAAAGTGCAGTATGAGTACCAAACACGTGGTACTCAGTAGGCATCAGCCTACTAAGCTCCAAAGATAATGCAAGCATAAATAACATGTAAGCAAGAATATAATCGCAGGCAATTATCCAGGAAAACTAAGCATAATGAGGCTAATGGAGCAATAAGGATACACTATCCTATTCTAACAATATTTAGGAGCTACAGTATAATACCGTATATCACTAGCCAATATACCAATGAAGAGTGAAAGAAAGATATATAGTAGTATACAAGGCCAAAGAATACATATACTATATGAATAGAAAACGTAAGAAAGGGATATACGGTTATTCCATAGATATACACATATAGGACTGACTCAAAGGTAATAGCCTGAGGGAGTCAACCTAACATCTCGAGGATCATAACCACGCAGGGAAGTTAATACTAGCATAATAAGGGTCCTTAACCATAATGTCTAACCATGAGGTAACTATCAATGATGTAATTTACCATAGAAAAGGGAAGGGATCAGAAACATACCGACAACCTCGGGTACCATCCCATAATCATCCTGCCATGAACTAACCATAATAACCAACAGTAAAGTAACCGGCTAGTCTGAACAAATAATACCTAACCAGGCCCCCATAAGTCCGGAAGGTTCCAGCCAATACTCAGCAAATATCAATCATAGCTAATACCTATACAACCTCCCATAAGGCCGATAAATATAAGCACCAAACAATCATACTAGTGATAGGCAATGCATATGAATGAATTCAATATAAACCAATAGTACCATACCCATTCCTAGTGCCATAATGTACCAAGTGTATATACCTCCTCCAGCTCAATAGCTCGCAAAGGCAGGACCTATGACAACCATCCTTCTCCGACACTGCTGGTCACGGATGAAGGAGCCCCTAGGGGACTCAAATATCTGTATACACTACCTAATCCCAAACCAGGACTTCCAATAATCATCATAATCAATATACCTCATCTAGTACCAGAGGGATCTATAATTATAATAACTGCACGGACTCAAACAGTGACAAAAAGAGTGTAAGTCTATAAATCCATTGCCCGAGATCAAGTTCAGGACTAAACCGGCATAATAATTTAGAAATGGCTGGAATCTCTCTCGACTGAAGTAAGTAGTAGTGGTAAAAGAGTGGATTAATAATGGACTAGAATTAACCTCAGTTTAATTTCCAAAATAAGATTTTTAGTTTCAAAGCTCATAATTCATTAAATAAGGTGGTACGATTCCCATCGTAAAAGAACCTGTTTTAAAAGTAAAAAGTGAGAATAAATCCCTTTTTAGAAAATAATAGTAAGATCAAGGTTTTGATCGAAATTGTACCACTAAGTGATCATAAATGTGCCCTAAAGTATGCATGCCATCACCAGTATCCAAACAATACAACCATAAGTTCCTAAACGTCTGTAATCTAGAATCATGCCCCCATTAGGGAAAAAATATTCACCTAAAGTCCAAATGGTATCATAACCACGGCCTCGGGCCCAACAATATGTAACTAACATAATAAAGCCTCATAACCCAGGAAACTATGGTAATCTAGGACATAGAATCACTACAAGGCTCTAATCGGGGAAAATACCATCCAAATCACTAAGTCAAATGATAAGTCTTATATTAAAGGATCCTTAACATCAAACTATGGTTTGCATACTTATAATTAAGGGTAATAGGATTCTATGGCCATAATGGGTATTTTATACTAAGGTTCGAGTAACATTTCTATCTCGAATCCCCAAATAGGTCAAGTCATGCTATCCTAGTCATGAACATATATTATCATCCCTACCTAGCATGCAATCTATATTATATATAATCTCATATAGAAGAGTAGGTCGAAGCCTACCTTGAAGTCGAACCACAATCTTGAATTGCCCGCAAATCGCTCGTCCTTGCTCCATGATCCCGAATCAATGTCACACTATCAAAATAATAACCTATATGTTATTATGAGTAAAATGATACCCATATTTCTATATAAAACTCTGGGCCCAAAATCGAGTCAAAAATGTGCCCGTGGGGTCCGTAAATGAAATCTCAAAATTGAATTCCTCACGAGGTCCCTCAAAGGACAAGGAATGTGTGCTCAAAAATTGAGTACAAACGGAACACAAATCTGGGCCCAAATCAGGCCACAAAGTTAAGAAATTAAAGACATAATTTCTAAGAATTTACAATGAAAAAGGACAAAATTTGATGGGGAAAATAATGGAAAATGACCAAGGAGTGTTGAACTAACTTACCTTAACTTCAATTGATGATATCCCACACTTTTCCACATTCCAAGCTCTTAAAAATGGAGGAAAATGCCCTAGGAAATGAAAGGAAAATCGGGTGAAGAAGAGATTATAACAGTAGCAGTTGCTGCTAAAGAGACTACTGGGTCGCTTAAGGGATGATTGATCACTAAAGTAATGGGTCAGGAGAGGTGGGGTTATCTTAAGTGACACCCTGGTTGATAAAGTGACATCCTCTTAAGCAGACAGTGATCGCTAAAGTGACCCTCAGCTGGGCAGTCAAGTATCGCAAAAGCGACACAAGGTTGTTAAAACAACTATCACTTAAGCGATAAGATTGTCTCTAAAACGACCATGGCTCAGTTGGCAGCATCTCTTAAGCGATGGCCTTGCCGCTAAAGTGGCTACCGCTTAAGCGATCCTTTGTCCGCTTAAGCGGTTGCACCAGCAACTTGAGGTATCAGATTTTTCTAAGTCCAAGTGGACTCTGACCAGGTGCTCGGGATTCGTTTGGAACCCCCTGCGCACAAAAAAACTATGCTACCATATCAAATTCGACATTTCAGACTCAACGAAACTATCAAAATTTCCATTTGAGGTTATTTAAATTAAATATGGGGCCTTCTACATCTATAGTTCTATTTTAACCCTACCGACACACCGTTATTACTTATATTCTGATACTATATGTGCTCTTCTTTTTATTGAGTACAGAGCATATTCCAGTGACTATTTTGAGACCTCAGCTGTGATTTGGATCATATTCAAACTCAAGGGTGAGCGTATCTTTCGGGCTACCATGGGTTCTTCAATTATTTTCTGGTCCCTTTGTTTCGAACTCAGACATTACATTAGTTTTGGGGGTCGCATCCCTACTTTTTTACATTTAATAGAGTTTTGGTATGATGACTTTCAGTTCCTAGGGGATGATTTTCGGTATTATTCTATCATTGCCTTTTGTTATGTTACTAGTTATTGATTTTATTCAATGGAATTGGGGTTAGTTGCCCATTTTTGGCTAAGTGTTGATTGGCTTATGATGTTGGTTCATTTTTCCATCGGGGAGACTTAGTGTGGGTTCCACTCACAGTGGGTTTAGGTCATGATAAAATTGGTATCAGAGTCCTAGGTTCGTTGATCTCATAGTACCAAAATGGGTCTAGTAGAGTCTTGCAGAATGGTACGGAGATGTATGTACTTTTCTTCAAGAGGCTCTAGGACTTTAGGAAAACTATCATTTCTTTCTTCTTTCATGCTATTACTTGATTCAAATTGGTATCTGGAGATCCAAATTGGTATCTGACCCTCTTTATTCTTTTGTCCACTGACAGTGAACACTAGGTCGAATAGATTGAGAGCAACATCCCCAGCACCAGTAGCTCTAGCTGCAGAACTGACTATTTGGGGATGAGGAAGAGGTAGAGGTAGGGAAAGAGGAAGAAGGAGAGCAACATCTGCTAGGGGTGGAGCTTAGGCAACAACTGTCCAGTCCCACCAGAGGTCAGTAACACCTCGCCCACCCTAGGAACAATTTGAGAACGTTGAGACAGTAGGTGAGGATAGTTTAGAGCCAGAGGTAATGGCACCAGTTGGAGGTTTAGCCCTCCATATGGTGTCTGTTGAGGTTATTCATCATTTTTTGCCTTTTCTTAGTGGGTTGGCAGGTACTGGAGCCACTCCTACTTTGCCGACTTTTCAGGTCTTGGGTACTTATCTCATTGCCACTTTAGCCCCCAGAATGGATGAGGCTCCTGGTACTGATACGTTTTTCCATCCTGTATTAGGCCTCGTCATGACCGACTGAGCATGAGTTGTTGACCAAAGTTTCTAAAAATGAAGCCTCCTTCATTGCATGGTACTGAGATTGAGGATGCATTTGAGTTTATTATTAATTGTTATGAGAGGCTTCATAAGTTGGGGATTGTGAAACAACATGGTGTTGAGTTCATGACTTTCTAACTACAAGGGGATGCCAAGTAGTGGTTGAGAGCCTATGTAGAGTGTCGATCACCAGTTTTACCTCCATTGACTTGGGCCCAATTTCACGCCCTATTTTTGGAGAAATATGTGCCTCGTACCTTTTGTGACAGTAAGAAGGGTGAGTTTTTGGCCTTTGAATAGGGCAGTATGTCAGTTGCGGCCTATAAATCCAAGTTCCATGCTTTGTCTCGCTATGTTACCCAGTTGTAGGGCACTGAGGAGGAAAGGATATGGTTATATGTTAAAGGTTTGAACACTGATCTTCATTTTTTGGCTATTCATATGACTTCTGCAGGAAAGATCTTCAATGATGTATCTGATTATGTGAAAAATCTTAAGGAAGTTCATCAGGCTAGTCAGGCTAAGGCATTAGCCAAGAAGTCCCAAAATGCAGGTAACTTCAGTGGTTCATATTCTAGGGGTCACAACCATCAGGTTCATTTGGCTCACCCCATTCAGCCAGTTTTTTTGGCCTCTACGGTGGTCATTCAGGGGCTATTCAGCAGCCTCCAGTTTTTAATAGCCAGGGGGCTTCATGTTCTTCGACTAAAATGACTTCTCTTGAGCAAGGTTATTATTATTGTGTTATTGTAGGACACTTCAAGAGTTAATGTCCTTTGATGCAGGAAGGTAATCAGGCACAACAGTAGACCAAGGTTGTGGTTCCAGTAGGTAGAAGTGGAGGTGGTAACGAAAAGGGTCGTCCACAAGGTGGATGTGGTAATAATCAGGGAGGTCATGGTGGAAATAGAGGTAATGGTAATATAGGGAAGGGCGAAGCACAGACAACTAGAGAGGTTACCCAGCTCGATGATAAAGCTCACAGTTATACCTTCCCAAGCAAGACCGAGATTGAGGCGGTTGACGCCGTTATTACAGGTCGTATGTAACCAGATGGCTTCTATTTTGTTTGATTTGGGTTCCACTTACTCTTACGTATCTATTAGATTTATTTTAGGTCTGGGTCTGGATCTGGATCTGGTCTGTGATATACTTGAATCTCCTGTATGTTTCTACTATGGTTAAAGATTTTGTAGTGGTGACCCATGTTTATCGTGCATGTTCTGTAGTTTTTATGGGTTTTCAGACCTGGGTAGATTTGATCATTTTGGACATGCTTGATTTTGATATTATTCTGGGTATAACTTGGTTATCTCCATGTCATGTTGTCTTGAGCTATAATGCTAAGATAGTGACTCTAAAAATGCCGGGTATGGGTAAACTAGAGTGGGAGGGAGGGTATAAGTCTAAGCTGGTGAAAATCATTTCTTTTATTCAGGCTAGAAAGTTAGTGGGGAAGGGGTGTTCAACCTTCCTGGCTTATCTTCGAGATGTTAGTGTGGAGTCCCTTTCTATTGAGTCTATTCTTATGGTTTCTGAGTTTTAGGAGATATTTCCTACGGATTTGCCTGGTATGCCTCCAGACAGTGATATTGATTTTTGTATTGATTTGGAGTCGGCACACACCCAATTTTTATTCCTCCTTATCGTATGGATCCGGCGGAGTTGAGGGAATTCAAGACTCAGTTACAAGAACTCCTTGATAAGGTATTTATTCATCCCAGTGCTTCACCTTGGGGTGCCCCTTTCCATTATTTTAGACAAAGGTATGTAATTCACTTCTAAATTTTAGGACAGGTTGCATGAAGAGTTGGACACCCAACTCACTTTTAGCATAACTTTTGATCCTCATACTAATGGATAGTCAGAGAGGATGCTTCAGGTACTTGAGGACATGTTGAGGGCATGTGTGATTGACTTCAGTGTCCATTGGGATCAGTTTTTGCCATTGTGTGAGTTTTCATACAACAACAGCTTTCACTCTAGCTTTGACATGGCCCCATTTGAGGCACTCTATGGGAGGAGGTGTAGATCACCCATAGGATGGTTTGAGACTGGTAATGTGAAGCCTTTGGGCACTAATTTGGTAAAGGAAGCTCAGGAAAAGGTGAGGTTCATCCGACCTAAGCTATTGGCATGCAAGAGTAGGAAAAAGAAGTATCCAGACCGTAAGGTCAGGGATATGTAAAAAGAAGTATGCAGACCGTAAGGTCAGGGACATGTCATTCAACGTTGGTGTACAAATTTTGCTAAAGGTGTCTATTATCAAGGGAGTTATGAGGTTCGGTAAGAAGGACAAGCTTAGCCTTTGGTATATTGGTTCATTCAAGGTTCTTGAGGATGTGTGTCCGGTTGCATACAGGTTGGTATTACTGCCAAGCTTGTCGGGGGTTCATTCGATGTTCCCTATATCTATGCTTAAGAGATACTATGGGGATTGGGACTACATCATCAAGTGGGATTCGGTTTTGTAGGATAAAGAACTTACTTATGAGGAGAAGTCGGTTTCCATTCTTGATCGAGATGTGCAAAAATTGAGGACAAAGGAACTTTGGTCAGTAAAGGCCTAATAGAAGCATTGTATGGTTGAAGAAGCCACTTAGGAAATCGAGAAGGACACGCAGGACAAGTACCCTCACTTTTTTGAGGATACAGGTACTCTTTCTTTCCTTGACTTAGCTTATTTTCTTGCATTGATCGTTTAGGCACAAGTGATGTGCTGTGAACTTACGGCACTTGAGACGCTTAAAACAAGAAATATTTGTAAGTTTAAAGGTACTTTTTGTGGGATTTGATGTATTTGTTAGTGTTTGCAGGCCGTAAGGACTTAGAAAAGGAAAATGATGAAGACTGGACAAAAGTGGCATCAGACGAGCCTTACCACGATCGTGGGATCTGACCACGGATGGTGCCTAAGCTTTCGTAGGATGAATCAAAAATGCCCAAATCAAGAGTCAAACAGACGATAGGATGTACGATCGTGAGTTGATGTCACGATCGTACCATGGGATCGTGATATGTAAGTGAAAATTCAACCTGCAGGAGTCAAGTATGAGGAGATCAGATGACAGCTCCCTCGATCGTACCTTAAAGGCACCATCTTACTATGTGGTGTGGGATGAAGGTTCAATTTTGTTGAGTTAGAGGATATTTGAGGCATGATGATCAGACTTCAAGAAGCCACGATCGTAGGTTGAAGACACGAGATAGTACCTTGAGTCATTTGATGAAAGATCTGCCAGCTGTGGGATTTGATGTGTTTGTTAGTATTTGCAGGTCGTACGGACTTAGAGAAGGAAAATGGAAAGATTGGCCAAAAATGGCATCAGACAAACCTTACCACGATCGTGCCTAAGCTTTCATAGGATTAATTAGAGATGCCCAAATCAGGAGTCAAACAAACGACAGGATGTACAATCATGAGTTGAGGTCAAGATCGTACCATGGTATTGTGATATGTAGGGGAAAATTAAACCTGTAGGAGTCAAGTATAAAGAGATCGGACGACAGCTATCACTATCGTACCTTGAAGGTACAATCGTACTATGTGGTCGTGGGATGAGGGTTCAATTTTATTGAGTGCACACACTGGGACTCCTACTGACAATTTTCTGACAAGTGCACATTGGGACTCATACTGTCTCTACCCTAGACTGTAGCAAGGGTATTCGAACAGGACTAGCGAATCAATAATAAGACTTGGAGTTATTTTCATTAATTAGCCTTGAGCTGTGATACGGTAAAGGCTATATTGGGTTCATAGATAAGGGGCAACATAGCAACACTCATGATGTATTAACCTTTGTGCTTGAGGATAATTGTCTACTAGGGGCGCAACATAGTCGGTTAAATGATACACAACCTATTGATTATCCATGTCGGATAGCTTAAGAGATCACTAAATTACGAAGAACCTATGGAGTTATGAAGTTATTGGGGAACATATTCCTTGTGCTTTTCTCATCTTGAAAACAATCACTCATTACTATTACTCCTTTACTTTACAAAACCCCCCTCTTTTACTTATTTTCCAATTACTCAGACAAATATAGTTGATTGAATTTTGACCTATTCCCTATGGGATCGACCCCAACCTCGTTGAGCTCTATATTTGATTCAACGACCGTTTTATCCTTTTGGGGAGGTGAAAGTTTGGCGACATCAAATTTTGGCGTCGTTGCTGAGGAATATGGTTACGGAGTTTATTGATTGTGTTTATTAAAGCTGTTGGCTTCATTTGTTGGCTTTTACTTTCCTGTTGTTCTTAAGGTATACATCGGTGTATGCCCAACACTGGGAGTCAAGGCAATCCTTTGATTCTACTTGATATAGAAATTGAAAGAACTCTTAGGAATAATTGAAGAATGGTGAACAATGACACAGTTTAGGATCCCGCAGCTATAGGTGGCATTCATAATTAGCCACCATTTTATCCTAATGGTCATGAGACTGTGGAACTAACGACTGCTAGGTTGATGGCTAAGAAGAATGCGGTACAAGAAGTTGCTAGACAAGCAGACAAAGACCATCAAATAATGCAACAGGGAGCAAATCATCGAAAGACATAGAAGACCTAGAGTGCAACAACCACCACTACATCAGTATCCCCCAATTTATGAGCATCCAGAAGAAGATTTATCCTATTTGGAGCCGATTGAGACTGGTTCCATTACCCCACCCGAACTGCCTAAAGGAACTAAGTTTGATATTATAAGTGCTATGATTCACCTTTTGAACTGAAAGGGGTGTTTGTTGGCCTCCCTACTAATGATGTAAACATGCATGTGATGAATTTTGTGGGGATCTTAACTTCGTACAATCTGCATGGAGAAAGTCAAGAGGCAATTCGGTTGAGGCTATTTTCATTTTCTCTTATGGGGGAAGCAACTTTGTGGTTGGCTATATTACCATGAAGTTCTATTACCACTTGGTAAGAGTTGAGAAATCAGTTTCTTGAGTGATTTTTTCAACCCTCTAGAATGTTGCAATCGAAAGATGCGATCTATAACTTTAGTTAGCTACATTTAGAGGCACTTTACAAAATATGGCTGAGGTTTAAGAAAAAGTTGTAGAATGTTCCAAACCATAGGATGAGTTGTAGAAATTTACTTGAGATCTTATATAGAGCTTTGAATGCAAATACTAAGGCTGTAGCAGACACCATCACTGGAGGAGCATTTATGAGTTTATGCTGGGAGCACACATCAGAGATTCTAGATTAGATCACTAAAATCAACCGAGGGTGGCATACTCGGGAAGCAGACTGACCCGCAGGAACTTATTTAATTGGAGTATAGGCAGAGCAAAGGGCTTTAGATGAAACTATGGCTTAAGAGGTAGCACAATTAAGGATCGAAATCCGATTACTCACTAAACAGTTTGCAGCAGCTGGAGCAGAAAAGGTTAATGCGTAGGTGCACATGGCAAAGCACCTAGGTATGAAGATTCGGATTCTGAAGAAGACGCAAAGTATCTGGATAGAGAAGTGGCTGGTTTTTGAGCCATGGGCCAAGGGTTTAATCAAGACAATTGGAACTCAAGACAAGGGAACCAAGGTTGAAACTACTATGGAGACAATTATAATGAGTTGGGGTATAGAGATATATACAGAGATTGTGATAGCGATTGGAGGTGAAAAGACGAGTACAAAGATGAGAATGGCCTGTATGTTCCACCGAGAAATTGAGATGCTGAGACTAGAAATTCAAGAATGGAATCCCTACTTACAAAACTTGTTAAGGGATTGGAGAGTCAATAAAATTGTCTTAAGAAGATTAGGGCAGACATTTCAGGGATAAGCTAAAAAGTTCAGTCTTATGCGACCGCCATTAAGCAATTGGAGCAATAATGCGGGCAGATGTCTACTGTATTAAATTGGCATTAACCAGGTACTCTTTCAAGTAACACCATCCAAAACCCTAAGAATGATGGTCATTGCCTAGACATTACTACTTGGAGTGGGAAGACTATTATTGATTCACCCATGTTTGTTGTTGATAACAAGAGAGATGAGCCAGTAGTAATTGATGATGAGAATGAGAATGAAATATAAAACTTGGTAGTTGATGACAATGGATCTCAAAATCCTCGAATTGCTAAAAAAAAGGTTAAGTCTGATAAAGGGAAGGAAAAAGAGGCCCATTAAGTCTTGAAGCCCATTCCACGACCTCCTCTTCCCTTTCCACAAAGGTTGAAGAAGAAAGCGTAAGAGAGAAAATATTAAAAATTTATCTTAATATTGAAAGAGATGTTAGTAAATATCCCTCTTGTCGAGGCTTTGGAACAAATGCCAGGTTATGCAAAGTTTATGAAATATTTGGTGACAAAGAAGAGGATGGTGTGCTTTGAGTCCGTAGATAATATACATCATTTTAGTATGATCGCTTCTAGGTCATTGGTTGAGAAAAAGTAGGACGCTGGAGAATTCATGATTCCTTGTGCTATAGGGCTTTTTAACTTTGCGAAGGCTTTGTGCGATTTAGGAGCTAACATCAACTTGATGCCACTTGCAGTGTACAAACAATTTGGATTGGGGTCACCCAAACCCACTTTGACGAGACTCTTGGTCGTAGACCACACCATTAAAAAGCTGATGGGCCTCTTATGTGATGTATTGGTGAAGGTCGCGTCCTTTATCTTTTCAGCTAATTTCGTGATTCTTGATTGTGAGGTTGACTTGGAGGTTCCCATTATCTTAGGAAGGCCTTTTCTTGTGACTGGATGTGCGTTGGTTGATATGGAGACTGGGCAGATGAAGTTTGGATTGAATGATAAATAAGTCACTTTTAATGTATGCCATTCTATGAAGCATTCGAAAGACATGAGTTTGATCACTGTGATAGATACAGTAAATAAAGATGATTTGGTTGCTCCTATTGAGAAGAGACTCGGTGTTGAGGCCCTTGCGGTAGTTATCATGAATTTTGACAGTGATTGTATTGATGAGTATGATGATATGGTGAATGTACTCATTGGTAGGGGTTCATACACTTATGCACCCAAAAAGCTTCATCTTGATCTGAAGAATAGAGTGACCCCGCCAGTTAGACCTTCTATTGAGGATCCTCTTGTTATGGAGCTCAAGGCTCTTCATTCTTATCTTTATTATGTATTTTGGGGGGCCAACAACACTTTGCCAGCTATCATTGCAGCTGATTTATTGGAGTGGCAAGTTGAGGCCTTGGTTTCTGTTTTACAAAGGTTCAAATGGGTAATTGGATGGTCCATTGCTAGCATTATTGGAATACTACCTAGAATCTGCACACACAAAATCCAGCTCGAGCCTGATTGTATACCTAGTATTGAGAGTCAACGTCATCGTAACCCACCTATGTAAGAGGTTATGAAGAAAGAGATCATTAAGTGGTTAGATGCGGGTGTAGTCTACCCTATTGTAGATAGCAAGTGGGTGAGCCCAGTCCAATGTGTGCCGAAGAAGGATGGAATCACTGTGGTTCCGAACGATAAATATGAGTTGACACCGATGAGACCGATTACTGGATGGAGAGTTTGTATAAACTACCGAAAGCTGAATTCTTGTATCGAGAAGGACCATTTTTTGATGCCCTTTATGGATCAGATGTTAGACCTTCTTGCTGGTAGAGGATGGTATTGTTTTCTTGATGGTTACTCTGGGTACAATCAGATTTCCATCACCCCCAAAGACCAAGAGAAGACAACTTTCACTTGTCCATATGGGACGTTTGTGTTCAAGAAAATGCCATTTGGTCTATGCAATGCACTGGCTACTTTTCAATATTGTATGATGCCCATATTCTCAGACATGGTGGAAGACACTATTGAGGTATTTATGGATGATTTCTCTGTTGTGGGTAACTCATTCAAGGATTGCTTGGCACACCTTGCTGATGTTTTGCAAAGATACGAGAAATGTAATTTGGTGTTGAATTAGAAAAAATGCCAATTCATGGTGAAAGAAGGTATCGTATTGGGACACCAAATTTCAAATAAGGGGATTAAAGTTGATAAGGCGAAGATTGAGGTGATTGAAAAGTTGCCTCCACCAATTTTTGTGAAGGGTATTCGTAGTTTTTTAGGTCATGCAGGATTTTATAGAAGGTTCTCAAGGAGTTTTCTAAGATTGTCAATCCGTTGTGTAAGCTCTTAGAGAAAGAGGTGGAATTCATATTTGATGATGCATGCTTAAAAGCCTTTGAGTTTCTGAAAACAAAGTTGATTTCTACCCCCATCATTGTTTCACTGGATTGGACTCTCCTATTTGAAGTTATGTGCGATGCTAGTGGTGTGGCCTTAGGTGCAGTCCTGGGCTAATAGAGACAGAAAATGTTACATCCTATCTATTATGCTAGCAAAACACTTAATCTGGCCCAAGAAAATTACACAGTGACTGAGCAAAGGTTTTTTGTTGTGGTCTTTGCATTCGTGAAATTTTGGTCTTATTTGATTGGCAGCAAGGTGATTATACATACTGACCATGCCTCTCATAGATACTTCATAGCAAAGAAATATGCAAATTCGAGGTTGATTAGATGGGTACTTCTATTACAAGAGGTCAAGGACCGAAAAGGGATGGAGAATCAAGTTGCTGACCATTTATCACGCCTTGAAGAGGAGGCCATGCTAAAACTAAGGGATAATCTTGAAATTGATGATAATTTTCCAGAAAAATAAGTGTTGGCAGCATCACATGACTTAATCCCGTGGTATGTAGATTTTGCCAATATTTTGGCACGTGATCTAGTTTCAAAAGATATGATGTATCAACAGCGAAAGAAGTTTTTGCATGAGGTAAGAAAAATCTTCTGGGATGAGTCGTACTTGTTTAGGGTGTGTACATATGGTATAATTTATAGGTGTATTCCTGAGTTTGAGATGATGAGTATATTAGAGGCATGTCATTCGCCACCAGTTGGGGGTCACCATGGAGGTGTGCGGACTGTTCATAAGATCTTAAAATATGGTTACTATTGGACCACGATTCACAGAGATACCCATGATTATGCTAGGGCATGTGACCAGTGTCAGAGGCATGGAAACATCTCTAGACGACATGAGCTCCCTATGATTGTGTTCCTTGAGCATGAGTTGTTTGATGTTTGGGGTATTGGCTTTATGGGCCCATTTGTGATCTCTCATGGCATGAAGTATATCTTGGTGGTCGTCAACTATATATCTAAGTGGGTGGAGGCAATTGCGCTTCACAATAATGAACACAAGAGTGCCACGGCTTTCTTGAAGAAAAACATATTCTCCTGCTTCGGAACACCTTGGATTATCATTAGTGATGAAGGATCCCATTTTTGTAATCGTATGTTAAAAACCCTGCTTGATAAGTATGGGGTGAACACAACGTGGCGACAACTTACCATCCTCAAACAAGTGGGTAAGTTGAGGTATCTAACCGAGTGATCAAGTCCATCTTGGCAAAAAGTGAATGCCAATAGGACAGATTAGGCGAGGAGATTACATGACACACTTTGGGCAGATCGAAAAGCATTCAAAAAACCCATTGGTGCATCTCAATATCGTCTTGTGTATGGCAAAGCATACCACTTGCTTGTCTAACTTTAACATAAGTTATTATGGGAATTGAAGAGGTTAAATCTTGAATGGCAAGATGCAACGAAGTTCACGCTTGAACGGATGAATGAGATGGTTGAATTCCGTCTCTACGCGTATGAAAGCTCAGCCTTGTACAAGGAAAGATGAAGTTGTATCATGATCGCAAGATTGAGAGGCGAGAATTCACTAGAGGCGACATGGTGCTATTATTTGATTCAAGGCTAAAGTTGTTTCCTTGAAAGTTGAGATCAAAGTGGAATGGACCATATAGAGTGGTCACGGTGTTCCCCCATAGTGCAATTGAGCTGGAGAACAGGGATTGAAAGAAGTCTAAAGTCAATGGCCAAAGGGTGAAACACTACATGGGTGAAAGAAAGGATGCCCAAATGGTTTGTGATGTGGACTTAAAAGAGGCTTGATTAATCAAGCCTACTTGAGTTGTGCCGCGATGTTAAATCAGGCACTTCATGGGAGGCAACCCATGGGCTTGTTAGTGAAGTATGTGTAACCAACACAGCCACATCGTGTCGCGACGTTAAATCACGTGCATCTTGGGAGGCAACCCATGTTTTGTACTTTAATAAAACCATAGGGAAAAAAAGGTGTTGAACTGCACTCCAGACTAAACCCACGAGAGGGATCATACGATCGTACCAAAGGGATATGATCATGGGTTCAGTAGTCTGATGGGAGTCCTGCAGGATAAAAATTTAGGAGTTATTTCACAATTGGGTATCACGATCGTACCTAGATTGTACGATTATGGTCTTAATCATTTGATGCTACTCCTGCAAGACATCAAATTTGGGCATCGAACCTTCGAATTTAAGTCACAATCGTGGGTACATAACACGATCATCTTTAAGCTTTATAGGTTCTCAGATAAGTTTTCTCAAAACTATCATTTCATAAATGGAATGCATGATCATGGCATCTCACCACGATAGTACAATCCCTTCATCTGAGAAGCCCATTAGTTTAATTATAACAGATTCGACCTGACCCAATATTGTGACCTAAATATATAAAAGGTTTAAAACCTTCACCCGATACCTCTCTTCTCACATTCGAACATCTCTTACACTAAACATTCTCAAACCCTAAGTAATCTACAAGCTTTAATTTGTGTGCACCTATAATCCGAAGCCCATTATCGTACTTGTATTCCTTTAACTTTGCATTTGTAAGTTCCCACAAACTCCTAAGTGAAGGTGTTCATTCTTTTACATATATTATAGGGTTGTTGCTTTGATTTTAGTTATGGGTGTGTGCATAGTTGAAGTAATATGGGTGTTTGAGTTTTTAAAAACATAGGGAATAGCTGAGTACCCGTTAGTGTAAATGAAATGGTCAATTTCTTTCAAAAGTGTGGTAAAAAAAGGATAAAAAATAGTGTCAAATTTTGTTGGGTGAAATCTGCTAAGTGTTTGGGATTCCACGACACAACCTACGATCGTGGTTTAGACCAACGATCGTAGGTTGGATCATTATGGGATACCACTATAAACTCTCAGGAGTTCATCAGACGAACACATCCTAAAATTGTGATATCAACATAAGATCGTGTTATCAACATACGATCGTGGTATGTGCCCGTCTGATGTGATAGTAATTACCTGTTCTCAGGGGTCCTTCGTACGATCCAAAGGTATAATCATACCTTCATGGCACAATTGTAAGAAGTGACCGTATGATTGATGCCTTTTAAATTATTCTCTAAAGAACCAACCTACGATCAGAAGGTACGATCATACCTATATTGCACAATCGTAGGTATGCTTGTCTGACTACGAATCTGCACCTGTACATTGTTTAAACCAAAAACTAACTCCTTTTTCTTATACAGGTACAATATCACCCAAATCCAAGCTAGCTAAGGACAAGGCTCTCCGAGAAAAGATAGCCAAAGAAAGGGTCCCTCCATGCTCCACGGAGAGTGGGTCCAGTGCTAGTAGGTCTGAGAAGGAGTATGAGCTTAGCTCCTCTGACGACCAACACTCCCCTCGGGAAATAAGGAACCAGTCCAAAGCGAAGGTGGATGATTCCACTGCCGTAGTAGTGGCTGCCCCTCCCGTCAACCTTCCCCAGTCTGAATGGGGAAGGCAAGATTCTCAACAAGGCGGAGGTGCAACTGATGATGGTTCTCATGCTGAGGAAGGTGAGGAGGAATCAAACTTTGAGCCTTCCAACACTACTGTTGCTGCTGCTACCCGGAGTCAGAGGGGCCCCAAACCAAGACGCTGGAGTGTGTCCAACTCCAACGACTATTACTTAGATGGAGTTTCACTCAAGGACAACGGGAACCAAAAGAAGAGTATCCAAAAAGAGCCATGGATACTCAGTGAGTCATTGCAGAATGTTATAGAGGTAGCCCAGGTATTTGAAAGATATCAGTTAGGATGGATGACCCAAAAACTACGAATCTACGGATGTGAGCTAGTGAGAGAGTTATACGCGAACTATGTCGCGACCCTAAAAAACATGAATCTTTCTAGAAGAACAAAGACATGAAGAAGAATCCCCACCTGGATATGATAATGGTGCGGGGAAAGAAGGTGGACATCTCTTTCAAGGCAATCTCCAAAGCCTTGTTTAGAGAAACTTTTATGCTGGTAGAAACAACCCCAGAATATGATTATTGGATGTCAGAATTGAAGAAGTTGAAGCAGTTGTCTACAGAATCCAAGACTATGTATTTTAGCTGGTTAGCATGCTACATTGCTGAGGTTGGGACTGAGGCACCATGGGTGAACGGATCTTCCATCTGAAAGCACAACTTGAAGTTCACTGCCAAAGCATGGTGGTCCATTGTTAGGCACATATCGTATCCACAACCAATGACAACACATTGGGTTTGAACAATGCCTATCTGGTAGCTACATTTGTTGCTGAGTTAGACCTGAACATCCCGTGCATCATTGCATAGGAAATTCGAGATAGAGTATTGGGTTTCAACACCACACTCTCGTTCCCATGCCTGATTATGCAGTTGCTATAAGACTTAAACATGCCTTTCACACCGTTAGTGGAAAAGTTTATTCAGCCTACTAACATAGTGGATTTGGCCATGATTAAAGATTTCTAAAACCCAATCGGTCCGATTCGAGGGTTGGGGGTCCCAGATGTAAAAGGGGATGCCCCTAGTAGTGACAAACCGATGTCTGATGCCGGTGCATCGGCCTCTTCAGCACCACCTGCTCTGACCCAGCCCAAACCATTGGTTCTAGTCGGGTATACATTGATTCTGACTGCTCAGTTGGAAGAGATCATCTGGAACCAAATCTTTCATAATGCCCGAATCAAGAATTTAGAAGAAGGGGTCAAGCCCCATGTGAGTGATGAGATTCGCCGAGCCATATGGACTGTACAGATGAGTATGAATAACTATGAGGGATAGATCACAGCCAGACTTGATATAGTTTGGGCACCTGACCTGACCCAAATTCAGACCGAGCTGACATATTTAAAGGGAGCGGTCCAATTTTTGGTTGAGAGGATTGACATGGCACCTTTGCCTCCACCACCACTAATGCCTTCATCGGCATCGCTCCTGGTGGACGTTGATGCACTTGTTCCTGTATTCTATACTCCCACTCAATAGATTGAGACTGATAATCATGAGGAGGAGGGTAGAGGTTTAGAAAAGCGGAAGAGGCAAAGGGAGGATGAATCCGGGCAGGAGGGTAAGAAGAAAGAAAAATACGAAAAGAAGAGAAGAAGAAAATATAGGGTAATATGTGAGACCTCTGATACAGTGATTTCAGAGGGTGAGACTATTGGAGGGGGTACGCAGAATGCCCTCGAGACTGAGATTGTGAATGCCCCGGCCACCATTGGGGCCAGCTTAACTTTGAGTGTTATGGCCACAGTCGAGGTCACGAGTGCAAAGGAGATCATTGGGGACCCACTTACGGTCCCATGTGATCAGAGTTCCACCAGTACTTAGAGCACCTCAGGTATATCCCTTACCCCAGTTTTCATTTTTGTATCCGATTTTGTGCAATGAGGACATTACATGATTTCATAGTTGGGTGTGGGGGGTATGCCACAGTCGAGTGTTTTTGTTCCCATGTTTCTTTGCCCTCAGTTGCGCTATCATAGTTAGAACTGGCATGTTTGGGTGTTTTTTACTTGTTAATTTGTTGTTTTAAGTCGTTGTAGTATAACTTAGAGTAATTGAAAAGAGAACTTAGTGCATTCTGGTTTATTTAATAAAGTATGCTTACCTATTTTGAAAAAGTATTTTAAATGATACCCCTCCAAAATATTATTTTGTGATGTAGTGTTTGCATGTACTGTACTGTAACTAATGTTAGGATCTAGATATGGCATTAGGATTGTTAATAGGATAACCTAGCCGACTGTGCATGAAACTAAGTAGGTAGTAACTTAGATGAATACCCTGAGTCATGAGTGAGTGAGATATATTACCTAGTCTATGTGTGTGTGTGTGCAATCTAGAACTTGGCAGATTGGTATCGCTGAAAGTTATAGGATAGAAGGTTAGGAAAGGATCATAGGTCGTGTTTTAACTAGTCCACTTTAACCTAAATGACCTACCAAAGACTCATTTATCCCTTGAACCCAAACTTTGAGCCTTATTAGATAGTTTTCTTTGAACTACCCAATTCACCTTCCCAGTTTTACAATGAACCGTCTTTGACCCTGGTCGGTCCCTCCTTGGATACTGTATACATCAACTCAGGCAAATTGCCTAAGTTGAGGGTGGTTATGAAGAATTAGTAGCGAAAAATAAAAAGGACTCGGGCGTGGTGTGAGTAAGAAAAAAAAAGAAAAAAAAAAGGAAAAAGAGAAAAGAAAAAAAAAATATAGTGAAGAGATGTGAAAATAAAAACCGCACCCAAGGTCCAAGAGGAAATAAAAGGGAAGAAAGGGAGAAAAATGAAGAAGATAAAAAGTGAAGCCAAATGTAGTGTAGTGCCAAGGAGGAGTAAGTCACTATACCCAAATATACCACACCTGTCCCCAAGCCTAGAAAGACCTATGGTGATTCTAACTCAACTGTCCGAAAGCTGAAGCGTAAAAAATAAGGGCAAGCCTATAGTATCAAACGCACACAACCGGACTTATTTATAAGAGTGAGAGATTTGACTCAGTCCCGGTACTAGAATTCATTACATATACTGAGAAGGGACTTCTTTGAGGTAAGGGCATAGGGACTGTAATCTAGTTATTGCTTTTTTAGGTAGTGTATCAGTCAATGTGTTAAGTTGTCTATTTACAATTTAATGTCGTATCCTGATCTCATTGTGTTAGAGTATTTGTATTGCATATATCCTGCATTGGTTGTTTTTTCTAAGAATGGAGGGTGTTGAATGCACTTAGATGGTTTGCATGTGTGGTTTGAAAAGTTGACTGCCGTAGTGATCTTGATTTTTTTCTGGGTTAAGCATCTTAGCTATTTTGTTTGCCTGAGGACATGCAAACATTCCAAGTTGAGGGTGTTGATATGTCGTGAACTTACGACACTTGAGACGCTTAAAACAAGGAATATTTGTAAGTTTAAAGGTAATTTTTGTGGGATTGATGTGTTTGTTAGTGTTTGCAGGCCGTATGGACTTAAAGAAGGAAAATGATGAATACTGAAAAAAAGTGGCATCAGACGAGCCTTAACACAATCATGGGATCTAACCACGATCATGCCTAGGATTTTGTAGGATGAATCATAGATACCCAAATTAAGAGTCAAACAGCCGACAGGATGTACGATCGTGAGTTGATGTCACGATCGTACCATGGGATCATGATATGTAAGGGAAATTCAACCTGCAAGAGTCAATTATAAGAAGATCAGACGACAGCTCCCACGACCATACCTTGAAGGTACGATCGTACCATGTGGTCGTGGGATGAGGGTTTAGTTTTGTGGAGTTATAGGATTTTAGAGGCATGATGATCAGACAACAAGAAGCCACAATCGTAGGTTGAAGACACAAGACCATAACTTGGGTTGTTTTATGAAAGATCTACCAGCTGACAA
This sequence comes from Capsicum rhomboideum, assembly GCA_031232105.1. NCBI lineage: Eukaryota > Viridiplantae > Streptophyta > Magnoliopsida > Solanales > Solanaceae > Capsicum > Capsicum rhomboideum. Next base: position 17,868,592 of record CP124710.1, read on the forward strand.
GTCTAAGTACAAACCACGACTGGCAGAGGAGTACAAACCACGACTGGCAAAGGACGATCGTAGGTTCTAACCTTGATCGTACCTTCTTCTCATTCGAGGCAGCCGATACAGTTTCCTTTTTTATTTAGGATAAGATTTGTATTGTCTATAAATACTCTTTTAGGGACATTTTTATGGAGGTTATGCATTATTATTATACCACAACATTATATTTTGAGATTCTAAGGCATCTTCTTGGAATTTCCCGAATATTGGTTTTACGATTTTAATTCCTGTTGAGATTTTGGAGTTTATTCACTATCATAAGTTTCAATTCATGTTTTCATCTATGAAGTCTTATTTTTTTCATACAATTATGTGTATCTAAACTCCACAACTAGGGATGTAGGAACCATGATGGATTAACGAAGTAGTGTTAGAGGTACAAAGTGATTCTCAAAGGGTATTAGGGCATGTATTGTTGTTTCTTTTGAATTGGTTGCTTTCTGATGAGTACACGTGTTGGGACTCATTTTGTCTCTATCCTAGACTGTAGCAAGGGTATTCAAATAGGACTAGCGAATCAACAATAAGACTTGGAGTTATCTTCATTTAATTAGCCTTGAGTCGTGATACGGGAAAGGCTATATTGGGATCATAGATAGGGGCGACATAGCAACACTTATGACGTATTAACCTTTGTACTTGAAGATAGTCATCTATAAGGGACATAACATAGTCTGATAGATGATACACAACCTATCGATTCTGCATACCGGATACCTTAAGAGATCACTAAAGTACAAAGAACTTACGGAGTTATGAAGTTATTAGGGAACACAGTCCTAGTGCTTTTCTCATCTTGATTACAACCTCAGTAAATAATCACTCGTTAATATTATTCATTTACTTTACAAAACCCCCCTCTTTTACTTATTTTCCAATTACTCAGACAAATATAGTTGATTGAATTTCGACCTATTCCCTGTGGGATCAACCCCAACCTCGTTGGGTTCTATATTTGATTCACTGACTGCTTTATACTTTTTGAAAGGTGTAATTTGGGCGAAATCAACGAACGATGGGTAAATTAGTATCTGTTGTAATGACCCTTTCCGTCATTATGGGTGGGTCAATCGTGCAAAAATTTGGATTAAGTTTCTCCCCAAAATAAAAGTTAAAAATTTTAGGCTAGGCAAGTTTCTAATGAAATTGGAGCGAGGTATGCTCTAGGAAAATACGAGAATGGATTGGTTAAATGTAATAAATTTTATCTTGATTTTATGTTAGCTAACTCGATAAGGAATCTGTACGACTTTTTGAAAGTGAATTCGGGTGAGTAGAACTCCCGATATCGAACTTGTCGCAAAGGGGTTAGTCCGAGATGCCATGGTTTGAGGGTGTGTTTCAAAAAAGGCAAAACTAGAAGGATTTTTGAGTTTCTGCTTTGCTACTCCCGCGATATCGAACTTGACGCAAAGGGGTTAATCCGAGATGTCATAGTTTGAGGGTGTGTTGCAAAAACTGCAAAACTAGAAGGATTTTTGAGTTTTTGCTTCGCTACTCCTACTATAGCGGTTGGCATGTATCGATAGAAACTCCCGCTATAGTAGAAAAATTCTTGTTATAGCGAAAGTCAACACCGATCGAATTCGCTATAGCGGGCGATGCCTCTATTGCGGGGTAAATCGCTGTAAACACAGAAATTTTCCCAAAAATAGTTTATTATTCTAAACTCATTTTTAGGGAAGGGCGTAGGGGATTTGGGCATATTTCATCAGTTTTTCATTGATTTTCATCGTAAAGGGAAGTATTTTGTCCCTATTAACTAATTTTTGGGTTAATCAACCTTAGAATCACTAGTTTACGGGTTTTGGGGAGGATTTAAGTTTGACTTAGTGGATTTTCTAGTCCAAGAGAGTAAAATTGGTGTAAAACCTTTGGATTTTAGTTGTTAATCATTAATTTACTCTTGCATGATAATAATTCATTGTAGTAACCATGAAATTGGTATGTTTAAGGTAAATTATGGTAGAAAAACCCTAGGATGGGGGGAATGATCATGAATTTGGCCTTGGGGGTTAGGGATTAAGGTGTAATCCTTGACATGGTAGGTCATTTGGTTGATTATTTATTATGTTCATGTTTTTAGATCACAACCAAGAGGAAATTACACGAAAAGGCAAGGTTTATACTTAATTGCGTGGTGCTAGCTTGGATTGAGGTAGGCAATGGTTTTATATAGTAGAAACCCTATTTGTGTTATGTGTGCATGATAACTAATTCTTAGTATTATTTGTACAATGCATGTTCAAGGAAAGTGTGACTATTTTATATCCTAAGTGTTAATAGCATGCAATGATCTTATATGAAAGCTTATTGAATTTTACAAGTGTTGTTATGTGGGAGGCCATTTTCTTGCCTTTATTGGACTATCATTACCATTGTGGTTGTAACTGTTGTGATATTTGTCATTGTGGAATGTACCGGTATTTGGACATCTCCACGGGATTGGAGGTATAAGGTTGGCAGACACTTGATGCCTGAGATTTGGTACATAGACAAGGACTTGTCCCTTACAAGTCATGACTACTGGCGCACACATAAGAACCTTAGCTTGTGTGTACAAGGTACATGTGAGTGTGATGACTCCTTGAGTGAACCGGGGATTATTGTTTCTTGATTCATTGGTTCCTTGAGTGAACTGAGTTTGTATGCTTAATTTCTAAGGTGGTTTCTTGTGTAAATTGGGATGCATAATATTTCTATGGCTGTTGTTATTAAGGATCCTTGATTGGTCCAGGTTGCTTGCAAGTTGTGACATGGATCTACGTTGTCTATTACTTGCATAAATGGGACATGGTTTTTATGATAATTATGTCATGGTTGTTGACTTGGAGTCTTGTTGTTGGTCTTAGTTTGACTTAATTGGTTATCCTTGTTGACTCTTTTTGACTAAACTTCATGTTGAACTTGTTTACAAGGTTAAATATTATAAACTTGAAAGATAGTTGCATGATAGGGTTCGTGGTTGTCTGGTTGTACCATATTTTGGTTATGTGACCATATTTCTCATTTTGGGTTGGCCGATGACACTACCGGCACACTATTGTTTCTTGTGTGCTGATACTATTCATGCTCTTTTTTTTGTTGAGTGCAGAGCTATTCCAGCGACTGTTTTGAGACCTCAACTGTGATTTGGATCATATTCGAACTCAAGGGTGAGATGAATGTTTCATGCTACCATGGGTTCTCTTCTATTTTTTTCTAGTCCCTTTGTTTCAGACTCAAACATTACATTAGTTTTGGGTTCCATCCCCTCTTTTTTACATTTAATAGAGTTTGGTACAATGACTTTCAGTTCCTACGGGATGATTTTCCGCATTATTCTATCGTTACCTTTTTTATGCTATTGGATATTGATTCTATTCAATGAAATTGGGGTTAGTTGCCTATTTTTGGCTAAGTGTTGATTAGCTTATGATGTTGGTTGGTTCTCCCACTAGGGGGCTTAGTGTGGGTTCCACTCATGGCAGATTTAGGTCGTGACATCTAATGACCCTAAAATATATCCCAAGATAACAACCTCACAATTCACTCACAAAAAAGGTTCATACAAAGTGTTTCCCAACACTACGCTATCGGATATACACAAAACTCTCTATTAAAAATTAGAACACTTAGCATGAGTTTCTAACAAAAATGGGATGGTTGAGATGAAGAAACAACTCTCCTTTTATAGGAGCAACACTTGGGCTCCAAGTTGTATAATAGAGAAAATAATAAATGGTCAAATTTTCTCTACCACATAATAATACTTTGGCTCCAATAAATATATATGACCATGCAAATTGACACATGCCAAATAAGGCCACATCTTACAAATCTCCACCTTGGCCTTATTTAGATGACATAACACTTTTGCTCCATCTCCCAAAAAGCTCTAATGGGCTTATGTCAGAAAATAATGATGCCAAAATCAGATAAATCTAATGTCAAAACTGTAGCAACATCAGCAACAGCAAATCCAAACATAGTATAGGGAATTCCACCTCTAACAGAATCATATGTAGAAAACAAGTCCCTATTAGGATACATATGATGCAAACAATCTGAATCAACAAGGTGCTTCTTAATAGGTTCAAAATTATTCTCAACAAAAGTTTTTCTTAGAGTCATCTTGGCTACTGAAACTAACCCTATTGAATTTGACTGTGATACCAATTTGTTAGGATAAAAAATTTGGGATAGTTCGAAATTTAGTCAAACAATGTTAAAATGATAATACGAAAGACAACAATAACAGTAAATTATGAAAATAAAGGAGGCACACAGATTTAACGTGGTTTGGTCAATATGACCTACGTCCATAAAACAGAGAGGAGCGAGTTTACTATAACAACTGATACACAAAAGAGAGTACACAAAATTAGAGACAAAACTATAATGACCCCAAAATATATCCCTAGAGAATAACCTCACAATTCACTCACAAAAGAGGTTCACACAAAGTGTTTCCAAACACTACTCTATCAGATATACATAAAACCCTTTATTGCAAATTAGAACACTCAACATAAGTTTCTAACAAAAATGAGATGGTTGAGATAAAGAAATAACTCTCCTTTTATAGGAGAAAAACTTTGGCTCCAAGTTGTATAATAGAGAAAATAATAAATGGTCAAATTTTCTCTACCACATAACAATACTTAGGCTCCAAGAAATATATGTGACCATGCAAATTGGCACATGCCAAATAAGACCACATCTTACAGGTTATTATCTAAGGTTAATCTTAATCCTCTAAGGAGAGCATAGAGTTCAGGGGAGACAGTGTTTGCCTATAAAAGACTACCCACAAAGCCTATAATCTATTTTCTATTTTCCTCTCATGTGACACCTCCGATCCCCCTCCTACCATTTCCTTCCTTTGCGGAACCATCCGTGTTCAACTTATATCCTATTGTTGGTGGTTTCCAGCTAACATAACTAACTTTGGTTTGTGCTCTAATGGTTTGTTTGTGGCTTGCGAAAGCTGGAAATTCCATAGTGTGTACATATGGGAAGGTTATGCTACTTTTGATTAACCTATTATTTGTTGTTATCCGAGTTACTAAAATCTGTATTTTACAACAAGAACTTTAAACACATGTTCAAACTAAAGTATGAACAATCAAATGAAGTTGTAACTCTATATTCACAACTTTGAACTTCAATAATAAGTTCAACCCAACTTTATGAACAACAACAAAATAAAGTTCAAACTATTTTCTGAAAAATAGGCAAAACCAAATGCTTAGAAAGAGATGAAGATTGGAAGGTTCAAGTCCACCAAATTTACGGTGTATCCTTAAGGAAATTATATCCCTCAAGTATCTGAGGTTATGGAATATATCCTCCCAGGATAAAATGAATCACATCGACAGAATGATGGTACCGCAAACTCTGTCAAACAACGAACGCACTCAACGATTTGTAAATCACACTTGAGTTTTTAAGAAGAAGAAGAGTTTATTCACTTTAAAATTTTGTGCATATACCTGAGGAAAAAAATAAGGTATTTATAGCAAAAATGTGGTGCTTCAGAAAAGAAGCAATGGTTCTGAAAAATTACACTATTTTTGAAAAAAAGGCCCAACCTACGGACCCCATCTGCAGTCACAGATGGCCACATGCAGCTGCAGGTCTTTTTTTTCCACCAAAATAGAAACTTTCCATCTCACCTGCGGAGTCCATATGTGTCCGCAGATGGTGACTTGTGCCCGCATGTCCCATTTCCATTTTCAAACAGTGCCTCAAAGGGTCGCATCCATTTGAGGTGCGTTGTGAAATGCATACGCACATGCTCGTGTGTGTCCACAAATGGAGAATATTTTTGTATCGTATTTTTGGATTAAAACATCATTAACTCTCAAGTTTTAAATGAATTTTGTCTAAAAAGATAACATTTATTTGGCAAATCCAAATTCAAATTCAAATCCAAATCTGAAGCCGAAGCCGAGCCGAGAGAGCGACGATCACGACGATGGCACAAGACTTGTCTTCTTCTTGCCTCACTATCCACATAAATTAGTGCTTCTATATTTAAGCACAAGAATGTTTCCTTCTCCCACCAATATTGGAGAAAACTCTTTTCATACAGTGAATACACATTTCACTTTTTCTCTATTTTTCTTCCCTCTATTTTGCTCATTTCACTAGAACCCAACAATCCCCCTCATGAATGGGGATTGTTCATTTCATCAAAAAATATACGAATAAGTGTGTGATCTACAAGAAAAGACTAATTGCATCTGGATAAGTTGGTTTTCCTTTGAACTTTCCGTAGTGAACTTATATCGGATGCAATCGGTCAATTGGTAGATGTGATATCTTTTAACCATCAAACTTTAATGTACACCTATACAACACAAGTCACACAACCAACCTTTTACCATTTATGTTTCTCATGATTTTGTTTGTTTCAGCCATGAACACTTTTTTGTTTCATGAGAGCTTAGAGAATAGGCCTTTACTATCATTCTCCTTGAAGTGGCTTCCACTTCACCCTCATATAGGTGATTCCTAAATATTTAATCCTATAGATCAAACTATTAGGTCATACCTGGCAAACTTAGAAACTATTAAAAAGCTTCAACCATAAGCCTTATCCTTGTTTCCTGAACAATGTCTTATCATGACAATGGGTTGAGTAAATTGACAATGTTGAACCGTCAGTCACAACTTTGTTTGATCTCCTTGAACCTAGATCTTGGGATCTCCAGTCTACTAGGTAGAGTTATCACCGTGATGACTTGTCCTAGGCCGAAAACTCATTCCCTTCGATGGTCTCTCAACTCCCTCTTTAGTTAGGCCTTTTGTAAGTGGATCCGACACATTATCCTTTGACCTCACATAGTCAATCGTGATAATTCCACTAGAGATTAGTTCTCTAATGGCATTATGTCTCCAGTTTATATGATGAGATTTACTATTATACATCATGCTCCCTGCCATAGCTATTGCAGCTTAGCTATCACGGTGTATGCATACTATTTCCAAAGGTTTGGGCCAATAAGGAATATCTTTTAAGAAATTCCAGAGCTATTCAGCTTTTTCACCGACTTTATCTAACGAGATAAATTCAGATTCCATTATAGAGGGGGCAATACATGTTTGTTTGGATGATTTTCAAGAGACTGCTCATCCACCTAGAGTAAACACATATCCACTCGTGGATTTTTCTTTATTTGATCTGGTGATCCAATTTACATCACTATATCCTTCAATTACCACAAGATATTTGTTATAATGCAAAGCATAGTCTTGAATATGTTTTAGATACCCCAAAACTCTTTTCATTTCCATCCAATGAGTTTGATTGGGATTACTCATGTACCGACTATATTTACTAATAACGCATGCTATATCTGGTCGCGTATAATTCATGACGTACATCAAACTTCCTAACACTCTTGCATACTCCAATTGTAATTCACTTTCACCTTCATTCTTTTGAAGTGCAATGCTTATATCTAATGGTGTCTTGGCAATATTGAATTCTAAATACCTGAATTTGTCAAGTACTTTTCAATGTAATGAGACTGTGATAGCGCTAAACCTTGTGGAGTTCTATGAATTCCTATCCCTAAGATCACATCAGCAACTCGAAGGTCTTTCATATCAAATTTGGTTTCTAGCATTTGCTTCGTAGCATTTATGTCAGAAATATCTCTACTGATGATCAATATGTCATCCACATACAAACAAATAATGACTTTGTGAGTTGGAGTGTCTTTAATGTAAACACATTTTTCACACTCATTAATCTTTAATCGATTTGCCAACATGGTTTGATTAAATTTTTCATGCCACTGTTTGGGTGCTTGCTTTAGTCTATAAAATGACTTTACAAGTTTGCACAATTTTCTTTCTTTACCAGGAACCACAAAACCCTCGGGTTGTTCCATATAAATTTTTTCCTCTAATTCTCCATACAAGAAAGTTATTTTCACATCCATTTGATGGATTTCAAGACCACATACTCTAGCTAATACAACCAACATCTAAATGGATGTTATCCTTGTTACTGGCGAGTATGTGTCAAAATAATCTAGGCCTTTATTTTGTCTAAAGCCTTTCACAACCAGTCATGCCTTGTACTTGTCAATAGTACCATCAGCTTTCATTTTTCTTTTGAAGATCCATTCAGAACCTAAAGGTTTATTTCCTAGAGGAAGATCAACCAACTCCCAAGTATGGTTTATTAAGATTGAATCAATTTCACTATTAACAGCCTCTTTCCAAAAGGATGAGTCCGCAGACGACATCTCTTCTTTGAATATTTGAGGCTTATTTTCAAGAAAAAATGTTACAAAATCTTATCCGAAGTAAGTCGACGTACTTTGTCACTTACTATGCCTTGGATTCTCTTCATTAAGTACATTCTCCTTTGGTTCATCCCTAGGTCATTTAGACCCTTCATTAGACAGCTCATGTCTAGTTTTATATGGATAAATGTGTTCAAAGAACTCAACATTATCTGATTCAATTACCGTATTATCATGAATATTCGGATGTTCGGATCTATAAACCAAAAATTGACATGCTTTACTGTTTGTAGTATATCCGATGAAAACACAGTCCACAATCGTTGGTCATATCTTTACCCTTTTGGGTATAGGAACTTAGACTTTGGCCAGACACCCCCACACTTTAAAATATTTCAAGTTGGGTTTCTTTTCTTTCCATTTTTCATATGGGATAGATTGTGTCTTGCTATGGGGCACTCTATTGAGTATTTGGTTTGAAGTAATGATAGCTTCCCCCCATAAGTTTTACTGTAAACCTGAACTTATAAGTAAGATATTCATCATTTCCTTCAACATTTGTTTTTTCCTTTCCATAATTCCATTTGATTGAGGTGAGTACAGGGCATTAGTTTGATTGACAATTCCATTTTTCAAATATATCTTTGCAAAAGGTAGATTCATATTCTCCACTCCTATCACTTCTTATCATTTTAATTTTTTTGTCCAACTGATTTTCAACTTCAGTTTTATATTGCTAAATGTGTATATTGTTTCATTATTACTATTCAACAAATAAACATAACAATATCTAGTGCAATAGTCAATAAAAGTTATGAAATACCTTTTTCCACCACGAAATGATGTTGACTTCATATCACAAATGTCTGTATGAATTAAGTCTAAGGGATTGAAATTCCTTTCAACAGACTTATACTGATGCTTAGAATACTTTGATTTAACACATATTTGACACTTTGATTTATTGCACTCAAAGTTAGGTAAAACTTCCAAACTAATCAGTTTTTGCAAGGTTTTATAATTGATATACTTTAAACGTTCATGTCATAATTTATTTGACTCAGGCAAGTAAGAAGAAGCCTTAACTTTATACATTTCAACAGCCATTATATCAAGTTTAAAAAGGTCCTTATTGAGGTAGCCCCTTCCTACATACATTTTATTCTTGCTTATTATAATTTTCTCCGAAACAAACACACATTTAAACTCATTTTTAATGAGAAGTATTGTAGACACTAAGTTCTTCCTAATAGTAGGAACATGGAGAACGTTGTTAAGAGTCAACACCTTGTAAGTCATTTTTAGGAATATCTTCCCACTTCCGTCAACCTTGACTGTTGCATTATTTCCCATGAAGATTACTTCTTTGGGACCAACTGTATCATAAGTAGTGAAAGCTTCTTTGTCCGCACAAACATGTCGAGTGGCTCCTGAATCAAACCACCATTCATTTGAATTTCCAACTAGATTGCATTTAGAGATCATAGCACACAGATTTTCAATCTTTTCAGTTGCTTCCTACATGTTTATCTGATTTTTTTCTTGTTCAGAACTTGAAAATTTAGAGCTTTGTGGACAACTTCACTATAATTGTAGCACTTGCCTTTGAACCTTTTCTTGTTCTGCTCTTCCTCTTGTCCGGAAGACTTCTTTCTCTTCTTATTATGTGTAGCATCATATTTAATAAGATTTGCACCCATCATTACTGATTTCTCACGTAACTTAATGTCCTCTTCTATCTTAAGACGAATCACAAGATCTTCCAAGCCAGACAATTGGTTTTCAAACATTTCTTTTTTAGGAATATGAGAATATCTACTTGTGAACTTTTGCATTTCAAGTTTGGTCAGCCAAACTAACATTATTTGCTTCCATTCTTTGAAGTTCACACCAGAAAAATTTTCTGGTTTCTCTACTGTTGCCATTGCTGGATCAGCATCTGAACGACTTAATGATGCAACATTGGTTGCCATTGGGATAGCACCATTCACAACCGAATCAATTTATTGTTCAGTTTCATTTTTCATTTTTCTGTCAAGCTTTGACAAACACTTTAGCATTTTAGATTACTAACAATAAAGACTTATCTTTAAACAACTTGTTTCTAGTCAACGATGAAGTTTTTATGCTTTCAAATCATCAACCGAATGAACATTGAAACCTGACGAAGTTTTTGTGTTCTTCAAATCAGAATCAAATTCAAACAGAGTGAAAACCCATAGGTTTTAAACTCCAGAAACCAATACAGAGAGTTCAACGAATCGGTGAAGTTTTATATTCTTCGAACCGAATTTCCAATCCAATTTCTCGGTGAAGTTTTTATATACTTCTAACCGAGGGAATAGAAATCAAAAGATTTTAATATCCACAAAATCAGACCCAATATAGATAAACTAAGTACTTAATTATTTCCTTAAGATTGTTGTTATCCGAGTTAAATAAAATCTGTATTTTACAACAAGAACTTCAAACACATGTTCAATCTAAAGTATGAACAATCAAATGAAGTTGTTACTTTGTATTCACAACTTTGAACCTTAATAATAAGTTCAACCCACCTTATGAACAACAACAAAATGAAGTTCAAACTATTTTCTGAAAAATAGCAAAATCAAACGTTTAGAAAGAGATGAAGATTGGAAGATTCAAGTCCACCGAATTCACGGTGTGTCCTTAAGGAAATTATTCCCCTCAAGTACCCGAGGTTATGGAATATATCCTCCCAGGATAAAATGAATCACATTGATAAAATGGCGGTACCTCAAACTCTGTCGAACAACGAACGTACTCAACGATTCGTAAATTACACTTGAGTTTTTAGGAAAAAGAAGAGTTTATCCACTTCAAAATTTCGTGCATATACCTGAGGAAAAAATTAGGTATTTATAGCCAAAGGTGGTTCTTCATAAAATAAACAATAGTTCTAAGAAATTACACCATTTTTTAAACGACGCCCGACCTACGGACCCCATCTACAGCCGCAGATGGTCACATGCGGCCGTAGGTCACCTTTTTTCACCAAAAAATAAACTTTTCGTCTCACCTGTGGAGCCCATCTGCATCCGCAAATGGTGACCTGTGCCCGCAGGTCCCATTTTCGTTTTCAACCAGTGCCTCGAAGGGTCGCATCCCTTTGAGGTGCGTCATGACATACTTCTGCATATGCTCGTGTGCGTCCGCAAATGGAGAATGGAGAATATTTTCATATCAAATTTTTGGATTAAAAACATCATTAATTCTCAAGTTTCAAATGAATTTTGTCCAAAAATATAATCTCTCGATCATTTTTCGAATTCGAATCCAAGCCGAGCGAACGACGGCGCGAGGCTTGTCTTTTTCTTGCCTCACTATCCACATGAAAGAGTGTTTCTATATTTAAGCACAATAATGTTTCCTTCTCCCACCAATGTAGGAGATCACTCTTTTCATAAATGTAGGAGAACACTCTTTTCATAAAGTGAATACACATTTCACTTTTCCTTCATTTTTCTTCCCTCCATTTTCCATTCACATTTCACTAGAACCCAACATTATTGTGATAATTGTCATTCCTAGTAAGCCTTATGTTTCATAGATAAAAAGGAAAAGCCTCCTTCCAGTGGAGTTTTTTCTTTAGTACCAGATTCATGTTCCTAAGGAAGCTCAACCAGTCACCACGTTGTTCGTTAACAAATCTATTGATGCCATATATGACGCCTAAATCTCTATAGAAATTCCGAACATTATAGCATTCTAGGAATATATGCCTAATGGTCTCAGGCTTGTTACACAGTTGGTAGGATTCATTGATTTCAATACCTATGTTTTTACGGTATGCACGAGTTGGGAGTCTTCCGTGATTACAAAGCCACATGAAGTACTTAATTTTTTCGTTACAGATCGACTTCCATTTCCAGTTGAAATCTGGTACGGGTTGAACATTGTTAAGGTCTTTGTCTCGTGAAAGTTTATAGACGGAGCCTGTCGTTAATATCCCTTTATGACTGGGATTCCAACTAAATTTATCTCTTGATCCAGGTGTAGTTGGAACATAAACACAATTATTTAAGTTTGTGATTGTGTTTGGTAATTGAAAGGCTATCCTATTCAGTCTCCACGACCCAGAGATAATAAGTATTTTATCAACTGTCATACTGTCATCCCATTTACCTAGAGGACCCTGAATCATTTCCCGTATGGTTTTATCGTTAGGAAGCCATTTGTCGTGCCACACCGAAATTGTAGTGCCATCCCCTATGGTCCATTTCATTCAATTCTTACAGATGGTCCACCCTGTTATAATTTTTTCCAAGTCCTACTATGTCTTTTGTTAACACGTCCACAGGGGGTAATGATTTATTGATGGAGTATTTACTAATGAGTAGTAAATCAGCCCATAAAGAGTTTTGGTTATTGAGGATTCTCCATGCTAGTTTTGCTAATAACGCCAAGTTTTTTGTTTCGGTTTCTTGTACTCCTAGCCCCCCATCTTTTTTGCTCTTTGTGAGGGTATTACATTTAATCATATGTAATTTCTTGGGAAAATTCCATTTATATACCAAAAAAAAGTAAATCGTTTACAACAAAAATAACCAAGTTTTTGTTTATTATTTAGGACCCGTTTGGCCATAGATTTCCCAAGTAAAATTTGGGGAAAAACTTGGCAAATAATGTTTGGTCATACAATTTGCCATTATTTGACAAATTTTTTTGGCAAATAATCCAAAGTCCCAAATTCTAGAAAAAAACTAGTATTTGGGCCAAATTTCATTTTTTGGAAACTTTTAAAAGTTCAATTTTTACACCAAACTTTTATCTTTTATAAAAGACCCACTATTTATTGACCCCAACCAACGTGTGCATGTACATAACAATACAACTTATATCTTATAAAACACCCATTAGGCCATTTTCTTTCTCTTTCGATTTTTTTAAGCAGTAATTTTAAAAAAAAAAAACTTTTTTAGTTGTTTTTTTGCAGCGTTTTTTTAATCAAAAAAACACTTTTTTATTTTTTTAATCAAATTTTTTCTATACAACTTTTTTTCATATATCAATATTTGTATAAATGGAGTATAAACATGTATATATGATGTACAAATAGTTATGTAATGTATATGTAATGTATCAATATTGTATAATAATTATGTAGTGTATATGTAATGTATCGATATTGTATAAATAGTGTATAAACGTGGATCAATATTGTATAAATGGTGTATAAACATGTATATACGATGTACAAATAGTTATGTAGTGGTGTGCATGTACATAACAATACAACTTATATCTTATAAAACACCCATTAGGCCATTTTCTTTCTCTTTCGATTTTTTTAAGCAGTAATTTTAAAAAAAAAAAACTTTTTTAGTTGTTTTTTTGCAGCGTTTTTTTAATCAAAAAAACACTTTTTTATTTTTTTAATCAAATTTTTTCTATACAACTTTTTTTCATATATCAATATTTGTATAAATGGAGTATAAACATGTATATATGATGTACAAATAGTTATGTAATGTATATGTAATGTATCAATATTGTATAATAATTATGTAGTGTATATGTAATGTATCGATATTGTATAAATAGTGTATAAACGTGGATCAATATTGTATAAATGGTGTATAAACATGTATATACGATGTACAAATAGTTATGTAGTGTATATGTAATATATTGATATTGTATAAATGTGTATAAACGTGTATCGATATTATATAAATAGTTATGTAGTGTATCAACATTGTATAAATGGTGTATAAGCGTGTATCAATATTGTATAAATTGTATATAAATGTATATAAACGTGCATATGTAATGTATCGATATCAATATGTATTTGATTATCATGTGTTCCACCTTAATAAATAAAAGTATAAGCAAAAAATAATAAAACAACATAAATATTCATTTTTTCCATAAAAGGAAAGATGTTTTATGGTGTATAAACATGTATTGATATTGTATAAACAATTATATTAAGAAATAGCTATAATTTTTTTGTTCAAAAAAGTTAGAAAAAAACAACGAAAAAGTTTTTTTTTTTAAATAGTGCATAAAAAAAAAGAAAAAAAAGCTTTTTTTAAAGAACGGAGCAAAACAAAACAGGAAAAACATTGAAATTGAAGGGAAATGGCCGACTGACCATATTTGGTTACAAAGTTGGCTGAAAGGCTATATTTTGTAAGAATTGATTAGTGTGTTATATTTTGTGTAAGAAATTTAACTCAAAGACATTTTGTATAACTAGTTTAGGAGACGTGCGTTGCACTTGAGTTATACGTTTATATATATATATAAAAAAAAGAACAAAATATAGAATAAGGATGAATTATGTGTAATATCAATTAATGTTGAGTTAGATGTAACATTCATTTAAATGACAAGACAAATATTAATGCATATAAATGAAAAGATAAAAAATAAACAAAAGAAAAAAAATGTAATATTTTTTCTATATTATTGGTGATTTATTTAAATTTATATGCAAAGTATAAAAATTCTTTATTCTACTTATTTTCTAAGTAATATAATTATAAAATTGAAGATAATGAGATATACGTCACCCTGTGTTTCAAGACTTACGCCTCGCCCCATTCTACGTAAAACACCTCGCCTCATGCCAATGCTTTTAAAACATTGATCACAAGTGAATAATGAAATACAACAACTCCTTTTGTTAATAGTTAAATTTATTTGTTTTAACTAAAACGGAATAAAAAGAAAAGATGATGATAATGAATGCAAGAAACTCATTTGAATCAAACACAAAATAAGAAGAAAAGTGGAAGAAGCAACATATGTTTCTTGCAAAGCTTGATCAAAATATTACTTAAATAGAATTGTTGAAATTTCTTGTAAGTTAAAATTCTAATTGATTTAGAAGTTTAAATATTATGATTTATTAAAATAGTAATAGGTTTCCTTACTCGCCCCTCCCCCCCCTCCCCCCCCTCCCCCCCCCCCTTTTTTTTTTTTCTACGTTAGATTTTTTTCTATTAATTTTATGCTTATTATTCCTTTCCTTTTATGTTTGAACTAAATTTATGTCTAAAAGCCTAAAAGACTTTCTCGGCAAGTAAAAATGGCACATGCAAAAAAAACCTACATCAAATTAATTGCAAGTTTTCCAAAAAAAAAAGAACGACAAAAGGTTTTCCTTAAATAAGAAAAAAAATTATATAAGATTTTTATTCAACTTTTAACTCCTAAATATTTTAGTTGAAATATTACTAAGATAAGGTGAGAAGGAAAGGCTAGTGCTTAGAAATCCGACTGACATTGAACTTAAACTAACTGCTGCCATTGAAAGAGAAGAGAGCTCTGTGACTTCGGAGCCTTTTCGACCTTTTCTCTCTTTTTTTGTTTGTGCTACGACTCGGGCTTTTCATTCTGTTTTGTAGAGATTCGAGGAAATTCTATATAATAATAAATGTAGAAAGGTGAGGGTACCTTTATGATACCGGACAAAATACGAAAAGAGGGATAAAGTACGAAAATAAGAAAAATGATAGAATCAAAATACGGAAAGTAAAGGATAGATAGATAGATAGACACAAGAAGATATGGGAGAGGACAATCAAAGAATATATTAAATACTAAGACCTCCCTTTCAAATACCTACAAACACCTACCTCTTACGAAGGCCGAGAGGGAAACATATCACCCAATCAGCCAAGGTTTCTAACAAGTGTTCAACAAAAGCTTATCCAAGCTCTCATGCTCCATAAGGAGTCTCACAATATCAATATCATCAAAAAACTATGGAAAAATAAAGCTACATCCTAGTATTTATAGCCTTGGGCCTTTTATTACATATATGGGTCCAAAAGTGACCCAATTGAATAAAATAGAGAAAGTTGGCCGCTTTGGCCTATATGCCCACGCAGATGGCATCTGTGGGTGCAGATCACCCATATGTGGACGCAGGTGAGGGAGCAGACCGCTCCAGGTCGTCGTCGAGCTCCTCTTGACTCACCAACGACCTTTTCAATGGCTCCCTTGACTCCAAGCTATCTTTCATACGTGATATTGCTCTACTTAAAGTGCAAAATGAACCCTTCACCCACGTCCTTATGGCCTTATACTCTTTGTAGCTTGGATCCTTTGTTGTTCCCCTTGAAATACAAGCCAAGAAAGGTTGATGCTGATTTGGCTTGAATCATCCTCCCCTTCTTGAAAAGGATTCGGCCTCAAATCTAAACCTTGCAAAATCATAGTGAAAACAAACAACAACAATTTTGTCATGGCTTGAGGGTTAGCGTTATCATTAATAATTCCATCACCATGCCAAAGAGGCACACACTTAACATATAACTAAGTAAAAACAATCAATCAAGGGTTTGTAACCCCACAAAGTAAGGACTACTTAGTTACTCAAAGGATCTTGACAAAAAGGTAGACCAAAAGAACCACGATAATTAGCCAACCAGACATGTAAGCTCACATTAGTTCTCTGTTTCAACAAGCACAACCCCCCCCCCCCACACACACACACACCTACCAAGTCAGGAGTCATATGATAGCTTTCATAACTAAGTGCAAGATCATAAACAAGGTAATCCCTAGTTAAAACTCCACTCAATGCACTAGCTATCTTCAAGGGTGGGATTACTTCCAAATCATCTCTGGGGTCAAATACAAAGGTATCCCCCTCACAAATGGGTAAACATAATACACTTAAGCCCATATAACCTCTATACTTTAAGGAAATGCTCAAGGGAAGTGAGGTCACCAATGGAGTCATGCTTACATAAGATGTAAATTCAACATGGTCATGAATATCATCATATGTAAACAAGTAATAAAGAAAGGTATCACATAAAGGATATTCATCCAAAGTATTTTCAAGAGAAGACTCACTCTTTGACCTACAAGTAATGAAACTTTGGTCATGAATGGGAACACACAATGGTGAATTCTTTTGGGCCAATTCATTACTCCCCTTCTTTAAAGAACACTCATCTTTGTTGGCCATGCCTCCCATGCACAACCTGAGTCTACCAAGTGGATTGTAAATCCTCAAGAAAGACTTTCCATTGTAGGGAAGGATACCAATAACCTTATTCAAACTTCGTTTGTCTTCTTGACCAAGCACCAAGTTGGGTGTATAACAACCACCACATTTCAAGAGGTAACCGGGGTCAAATGGGAGAAGTATCCAAGAACATGGGTCAAGGTAATACCCATTTTCCCCAAACATGTCAACCTCACAAATAGACTTACCCTTTATACTATCATTGACAATGTCATAAGCAAAGAGAGGGTAGAGAAAGGTGTCACACAAGTTAACTTCAACTAAGGTTTCCTCAAGCATATACTCACTACTAGATTCAAGATCATCACCATGAGTATCCTCAATAAAGGAAGCACACAAAGAAGAAGTAGAAGCAATTTCTAAATAAATAACACCTTCTTTTTCAAGGGAAGGATCATCAAGTAGACACAAACCATCAACAACATCAAGGAGGTCATGACTCAAGTCCTTACAAGAATCACATAAGTCATCCTCGCATTTATCAAACAATGGTAGGGTTTCATACAAAGGATCACAACCAAAATCATTTTCACAAGAACAATCACTAGTTGGGTTTCTCAAATATTTTAGCAAATCAAATTTATCATCACCCAATTGATCATTCTTTTTCATAAGTGAGATCACTATCAAGAATTGGATAGTTAGCACAATCTTCACTTAATCCTACTTTCTTAATGGATTTCAAGAAATAGGATAACATGTGAATCTTAAGCATACCATCCCTCTTTTTAAGCATACCAAAAGGTACATCACCAGGTGTCAAGCAAGGAGTGATCTCACTATTTTCTAACAAGACATCATTTTTAAAGAGAGGATCGACAACCAAAGGTAGAAGTTGAAGCATACAAGTTCACTCTCAAAAAGAT
This sequence comes from Capsicum rhomboideum, assembly GCA_031232105.1. Taxonomy (NCBI): domain Eukaryota; kingdom Viridiplantae; phylum Streptophyta; class Magnoliopsida; order Solanales; family Solanaceae; genus Capsicum; species Capsicum rhomboideum. The sequence goes on from CP124710.1 coordinate 17,886,762, forward strand.
ACATGTCATCTTTCACATCATCTTCTTTCACATGATATCTATGAGCAATACTAATAATAGGATCATCATCACATGATATGCTCAAAGAATCATTTCCATTCATATGATCAACTCTATCAACATCATCACTAACTTGAAACTCATCAACCACACCAGAAACATGCACAAGTAGTGGATTAGATTCATAAGTAAGCACACCTTCACTAGTTATTGGCAATTCACATGCCAACTTAGAATCGCCTTGATTTTCACAAGGGTCAACTAGTGTGTGAATACTCTTATCACATGGAAACAGAACCTTATTCAAGATATAAGTTCCAACACTGGGTGGACACAAATCTATCTTACTAGAAAAGTCAATTCGGTCATCTAAAGAATCAACTAGTGTTTACAAACTCACAACAAGAACTTGATCATCATGCAACATAGTGCTATCAAGAGTATCACAGAGGGAAGACTCATTATGCTCAAACATAGATAAACCATCACTTACACTTATTTGGATAGTAGCCACATCATGGCATTTCAAGTTTAAAGAAGTGCAAGAGTTAGCATTGTTACCTTGTACCTCATAAGAAGTATAGTCTTTACCTTGGTGTTTGTTATGGGAGCTCATTTGCTCCTTTGGGAAGTTCTTATCACATGGGAGTTTGTCAATTCCACTCCCTTGAGTTAAATGCTCATCACTCTTCTCGAAGTTGGAATTCTTAGCTAAGAACCCCATTAGGCCTTCAAGCATGTGTTCGTAAGGAACTCTCCTTAGATCCTCCATTGGAAGTTTTTGTTCACTTGGTTCTACTTGTGACTTGGTTTGGGTGGTAGAATCCATGGAGTCGAAGGTCTCCTTAAGGTTCATCATTCTACCTTCCATGCTTGACATGCTACCTTTAATGGAAGTTAGGTGATCTTCCATCACTCCCATTGTTCGGTTCATGAACTCAATCTTTTTCCATATATATTTCAACGTCTCATTTCTCATGGGAGTTTGAGTTTCTTCCTCCGAAGACATTGTACCTAGCAATTAAAACACTCAACGAAGACAACAATAACGTTAGCGCTAGCAAAAATAAAATCTCACAATCACTCCTGTTTACACACCTTTGATTGCCTCACAATTGGATTGACTAATGTTGAAAATTGTTTATACTTCATTGCTACAAAAGGTGTCGATTACTACTCTTGGTCTGTGTGGATATTTGTTCAAAGAAGAATGGACGACTCGATTTAAACTAAAAGACTTGAATTAAGAAGTTAACTACAAAAGAAAACTAGAAAAGTACACAAAGAAAAATAAATTAAAAAAATGGACTCAAAGACTAATCAATTAACTAAGTAAGGATGATTACCCGTTGATAATTAGTTTAAGAATCAAGAAATGAAACTAAGATGATGGAACCTGAGCAAAGTGGAATTTTGGATGCTTGATATGCATTTGGTTGAGGTGCGGACGCAGGTCATGACCTGCCCTCACAGGTGAGGGTCGCATGTCAAAGAAGAATGACGTACCTTGGTCACCTACCAACACAGATGGGTCATCTGCCCACACAGATGGGGGCGCAGGTGGCCAGACAGCCAGTTGTAACCTCCGAATTAAGCTTTTGTGGGCATTTTTTGTATTTTCCTTTGGATTTTTCCTCTTTTGGAATATTCCTTTAGCATAAACAAGTACACCCTCTTTTCACCTATCCTTTTTGGATCAAAACACCTTTTCCAAAGATTCTTCTTCAACAAGACATGAATTTCATGAAGAACACCAAGAACATGGATGAACTTTAAAAATGCATAACTTCTACGTTTTAGCTTGGAATCCAATGAAATTTGAAATCTAGGATCTTTTTGATATGAGGAACAATCCCCAATAATCTTTAACCCTCAATTCCAAACAAAAATTTTTAGATTTTCAAACCCATTTGAAACTTCTTCAAGCTCCAAACTCAAAAATGGTGGATTCTCCAAAAGCCTCTCCACTCAACTCCAAACTTTAGATCTAGGGTCTGTTTGATATGAGAAGCACTTTCCAACTATTTTCAACCCTCAAATCCACACCAAAATCACAAGATCTAGAAACCCATTTTCTTTTCTCTTGTTCAACAGTGGAGTTCCTCTTCAAATCTTCTCAAATCACACCCAAAACTCAAGATTACGACTCTAATAACACTAGAGGAAATAAATCTAGTGTTGAAACTTCAAAAATGACTCAAAAACACAAAAATATTTTTGGAATTTTTGGTAAAAATATTTTTTTTGATTTTCTAGTAAACAAAACCCAAGATTGAACTCGTGGGAACGAACTCAAGCTTGGCTCTGATACTAATTGATAACCAATGATACCGGACACAATACAAAAAGAAGGATAAAGTACAAAAATAAGAAAAATGATAGAATCAAAATACGGAAAGTAAAGAATAGATAGATAGATAGATAGACATAAGAAGATATGAGAAAGGACAATCAAAAAAATATGTTGAATACTAAGACCTCCCTTTCGAATACCTACAAACACCTACCTCTTACGAAGACCGACAGGGAATTATATCACCCAATCAACCAACGTTTCTAACAAGTGTTCAACAAAAGCTTATCCAAGTTCTCATGCTCCATAAGGAGTCTCACAATATCAATATCATCAAAAAACTAAGGAAAAATAAAGCTAGGTCCTAGTATTTATAGCCTTTGGCCTTTTATTACATGTATGGGCCCAAAAGTGACCCAATTCAATAAAACAGAGCAAGTTGGTCGCTTTGACCAATATGCCCACGCAGATGGTGGGTGCAGATCACCCATATGTGGACGCAGGTGAGGGAGCAGACCGCTCCAGGACGTCGTCGAGCTCCTCTTGACTCTCCAACGACCTCTCCAATGGCTCCCTTGACTCCAAGCTATCTTTCATACGTGATATTGCTCTACTTGAAGTGCAAAATGGACCCTCCACCCACGTCCTAGTGACCTTATGCTCTTTGTGGTTTGGTTCCCTTGTTGTTGCCCTTGAAATACAAGTCAAGAAGGTTGACGCCGATTTGGCTTGTATCACCTTTAAATAATAATTTAAGGAAAATAGTGAAAAGATGATTTTGTCTATTGCGAAGTGTTTTAATCAAGGGTAAAAAGTTTAAATAACTTTTCTAAGAACCTTCACACTTTTAATATAGTATAGATATAGATATAGATATAGTGTTATTGCCTATGTGGAACTTTATGGTATTAGAACTTTAATTATTAGTTGATAATGCTATAAATAGTACAATTATAATTCGACACAAACTTATTTCTATAAGAAACAATTTAGTTTTTTTTTTAATTGAATTAGTATCTTAATTTACTTTAATATATATATTTTTTTGTTATATTTTATTAGATCATCATTTGTTTTGTTAAAAGTTTAAATTAACAAATAAAAGAAATCCTAAAATCAATATAAAGAAAACACATGCACCCCCAAAGACAAAACTCATGCTAATCTATTGGCTATCACCGCTCTTTAAAGTTTCGATTATTTTCAGAATGCATTCTCCGGAAGAACTTATTTTCTGGATTTATTTTTACACAAGAGAGATCTGAAAAGTTCATTTTCGATCTCATTTTCTCGTGTATCTTAAATAGTCGAGATCACTTTTGAACTATACTTATATTCTTTTACGAAAGTAACTTATAAATTTTGGTGTCAAATACCCAAGATTAGTTTTGAAGTACTAAATGTCTTGTAAGTGAAAATATAGTTTACGTAGAATATAGTGTCCAAGTGAAATCAAATTCTTAAAACACAAACGTAATCACCCATTTATCCGATATACGCTTATTAAATTCAAAAGTAATCACCGATTGATTCAATTTTTTATCACCGATTTATCCAATATGAATCTAATTTTGTTAGCTTAACATGATATCTCAAATAGCTATAATATTGAAACTTGACTCGTTAGTCATTATCGAACAAGATGAGGAAATTTGTTGGGTTTTTTTATTAGTAGTCAGTATTTATTTAAAAGTTCTAAATATTACTCTCTCCGTCTTAATTTATGTGGCATATTTCGCTTCTCGAGATTCAAACATGTCTATGTTTGACCATAATTTTTTAATATATGTTTCAAATATTTTGAATAGTCAATTATTGTGACTTATGGTACTTTTTACGTAGTTTTCAAATATATAAATTTTATTTCAACAAAAAATAAAGATTTCATGTCCAAATTAATGGTCAAACTTACCTTGTTTGAATCTCGGGAAGCGAATATGCCACATAAATTGGGACAAAAGGAGTATAATTTTATTCCATAAAAAATTAACTATATGAAGAAATAATTTAAATTTGAAAACTTAAGAGTATATATTTATTTTAGCATTATTTTAACTGATGAATTAATTTCTCTAACTTTGAGTATACATGCTTTATGCTTAAAAAAAAGGTTCATTTACCTAATTAGCCAACAATTACTCCTACTTTTACAGTTATGGTGTTCTAATCCATTATTACTACCAGTCTCATTATTATTATTTTACATATTTTGAAGATGAAAAGCCTTGTAGAGTCTCAACATTGTCTGAGGTGAAGTCATGTTGACGAATCCATATCCAACTTTGTACTTGTTTCTAAAAAATACATAACAGATCATTAAGGGATTACTACAAAGTTAATGAAACACAAAGTTAAGGGACAAAAACTCAATCTATTTAAGATATTATTAGAACTTACATGAAATTTGATGGGAAGACAAACGAAATCATATATAGGAGGATTTTGACTGATCATCGTCGTCGGCAATGTGCTCGTATATATATAATTGGCCTCGAAGAAGAAAAATATGTTAGCAAGTTATTTAACTAAATCCTATGGATTTTTTTATAGCAATAGTAGCTGAAGGCAACAAATAAAGAAGCAATGATAAGAGAGGCAAAGACTAGTATTGGATGCAAAACAAAGAAGCCAAATTTGAAATTATTTTTGTTGTTTAGTACATATCTGTACACGACTTGTTCAAGCCAATGTTCTTATCTTTCTAAACCAAAAACTTTTTTCTCTAGTAATAACAAACTCACAGTATGAATCATGCAGAGAATCAGGCAAAAGCAATGCATATAAACCTCTGAGTTTGTGTATTAAAGAAATCATCCCCAATTAGTTCCACAAACTATGTCGGCAATATGTCCATGTAGTGAGAGTGACATATATACGATTGAGAAGTAACTTTCTATGAGTTCATGAATATGATTGAAAAATAATAATTCTTTTATAGAATTTTTTAAATAAGAAAAAAAGAGGACTATAAACAAAAAAAGACGACTTCTATATCTAATTAATTAGTATTATTTATTATAGTTCCTGACGAAGAGGAAAACCTAAATTTAAGTCCTAATAGTTAAGTACATACCCAACAAAATTGTCTTTCCATATATTTAGGAGATTGTGTTTCGTCTATTAATTATAGTTAATATTTGATATTACAAAAATTAATAATTGGAGGAAAAAGGTGAAAAGACGACTTTGTCTATTACAGAATTTTTTAATGAAGAAAAAAAAATTCAAACAATATTTATAAGACCCTTCACACTAAATATATAATAGATGTTTCCAATGCTTTTTAGTATTAGTGGTCCCCCCATATAAAGTTACCCTAGACGGAAGTTTAATATATTCCATAATGTGAGTGGGTATATTATTTAGACAAGACTTCACCAAAGTTGTTCTACCCGTAATGTTAAGAAATTTGATTTTTCATCCGGTAAGTTTTTGTTGGAGATTATCAATGATAAATTGCTAGTCTTTCATTAGAGGCTTTTTACTAAAAATTGAAAATTCCAAATACTTTCCAAAGGATGATCCGTATTACATTCTACTAGTATATTAATACCAAAAGACATTTATTGTTCTTGAAAAAAATCCAATGTCACGACCCAAATTATTTAAGACGTAATGCATTATGATTCGAAAATCAGGAAAGTAATGACACCTATCTATCCCATTGATAGATAAATCAACCCAAACAACAAAATATAAAATGAAATACCGAGAATGAGGAATTTAATATTTAAAATAAAAATAAGTCATAAAGTAGCTTTTTAAATAAAAACTCAAAAGAATACAGAATAACATTACAAACTCTTTTTCAAAATCCGGAGTCACAAGTACAAGCCTTTAAGAAGTCTGAAAAGCATCTCCATAAGTCTTAAAAATATCCAAAAGGGAAAAAATATATAAAACAAACGAGATGGAAGAGATCTGGAAAGGCTACAAATCAACCAAGCAACTACCTCGAAATCTCGGACAGTCAACTCCCGCACGAGATCACCTAGCGGTAGTACCCAGCTTAGAGCTTGCACAAAGGTGTAGAAAAGACAAGGGTGAGTATCAAATCCATGTATACTTAGCAGTATCATTGGTTGATCCTTATATGAAGCAATGGAGAGGATGGCCTTATATTGTCCTAACTTGTGCTCAAGTTTAGATATTAAATAACTACATAAGACCGGGATTAGCCTCTAGCCCAAGAATGATATAATCAAATTAGAAACAGTCTCTCAATAAAACAGATAATGACCAAGTCAATATCAAAGCTCTTGAGCACATATTCTTCACGAAAGTTTCTATCATGATCCAATTTTTTAGGTCATGATGGCACCTACTATAACCCACCAATAGGTAAGCGAACCCATAATCCGAAATGGCTAGTAACGAAATAATAAGAAAGGCGGAAGCAAAACTAAATAACAATGAGAAAGAAGGCAAGAAGAAAATAAATACATGCCCAAAACCTGGTGAAGTCAGTACAAGAGCTTCTAATACAACAGGAGAACAAAATAAAGTACAGAATAAATATATACAAAGTCATCTCTGAAATACAAAATAGAGATCAATCCAATAATAAAAGGGGGAGCAGGAACACTCCGGACATCAGGAGCTCACCCCTAATCTTCGATCCATGGCTGCTAGGCACGATGCACACATCAACAGCGAGAACTCGTACTATGATTTTTAGGCTACAAAAGTGTAGTATGAGTACCAAACACGTGGTACTCAGTAGGCATCGGCCGACTGAGCTCCAAAGGTAATACAAGTATAAATAATATGCAGAAATATAAACTACAGGCAACTACTCATGCAACGAAACATAGTAATGCTAATGAAAAAGTAAGGGTAAACTATCAGATACTATCAGTAATCAAGGACGAAAGCATGATACCATAAGTAGCTAGCCAATATACAATAATAGAATGAAGAAAGGGATATACAATATACAATAGTAGTAGGAAGAAAGGATATGATATACGAATAATAGCTAGAGAAGAAGGGATATACAATCGCGCTATACCGATAACAAAACATAAAGGTACTACCATGAGGGAGCTAGCCTAACATTACAAAGATCATAAACAATAAGGGACTAACTCTAGCATAATTAGGTTCTCTAATTGCAATATGCATAATCATAAGATGGTCTAATGATAATTCAATCTTACCATAGTAAAGAATAAGGGAACTCAAAAACGTACCTACAACCTCGGGGACTAATCCGTAACTAGTCTTTCCATGAACTATATAATAATAACCAAACAATAGAGTAATCGGCTAGCTCGGACAACCAATAACCTAATCGGGCCTCCATAAGCCCTGAAGGCACAAGCAAACACTCAGTAACCAACAGCCATAACCTGTACCTATACAGCCCACATAGGACAGATAGATACAGGAGCCAAATAATTATACTGGTGATAGGCAATGTATAATAATGAATGAATGCAAAGTTAATCTAGTACTATTAACCAATCAAGTGCCATAATATACCAAGTGTATACACTTTCTCCAACTCAGTAGCTCACAAAGGCAGGACCTACGGCGACGATCCTTCTCCGGCACTATGGTTCATCAGACGAAGAGGCCCATAGGGGACACAAGATATTTGTATAAACTGTCTGGTCCCAAACCAGGACTTCCATAATCCATCATAACAAATTTACTCTGTCCAATACCGAAGAGAAATAAAAGTATAATAATTACTCAGACTTGAATCGAGGTTAAATAAGTATAAATCTGTAAATCCATTGCCCGAGATCGAGTTCGAGACTAAAATGGTAGAATAATATAGAAAGGGTCGAAATCTCCCTCGACCAAAGTGATAAGTAGTGGTAAAAAGAGTGGATCAATAATGGACCGAAATCAACCTTGGTCTAATTTCCAAAGTAATATGTTTCGTTTTAAAATGTAATAATTCAATAATAAGGGTAGTACGACTTGTGTTTCCAAAGAATCAATTTTAAAGTTAAGAAAAGTGGGAATAAATCCCATTTTAGAAAACAATAGAAAATCAAGGTTTTAGTTAGAATCGTACCACTAAATAAATGTAAATGCGCCTAAATGTATGCATGCCATCATCAGTATCCAAACAATACAACCGTAAGCGTCTACGCATCTAAGAACTAAATCACGTCCTTTCTGTAACAACCCGTACCTTCATAACCCTAAGTGATAACGTTAAATAATGTTTACTTAGGTATCGGGAGCTATAAGTATGTATTTAGTAATGCTATTGATGAGATAATTGAATTTGGCCCTTGTATATGTGATTAAACTTGCATAGAAGGTGTTTTGCAATTTTCATGGAGCATTTGTGGGGTTCAAAATGAGGCTAAGAGTACCTCTAAACAAATTATAGTGAGGCCAAGAAGTACGTTAAAGAATAGGACTTGAAGTATCTAACCAAACCCGCGAAGAAAAGTCAAAAAATAAAATTTTCGAAAAACATTAAGGGGGGGCGCGTTAGGGACCGTGTCAGGCCGCTCTGGGCCAAAATTTTGTGCCCAGATGCAGCAATCTGGCGCGCCCCAGGGCGTGCCAGGATGGAATTTTCAGATTTTCAAAAGTTGGAAATTTTCTAAGTTCCAAGGGTTCCCGGGGATGTATCGAGCCGATTTTTGTCACGTTTTTTATACAACCACGAATATATACATGAAATGAGTGACATAATATATTGGTATGATAAAATTACTCGAGAACGAATTTGGCGTTAAAATGACGATTTTACCCTTATGGTCAAAATAGGCCATACGTGGCTAGAATTGCTTGTTTTTGGAATTGAGGCTACGAGTATGAATTACGTGAGTGGGAATATCGTTGTAACGCATATATTATGGATTACACATTGATGTGAGTGAGTTAAGATGATATGGGTTATTGGGCCTAATTTGAGACCAAAATAAGCAAAACATGAAAGGCCCAATGGGTCAAAATGACCCATTCTTGCCTTGACTTGTCAAAGGGTGGATTAAATGGCTAAGGATGACTTTATGATGTTATAAAATGTGGCCAAAAATCAGATTTTTATTCATTATGCATACACATCACTTTCTCTCATTTTCTAGAATATTCAAGAGAACCCTCTTGGTGGCTCTTCAAACCCTAAGGCATTTTTGGACAAGATCATCATCTTCCAAGCTTGGGTAAGTGATTATTATTGTACTTTCACATATTATAAGCATGAGAGATTATTTATATCATGTTGGTTATGGTTGGAAGTGTTGGACATGACACTTTTGATTTTTGTGAAAAAGATGTGTTATCCATGGGATTGTGACTTGAATTATGACTTGTAGTTTCGATGAAAAAGCATGGTATGGATAAAATATCAACATGTATGGTGTTATTATGGTCCTAAACTTGTTATTTTTCTATAAGTGTCAAGTATGGGATTTTGGCCGATTTGTTGTTGTGAGGTGTATTGAAGCAATTTAATGGAATAATTGTGATATGGTGCTTATGAGAAAGTGTAGAGGAGAAACCTTGTGGTGAAATGCTATTGGTATGTGATGTGTGGTCAATGTATAAAATGTTATGGTATTGTTAACATGAAAAGGGCCATGAATGGTATTGTAAAGGGTGAATAGGGAACTCATGTAACTTATGTTTGTCTTATACACTTGAAATGTAGCTTGTGGTCAATGTATGGCCTGAATGGGAAATTGTTGGTATGTTAATGCCGTAAATGGTATTGTAGAGACGGAAATGTCGTTTTAAAGATAAACATGTAACTCATTGTTGTCATATGCCTTTGTAAGGTAGTTGGTGGTTAATGTTGGTTCCATTATGTATTTGTGATGTAGAGTGAAACGTAAGGAAGGAGCGGAATTATTGCGCTCACATATTTGATTGTGTACGTACATTGGAAAGATAAGGTATGTAAGGTTACTCTGTCCGTATCCTTCTGCAGCACATAATGTTCATAATGACATTACACTTGTCCTATCCCAAAATATGCTAAGGTATCTCATTCGGATTTGATATATGTTGTTATCCACACGTTTCTTTTTCATTGACCGATTGGCATTCATATGTCTCTTATCCATGGACTGAAATTCCTAAAGCTCTTATAATGTTGTTGTAACTACTAAAAGAAACTGTTACAAGGAAAGTGACGACGTAAGGAGAACCTATTCATTCCTAAGTCACGTATCCCTCATTCATTAGTCGTTGTTGTTCATTAGTTACCTAACTATGTACATGGGTCCAAAGTCCTCATAATAGTATGTTCCAACGGAGTCATAACGTTGTGATTCTAGAATAATTATCTCAAAGAGGGTAAGATGTAAAGAGAACCTAGTTATTCTTGAAAAGCATTCTCCAATCATGTCATGTTCCAAAGTCCAATATTATTATGAATATCTTTGTACCAATATCATAAGAGTAGTGAAGGAGATAAAGTGCGAACTAATATATCTATTCCTCACAAGTGAGCGTATCACTCTCTTGAGAGTAAGGAAGTGAAGTAAGGTATAGAGGTGTGTCTCTCATAAGTGGATGTGTTAATCTCTCACAAGTTGAAGTATCAATCTCATAAGAATAATAAGAGGGGTGATGTGCAAGTTAGCATAATCATAAGTGAAGATGTCAATCTTATGAGGTAAAAGAGTTAAGTAAGATGTGTATGTAAGAGTGTGCTTCAATTAGTGTCATGATCTTTAATGTGTTACTCTCATAACTATGTAAAGGGTATAAGATTTGTAGAGAAGTAATGTACGTATGGTTACTATGTGTTACATTGAGTATGGATCACAATCTAAAGGGTGTAAGTTCAAGATAGAACAATCTTGTAAGTTCAAGATAGAACAATCTAAATACTATGCTATGTTATATATTTATTATACCCATCAAAGGTGGAGGCCCGGTACTATATATCCCACCAAGATGGAGGCCCGGTACTATATACTTATTTATTATATCCCATCAAAGGTGGAGGCCCGGTACTATATCCATATACATTATATCCCACTAAAGGTGGAGGCTCGATTTTATATACTTATTGGTATTATGAATCACTAACTAGTTGAGTGAATAATAATAAGAAGAAAGATAGTTGTAAAAGAGATGAGACTATGTCCCTTGCATGAGTATATAAATATGGAGGTTACGATAAAAATGATGATGATGCGACTGATTGACCAAGTAATGAAATAATAGAAGTAATGAACCTGGTTCCACATATTCAGGACGGAGGTATATCCATATTGATTATTCTCTTACGCTTAATTTCTTGAAAGTACTTATGTATTACTATAGTTTCATATGGCCTTACATACTCAGTACTTTCTTCGTACTAACCCCTCTCGGGGGACTTACCTTACATGCTGCAGGCCCAGGTGTTAGTAGATCTCCGCAGTAGGCGACGAGATATCCGCAGATTGTTGGTGAGCTCCAGTTGCTTCGGGGCTTGCCAAGTCACATGTGTACATTAGGTTTTGGCATTTTGTAAATATTGTATAGACATAATCATGTATCTATTAGAGGCTTTGTAGACATATGTGGGGAGATGGAAGTTGAATGTAAGATGTACGTTCATTTTGACGAAATGGCCCTAACGGCCAAGTTTCATATATTGCACATATTTCCATGACTTCTGCCATTGATAGTTAATTACATGAGATAAGATGATATTCATACGCGAACATACATATGAGAGTACATGAGCAAAGATTGGTTCTCTCGGGCCTTATCGGCTCCGGGTGCCAGTCCGGCCCGAATGGGATTTGGGTCGTGACAAAAGTGGTATCAGAGCAGGTCGTTCTAAGGGTGTCTACAAAGTCTTATCTGAGTAGAGTTTTACTTATCGATGTGTTGCGCGCCACATTTATAAGTAGGAGGCTATGGGACATTTAGGAGTTGTTTCATTTCTTCATTCTAGCTCATGCAATAGAGTCATTGCCATAGGTGGGATTACATCTGACCATTGAAATTGGTTTTCTTTGATATAGTAAAATGCCGATTACAAGACAAGGTATGGGCAAAGATAAGCAAGTAAATATGCAAGCGGGAGAAGGAATTAGTAAATCCCCACCTAACCCAGTGTTGACTCAGATAGTCGTTGCCCAGAGTCAAGGACGAGTTGGTCCAGTGACAGGTGATGATGGTGCGGCTAGGATAGCTAGTCGGCGGACACAGGATTTCTTGAAATTTGATCCTCCCACATTTACCGGGTCCGATCTAAATGAAGATCCGCAAGACTTTATAGATCAAATCCAAAGGGCTCTAGATGTTATGCATGTGACTGGTGTAGAAATAGTAGAGCTTGCAGCATATAGACTGAAGGGAGAGGCTATATTATGGTACGAAGATTGGAAACGATCCAGAGGTATCGGTGCAAATCCATCTAGTTGGGAGGAATTCAAGGTGGCATTCCTTGATAATTACCTCCCATATGAGGTCCGCGAGGCTTGTACGGATCAGTTTTTAAATCTTTGGCAAGGAAATATGAGCATCAGGGAGTACAGTCTTCGGTTTAATTCGTTGGCTAGATATGCTCCTAATATGGTAGCAAATATGGCCAATAGAGTTCATCGGTATGTAGACAGATTGGAGCCCTACTTGATAAGAGACTGTACTATTGCTGCATTAAATAAAGACATGGATATAGCCAGAATACAAGCCTTCGCGCAAAATATGAAGGATCAAAGGCAAAAGGGAAGGATACAAGAATCTGAGGCAGGGCCGTCAAAGCGGGCTCGACCCATGGGACAGTTCATGGCGTCCCAAGGAGGATTTAGGCCTTGGGTTTTCCCTAGACCACCTAGACCATCATTTTCCTACCCTACAACGGGTATTCCACCTCCATTTCGAGGGTCTAGAGGCACTCCGGTTGGGCAGAGTAATGGAATACGGGGTTCGCAGACAACGGGATCTTCTCGTCAACTGTGTCAGCGCTGCAAAAAGTTTCATTCAGGTGAATGCTGGTTTGAGATGGACGTTTGCTTTTGGTGTAAAAAGCCAGGACACGTGAAGAAAGACTGCCCACAGAGGGCCACGGGTAGTATGACACGACCTACGAGGTCAGCAGAATTTGGAGGCTCTCCTTGATATGGTGACAGGTACGTTATCTATATGTTTACCTAATGAATATGCATCAATCGATTTGGGTTCTACCCTATCATATGTTACTCTATTGACTGCGGGAAAATTTGAAGGAACCCTAGAGTTAAGAGTCGAGTTAGTTGGGGTGTCCACACCAGTTGGTGAATTTGATATAACTAAAAGGAGTATGTCGCAATTGTATAGTAAATGTAGTAATTACGTTACATTGGCGAATATTATTGAGATGGAAATGATAGATTTTAATGTTACCATGGGTATGACTTGGTTAGCTTTTTGTTAGGCCACAATAGATTGCCAAGTAAAGAAATTACATTTTCCCTTTCCACAAAGAATTTTCTTAAATGGAAGGGTACATATGTCGTTGGCCAGAGTGAAGGATACCAAAGTTAAAGCTACTAATGTGAAAGATACTAGTCTACACCCGTAGGGTGTCCCAGTGTAAATTATATCGACGAGGGATGACACGTCGAGAGTGTGCATTAATGATAGGCAACGGATTGAAGTGTCAAGAAGATTTTACGTATCGGATATATATATGAGCTAAAGAAATGCATTATGGTAAAGCACATCATTCACGATATGCTATTTAGTAGGGAGTAATCAATATGTACCATGATTTGGAAGCGACTTATTGATGAGATTACATGAAAAGAATATTGCAAAATTTATACTTCAGTAATCGAAGTGATAACAAGTACAGGTAAAGTGTTTGGAATCTGAAAGTCATAGGCTATGTAGAGATTCTTATTAGTTAGAAATAGATGTGATGCCATGTGGGTAATAATTGATAGGCCTATTAAGGTAACACATTTGGGAAACATTTTTTTAAAGGATGTTGGGAACCCAAGTGAATGTAAGCATGGTTTTCGTCTTCAGACAGGGGAACAAGCAAACCGTATTGTTTAAGCATGAGAAGTTAGTTCTATATAGCGTACCTTATAAGGTGGCTCGAAGATGTGGTCAAGTCGTATATGACTTTGAGGTATTCCAAGAACTCTTTACAGTTCATTTAGTATCTCATATACGATGTTTTAAAAGTATATAGGAGATTGTCCCGTGTTGCTCCCAGCGGAAATCCACTAGTTGTGGAACAATCTCATATGTGAGAAAGTACGACTTACTATTCGAGCTCGATAAGCGAAAGTAATAGGAAGTAAAGAAGGAGCTTCCGTAAAAGCACAATAGGAGCAAACGAACTCATGAAAGAAGTCACAAGGGAGACCAAAAATATAATGAAATCTAAAGTACTCATAATTGTTGTACACGGAAGAAAAAGTTCAAGATGCGGGTTACCTAATTGTTGAAATCTAAAGTACTCATAATTGTTGTTCATGAGTTACCTAACTATGGACATGGGTACAAAGTCCTCATAATAGTATGTTCAAACGGAGTCATAACGTTGTGATTCTAGAATAATTATCTCAAAGAGGGTAAGATGTAAAGAGAACCTAGTTATTCTTGAAAAGCATTCTCCAATCATGTCATGTTCCAAAGTCCAATATTATTATGAATATCTTTGTACCAATCTCATAAGAGTAGTGAAGGAGATAAAGTGCGAACTAATATATCTATTCCTCACAAGTGAGCGTATCACTCTCTTGAGAGTAAGGAAGTGAAGTAAGGTATAGAGGTGTGTCTCTCATAAGTGGATGTTTTAATCTCTCACAAGTTGAAGTATCAATCTCATAAGAATAATAAGAGGGGTGATGTGCAAGTTAGCATAATCATAAGTGAAGATGTCAATCTCATGAGGTAAAAGAGTTAAGTAAGATGTGTATGTAAGAGTGTGCTTCAATTAGTGTCATGATCTTTAATGTGTTACTCTCATAACTATGTAAAGGGTATAAGATTTGTAGAGAAGTAATGTACGTATGGTTACTATGTGTTACATTGAGTATGGATCACAATCTAAAGGGTGTAAGTTCAAGATAGAACAATCTTGTAAGTTCAAGATAGAACAATCTAAATACTATGCTATGTTATATATTTATTATATCCCATCAAAGGTGGAGGCACGGTACTATATCCATATACATTATATCCCACTAAAGGTGGAGGCCCGATTTTATATACTTATTGGTATTATGAATCACTAACTAGTTGAGTGAATAATAATAAGAAGAAAGATAGTTGTAAAAGAGATGAGACTATGTCCCTTGCATGAGTATATAAATATGGAGGTTACGATAAAAATGATGATGATGCGACTGATTGACCAAGTAATGAAATAATAGAAGTAATGAACCTGGTTCCAAATATTCAGGACGGAGGTATATCCATATTGATTATTCTCTTACGCTTAATTTCTTGAAAGTACTTATGTATTACTATAGTTTCATATGGCCTTACATACTCAGTACTTTCTTCGTACTGACCCCTCTCGGGGGACTTACCTTACATGCTGCAGGCCCAGGTGTTAGTAGATCTCCGCAGTAGGCGACGAGATATCTGCAGATTGTTGGTGAGCTCCAGTTGCTTCGGGGCTTGCCAAGTCACATGTGTACATTAGGTTTTGGCATTTTGTAAATATTGTATAGACATGGTCATGTATCTATTAGAGGCTTTGTAGACATATGTGGGGAGATGGAAGTTGAATGTAAGATGTACGTTCATTTTGACGAAATGGCCCTAACGGCCAAGTTTCATATATTGCACATATTTTCATGACTTCCGCCATTGATAGTTAATTACATGAGATAAGATGATATTCATACGCGAATATACATATGAGAGTACATGAGCAAAGATTGGTTCTCTCGGGCATTATCGGCTCCGGGTGCCAGTCCGGCCCGAATGGGATTTGGGTCGTGACACTTTCAAAGGATAGAGTACTAACCTGGTGTCCAACTGGTCTTGTAACCACAACCTCAGGCCCAAGAATACACAATATACCAGGATAATAATATTATAACTCAGAAGGAATAAATTAAATACGGCTATCAAGCTACTGAGAGGATCTAAGTAAGGGGTATCACCTAAATCACTAAGTGTCACAATACGATTCATACTAAGGGATCTTTCATGTTAATCTATGGTTTAACAAGTCTATAATCAAGGATAATAGGATCCTACAACCATAACAGGTATTCTATGCTAAGGTTCGGGTCACATTTCTATTCTAAATCCCCTAAATAGGTCAAGTCATGATATAACTAGGTATAAACCTATCCTATAATCCTTACCTAGCATGCAACCTATACAATAGACAATCTTAAGAGAAGAGTACACCATAGCCTACCTCAAAGCAGAACCGCAACCTCGAACCGTCCACGAACCGCTCGTCTTTGTTCAATGATCCCAGAATGTCATCACGCTATCAAAATCATAATCCACGCGTTAATACAAGTAAAATGAAACCCATATTACAATATAAAACTCCAGGCCTAAAACTGGGTCAAAAATAGGCCTGTAGGGCCCGCTAATGGAATCCCAAAATTGAATCCGTCATGAGGTCCCTCGAAAGACAAGAAATGCGTGCTCAAAATTGAGCATGAATGGAGCACAAATCGGGGCTCAAATCATCCCCGTGAGATAATGAAAATAAGAAGAAAAACAAGAATTAAACAGAGGATATAGGCCAAAAACTTACAAAGAAATTAATGGGAAATGATCAGCTCAACGCCCATTACACGTTCCCTACTCCAACTTATGATTCCCCACAAATTTCTTGAGCTCTTGGGACCTTTTATAGCAGAAAATACCCCAAAATGGGTTTAGGGTCGTGAAAAAGAAAGATATAAAGGGACTATTAGGGGTCCTTTGCGAACGTGGGACTGTCGAGAACGCGGGATCATATCGGTCTAAGCCTTCGTGAATATGATCGATCCACCGCGAATGCGAAAAGTAAAGCTGAGTCGGCCAGGCCGGCTTACCCTTCGTGAATACGACAGCCAAGGCTTCGCGAACCCAAAGGCCAATAATCTTGCCTCTTGCGAACGCGGCCAATGCACCATGAAAACGAAGGCTAAGATTTGCCTAAACCAGATGCTGTGAACCAGTAATTTTCCTAAGTCCCAACAGACTTTGATCGGGTGCTCGATTTTATTTGAGACTCTGTGCATGCAAACAAACTATGCTACCATACCAAATTCAACATTTCAGACTCAACGGGACAATCAAAATTTCCATCTGGGGTCGTTTTGACAAAAAGTTGGCCCCACACCCATAGTTTCATTTTCATCAATTTCCAACCATAGCCCAAAACAAGTTTGGAAGCCTCGAAACCCGGACCAAGGGTCCCTCTAGCCTAAAGTCCATATTTTAGAGCTAACGAAACTGTCGGAATTTCTATCCGAGTCTGTTTACTAGGAGTTTTGGGTTGAGACCAATTTCTCAACTTCAAAAGCTCTAAAACAGGGCAAAGAGCATAAAATAGAAAAAAACTGTCGAAAAATCGAACCGATAGTTCCGACAAGTCATAAATGACTTATAGCCGCTATGGGAAGGTACGAAATGCCAAAAACATACGAAAATCGAGAAAATGACCTGAGCGTCATTACAATATCCACTACTAAAGGATTTTCATCCTCGAAATTCAATTGATATAAAGAGCCCAAAATCTCGAAAGGATGAGGCACTGGGCCTGCATGCCCTGAGCAAGACTCCCCAGATAACCTCTTAGGCCAACCAATGCTTCTAAGGGATTTCTCTAAAGGTATCCCTTTTTCCTTCACATCCTTACTTCATTTCCCAAATAACCAAAACTCATCCTCAATAACCAATTGGTCTTCCACCAAATTGAGCACAACTGAAGCACGCAAACCCAAACTACAGCATACTGGCATAACACCGACACAAGCACAATAAAGAAGATATTCAACCAAGCTAAAGACAACCAAGGCATGAATCATACAGCCAACTCCAAACTCTAAGTCTAACATTCTCTTGCCTTTCCAAACCTACTATGCACTCTGAACTACACAAAATCTCTCCAGCATCATTCGAGTCATGTTTGCATAATCACACCACACTAATCTTGAAAGACTGAAGTTAACCAACAGAAAATCCGTACGGACTAGCATAAGAACACTGCTACATAAGGTCCTACCTGAATACTCAAATAGTGGTGACCAAAGTGTGAGATCTCTGCCAAGGCCACTAACTGGACTCGATGACCCTCAAAATGAAACGTCATGAGTCCAAAGCACACTCTCTTAAAACTGAACGATCCTTTCCAGAATGCCCCACCAACTATGGGTGAAACCACACGAAGCCCAAGTCGAGTACACTTCTTTCGCTGAGTACACTTCCAAAAGTCTGACAAAAACTGAGACCCAAGGTCAAAAATAGTAGAAACTAACACCATGTGCCAACGGACCATCTTTTAAATGTCTATCTAACACCATCTTCCTTAACTGAAGAAAACTGAGTAGGTAGGTAATGAGTAGGCCTAGTCAACTTATCGACGAAGTCTTAACGGAGTTAAACATCAAAATGAGGTTGTAACTAAGTTACACAATCCATAGCTATAATCTCAACATCAAAGCTGAACTACTCGATCTCAACTATCCAAATCGATCCTGCTGATGAGTAAGCATCTATTCTCCAAAATCTATCACAACTTTTAAGCTGTCATTTAAAAGAGTCAAAAATCATAACTGGAGCCAATAAGTCTTCACTAAAGTTAAATACCCAAATCAATCTCACTATCAGAAATCAAGCATGTATCCACTAATTCCGCAAGGGCAGCATAATCACAATTGAGGAAAACCACAGACCAAAGGCACGAGAAATAAAATCCACATCCGCTGAGGGCATAACATATTAAGGCATAACCAGGAACCCACCAAGGCTGCAAAGAGTACTAACGGTAGCCAAATCTCAAGCAACTCAAAAAATACGATCTTAGCCTAAATTTGATCAAACCAATACTCGATCTATGACAGTGAATATTTGATCCCAAAAGACACCCTCTTTGGTTACAAACAATTGATACTCAAGAGCATACCACCTAGTAGAAGCATACCATGAGGTCATATTAGGCTGAACAAGTCTCGTAATGAGAATTTCTGAATTCACCGATTTAAACCTCTCTCAGCTCAACTGAACTGCAGATGACATAAAAGAAAGAACAGAGTACCCATCTTAACACCAACACCAAGATCAAGACTACTACTAGGTAATGAACCAGCCAAACCGAAAGAACAACCTCAACTTACCAATCTTAGGAATGGGCCATCAAAAAGGATCGTCGAAGCTAGAATCACAACAACCATGGAAGGCTAAACCTTTCTTCACACAACCATCTCAACATCTGATATAACCTTACTAATAGCAGGGAAAACCAACCAACCAAGGTTCTAATTCAGACGAAAAAAAATCACAAGAAGGGATACTAACCAAATAATGTTAATCTAGCCGTCTATCAAGTAAAGATCAATCAAAGTTAAAACAATAAACATAATAACAATTGTATAAAGTATAGCTGGCACAAAATGAAAAACAACTAGTACCACTCTAGGATCACATTAAAGTCAATATGCTAAAGGAAATGGATTTACCCAAGGCTACACCCCAAATCAAACACAATACTGATCCACCCAATCAACTACTAAAATAAAATATCTATGGGAGTAGTCATATATGTATAAGTCTACACAAAGGCTTACAACAATCAATGTAGTAATATTAAGGCATAAGAACACCGATAGGTATGAAAACCCCAACTCAGTTCAAATAGAAATTAAAATATAGTAAATCAAAATCGCACCTATAATGAAGGAATCTAAAGCCATGGTCTGGTCCCTAACCTGCTTGAAGAAGTACAAAGCTGAATGTGTCTGACCCTGAGCTGAGTATCAGAACGACCAACTACCAAGGGCACCACCTCTAATCGAAGGTGCCACAACCTTATAAGACTGATCTAACTGCACTAACTAACAAATAAACCCTCATTGGGGACACTCTCTAGACTACTAACCGGTCTTTATATAGTTGGAATAAACCCCTGAAGCTCTAACCTGGTGAGAAACACAAGTTGATCCCAACTGGCAAACCAACTCATGCATGGGTCAATCCCTAGACCAATGAACTCTCTGATACACTGTACCTGCTGACCCAGAACAACTGCCACGACCTGGAGACTTAGATCGAGTACCCCATAATTCCTAACCAGAACTCTATCTAACATGAATACCATGACCTATCTGAAAGCCACACATAATCTGAGGTGCTAACTATGCAGGCTTGATAGGCTACACGTGATGTTGACCTCTTCTATGAGGATCCCTACCTCCAAATGAAATACCACTAACATTGTATTATTGACATGGCCTTTTACTGCCACCTCTATATGTCTTAATACATACCCTCTCGAAAGTCCTCGTATGATTAACAACCTGAAGAAAAGTAGAGGACCCACCTGCTATTAAATGCTCTGACACTAAGCAAAGTGGTAAAGTCAATCCTCTGACAGATCAATATACCATCTCATGCTCTGTATGAAATAACATAGGAGTATGCTTGGCCCACTAAAGAAACCCAACCTCATACTCTGAAACTAATAAAGATCCCTGCTGAACACAAACAAACCCAACTCTGGACTGAGAACCACTTAATGTACCAGGGACCACTACTGATTGTGAAGTATCCATAAAAAGACTCAAAATCCCTAACACGGTACCCTAAAAGTTGAGGCAGTCACAAACTCTACCCGAGCCTGGGATGGTCCCAAACCCTCTGGCCGATGATGAATATCCTCAATATTAATCTCTAACTCCCTAGCCCAATAACCGAGCTGAAACTCTGGTAACTCGCGCAGAATTCCTATCCGCATATATCGATAATCTCGTGTTATCCATCTTAGAAAGAGTGGAGTCAAAAGAACCACTTAGAGGTTCATAGAAGTACGGACACACGACAAGGAATCAAGGAATAGAATTTCCTAAGAATGCCATGTAGCCTCCCAAAGATAGGATACAGACGTCTCCATACTGATCTGCAAGACTCTACTAGGCATTTCGCTCTTGTACCAACAACACCAGTGAACCTATTTCTTAGGTCATTATGGCACCTACTATAAACCACTAATAGGTAAGCCAACCCATAATTTGGAATGGCTAGTAATGGACTAATAGGAAAGATAGAAGCAAAACTAAATAACAATGAGAAAGAAGGCAAGAAGAAAGTAAATATATCCTCAAAACCTGGTGAAGTCAGTACAAGATCTTCTAATACAACAAGAGAACAAAATAAAGTACAGAATAAATATATACAAAGTCATTTCTGAAGTACAAAATAGAGATCAGTCCAACAATAAGTGGGGGCGCAGGAACACTCTCGACGTTAAGACCTCACCCCTAATCTCTGATCCATTGCTACTCCATACGATGCATAGATCAATAGCGAGAACTTATACTATGATCTGCAGGCTACAGAAGTGTAGTATGAGTAACAAATACGTGGTACTTAGCAGGCATCGGGCGACTGAGCTCCAAAAGTAATACAAGTATAAATAAGATGCAAATTAGAAATATAAACTACAGGCAATTAGTCATGCAATGGAACAGTAATGCTAATGGAAAAGTAAGGGTAAACTATCAGATACTACCAGTAATTAGGGAGGAAAGCGCGATACCATAAGTAGCTAGCCAATATACAATAATAGAATGAAGAAAGGGATATACAATATACAATAGTAGTAGGAAGAAAGGATATGATATACGAATAATAGCTAGAGAAGGAGGGATATACAACCGCGCTATACCGATAACCAAACATAAAGGTACTAACATAAGGGAGCTAGACAAACATTACAAAGATCATAAACAATAAGGGACTAACTCTAGCATAATTAGGGTCTCCAATTGTAATATTCATAATCATAAGATAGTCTAATGATAATCCAATCTTACCATAGTAAAGAATAAGGGAACTCGAAAACATACCTACAACCTTGGGTACCAATCCGTAAATAGTCCAGCCATGAACTATAGAATAATAACCAAAAAATAAAGTAACTGATCATAGGCATATTTATAAACTTAAGTGTCATTATCTACGCACATTTAGCTTCGTTTTGAGGATAACTTGGTGTGCTTAATGATGTTTAAAGTGTTCTTTATGCATTTATGAGCTAAAGCTCATGTTTATAGTGTTTAAGATGCATTTGAAACAAGTAAAGAGTCAAAATGATGCATTTGAAACAAGTCAAGAATCAAAATGATCAAATAGAGCTTATACGAGAAAACTAGTGATGCTGGCTTGAGCTATGCTTGTTCTAGTGTGTATTGATGAGCTTTATTGTATTGTATGGAATAATTTTTGTTATGAGATGTTGTAGGAGACCATTGGAGTAGAAATGGAAGCTAAATTAAGCCTACAAACAAGAGACAAGGAGTGGGGAAGCTAGGAATGAGAAGACAAGAAGAATAGAGTAAGAATTGGGCCAACCCTCACCCTATGGAGGGGGCCTTACGCTGGACCCCCCATAGCATGGGAGGGGGACTTGAGCCGCACTCCCTAAGGAGAGGGGATACTGGTTTGGCCTCACCATAGGCCCTGCTTCGCACCCTTCTTGCCTTGCAATGGTCTTGCGACGCAACCCCCTCTAATACGTCTAAAAGTTGGTTTTTAACTTGATTTAAGTTAAGGACAAAGTGGTCAATGCTTATAATTTTCTCGCTGCAGACTATGGACGACCTAAGCGACTATATAAGTAGTAATTACCCACATTTACAAGACAACCTTGGAATACACATGATTTGGAGAGGAGGAGAAGGCAACGAAGGCTCTACGTTAGGGTTTTTCTTCTTTTACTTCTAGTTTTCTTGTAGTTTACTAATGAACTCATTAACGGTGATTCTTTGTATAACTATGATTGGATAAAAACCTTCTTTCTAGGGTTGAGGTTTCTTGATTATGATTTTATAGTTGGATTACATGTTTATCAAGTTATGTGATTATTCTTGCATTCTTGTTTTACTATTCTAAAGCGTCATAAACTTTAGGATAAATCTAAGTCTCGAAATGAATTGACCATAGGAGTGGCGGGATGGAATGAAGAACGTAGGGAGTTTGGATCATATCTTTAAATGTTAGATACTAATTGTTAAAGGATGATTTTTGATTCGGATAGAGATATACCTTAATGCCCCACTTGGTTAATGAAACGGGAAATAGTTTAATGTATTCGAATTAAAGACTCACATCCCCGCTCAACGATGTAGTTGTGAGATTAATTTGGGTTGATGACTTAGAGGATGACCATTCCCAAGTTGTAATATCAACCTCGTAGATTAATAACCACGATAAACACCAACACCGACTAGAAACCATAGTTATGCATGAATGTGAAGTAAATGCATCAACCGTAGAACTCTTCTTATATTGTGGACAACCCGAATTTTATATCGTTGTTATTTCTATTCTTTAGTTTATAAAAATAAAACTCAAAATCTTTTTGGTTACAAACTTGTTTAGCTTTAATAATAGTACTTAAGTTGGATCGTCTGCTAAACACCAAGTTCCTATGGGATCGATATTTGGCTCGCAAGAGCCACTTTATTACTTGTATGACCACGTACACTTGCGTGTGCATTTAGATGCAATAAGTTTTTGGCACCGTTGCCGGGGACTTGAAAAATTAGCAAACTTCTAATTTCTAATTTTACTATTTTGTTTTGATAAGTGCTGAAACTTGGCCTTAGCTAATGAATTTGCAGGTACAAGTTTAATTCTTAAGCAAGCTGGCAAGGGAAAGCTAATTGGTTAAACCACATCCCGAACCTAAGTGACGCTTGCACCAATTGAGAAGAAAAGCAGCACTTCTCTATCCAATCCCACAAGTTCAACCGGCTAAGACTATTTTTGTAGTCATGGGTGATGAACAAACACCTCAAAGAATAGTGCGTGAAATGTCAATCCCTCTCGCAACCAATATGACCTCCAGTATCCATAAACCAGATGCAGGAGGCATATTTGAGCTTAAACAGAACATGATGCAATCGCTGCACACAAGCGGGAAGTTTACAGGCTTGTCACATGAGGATCCACAGGTCCATCTACAGAACTTCTTAAAGATCAGTGACATATTCATTCCTGTGGGAGTCTCCACAGATTACGTGAGGCTCACTCTTTTCCCATTCTCACTCTTAGAAGAAGCAAAAAAATGGTTGAAGGCAGAACCTTCAAATTCAATCACAACTTGGGAAGACTTGGCGAAGAAGTTCCTCAGTCAATTCTTTTCATCTGGCAAAACTTCAAGGTTGAGGAGTAAGATCTTAAGTTTCAAGCAGAATCCAAATGAAAATCTCTATCATTCATGGGAAAGATTCAAGTCTTTTCTCAGAGATTTCCCACATCACCAACAAACAAATGAGGTATTAGCTCATACTTTTGTTGAAAGTATTAACCATAACATAAAGATTTTGCTAGATTCAGTGGCAGGTGGTCTGGCATTGGAGAAAACTTATGATAAGTGTTATATTCTCCTAAACCATATTGCACAAGGTAATCCATAGTGGCAAGGTGATGTATATAGAAGTATGGTGAAGAAGCCTGTAGGTATGATTGAGGTGGATGGTATCACAGCATTGGCTGCATAGTTGGTTACTCTTCAAAACCAGATGATGAAACAGTTCAATGAGTTGAGTATGGCTCAACCTCAGGCCTAGGTTAATGCATTGCAGCAGGTTCAGACTTGGTGTGAAACTTGTCGTAATAATGGTCATTATATAGACTTATGTGGAGCAAATTCAGAATCGGTAAATTTTGTGGGTAATGCACAAAAGGGTAATCAAAACTATGATAATGCCTACAATCGTAACTGGCAAAATCAGCCCAACTACTCTTGGGGAAATAATTAGGTTTAACCTCAGTAATTTTTTAGCAACAACAAGGTATTCAAAATAGCACTCAGGCCTGCAATATAGAAGAGACTTTGAAAAAGATTTTGGCCAACCAAGAACAAATGGCTACAGAGATAAAAAATGAACAATTGGCTCAAGAAATTTTAGAGACGCAGATGGGTCGGTTAGCTCAGGAACAAAATGCAAGACCTCAAGGGGGTCTACCTAGTGATACAGAGAAAGATCTAAAGCAAGTTATGGCAATCATATTGAGAAGTGGTGAACTCTAGTGTTCTCAAATATATAGTTCACCTACTGGCCAATAATCTAGCATGCTTAGGTATATAGTGCCCCAGAGGCCGTAAGGAGCCGATGGGCTCTCCAACCTGTTTACTTATGGGGTTGACTTGATGGACCTAGTGCCACACTGGCTCTAGAGAACCTACTAAATAGTCTACAGGCTGGTTAGATGGCCTTAAATAGCCATGTATTGAGCCGACGGGCTCCTCGGCTGTTTTAAGCTGACGATCTCTCTAGATGTATACACCATGTTCACTTTGTGGGTTGTTTTGATGGCCCTAAAGAGCCATGGTGTCCCCAACAAGCCACAATTGAGCATGTTCATATGGGCTAGTCAAATGCGTATAGCCTACAGGCTAGATAGATATGAAGATTACCAGAAAAATCAGATAGGGTTCTAGTTCGGGTATATAGACGTATTGGTGTCTAATGGCCTTATTAGGGCTCAGGTAGGTGATATTGATTGTTTTTTGTACCTGTTGGACTTATGGGGGCGTGAGTAGGTTATTATTTGATTAATTGTGTATATGATTAAATTCAGGAGAATGTAAGCACGTTCAATTTATTCTTGACTTTCATATGTATTATATTCAACATTTTATACCTGCTCAATTAGTTATTCAGTTGCCTTTCATACTTGGTACATTATTTCATACTGACCTCTCTATTGCTTGAGAGCATTTCATTTTTACCTGCAGCTCCTGAAAGATAGGTAGACAGATCGCTTCAGTAGTGATTACCGAGTGCAGTTGTTTGGTAGCTCCACTTCCTTTAGAGTTATCAAGTTCAGGTTTGAAGGAGTCTTCTGTTGTATATAGCTGATGCCCTGTCCCTTCCAAGTATTACACTCTTAGAGGGTTGCAGACTTGAGTCAATGTGATGGTCATACCAACTTTACTAATTTCTTTCTTTCAACATGGTGGCCTTATCGACTAGGATAGGGAATTGTATATTATATTATGAACTGCTGGGTTAGCTGAAATATTTGCTGTAGAATTCTCTAATTGTGGCATTACCGGCCTAGGCTTCTGATAAGTCAATGTATATTTGTCTATGTTTGCTGAGAGTGCTGGCATACGCCCAGTAGCGGGTATGCTCAACTAGGTTTGCTCAGAGCTCAAGTGTTATTGTGCCAGATGCCAATAACGCCTCCCAAGATTGGGGTGTGACAATTCCTTAATACTTTCAAGTAATTTGTTCTCAATGACCCACTCGACTTTAGATCAAGTTTGACTGACCTCATTTTAATATAATATAGATTCCAGAAGGCAACCATAAAAAGGATAAATTAACCAATACTAAAAGAATACGATATATGTTTTCCACTTTATATAAGTTGGGAAATATTGCACACAAACACAAAAGTAAAAAAAGAAAAACAAAAATACACACATTACATATGTGTCTACATTGAATTTATCTTATGTAAAAAGCAATAATGACATTATTTAATTTTTAAATTTCACGTGAATGCTTGATTTGAATTTTTAAAAATATTTAACCGTACTTCCACATCCAACCTTTTTTTTTGCCTATAACATTTTCTTAATTCTTGAAAAGCTTAAATTTGTTGAAGCTAAAAAAATTTAAATCATTTTTGTTATAATGTTCATATTATTTTACATTTAGAACACTACATATAATTGACTATTGACTCCTAATTAAGTGCTTTTGTCGATGGAGTTGTTTGACACCTCAGTATCGACTCTTCATCATATCCTAGAGTTGAAGACGGTTTCAAACATTTGATTTTTCACCAAAAATACTATGTTACACATGAGACTATCCAAACTAGTGAATAAGACCAAAATTGAGAAAAAGTATAGTAGCATCATTTGACATCAAAGACATAATATTTTCATGTAATTATAACAAATTTCGATGAAGTCGTTAATGTTTTTCACACGCTAAAAGGGATAATTGAAGGTCTAAACCATTCTGTCATCTAATTCACAAAATATGTACAAAGTGTATAGATAATGTATACTTTATACTAAATATACATATACTATACATATTACATGTAATATACATTCAGCCAGGTTGATAAACTAGTTGACATAATGATATATATTGGTAACAACCCCAAATATTACTGAAAAATTTACGCTCTCTGTCTATTTTTAAAAATATTTACACTACGTGGGTCCTACTTCGTGTATAAACATATGATTTAATCAGATTTGTGTAAAAATCTTTCATACACTATTATACACTTTATATAATGTTGATACAGTATATATAATAATTTTTCTCAAGTATAATATTGTATATTGGACCACGTGACATAAATATTTTCAAAAGCTATATATTTTTGAAAATTTCCCATTATCAAGTTAGTTACATTAGTTTTATTCACCTAGGAAAAAAATAACGAAATAGTATTTAAACGATGAAAGAATAATACAATTACCTAAAAATCTAAAGTAACCAATTGTCGATAAACTCAAATACAATCCACATACAAGCTCTTGATCTTTCATTAAGTTTAACTCCTGCTAACTAAGGCCTTATTTATTTTTATTGAAATTAAGATATTTGATTATATTAAAATTATATATTCAGATTTGAATATTGAATAATTAAGATTAAATTTTTTTTAGCACTTGAATGTGTGTAATTTATCTTTATTTAAAAATTAGTTAATATAAAATTTCAAACAATATTGCTTTAAATATAATATATTAGGTTTTTAAGAGATGTGAATGAAAAATGAATAGGTGTTTTTCTGAAAAAACACCAAGAGAAAGGATGCAATTTGAATAGACATCTTTTCACTTTGGATAGTTATGACCTTTTCAATGGGTTGTGATTTTTCCGAAGAGTTGCACCTTTTCCGAAGAGTTGCACCTTTATGAAGAGGTGCACCTTTCTAAACCATTGCTTCTCTTCTAAAGCAACACCTTGATGACATATATACCTGTTGAATCCTCGGATTTTACATACAAATTTTCTGAATTTCTAGTCTTCTTCTTCTTGCACTTTTAAACTCTTCTTGTGTGATTTACTACCGTTGAGTGAGTTTGAAGTTCAAAGAATTTGAGGTATCGTTATTTTGCTAAAGTGAATCATTTTATCCTGGGAGAATATATTCCATAGCCCCGGGTACTTGAGGGAAATAATTTCCTTAAGGACACACTGTGAATTCAGTGGACTTGATTCTTAATTCTATCTTCATATCTTTCTTTATTTGTTTACTATTTTTTTCTGAAATAGTTTGAACTTCATTTTTGTTGTTCATAAGTTGGTTTGGACTTATTGTTGAAGTTCGTTCACCACATTGAATATAGATTTTATTTAACAAAAATAACAATCTTAAGAAAATTATTAAGTACTTGTTTAATCTATATTGTGTCTGATTTTTTAGATACTAAAATCTTATGATTTTTTACTCCCTCAGTTTAAAGAATATAAAAACTTTGCCAAGAAATCAGATTGACAATTCGGCTCAAAGAATATAAAAACTTCACTGATTTATTGAACTTTCTGTATTGGTTTTTGGAGATTAAAACCTTTTGGTTTTGTACTCTGTTTGAATTTGATTCTGATTTGAAGAACATAAAAACTTCGTCAGGTTACAAAGTTCATTCGGTTGACGATTTAAAGAACATAAAAACTTCATCGTTGACTAGAAATAAGTTATTTAAAGATTAAGTCTTTATTGTTAGTATTCTGAAATACTAAAGTGTTTGTCAAAGATTGACAGAAAAATAACGAATGAAACTGAACAACAAATTGCTTCGGTTGCGAATGATGTTGTCCCAACTGTAATCACTATTGCGTCATCAAGTCGTTCAGATGTTGCTCTAGCAATGGCATCGGCAGGGAAACCAGAAAAATTTTCTGGTGTGAACTTCAAAAAATGATAGCAAATGATCTTCTTTTGGCTGACTAAACTTGAAATTCAAAGATTCACAAGTAGAGATCCTCATGTTCCTGAAGAAATATTTGAAAATCAATTGTCTAGTTTGAAAAATCTTATGATTCGTCTCAAGATAGAAGAGGACAATAAGTTGTGTGAGAAATGAGCCATGATGGGTACAAATCTTGTTAAAGATGATGCTACACATAATAAAAAGAGGAAGAAATCTTATGGACAAGAGAAAGAGCATAACAAGAAAAGAGGCAAGTGCTACAATTGTAGTGAAGTTGGCCACAAAGCTCTAAATTATCAAGTTCTGAAGAAGAACAAGAAAAGAAATCAGATAAACATGGTGGAAGCAACTGAAAAAATTGAAAATCTGTGTGCTATGATCACTGAATGCAATCTTGTTGGAAATCCAAATGAATGGTCGTTTGTTTCAGGAGCTACTAGATATATTTATGTGGAGAAAGAAACTTTTACTACTTATGATATTGCTGATTTCGAAGAAGTGATCTTCATGGGAAATACTGCAACAACCAAGATTGAAGAAAATGGGAAGATATTTCTAAAGATGACTTCCGACAAGTTGTTGACTCTCAATAATGTTCTCCATGTTCCTACTATTAGGAAGAACTTAGTGTCTACAACACTTCTAGTTAAAAAAATGGGTTTAAGTGTGTATTTTTTTTGGAGAAAGTTATAATAAGCAAGAAAGAAATGTATGTAGGAAAGAGTTACCTCAATGAGGGCCTTTTCAAACTTAATGTAATGGTTGTTGAAATGAATAAAGTTGAGGCTTCTTCTTACTTGCTTGAGTCTAATGATTAGTGGCATGATCGTTTAGGACATGTCAATTATAAAACCTTGCAAAAACTGATTAGTTTAGAAGCTTTGCCTAACTTTGAGTGCAATAAATCAAAATGTCAAACACGTGTTGAATCTAAGTATGCTAAGCATCCTTATAAGTTTGTTGAAAGGAATTTCAATCCCTTATACTGATATTTATGATATGAAGTCAACACCATCTTGTGGTGGGAAAAAGTATTTAATAACTTTTATTGACGATTGCACTAGATATTGTTATGTTTATTTGTTGAATAGTAAGGATGAAACAATAAAAACATTTAGGCAATATAAAACTAAAGTTGAAAATTAGTTGGATAAAAAGATTAAAATGATAAGAAGTGATATGGATGGAGAGTATGAATCTCCTTTTATAGAGATATGTTTAGAAAATGAAATTGTCCATCAAACTACTGCCCCTTACTCACCTCAATCAAATGGAATTGCAGAAAGGAAAAACTGAACGTTGAAGGAAATGATGAATGTCTTACTTATAAGTTCAGGCTTACCGCAAAACTTGTGGGGGAAAGTTATCCTTACAGCAAACTAAATACTTAATAGAGTACCCCATAGCAAGACACAATTAATTCCATATAAGAAATAGAAAGGAAGAAAACCCAACTTAAAATATTTCAAAGTGTGGGGGTGTTTAGCCAAAGTACAAGTTCCTATAACCAAATAGGTCAAAATAGAACCAAAGACTGCGGACTTGTTTTCATTGAATATGCTACAAATAGTAAAACATGTCGATTTGAACATCCGGATATTCATGACAATATGGTAATTGAATCAGATAATGCTGAGTTCTTTAAGCACATTTATCCATATAAAACTAGAGATGAGTTATCTAGTGAAGGGTCTAAACGACCTAGAGATGAACCAAAGGAGAATGTACTTAACGAAGAGAATCCAAAGCGGAGTAAATGTCAAAGGATGTCAACTTTCTTCGGATCAAATTTTATAATATTTCTTCTTGAAAATGAACCTCAAACATTCAAAAAAGCGATGTCTTCTGCAGACTCATCCTTTTGGAAAGAGGCTGCCAATAGTGAGATTAATTCAATCTTGAGCAATCATACTTGGGAGTTGGTTGATCTTCTTCCAGAAAATAAACCTTTAGGTTCAAAATGGATCTTTAAAAAAAAATAAAATGAAAGTTGATGGTACAATTGACAAATACAAAGAAAGACTGGTAGTTAAAGGCTTTAGACAAAAAGAAAGCCTTGATTATTTTGACACATACTTGCCAGTAATAAGGATAACATCTATTCGGATGTTGGTTGGACTAGTTGCAGTATATGATCTTGATATCCATCAAATAGATGTTAAAACAACTTTCTTAAATAGAGAATTAGAGGAAGAAATTTACATGGAACAACCCGAGGGTTTTGTAGTTCCTGATAAAGAAAAGAAAGTGTACAAATTTATTAAGTCACTTTATGGACTAAAACAAACACCCAAATAGTGGCATTAAAATTTGACCGAACCATGTTGGCAAATGGATTTAAGATTAATGAGTGTGAAAAATGTGTTTTCATTAAAGACACCCTAAATCACAAAGTCATTGTTTGTTCGTATGTTGATGATTAGTAGAGATATTTCTGACATAAATGCTACGAAGCAAATGCTAGAAAGTAAATTTTCTATGAAAGACCTTAGAGTTGCTGGTGTGATCTTAGGGATAAAAATTCATAGAACTCCACAAGGCTTAACATTGTCACAGTCTCATTACATTGAAAATGTACTTGACAAGTTCAAGTATTTGGATTTCAATATTGCCAAGACTCCATTAGATGTGAGCTTTGCACTTCAAAAGAATGAAGGTGAAAGTGACTCACAATTGGACTATACAAGAGTGTTGAAAAGTTTGATGTATATCATGAATTATATGCGACCAGATATAGCTTGCGCTATTAGTAAATTAAGTCGGTACACAAGTAATCCCAATCAAACTCATTGGATGGCAATGAAAAGAGTTTTGGGGTATCTAAAACATACTCAAAACTATCCTTTGCATTATGACAAATATCCAGCTGTAATTGAAGGATATAGTGAAGCAAATTGGATTACCGGGTCAAATGAAGTAAAATCCATGAGTGGATATGTATTTACTCTTGGTGGAGGAGCAGTCTCCTGGAAATCATCTAAACAAACATGTATAGCTCGCTCTATAATGAAATCTGAATTTATCATTTTAGATAAGGCCGGTGAAGAAGATGCATGGCTCCGGAATTTCTTGGAAGATATTCCTTATTGGGCTAAACCTTTGGCAACAATATGCATATACTGTGATAGTCAAGCTACAATAGGTAGGGCAGAGAGCATGATGTATAACGATAAATATCATCATATAAGATAGAACATAATACCGTTAGGGAACTATACTCTCTAGTGGAATTATCACGATTACCTATGTAAGGTCAAAAGATAATGTGTCGGATCCACTTACAAAAGGCTTAACTAAAGAGGGAGTTGATAGATCATCTAAGGTAATGAGTCTAAGGCCTAGGACAAGTTATCACGGCTGTAACTCTATCTAGCAGACTGGAAATCCTAAGAGCTAAGTTCAAAGAGATCAAACAAAGTTGTGACAGACGGTTCAACATTGTCAATTAACTCAACCCATTCTCATGATGAAAACAATGTTCAGGAAACAAGGATAAGACTATGGTTTGAAGCTTTTTAATGGTTTCTAAGGTTGGCTGGTATGACCAAATAGTTTGATCTATAGGATTAAACGTTTAGGAATCACCTATGCGAGGGTGAAGTGGAAGCCGCTTCAAGGAGAATGACAGTAAATCTTTATTCTCTAAGCTCTTATGAAGCCAAGTAGTGTTCATGGCATAAACAAACAAAATCGTGAGAACTATAAATGGTAAAAGGCTAGTTGTAAAACTTGTGTTGTCTAGGTGCACACCAAAGTTCGATGGTTCAAAGCATCCAATATAAGTTCACTACGGAAAGTTCAAAGGAAAACCTACTTATCCAGATGCAATTAGTCTTTACTTGTAAATCACACATTTGTCCGTATATTTCTTTATCTTATAGCCATTTTCCATTCATGTGGGGGATTGTTAGTTTTTTAAGAGATGCGAATGAAAAATAAATAGGTGTTTTTCTGAAAAGACACTAAGAGAAAGGATGCAACTTGAATAGACACCTTCTCACTTTGGATGGTTCTATGACCTTTCCAATGGGTTGTGATTTTTCTGAAGAGTTGCACCTTTATGAAGAGGTGCACCTTTCTGAACCATTGCTTCTCTTCTGAAGAAACACCTTGATGACTATATATACCTGTTGAATCCTCAGATTTTACATACGAATTTTCTGAATTTTTACTCTTCTTCTTCTTGCACTTTATTGTTGAACTTCGTTTGGTTGTTCATAATTTAGTTTGAACTTATTGTTGAAGTTCACAACATTGAATACATATTTTATTTAACGAAAATAACATAATATTAGTAGTAAATTATAAACTTAAATCATAATTTTATATGGTTTATAAATTTGTTTGATTAAATATGCTCTACAAGCTAGCAAATAGTGATAGTTAATCGTTGTTAGTGGCAACACTTGTAACGTAGTGGCTGGTGGTGGTTGTAGTTGGTAAAGGTGGTAGCTTGTAGTTGGCGGTGAAGATGGTTATTAGTAATGATTGGTAGTGGCGTGGAGGTTTTAGGCCGTGGTGGCAAGTGGTTGAGATGGTTGATGATCGTGAAAGTGGTCAGCAATATGTGGTGGCTAGCTATGGATGGTTGTTTGCTAGTGGCTGGTGGTGGTGCATGTAAGTCGACGGGGTGGTTGTGCGAATGTGGCTGCAGATTGAGGTGGTTGGTGGTATTGCTTGTGCATTCAAAGCTAAAAATGGTAGTTTTTTTTTTTTTTTTTTTGAGTTGTTGTACTCACTCCGTCCAACAATAATTGTCCACTATACTAAAAATAGATATCCAACAATATTTGTTCAGTTTGAAAAATCATTAGATATTTTATCCTTTTTTGCCCATTCTATCCTTGGTATTAAATACTATTCATTATCTAATTTATTTTACAAAATAATAAATTAATTATATTCAAAGGGTGATATGATAAAATTACCTCTGTTATTTATTATTTCTTAATGTGTGTGATAAGTCAATAGTGGACAAGTATTGTTGGAGGAAGTAATAACTACTGGTAAAAAGTCAGATTCACATGCATGAATTTTTAAGTGAACTTCATCTTGATAATAATAAGAATGTTACAAAATTTGAATTGACTATTAAGACGTACAAAATCTAGATATTTTAGACTTATTATGAGCAAATAAGTAATTGAAAAATAAATAAATAAATTGCACTCAGAATCTAATTAATATTCAGTGAAAACAACCAAACCTAAATACTACTTTTGACATATACGAAATTAAGCTTTAAGACAACAAAACATAAACAATTTACTGACACTTCTGAAGTAGAAATGAACTATGTAAAAACGAGTAACACATGTTGTTCATGGATGTTGTACCAAAATATACACAGTACATTACATTATTGTTCTACAATCTTTTATGTCATTATCAATTTTTTTTTAAAAAAGGAAAAAAAAAGAAAAACCTAAAAATCCTTTAGGGCTCGTTTGGCATGCAGAATAAGGGATAGCTTATCCCGAAATTAATTATAAGATGAGTTTATCCCATATTTGATTTAAATAAAATCATAGAAAAACTTATTCCAGAATTATAGTATTATTTTCATTCCACAGTGAGGGTGGAATAACCATCCTGAATAACTAATCTAGAGATAATTAATCTTGAAATAACTTGTTTCCAACCAAACGAGCCCTTACAGTCAAGGCTAAGTAAGGCCCAAGCCAAATCCCATTCTCTAGGCTAGGGCACAGAAACTCAACAAACAGCACCTGCAGATTTGATGGCCCAAAAGTGTAGAAGGCAAATCTGGAAAGTTTTCTTCACAATAATAAATGGAATTTAATTGAATAAACATACACTAAAAACAGTATATCAATAATTGTAGTAGTAATTATTTGAAACTTAATTACTCATTCTATTTTAAATTCTTGACTTGATTTGGAATACGAGAGCCAAAATAACTAATATTTCTGTGTAAATTCAAACATAATTTTTTTTAAAATTTTACAAATAAAAGATTTATATATTTACAAATTATATAATTAAGTTACCTTATCTTTTTTGATAAATTAATTAGATATACATTATATATTTTTGGTAATTTAATTTTTACTTTATCATTAGCCAAAATATTCACATCTCCATTTCAATTCAGTAGGAGATTGGAAATCTGAAAAAACAAACAAACCACAAAATACAAAAAAAGTAAAAAAGAAAAAAAAACATATCTTCTTTTCCCCATTATTTTTCCAGAACAACATATACATACACAAAAAGAGAAAATCCCCTTACATCTTCAAATACGTCAATGCCAATTCCTCCATTTTTCTTGAAATTCTGATTCTCTCTCACACACAGACACACACTAGCCATTTCCCCTACCCATTTTCTTGAAATATACTTACCATTTTTCTATTTTTTTTTCTTGTCTGGATTTTCAAGATCCTGATAATCTTGTAGAAATGAAAATTACCATCTTTATTATATAGTAACAAGAAGAAGCTTCTGGATTTTATTGTTTTATTTTTTTAGTTTTTTTTTAATTTTATTTTTATTTTTATTATATATGCACATAAAGTTTTCATTTTGGGGTTTCTTTATTTAATCCAATCTCCATTTGAATCTTGATCAAGAACTGCTGTCAAAGTTTGGGGTTTCCTTTTTCTCTTCTCATTTTAAATTATTTTGGGGGTTGAAAAATGGTTTTTTGTTTCATATAAAGTATATCCTTTTAGGGATTCTTGTTAAATTTTTGATTGTTGGAATTTTATTTTTTTTGTAATTTAAATTGTAGTATTATTGGCTACCCTGGTCAGTGGAGTTAGTTTAGCAGATACATAGATATTGGATTTCATAAGAGGTGAAAAAGAGAGCAAATTTAAGTTATTTAGTGGGTTAAACAAGTTAGTAGTGTATGGGAGAACATGAGGGATGGGCAGAGCCACGTGGGCTGTTGCCGAACGGGTTATTGCCCAATGCAGAACCAATGATCCGAGTCCTTGACTCGGATAGATGGTTAAGGGCTGAGGAAAGGATTGCTGAGTTAATTGGCTGTATTCAGCCTAACCGGCCATCTGAGGAACGGAGAAATGCTGTTGCTGATTACGTCCAACGGCTCATCATGAAGTGCTTTCCTTGTCAGGTTGTCTTGCAATTTCCTATTATTGCTTGTGTTGCCACATTTTGATAACCATAGTTGTATAGAAGTTTCATATGTATGTCTGATCCATTGTGATAATGTAAAAATGAATTCTCAATGATTTTGGCGTTTCAGTATACATTGGTTGAGACTACGGCCATGATAAAACTATTTTAACTTCTGAAATGACGTAATATCTTGTTCAAATTATGGAGCGAATTAGTCTGCTTTGCCTAGTAAATGATACTGTTTGAAACCGGGAGAGTAAATAAGAGTAATGTCAAGTGCTAACTAGGAGAGTAATATAAGATTTCAGTGGACTCGGTGATATTTCATTCTCCTTTCTTTTTTGATATGAAGAGTTAAGGAAGTGGAATAGATATAAGAACAATAGCTCATTGATGAAGCTCAATGAATTCTGAAGGGGGGGAATGGAAATGGATGCAGTGGAGGTGGCTGAAAAGAAGTGTTAAGTGAACTGCTGGTTTGGAGTGGTTAAAAATGTAGCGATGCAATCAATAAAAAACATGGAATCATGATGAACGATGACATAGTATAGCATGACAGACATAGTTGTATCTCATTGACGAGGGAAAGCGATTCTTTCTATGGTGATAGAGTTAGGAACGGAGAAATGCTGTTGTGGATTACGTTCAGCGGCTCATCAGGAAGTGCTCTCCTTGTCAGGTTGTTTTGAGATTTCCTACTGTTGCTTGTATTGCCACATTCTGATAACAATAGCTGTATAGAAGTATCATATGCAATCTTTGGCTGATTCATTGATATGACCTAGAAAACGATAAAATGAATTTTCAATGACTTTGGCGCTTCAGTATGCATCGGTTGAAAGTATGGCCACTATAAATTTATTCTAACTTTTGAAATGACTTAATATCTTGTTCAAATTATATAGCGACGTAGTCCATTTTGCTAAGCAAATTATGCTGTCTGAAACTGGGAGAGTAAATAAGAGTTATGTTAAGTGTTAACTGGGAGAGGTAATACATGTTTCAGTGGACTCGGGATGTTTCATTTTCCTTTCTTTTTTGATCTGAAGAGTTAAGGAAGTGGAATAGATATAAGAACAATAGCTCATTGATGAAGCTCAATGAATTCTGAAGTGGGAGAATGGAAATGTATGCAGTGGAGGTGGTTAAAAAGAAGTGCTAAGTGGACTGCTGGTTTGGAGTGGTAAAAAATGTAGCGATGCAATCAATAAAAACATGGACATCATGAAGGATTGACAGAGTATAGCATGACAAAAATAGTTGTATCTCATTGACGAGGGAAAGTGATTATCTTTATGGTGATAAAGTGAATCTTTAGCATTAGTGTTCAGTTGACTGTCATTCATTTTGGTGTAAGCTTTCCTCAGTAAAGAAAGGATTACT
The DNA here is from genome assembly GCA_031232105.1 of Capsicum rhomboideum. Classification (NCBI taxonomy): domain Eukaryota; kingdom Viridiplantae; phylum Streptophyta; class Magnoliopsida; order Solanales; family Solanaceae; genus Capsicum; species Capsicum rhomboideum. The sequence continues at coordinate 17,924,561 of CP124710.1, forward strand.
TAGAGTTGCCATACAGTACTTAGTTCTCTTACTCTTATTACTCAAAGAAAAGATAACATGCAGGCATTCTGTCTGGCTTGCTAATATGAGACTTTTTGCTGCTAATTGTTTTTCTGATCACCTTACGCTTTCCAGGTCTTCACTTTTGGTTCAGTGCCCTTGAAGACTTATCTTCCTGATGGGGACATTGATTTAACTGCCTTCTGTAATAACCAAACTTTGAAAGATACATGGGCTTATCAGGTTCGGGATATGTTAGAGGACGAGGAGCAAAATGAAAATGCTGAATTTCGTGTCAAGGAGGTTCAGTACATTCAAGCAGAAGTATGTCTTCTATACAACCCCCATTTAATTTAGAATTTGCATGCAATGTGCTTTTAGTTTTGTTGCCGAGGGTCTATCAGAAACAGCCTCTCTACCTTCACAAGGTAGGGGTAAGGCTGCGTACACACCACCCTCCCAAACCCCACTTGTGGGATTACACTTGGTATGTTGTTGTTGTGCTCTTAGATTTGTTGCATTAGTGCATAGTAGGAAAAAGCAGGTGATGTGTGTAGGTTTTCTTTTCTGCAGTGATTGGAATTACACCCTGCTGACAGAGTTAGTGTGTGTTGGAGCATCTTGCTCCATTTAGAGGGCTCTGTTCAGGTTTCGTAATAGATAGGTGAAAATAGTTTCTTTGTTGTTTATTTTGGACCTGAATGTTATCTGCATTCTTTTGGCCTTAAAGAAATATCATAAAGAAAATGAAGTCTACCATGATATCTATATGTTCTCATTTTATTCCTGACCTTTAAGAATAAAAGCAAATGTCATGCTAAAACAATTTCCTTTTTCCCTTTTCAATCTGTTAACAGAAAGTCAAAGAGTTGATTGCCTTGTTCAAATATCTTTCTTTCACGTGATGGTTTTATATTATTAATGCCTAGGTTAGGTCTTAAAAAAAGGGCTGTTGTTATAACCCCAGGAGAACCACACCCCAAAAGCTAGCTATTAAGGTGGGAGAGCCCAAGGCTATAAATACCCCACACCAATACTTTGTAGTACCGATGTGGGACTTTTTGCAATGAATCATAACAAACCACCACGCTCCGCATCCGTCGTCCTCGACGACTCCACTCTGGGTAGCTTTCACTCTACTTTTTGTAGGTAGCTCTTTTCCAGGTAGCCCTTTTTGAGCTACTTGACGGCTGTGCACTAGACATTACTAGCCCCGGCCGAACACTGCCATACCGGCGTCACCTTCCCAGGCACGGCGGGCACGGAGGGTGATGGCTGGCTCTGATACCAATGTTATAACCCCAGGAGAACCACATCCCAAAAGCTAGCTGTTAAGGTGGGAGAGCCCAAGGCTATAAATACCCCACACCAATACTTTGTAGTACCGATGTGGGACTTTTTGCAATGAATCATAACAGCTGTCCATAGGAAGAATTAACTCCAGGCTGGCATAGATTTTAGGTTCACTCGGGGCACCACTTGGGATGGCTTTATAGAGTTATTGCTGCAATAAACAAACAGCTAGGCATTCTCTATATGAAAATTTCTTTTTTTCCAACGTGTGCCCTGTTACTGGTATTTCTGTTGCGTTATATCTTGTGCGCATGAAATGGATGCCATGAAAGCTGATTTATGTGGTATTCCTTTGAATCTAATGGCAATTGATCTTGGAAAGCAACAAGAGTAATTCCCGGTTGTGCTCTTTAAAGTTTACTGTTTTCAAATGTCACTGTTCGTCTTCATCGTTGAGAGCATTGTTCATCAGTTCATCCCTCATCTTGACTACAGTTAAGCACTGCATTTTACTAGGCAAAATATCGTCCAAAGTGTTGAGCAAGCGCTTTTTATTGTCCAGAACACGTCGAAAAATGTGTTTTTTTTTTTTTTTTAAAAAAAAGGTGCATGGAAGGTTAACAAGATATAATACGCTTGGTAAAATAACATACAATATGAGGATGAACCGGGGACCAAAATGACACCAACTCTAAAGGTGTGGTCAATCAAATAATGGATTTCGTCTTAATGCTAAGTCAATTAGATCGTAATGTTTGCCTAAGTAGGTATATTCAGATGAATTCACTGTAGGAACGAATCATAACTAGATTATTTTTTACATAGTATTTACCTATCTGGCCCTCTTACCTTATCTATGGTGATGTTGTAGATTTTTGCTTGCAAAATGAAAAAATGAGAACATTGAAAATTCCAAAATAAACTTCACCCTAAAAGAACAAGTTTGGCTTTCGCACGCTCAAATAGAAAAGAAAAGAAGGAACAAGGATATGCTACAAGGGGGTTACCGAAAAATATTGCAGTAAATTTACCCCAGTAGCTTTAAGTATTTGTTAGAAAATGAAGTAAATTTCAGTAATTTTTGGGCAAATTAATTGATTAACTCGATCTGTGTACAAAAAATTCAAAAGTAACATATTAAAAAAATTGGCATTGTGAAGGATTCAGAGGAGTTGAAGTAACAAAGGAAAAGAAAGAAAAAACATGCGCACGTTAATATCTAGTGCTAATACATGAGGATAAATGGTACGTTATTTTCCGAGTAAGCGGCGACCACGACGGTTGGCACCTTTGACTCGGAAATTGAGCTCATCTACATCATCTTGAAGATGATCCAGGGATTTGTTCTGCCTGCAATATCCAACAACATATACAGAAATTATTAGAAGTGATTAGTGGAATAACATAGTACATCAAAGTATAATAGAAGAGGAAAGGGAGGGGAGGGGAGGAGCAAGGATGTTCATGATCCTTCTAAAGAAAATTTCACTATCTTGAATACTAACCTCTCGATTTCAGACCCCATGTCAATAGCCATATGTTTGAGCTCTCCCAACAGGTTACTAAGATCTGATAATGCGTCATCTTGCTTTGCAATCTCAACCTGTCAAAATTTCAAAATGATTAGAGCTGTTTCCATTGTTTTCCCTTAACGCGTTAACAAACGAGGTTCTTCTGTAGCTTAATGAGATGCAAGAGTGATTCTCTCCATTCTCCAACTCACATTCACTTCTTTCTCTACCCCCCAGCTTGCGGACTCTCTCTTTCATTCCACAAGGAAACATGAATAGAGCACTCTTTCCTAACAATCCGGAAAAAAAGGTGGAGGCATGAAGTCAGCAAGCCATGCAGCAAAAGACAACCGTTTATTCCAATTGGTCCATACATGGTGCTGCATAGCCTTCTCTGATCGCCCCCCCCCCCCACCCCCCACCCACCCACCCACCCACACAGCATCCAGTTCTTTTATATTTCACAAATCTAAGCTTTTGCATCTAGACTTTGCAAAGTGCACGATATTAGTCAAATTGTTGATGAATTAGAGTATTATCAAAACTAATTTGCTTTCCTCATTCAAATAAAGGAGAACTTAAAATTTCTTATTGGAACAGAATATAAAAAATATTAAGGAAATGCAACAAAAAACAATTATTGATTCTTATACATAGCTTCTCCTACATGGACATTTTTTTACTAAGCAGATTGTGCTAATACAGCTGTGGCAGGTGGCTGCAGACTGCCACTCATATCCACCCCTTCCCTGCCCCACCCCAGGCCTAAACCAAATCTGGCCTCCACCAAATCAAAAGTGTGTGAGGTTGTTGCATCTTCCACCATATTTGACATGTCCAAGCCAACTGATAAAGAAAGCATAAGAAGATTTTGGTAACAGCCAGTCCTGTTGCCCATGAGACATGGATACCAAGAACTATGTTGCATATAAAGAGTCCTCTAATGTCTTTTTGCATTTTCTGTAGTTATTGATGCCTTTTGGAATGGCTCAGCCCACATACATCATTTGATGAAAGCACTCCAGTCGCCTCCGATGATTGGTTTGTCAACCACGCTTTCTCTCCCTCAAAACAATGCTCCTCACTAAATGCCCTTCCTTGGGTTGGGGCAACACATCAAATAGTAGTTCGCTCCAGGACCCCACCCCCTCGAGAGCAAGATGCCGGCCGAGATGGAGGCGGCAGCAAACCTAGACTTTCCTGGGGCTTGCCTTACCTCAACATTGAAATAAATAAAGGGCGGGCGCCGAAAAGGAACCAACCTTGCCTTTTCAAGAAAGCTTTGCTTGGTAGGCACTGCCTACTCACTCGGACAATGCTCTGAACTCAAAAGTGTGCAGTTCCGCCCCCTTCTCCCATGCTCAGTCACAGGCAGGGGCTCGGAAAGCACGGACGAGCCACATTCCCTCTGGGATTATTAATTGTGTTCCTCCTACTCCTTTAGGATAGGATCCTCCTTGGTCCTTTTTACATAACACTCTCGGCCGCCCAAGAGGATTGGCTCTCTTTCTCTTTATACGCAATATCTTGAAAGGCAAAGAAAAAGATCTACCTTGGCAACGAACACGTCATTAATTGATAGTTTCATTGCATGGAATGCGACACTCAATTGTCAGCGTGTGTTAGCAAAATATCATGACTTCTCGCTTTCCTAACTAAATAGAGGAAGTTAGAATTCTAACCTGCTTCCGACGTCAAAAATGTCTAGTCTGATCTTCCCGACTGGTATGTTTGTAGGGGTTGACTTTAGCGAGGAATTGAATTTCGCTGTAAAATTGGGGTACACTGTGCTCCTAATGAAAGTGTACCTCTTTGAGAAGGGCTGTAAAATTGGGGTACACTGTGCTCCTAATGAAAGTGTACCTCTTTGAGAAGGGCTCATCCTAGAAGTTTTTCATAGTACCATTCATCAGGACATATTTCAGTGGTCAAATGTCTTGTCTGTGACTCTTTGGATATCATATGTTGGAGTTGTAAATTTAATGAAACATTTTTCTCTTGCATTTATTTTAGACTCATCTGTGTTGCCTGATTGCTAATTAGCATGTCATATTTATCTCTTGATTGGGTTTGTCAGTATCAAGAGCAGGAAACTAAAAACTTGTATTCCTTCATAGGCTTAGTCCATTGCTTTAAGAATGATGGGAGAGATGACTGATAAAAAAAAAGTATGTTGAAAGATTTCAGTCGAAATGTTGTTATTTATGTAAGCGTTGGTTTAAGGGCGTCTTCTTTTTCCCCTTGTTCTGTTTGTTAGTCTGTCTGTTTGTCTAAAGTTGTCAATGGGATCCTCTTGAGCTTGCTGGAGGGCTTCTGTATCCTGCAGTTGCAGTTATTGTATCCTATTGGTGTAGATCTTTCCAATTGGGTCTTTAAATGTAATCTTTTTTTTTTAGTGATGTAAGCTTCATATTTTTGGCAACACCTGGCAGTATATATGCTATTTCTTGCGCCTTCGGGACTTTCTCACGGGGATGTCATATTGGTTGCTGCGATGTTTTTGCAAGTTTTGAGTTATTTCCCTCACTTTACACTTTTACCTGCTAAGCGTCTATCGGAAACAACCTCTCTACCCTAGAAAGATAGGGGTAAGGTATCGTACATCCTACCCTCCCCAAACCCCAGTTATGGGATTACACTGGGTAGGGTGTTGTTGTAATTTACGCTTTTCCCTGAGATTGAGCTTTGTTAATGAGGATATTATAGTGTTGAGGAAGTGGCTTTTTTTTATTTGAGTTATTGAAATGTCATTTGGATTAGTAGCTAATATTTTAACATGAATAATCAATAATTTATTTATATATTGTTGTCTTATTATTATACTTAGAGAAGGCAATTGCTGCTTAAGTTCTTGGTTGTTCTACTTTACATTTCTTCATTTGTATTCCTATGCACCATAATCATTAATATTCTTTATTTTGTGTACACTCACTCTTCATTGTTCTCTTCCCCTTTTCTATTGCAGGTGAAGTTAATAAAATGTTTAGTTGAAAATATCGTGGTTGACATATCTTTCAATCAGCTAGGGGGTTTGTGTACCCTTTGCTTCCTTGAGGAGGTATGCAGTTTCTTCTTACGACGAAAAAGAATCTGATATTTGATGATATGGTCATAATGTTAATATACCATTTTATTTTCAGTTTCCAAAAAAGTAAAGGAAATGAAATCTTTACTTGTTCATCTTTTGTAGGTTGATCATCTGATAAACCAGAATCATTTATTCAAGCGCAGCATTATTTTGATTAAGGCGTGGTGTTATTACGAGAGCCGTTTATTGGGTGCTCATCATGGTCTTATTTCAACTTATGCCTTGGAGACCTTAGTTCTTTATATATTTCACATGTTCAACAATTCGTTTGCTGGGCCTCTAGAGGTTACTAAGTTGCAACATTTACTTTTTTCTCTTTCTATTTTCTTTTATTTTGAGGTGTTCTTAGTGTGCATTCATTGTCTCTATCCTTTAAAGTTTTGTATTTATACGTCGTTCTCAAAAAGGCTTGTATTCATACTTCCAGGTTCTTTATCGCTTCTTGGAGTTCTTCAGCAACTTTGATTGGGACAACTTTTGTGTTAGCTTGTGGGGGCCTGTGCCAATTAGTTCACTTCCTGATGTCACTGGTAAAGATATGTAGAAGAGTCACTTTTAGTCCTGTTTTCCTTTACTTTGTTTTGAGTTTATTTGTTAGCTTAAGTGTAGTTGGAACATGCAGCGGAACCTCCTCGAAAAGATAGTGGAGAATTGCTCCTCAGCAAATTGTTTCTTGATGCCTGTAGCTCTGTATATGCTGTTTTCCCTGGTGGCCAGGAAAACCAAGGACAACCGTTTGTTTCTAAATATTTTAATGTGATTGATCCTTTACGAGTAAACAACAACCTTGGCCGCAGTGTGAGTAAAGGTACTCAAGCTTTGAAAGTTTTTAATGACATCAGTTATTTCTTGTTGTTCAAAGTAGTTTCCGCTGTTATAATTTTATGTATGCATATGGGGTCTTTGCGTATGAGGATTTACTTAAATTTAGTTGCAATTCATTTTTTTCTCTTGATTTCATTTTTCTTGATTTGTAAAAGTCATTTCTATCAGACCAATCAAAAAGAAAAAAATTTATGTGGCTTTGTGTATTTAATTGGAAGGTTTGTAAGCAGAGTATCGTATGGGCTTCCTTTCTCTTTCAATTCTGATGTTAGTGAAATCTATGTTCATTGCTCAATTGTTGATATGAATGTTTATGTACTGTTCTTCTTGCTGTTTACACCTGTCAGTTCTGGTTACTAATGAATAGCTAAGATGCATTGAGAAGCTTCTTTATTTTTGTTTTGGGTGAGGTGGGGGTGCTGGAAATCAATTTTCTTCCACCTTCTTTGTTACTCTCTCTCAATGATGTTTGTTTAAATGTTTCGGGCACTATTGGTACTATTTTGGCTTCTTATGAGTTTGGGGTGCTCTATGTAATGTAATGCAGTTCATTTTGAGCAAGATGTGAATCTTGGATAGTTTGAAGGTTTTTATTTTAAATTTCTATCTAGATCTCAAGAAAAATGTTTGTTGGTACCTTTGAAGAACAAAAAGTTAAAATTCTATTGCTTATTGTCTTGGGCAAACATCTATTGACTAATGATGAATGTTGAAAATCTCGAGGCACTTTTATGAGACTATTTATCATCGTGTAGCGTTATAGACAGTATTACTTTAGTTCTAGAAGGCCCACTTTTATGGTTCTCAATACTTTTCACTGAAATGGGTTCTTAGTATGATTTCTTTTGCTGCTTTATGTGGATATGTTTTGTGTTATTGGCAGGTAACTTCTACAGGATACGGAGTGCATTTGGATTTGGTGCCAAAAAACTGGCAAGATTACTGGACTGCCCCGAAGAAAATTTCATTCATGAAGTAAATCAGTTCTTTATGAATACATGGGACAGGCATGGCAGTGGTCAAAGGCCAGATGCACCTGGAGCTGAGTTGTGCCCGAGATTGGCAACACTGGATGACCTTCCTGACTCCGAGTACTTAAGGGTCCACTCTAGTGAGCAAAAGGTGAATGAAAAATCTTCTGGTCATGATGTTGAGGTGGAAGGAACTGTATCAAGGATTGTTTCCTCTCAACATGGTAATCATTCAGCTGGAAGCTTCTCTAGAATGAATGATTTAGCTCAATCTTCTTACACCGAGAGCCAAAAGAGCTATGGAAATTTGAGCACCTCAAGGGCGTTTGATCAAGCGAAAAAGGAGGTCACTTCCTCTCAGTCTGTATGTTCCGATAAAAATCAGAGAAATTTGAGATCTGATCAAACAGCGAATGATATACAGGGTAAGATTGTTTTTTCTAGAACACAGTCTAGTCCTGAGCTCGCTGACACATATGGTGAAGTTACTTCTCAAGGAAAACGTGGCAATGCTCCGGAGACTGCAAAAATGCAACCTATTCCATTTAGGCAGGATGGCAGGAACTGGAGGAAGAATCAAGGATCTGAAAATTTAGCAAGCCAGACTGGTCGATCTGTAAATAATGATACTTCTTCTATCAGACATTTTCCATCTCATCAAAGTCTTGATACCGTCTCTGACTCCCACAGTAGATCAAATAGCTTTAACCGAGATGCGGGTTTAGATGCTCCGAGTGAAGAGCTTTCATTCACTGGTACACAGGGGATGCATCAGGATGAGCAAGATCTTGTAAACCTGATGGCATCTACTTCACTCCATGGTTTTAATGGTCAAGTTCATTTGCCATTTAATTGGGCTTCAGCCCAACTGCCTTTCCCTATCTCGCCTTCCGTTCTGGCTTCTATGGGATATAATCAACGAAATTTTCCGGGATTAGTTTCAGCTAATTTTCCTGTGATTGATCCTGCATTTTCCAATATGCAATTTCCTCATGGTATGGTATCGCCCCACTTAAATCATTACTTCCCAGGCCCTAGCTTGAGTCCAACATCTGAAGATACAATTGACCGGAATAGTGAAAACTTTAATTCTATGGATATGAACTCAGGTGAGGTGAACAAAGATATCTGGCACGAGCCAGATGCAGGTTCCAACGTTGGATTTGGCCCAGAAAATGGAAATTATGAAGCACATCAATGTGATCATAAGCCACTTGCAGTCCAGTCAGGTTTTGATTTTGTTCCTTCCTCTTGGGTGAGTAGCTCCAGTGCTAGAGCTCAGCAGAAGCATACAAAGGAAAAACGTGGGCCAATCAAGGAAGAACATTCTGATGATATTCAGTTTCAGGATAACAGAATGAGCGATGTTTATGCTGAAGAAAGATTGGCAAGTTCAAGATTCTCAACCTCTGCTCACAGTAGTTCTGTGAGAAGCAAAACCTCTTCCGAGAATTCTTGGGATGGTTCTTCTTCTAAAAGTACAAAGTCAACAAGGGGAAGACGGGGAAATAAAACAGGTGCTGCAGAGCCAACTACTGGTTATGGAAAAGGTAAGATGATGTCTGACCATATCTCTAACCAAGCTGAGGAGGATGATCAGGATTGGAACTCAGTATCAAACATGGGTACCGAAATGGCTGAGGGAAGCCACGTACCTCAATCTATTATTTCCATGCACATTGCAAGGCATCATGTGCCTGAATACGAAGGTGCTCAGACAAGTGGATCCGACCCAATAATACCCATTGCACCAATGCTCATAGGGCCTGGTTCTCGGCAAAGAATGACGGATAATTCTGGGGTTATTGCATTTTATCCCACTGGACCACCAGTTCCCTTTCTTACAATGCTTCCAGTATATCCTGATGCATCAACCAGCCAGTTTGGAAGAGAAGAATGCTTTGATAATCGTGATTCAGGCCAGAACCTTGATCCATCTGAGGGTCCTGATCACACTGAAAATCTAAGTACTTCCTGTGCTATTAGAGGGGCTACTTCTATAGAAGCACCTGGTGGACATAGGTCTGATATACTTAACAGTGACTTTGCTAGTCATTGGCAAAATTTACAATATGGACGGTTTTGCCAAAATCCAAGGCATCCTGGGCCTCTTGTTTATCCTTCTCCTGTTATGGTACCACCTGTATACTTACAGGGTCGTTTCCCGTGGGATGGTCCTGGAAGACCTTTGTCAGCCAACATGAACCTTTTTACTCAGCTAATGAGCTATGGTCCTCGTGTATTACCCATTTCACCGCTACAGTCTGTTTCAAATAGACCTCCCAATATGTTTCAACATTATGCGGATGACATACCCAGATATCGTAGCGGGACAGGAACATATTTGCCAAATCCCGTAAGAAAGTTTTGCAAAAACCTGTTTATTTATTGATATTGTTCTATGCCATTGTATGTTTGATCCTAGAAGGTGTGGTTGGAGAGAGGTTCATGCTATATTATTATATGAAATGCATGCCGAATGTGCATCGGATACTTGCACATTTTTGTCTTCACTTGTCTATTAGAATTTTTTCTTCTTCAGATCCCCAAGAATGACTTTTAGATCAATAGAAGCATCTCAATGTTTCACTAATTGCTTTTAAAGTAATAATTTATACATTACTACAAAGAGATGCTTCTCTTACTGGTGGGATGTGGATATTATGCTTGTTCCGAGTTTTCTTAATTTAAAAAGAAAAAGAGTTATGCTTGTTCCGAGTATTAAGAGAGTATTTTTTGTAAGTGGAAAACCTCACTCCACTTTGCTTTATTTTGTCTTTCAATTGATGCTGAGGAGTGCAATGAGCATTTGCCTTTTCTTTGCCCATGAAGCTCAGATACATCCCTGGTCTGGTCTCCCTTGTTGGTGTAACTAGATTACATGTCTGTTCACACTCACAGTGCTCACTCTTGTGTTTTGCCGTATAAAATCCTTTCTACTAAGATGTATGGTACTGTCATTTCTTGTGGATATTTTACCTTTTGTGATTTGACTGTTTCTTCAGAAGGCTTCAGTCAGGGATCGGCACGCTCCTGGTACAAGAAGGGGGAATTACAACCATGAAAGAAACGATAACTATGGTGACAGAGAGGGGAACTGGAATGGAAATTCAAAATCCCGTGCTGGTGGGCGCAATTACAACCGCAGCCAATCTGAGAAATTAAACTCAAGATTGGATCGTCCAGTGTCCAGTGAGAGCCGAGCTGACAGGTCATGGAGCTCCTCTCATAGACACGACTCCTTCCCTTCATATCAGTCCCAAAATGGTCCATTGCATGCAAACTCAAGCCCAAGTGTCCCTCCGAATATGGTGTATGGCATGTATCCTGTAACATCAATGAACCCAAGTGCAGCGTCTTCAAATGGACCTGGTGTCCCTCCAGTTGTAATGTTCTATCCATTTGACCATAATTCTACTTATAATTCACATGGAGAACAGCTTGAGTTCGGGTCTATGGGTCCGGTAGGCTTCTCAGGTATAAATGAACAAGCGCAGCCAGGTGATGGAAGTCGACAAAAGGGAGCAATTGATGAACAGATATTTCATGCAGTCTCTGGGCAACGGTCTTCCCCTGATCGACCGTCTTCACCGCATTATCAAAGGTAATGTTTTAGTTGGTTCTAAAGATGCATCAAATTTGTGATTTGGAGAAGTTCATTAGAATTGTGTTTAGCTGATTTTTGCTTGTTATATTTATGTCGAGTCTGCTTCCACACATTCCTTGACACCTAGTTTCTCTAACTTGTTTTACTCGTTGACTATGAAAAGTTGTGGCAAAAGATGCTATGATGAACAAAGTATCAGCCGGTGCTGCCTTCTTTCCAACTAGACACTTAACAATTGCAGTTTGAAAACAGAATAGAAGCTGAAGCACTTCTAAGATACTTCTTTGAGTTTAATTATAGTAAAACTTGTTTTTGTTTGTTAAAATGGTAGATTAATGGAGAAAACTCACACTTGCGTTTAGTAATCATGGCAAGGCAAATTTAGATCTTGGAGATAGTTGCTTGTATCTTTTTCAAATACCCATACATGAATTAGATCAAATAAATTAAGGCCGTAGGGAGTACATTGTATTTCTAGCATAGAATGATGCTCTGGCTAATAGGGGTACTTTTAATTCACTGCCTATTTCTTTATTCTTTCTTGGTGAAACATTTTTTAAGTTTGTCAATGCATCTCAGCAGGAGAATTTAATTGTTTTGGTAGATCATTTTCTCGAAAAAAATGTCATTTGAAAATGCTGATTTTTAATCCTTTGAATATTAAGCAGAAAGAAGACTGAGAAGTGGTGACGCAAGAAACAGTGGTGAGGCCTGGCGAGTTACTCATCATTCTTATCCTCATGTTGGAATTGGGCTTTCGTGCACTAGCTTTTCAATTTTTGTTAGCAAATGGCCACCCACACCTTGGTGCCTAGATTCAACGTAAGGTGTGAAATCATGATTTAGCTGAAGCAGCCCTCTTCAATGGCGCCAGAGGTGAATGTCATGTAGATTATTGACATATAGAAACCTCATTGAAGTTGGTAAGATGATTTAGGGGTTCAACTTGTTATGTTAGTGTTACCATTGGAAATCATTTCCGAGGGAATGTAAAAGAATTTTGTTTTACAGATGACTCTTTAATAGCTTCAGTTCACTCAGGATTTCGACAGTGTAGGGTATATGATTATACCATGGGGAATTTAATAGACAAAAGATGAGAATTCTTTTCAATCATAATATCTCTTTTCTGTTAAGTACTTGGAGTTAAAAGTACTTTCATACATGCAATTCCTTCATTAAAAAGATTTTGAAAATGAATGTTGTTTCTTTTGTCCAACTGGATTTCAATTCTTGAATCAACTTCTGAACTTGAGAATCGTGCTTTTTGAAGGATACGAAAAGTGATGTATTTGTGTTATGCCTATCGTTCTATTTTATGTGAAAGGTGTTTTCAGAAAGGAAATAACTTACGGAATTTGCGCTACCTTAGTTTGTGTGGGTCATATACAAGGTTGTTGGGGTGGGTGGGTGGGTCATGATACGAGGTGTGGGTGTCCTTTGAGCATTATTATTCTTTTTGTTTATGTAGAATAGTTGCTCACGGTACTGGCGAGTACTAGTCGTGCCGACCCAGGGAAAAAAAGTGTAAAACAGTACTCATGTTAATTATAGTCCTTGTATACGAAAGTAACCAACAAAGCATCCCTTTTTACTTGGTAGGATTTGAAAGGCTGGTCAATTTATTTTTTCAGTTCTAGCTAGCAAATTGTCCTTTGTCTTGCGATATGCACCTTGGCTTTGTGGCGAGACGAGTTAATTAGGTTTCTATTGTTTCGTTCCACATTCTTCTGTTAAGCCTCATTGTCCTTTTGTCACGACCTGAGCCTAGACCCTAGAAGTGACAGACATAAACTCAAACACGTACTGAAAGCGAAAACTAAAAACCTGAGCTGAACTTTTGATAGAGTTATTTGAAAACTGATACAACTACACTTGACTGACTAACTGTCTTTGAAGTCTCTACTAACATACTGAGCACTATTTACGGGGACAAGATCCCCAGCTACATTTGTGTAAACAAAATTGACTACCAACATGATTACTAGACTGTGCCTTCTAGAAAGACACAGGGCTCCCCAATACCTGAAGAGTTGAAGCCTATTGTAGAGTCTGTTCACGCACCTGAATACCTAAAACTACATTATAAAATGATGTAGTGCAAAAGAAACAGTCAATACATGGAATGTATTGGCATGTAAAGTAGTTAACTGAAAAACATAAATAACTGATAAAGCTGAACAACTGAAACTGAGAAGTACTTCAAACGAAATACAAATCTTTATAAACCATGCTTAGAAAATTAGTGGCCCGGAGCCGTAAATTATACTTTAAAAACTTTACTTAAAACTAAAAACTGAGTAACTGATAAATCGTATAGATGAAACTGAATAGCTGAATCATTGAAAACAAGTAAAAACAATAAATAACTGACTTTCTGAAACATGAACTGAAGCTGAATAACTGCAATACTGTCATAAGTAGATTTTTATGCTAACATCATAAACAATAAGTAAAGGAAAATACTGAGTCTTCTTATTTTTGAGGGAGTTTCTCTTAACCGACATACACCATGTGAGATCATGATGACCAACGTCTTGCCCACGTTGGGAAGAGCCATCCTATACCTTGCCAGAGTATAGAATGAAACTTAAACTATGAATCTGAGCCCTTGGGCTAAAGGAGGAGTCACCCTAATTGATGGTACGATCCTATCCTACGGTGGCAATGTAGTTCTAGGATATGTGACCTCGAACCCATATCCATCTCGGTGTTAAATAATCCTCCTAAAATATACTATTTTCTCATATTGTGAGTCTTAAACGTCATCTAAAAATCATGCTTGGAGCCTCAGCTCAAAATATCCTATCATGATCAAAGTATACTCTTGGTGAGCTTCGACTCTTAAATCTTTATAAATCGTGCTGAACTTAACTTTCAAAATACGAAAACTTCTTTTCTTTTCAAAAGTTAATAATAACATAAATATTCTTTCTAAACTTTTCATGAATAAGAACTTACAATTTTTAAACAAATTTTCAAAGAAAATCGTAAAACAATCTAGTAAATCATGAAACTGACTTTCAATATCATAAAGGAAATTCACAAGATCTATTGGAAGAATCAATGGGCATGTATCAGGAATCAATTTAAAGGAAAGACTCCAAACTCATAGAATTTCTACTAATAATGATGGAATATCCAAAGAATTGCATCAAGAGAAAAATAATTAGACTTTTAGGGATTTAAGTTCTCAAAACCCTAATCTTGCTTTGTGAACTAGACTGAATTTAACTTGGTTGTAGGGAATAATGAGGTTCTCGGATTAGCCTTACATACCTCGAACGCTCCAAATAACTTGAAGAAAGACCAAATTTTTGAAAAAGAACACTAAGAAACCATTCTTGAAATCCTGATATGAGTTTTCTTGAAAAAACTAAGATTATGGTGTGGAATTTGTTAAAAATTCATATTTTATTGTTAGAAATACTTGAAGACACTTAGAATTATATGGAAGAAACTTAACTTGGTGTGGGATAAAGTGGAGAGGAGAGAAAAGTCATGCTAGGGTTTGGAATCTTTGAGAATGGGGGGAAAATTTCTGAAAAATGCACTTTAAAAAAAAAAACCTTCAGGGGTCGCCCATTGCAGCGGTCAACTTTTGGCCGCTGCATCGGTGGGGACTGCTAAGGAAATTATTGAACAATCGCAGTGACCAACTTTTGACCACTGCAACGCTCGGTACTGATTTCGCCAAAGCCCCTATTTTTTCCTACTCATTCCAATTCATTTCCAAATACTTATATTACTTCCAAAAATGACCTATAAGTGTTGAAAATTTATTTTAACCATAATTTGAGGGTAAAAGAATCTACCGAGACTTACACAAAGTCACAAGTATGAATGCATCCCCTGATTTGGGTTTAGTAACTCATTTTCAATGAGTCAAACCTTAGAATAAAAGCAAAAAGTGTTACAATATTCTTTCCCGTAGGATTATTCGTCCTCGAATGATGGTCTTGACTGAAAGGAATCATATGAGCTGAACTAAACTGGTTTCGATCAACTGTCTAAAACTGTACTTCTCAATATGGACTAAATTTTACTAATAAGAAGAGTTTGTCAACCAATTACTAAGGAATACAAAAGCATGAGTCATGAGTGCAAGAAACTAGCATAGACTTGGAGAACTTACATAAGAACATGAACTTGGGTCATGGGCATGAAGTTAATACGCAAGACATGAGTAGAGTGTTATAATGACTGAAGTACAAGGAATATGCTTAGATAAGAATGGATCACTGTCTCATCGTAACTCTTTTCTGGAAATTACTTGACTTGGTTCTTTACCCTGTCATCTCCCCCTTAGATCAAAAGTTGACATTCTAAGTTTGTTGAACTATTCTCTAAACTGAGCGATACACACATTACTCTGCACGGTAAGGGTATCACTATACACATGAATTTTGAAATCTCCTGATAGCCTATATTTATAGATATTAAATTTCTTTTCGGGGTACTTCTCTTCTTCCTCATGCCTCTAGGGATATCATTCCATGACTTATGCTCTTATTGGTGTACCTAACAACTTCCTCTAATACTTAACAATCTGATCGTATCTTCTTAGTCTACTAACATCACACCTCTAAATTCATAACCACCCAATTCAATGGAAATTAAAACTATCCTAAGAGACACAACATCTTAGTATAGTTGAACTCTCATGATAGACTATATTTGTAGATACTAAATTTCTTTCTGGGGTAGTTCTCATCTTCCTC
Source organism: Capsicum rhomboideum (assembly GCA_031232105.1). Classification (NCBI taxonomy): domain Eukaryota; kingdom Viridiplantae; phylum Streptophyta; class Magnoliopsida; order Solanales; family Solanaceae; genus Capsicum; species Capsicum rhomboideum. The sequence continues at coordinate 17,940,577 of CP124710.1, forward strand.
AGGCCTCTAGGGATATCATTCCATGACTTATACTCTTATTATTGTACATAACCACTTCCTCCAATACTTAACAATTTGATCGTCTCTTCTTAGTCTACTAACATCACACCTCTAAATTTATATTCACCAAATTCAATGGAAATTAAAACTATACTAAGAAACAAAACATCGCCTATCTATAATCCCATCAATTCAACTCCTAAGGACACCATGTAATACATACCTAGCATCTCTTTAACTTACGCAACTTGAGAATATTATACTAGGCACACGTAACACTTTAGGGCTTAGAATCTCATATACAATAGCTCTCTAGAGTACACATTTTCTCTTGTGATTCTTAAGGTATTTTCTTTATCTAATGCCTTAGCCTTCATTCACTTATTCATCTAGAGGCCATATATATATCTCACTTATACCATCACACTTGTTATAACTTAACAACTTAATTTCTCGCATACACTACATCAAGCCTACTAGATCAAATTCCAAAACTAACATTATCACCCTCATATTACCATCCTTTTTACCATGGTGATCATTTAAAGTTCAAGCTTAGGGTCTAGTACCAAAGATAGATCACAACACTTATCCATTTATACTATTCCAAATATTGATACTTAAGAAAATAAAAACACTAGTCTATTGAGAGCTCATGACAAAATAGTCGATCTTAACCTAACAGTCTATTTAATTAGAGTCTATCAACATATTCTCCTTTCACATATCACTACTACTTTTATCCATTCATCTGCCTAAACTAGATTTATAGCTCTCTGAATATCAAGGGCTTATCTCTTCAAAATCATGAAGTACAACCTAAATCTATCAATTCCTGACTATTATATCCTTATGTTATCATCCTAACAAGATCTTTACTAACACCATGACTTGTCATCATAAACTTCTTCCCAAGTTCAAACATGCTCTAAGTCATCTTAACCATCTATTTTTTATCTACATACTATCATGGAATCTACACAAGTATGGCTCCACCTTAGTCAACATCAAGGAATATACAAACCCACACTACTCATTTAATAGATACAAAAATCTAGCTATATGTTTCTATCAATCACTATCCCTATTTTTAGGCTACTATAGTTACGAATTCATATTTCTGGCTTTGAGATCATTCTACTACTTATGTATTACAACACCCAAATCACACTATTTCTCGAGTGACAACAGTATCCATACATCTAGATGCATACTTTCCCCCTTAAGGGTGTTATATGTAATAAGTTCCAAAAAAGGTTTGAGAGAACATCCTACTTTGGCTTAAACTCATGATTCATATGAACAACGGTGAATTCTTTCAAATCAATAGGTTTAAAAATCACTAATGGGCTCCTCGCATGTCTCCGTGCAGTCTCTTAAATTTTTTATGGCTCCATCTGTGAGCACCACATCAATAGGAAGCTTGAGCTTTACTACTTCTATCACCTCGAAGATGAGGTGTAGTCGGTGGAATTAGAGCAACACATAAATCTGGATAGATTTCTTATGATATAACTCTATTGCATGATCTAGAGTATGAAAGAATAATAAACTTTTCTTATATGTCTGTAGTACCTCATTTATAGAAGTGGGTCCCTCACAACCATAAATAATATCTTACTGACACGACTTCATAGACTCCCCAACATACTTGAACTCTGTGCTCTGATACCAAGTTTGTCACAACCTGAGCCTAGACCCTAGGTGTGACAGGTATAAACTAAAACACATACTAAAAGATAAGCGAAAGCTAAAAACATGAGCTAAACTTTTGTAATACAAAAAAGTAAGCTTTTATTAAAAGAGTTATTTGAAAACTGATACAACTACACTTGAATGACTGTCTATCTATAAAGCCTCTACTAATATGCAAAATACTATTCATAGGGACAAGACCCTAGGCTACATATATGTAAACAAAACTGACTACCAACATAATTACTAGACTGTGCCTTTTGGAAAGACAGAGGGCTCACCAATAGTTGAAGAGTAGAAGCCTACTACAGCGTCTAATCACATACCTGAATACTTGAAATTACATCATAAAATGATGTAGCACAAAAGGAGCGGTCAATATATAGAATGTATTGGCATGTAAAGTCGTTAACTGAAACAACACTAATAACTGATAAAGCTGAACAACTGAAACTGAGAATTACTTAAAACAGAATACAAATTTTCATAAACCATGCTTAAAAAATTGGTGGCTTGGAGATATAAATTATACTTTAAAAAATTTACTCAAAACTGAAAACTGAGTAACTAGTAAATTGTATAACTTAAATTGAATAGTTGAATCACTGAAAGTAGGTAAAAATGATAAATAACTAAATTTTTGAAGCATGAACTGAAGTTGAATAATTAAGCTACTGTCACAAGTAGAATTTTAGGCAAACATCATAAATATTAAGTAAAGGAAAATATTGAGTCTTTCTGATTTTTGGGGGAGTTTCTCTTAACTGACATACACCATGTGAGCATCATAATGACCTGTCTTACCCATGTTAGGGAGTTCTATCCTATACCTTGTCAGAGTATGGAACAAAACTTAAACTATGGATTTATTCAGATCCTTTTGGCTAAAATAGAAGTCGCCCTAACTGATGGTGCGATCATGTCCTATGGTGGCAACATAGTTCTGGGGTATGTGACCTCAGACCCGTACTCCAATTGGTGCTAAATAATCCTCCTAAAATATACTATTTGCTCATACTATAAGTCTTAAACATTAGTTAAAAATCATTCTTGGAGCGAATAATGAAGTATTTTGGGCCTACCGACTTTATTTTACAATAATGTAAGGCGTCAGATTTACTTGATTAGTTATTTTATCTGGTTATTGGTTTACAAGGTCAATTATATGATTATGGTCTTCCGAAGCTCTAATAATCTATTCATATGCAATTCTATATCTATATTCCTATGATTAAGAACAAACATGTGAATGAATTAGTTTTCCCCATTTTATAACCAAGTAAGACGTTCTAGGTAAATTCCTATCTTAGCCGCAAATCAATTCTTAGAATTTCTTTGAGAAAGATCTTAATCCTTATGTTCTTCATTCTATCTCATTGATCCTTCTTCTAGATTCACAATAAAATTATAAATATATTTCAATGGTGGCCAGACATCAAAATAGTAAAATCAAGAATATATGAACAACCAATTTGATAAACTAACTTCATCAATTCAATTATCCACTAAACATTCATGCTTTTAGCCGTAACCCCAAATTATGAGTTTTTTAGCCAGTCATGTCTAAACAAAAACACAAGAAATTGATCTACACAATATTGGCTAAAAGAATTAAGAAAAAAAAAGAAATCTAATGGTGAAATCTTCTTCTCCGCTTGATGCTTACTAAAAAGTGACCAACCCTCCTAAAACATCAAAAGGTAGTATATACAGTATTGAAAAATACCCCTACTACTGATTGGTTTTAGACTATAACAACAACAAAATACCCAGTGTATTCACACAAAGTGGGGTCTGGGGAGGGTAAAGTGTAAGCAGTCTATACCACTACAAAATATCTTAAAATTAATTTTGGGGTAGAGCCTAGCCACGTCACTCGGTGCGCCAGGCTGCCTATTTTCACTTGGTCTGAAGTTGTGGCATTGGCGTAGTGCATCTCTCAGTACTCCTGAGCTGCTACCTGTGCTTCCTATGAAGATTTAGTCCTAGGGTAGTATTCCACTCAATGAACCAACTTGATTATGTCCGTAATCTCATCCAATGTTGCTCAAAATCTCCAAAGCTTCCTTTTTAGCTAGCTTGGATTGTTTCCACTATATTTTCCTACAAAAAATCTAATCACATTTATTAGCTCACTATCAAGAATATGCATCAAAACACAAGATTATGAGCTAATATCATTCTCAAAACAAGGATAAAAATGGGTAAAAATATGGCAAAAGGACATTCAAATATGCCCATGTCATGACCCAAATGGTCGTGAGTGGCACCCAACCTAACTCTCATTTTCAACAATCTAATGGAAGGGCGAGTAGGCGGTTCGTATATTTCTAGGACCCCCAGAATAAGAAGTAGGAGGACATTGTCATTTGGTCACTAACAGTCTAATTAGTCATATTTACTTCTTCGGAGTGTTGATTTGGAGAACCAATCAACCCAACCCTTAGTCAAACAAATAAAATGCTACACTTAACATTTACTATGAAAAACCAGCAATTATTAACTTTAAACATGTCAAGATATAATATCGGTCTAATATCTTAAAAACCAATGAAATAACAAAAGTTCGGGAATATCTCTAAACTATTACATTTCCACCGGACTCGAAAGTTGCCGTACAAGAACTGCTAATCAAAACAAAGTCTAAAAATCATAGTCCAACTACTAATATCAAGATAGGAAAGTCATAGTCCAGGATAAAGGACATGAATAAGAGGAAGATCTAATGGTTGTCCAGACATGGTGCTCACTCTTGAATCGATCTGCTAATCACAAGCTAAAGTCGAGGTCTAGTCTCAAATGCTGGAACACGCTCTGCACTCAACAAAAATAAAAGCATATATAGTATCAGTACAAGCACTATGTACAGGTAGGCATAATCGTCTGACTTTACTTAACACCATACAAATAAATGAATTAAATAAAATCAAGAAGTAATCAAGACACAACTCATAATCAACTAACATTTCAATACATATCCATAATCACATCAACTTACAAACCACTGAATACCTCTTCTTATCAATCCTTTTGAGTTATTAATATCAATCATTTACTCTTAGGCAATCCAATCATGAACAATCAAATAACTGACAATATATGCAATGTAACTGACCTGAAGGGGACGAGCTCAATCCATGTACCGTACTGACAAAGTATCCGATCTCAATATCAATCTGTGCCAGTGTGACACCCGATCCCACTATCATTAAATAGGTAAAACCTCAATAAAATGCTTAAAGCACGGTAATATCAATAAACAAGTTTATAATTCATTCATCAACACTTGAAATTTCAAATTAATCATTTCATCGTAACTTTAACATCATTTCAACCAATAATTGCAAGCATGACTAAAGGCTAGTCACAATCATCTAATTCAAATATAAGCGTAGAGTCAAATCAAGTCTACAACTACTTTGAAATCATGACCTACTTTGTATTCTCATCCAAATGTACTATTTAGCCAAAGCTTTGCACTTTCTCACAAGTTTTGCTCTTTCTTGGTCTATAAACAATAAATAAGAATGATTCAATACATCATTCCCCACTTCTAGGCATTCCAAACCCAAACCCATTGATTTTACCACATGAACTTAGCCTAGTTTATCATTCTATGATTTTCTACTCTTTAATCTCTTTGAATTCTTCATAATTCATGATTACTAGGAAGAATTCTACACTAGGAAATGAATACTAACAATCTAGAGTCAATAACAAGTGAATTAAAGCTATTCCAACCAATTTCCCACCAGCTCATCAAACCTAGGGCTAAATCTCAATTTCCAGTCATAGTCTTGATCCTTATATTTCAAATTATTAAACAAAGTAATTACAAGTTAGAATGGTGGAGAATCTTTACCTCAATGATGGAAAACCCCTAAAAATGATGGAAATCGACTTCTTCTTACCTCAGGTCAAAAAATGAACTTTTTGGAATAAAAAACACTAAGTCTCGAATTTCTGGTATAAACTGCCTAATCTTTGCTGCAATGATGGATTTTTCACTGTAGCAATGCTGTTGTAGCAAAAATTCTTCCACTGTAGTGAGGCTTAGGTCAAACTACCCTCTATTGTGGTAGCCCTCTCCCTCGTTGTGGTGACGCCGCTGTAGTGTCACTTCTACTGTTGCAGTGGTGCTTAGGCTAAACCTTGGGCTCAATTCCTAGCTCCCAAATTTTGACATCACGTACTAATTTTTCCATAAAAATTGCTATAACCGGACTTCTACTAACCCATTTATGCACCGAAAGTTTCTATGACTTCCTCAACTTGTCATCTAACATAAAATTAAATCAAATCCCATAACCAAACCAACAAGAAATACCATATTTCCCTAGACCACACAATATCCAAAATTCACCCAAAACTAGGCTAGCCCTAACTTTCACAACTTTTGTCTAGGAAAAGGCTAAGTTGAAATTTTACCCACCAACTCACCATAATGACGTTTTGGGTCATTACATTAGATACCAATTAAACAATCATTCATCCCGAAATAAAAACTAGAAACAGAAGATAAAAAAATAAGGATTACCTGAATCAATGAACAAATAGGGATAGCACTTACACATGTCCACCCAGTTTCCCAAGTGTCCTCCTCATTAGGAAAATTTCTCCACTGAACTTTAACAGATGGAATCACCTTGGTTCTCAACTTTCTCACATCTCTATCTAGTATAGCAATAGGTTCCTCTTCATAAGAGAGTTCCTTATTAAACAGCTCTGAATCCTAATGGATGATGTAATCTCCATTCCCATGGTACTTCTTGACCATTGAGACATGGAATATCGGGTGACATACCGACAACTTGGAGGTAGAGCCAACCTATAAGCCACAAACCATAGTTTTTTCAAGATCTCAAAAGGTCTGATGTACCTCAGACTTAGCTTACCCTTCTTTCTGTAATATATTACACCCTTCTTGGGTGATACCTTAAGTAAAACCTTCTCGCCCTTCTTAAAATTAACATTTCTCACCTTGTTGTCCGCATACTCCTTTTGTCTATTCTGAGATGCTACCAACTTTTCTTGGATGAATCTCACTTTTTCCATTGACTCTTTCAACACATCAATGCTCCAAGGTCTCACTTTGAAGGCATCAAACCACCCAATTGGTTATCTACACTTCCTCCCATATAAGGCTTCAAAAGGTGCCATGTCATTACTTGAATGGTACCTATTGTTGTATGTGAATTTACATAAAGGTAAGAACTGGTAACAATGACCACCAAAATCCATTACACATGCCCAAAGCATGTCCTCTAGCACCTGAATTATCCACTCTGACTGCCCATCAGTCTGTGGATGAAAGGTTGTACTTAGGTCCAACCTAGTACCCAACTCTTATTAAAACTTCTCCCAAAAATTAGAGGTAAACTATGTACCCCTATCCAACATGAAGGAGATATGAATCCCATAAAGTCTAACAATTTCTTTCACATAAATCTTAGCCAACTTGGTCGTATTATAATCCACTCGCACCAGAATAAAATGTGCAGACTTGGTTAACTGATTAACTATTACCCAAATGGAATCACATTTACTTAAGGTCTTAGGAAAACCAACAACAAAATCCATAGTTATTCTTTCCCACTTCCATTATGGAATAGGCAACCTATGAAAAATGCCACCAGGTTTTTAATGCTCATGCTTAGCTTGTTGATATTTTTGACACTTAGTCATAAAATCCACAATGTCCTACTTTATCCGATGCCACCAATAATGTTGCTTTAAGTCTCTATACATATTGGTTGCACCCGGATGTTTAGAGTACTTAAAACTGTGAACCACCACAAGGATAGTAGAAATCAAGTTGCCCACAAGGGGTACATACACGCCCCCTTATTCTCAACAAAACTTCTTCATCAAGAATGGCATCCTTGGCCTTACCTTATAACACTTTAACCCGTATTTTATTCAATTTCTCATCCTCAAATTGCCTTTCCTTAATCTTGTCAAGGAAGGTGGATTTAGCCTCAATATTGGCTAAAAACCATCCCTTCTTAGTCACCTGTAGTCTCATAAAAGTATTAGCTAAGGTTTGCACCTCCCTAGCTAACGGACACCTCGACACCTCCAAATGCGCCAAACTTTCCATACTCCCAGGCTTCTGATTTAAAGCACCCGCTATCATATTGGCCTTTCCCGGATGATAAAGAATTGAAATATCATAATATTTGAGTAACTCCATCCACCTTCGCTGCCTCAAATTCAAATCTCTTTGATAAAAAACATGCTGCAAGCTGCGATGGTCCGTGAATATCTCACACTTAACCTCATAAAGATAATACCTCTAAATTTTGAGAGTGAACACCATAGCAACCAACTCTAAATCATGGGTGGGGTAGTTCTTTTCATGCACTTTCAGCTACCTCAAAGCATAGGCAATCACATTTTTGTCCTGCATCAAAACAACACCCAAACCAGAATGTAAAACATCATAATACACAATAAAATTCTTACTTTCAACTGGCAAGGTAAAAGAAGCTGAGGTTAGCAATGTCTTGAGTGTTTGAAAGATCTTCTCACATTCATCAGTCCATATAAAAGGTACCTCCTTTTGAGTCAAACATGGCACATGCGATGTAATGGGTGTAAACCCTTTCACAAACCAGCGATAATAGCTAGCTAACCCCATAAAACTATGAATCTCTATCTTATTGGTTGGTCTAGCCTAATTCCTACCAGCCTTAATCTTCTATGGATCTACCATAACCCCTTTCTTAGATACCACGTGCCCCAAGAAAGACACCACAGACAATCAAAATTCACACTTGGAATATTTAGCATATAGTTGCTTCTCCTTAAGAAACCTCAATAAATGTTCCTCATTACTCTTGGAGTAGATCAAGATATCATCAATGAAAACAATTATGACTGAATCAAAATAGGGTTTGAATACCCCATTCATCAAACCCATAAAGATGGGTAGGGCTTTGGTCAAGCCAAAAGGCATCACCAAGAACTCATAATGGCCATAATAAGTTCGAAAGGCAGTCTTTGGGATATCGTCTGCCCAAATCTTAAGCTGATGATAACCCAACCTTAAGTTAATTTTAGAAAACACTGCAGCACCCTACAACTGGTCCAACAAGTTATCTATCCTAGGAAAATGATACTTATTATGAATTGTCACCTTGTTCAACTACCGATAGTCTATGCACATCCGCATACTACTCTCTTTATTCTTAACAAAAAGTACAGGAGCACCCCACAGAGAAGCACTAGGATGGATAAAACCCTTCCCCAATAGCTCTTCCAAGTAAGATTTCAGTTCTCTTAACTCTATCGGTGCCATCCTATAAAGAGGATAAGAAAATAGGGTGAGTGCCCAACTCTAAGTCTGTAAAAAAGTCAATGTAACGATCAGGTGGCATCCTTAGAAGATCATCAGGGAACACCTATAGAAATTCACATACTACCGAAACATAAATAATATGAGGGGCTACTGTACTATCATCTTGAAGATGGGAAAGAAACACCCGACACCCCCTCTTAAATAGCTTTTTGGTATGAATAGAAGAAATAATTCTCAAGGGAGTAGGCTTATAAACACCCTCCCATGCTAACCCCTTCATTTTTCAATACCCATTTTCGAGGTCCATTTTAGACCCGATTTAAATATGGATAATATGGATATTGTTGGCTTTCTTTTAACATATAGATGCTATAATTTTGTGCTTTATTTGATTTTGAGGATGTTCGAAAAGGGATGGCTCCGTATTGATGCACTTTAGGCCTATATTTTTTCATTTCAAGGTAGGTTATGACTTAACTTCTTTCAGATTGAGATGAGTAGTTAATATATAGGTAAAGCATGCTATGGGTTGGGGAGAATGACTATGGGGTTTATATTTTGAGATTATATTTATTGTTGTGTGCCCGTGTGGGGGCTTATTTTGTATGGATATTGGCTTTAGATATTTGATATTGTGTGTAGCCCATGTGGGGGCCTTATTTGACATTATCTGGCCTATTGTTAGATATGATGCCCGTGCGGGGGGCTCAAATTGTTATTATAGGTCTTATTAAGCATTGATTACTTTACTCGAGCTAGGGGTTGATATGATATTTATGATGTCTTACATGCATATTTATTCCAATGGTACCTATTTATAGTCGATGAATCATAAATTATAGACATATTGAGTTAATTTTTGAGCTAACCTACACATATACATCATATTGAATTAATTGAATATATTCATACTGATCTGATTGTGAGCATTATAACCTCATTCCATACATATACATTCATGAGATACTGGTACCATTAAGGGGTTTTGTTTTTGAAAAAAAATGAGACATTTTCATAGAAACCCTCTCTGTGAACACAAGTTGGAGAGGTGAGTTGAGATTGAGATATGAGATAATGTATATGGGTTATGAATCTCCCATGGGTCCTATTGTGGAGTTGCAAACTTGGTAGATATATACTAAATGTTATATGATGACTTTCACCATTCCACCCCATCATTACCACTACATTGCATTGCATTCCATTAGTATATTCTGTAGTTTCATTGTTCTTGACTTGTCTTCTTGTATTTCTGTGTTTACTCATGTTGTTTATCTCGTTATTATATTAGAACTGTTAGTGAAGATGGTGTGAGCTACCGTTTGGGAGATATTTTGATTACAGTTTTGAGGTCTCATAGCTTATTTTTATCTATGTTATTTTCTACTTTGCTCAGTCATCCTATGATACCTACTGTGTACAAGTGGACCCGTGCTCATCCCTACTGTGCCCTTTCGATGAAGATCCTAGTATGAGCACTGTCCATGGAGGCTGATTCATGTCATGAAATCTAGTGATTCAAGGTACTGACAACCTCTAGGCCTTCTGAGTGGATATCATGACCTTCTTTATCTTTATTTTCTTTATTTTAGATTCAGAGACTAAGTTTGTATAATTCAGTACTCGGATGTATATTTAGATGCTCTTCACTTGTGGCACCAGGTCTTTGGGCTTTATGTATTTCTTTGGATTTCTGTTAAATGTTTGTGTATGAGTTGGCCATACTTCGTTCTAGAAGTTTTGCTTGTTTTATTTTCTAAATTTTTATCATTATTGTTTCTTTTGGGATGATCGACTTACTTATCAAGGCTGAGCCGTGATAAGTGTCATCATGTCGCGACAAATTGGTATTAGAGCATCAGGTTTTGCCGATCTTATAAGTGTAAGAGTAGGTTGTCTAGTAGAGTCTCACAGATTGGTACGTAGACGTCCGTATATATCTTCGAGAGGCTATAAGATATCTTTAGGAAAAACTTCTCTAATTTGATTCCTTATCGTGCAGGTTATTCTTACCCAATATTTCAAGTTGTGTTCCATTGTTTTCTATGTAGATGGTGAGGACTAGATCTCAAGAGGCTATGTATGCTGAGCTAGCACCCGAGGATGGAGCCCAGACTAGGGGGAGAGGTAGGGGTTGTGGATGATATCGAGGTAGAGGACGGGCACGAGGAGCTGCCTCTGTCAGAGGTAGTGCTCAGGATATCTCCCCTGACCCCAAGGTTGGGCGTGCAGAGAGTATGGGGCCGGCTCAGGTTTCACAGGGCACTGCTACCCCGATATTAAAGGGCATGTTGATTCATTTGTTGACCCATTTGGAGGGTATTCCTTTGAGTGCACCGGGTGTTCCTCCAATTCTGAGTGTTATACCATCGTCAGTGCTTACGTCTGCTTATGGTATTCCTCTAACTTTGAGTGTGATTCCTCCATCGATACCGGCATCTACTCATAGTATTTCACTGACTTTGAGTGGTGTTCCACCTTCTGTGCCAGTATTGGATCATGGTATTCCAAATTCAGTGGTACAACCATCATCTATGGTACCCTAATTGATTTAGGTACAGTTATATCTTCTGAGGATCAGAAGAGATTTGAGAGGTTCATTCGCTTGGGTCTGCCCAAGTTTAATATTGCTATAGGTGAGGATGCCTATGAGTTTTTGATTGATTATCAAGAGAAGTTTCATAATCTTAGATATCTTGAGTCTCATAGAGTTGCTTGTACTACTTATCAATTGACGAATATGGCTAGGGATTGGTGGAGGTCGTATGCTAGTTGTAGTCCATTGGGTTTTCCTGCTATGACTTGGACTCAGTTTTTTGAGGCTTTCTTATAGAGGTTTGTACCGTTTATCTTGAGAGATCAAATGAGAGATGAGTTTGATCATTTGGAGCAGGGCTCCATGTCTATTGCTGAGTATGAGGCACATTTCCATACCTTGTCCAGATATTCTGTCACTAGCATCTCCACTGACTCTGAGAAGATTCAAAAGTTCATTAAGGGCTAGGATGGTTCGTATTAGTTGGATACAACTTAGATGGTTGTTTTATGGGCTTCTTTTTAGAGTATTATTGAGCATTCCAAGTTGACTGAGTCTATTATCTAGGCTACTCAGGAAGGCACCAAGAAGGTGCGTCGTCAGGCTAAGTTCAGTGGACACACCTCCTGAGGTAGACATCTATCTAGTAGAGTTTTCTGTGGTTATTATGGTAGGTCAGTCCATTCCGCATTACAGGGATTAGGTGGTAGACTTTCAGGTTCTATGACTATGGGTAACCAGACATCTAGTCAGGGTGGTCATTCTTATTTAGCCGTACCTTCTCAGATTGAGTTAGGCCATAAAGGGTGTTATCTATGTGTGAGATTAGCCATGTGGAAAAGGATTATCCCCAGCATATTTTTAGACCCACTCCTATATCTTCAGTGAGAGGTGATTTTCAGAGCGGTAGAGGTGCTGCTAGAGTTATTCGTGGTAGAGGTAGGAGAGCCCGTGGTGGTAGTCGTGGGGTTACTCAGTCTGAGAGAAGATGTGGATAGTGTTATGCTATGCCTGGGAGACCCGAGGTAAAGGCTTCTAATGCACTTATTACAGGTATTGTCCCAGTTTGCTATAGTTCTGCTTTCGTGTTATTTGACCCCGGATCTACATTCTCCTACATGTCTACATATTTTACTTCTGGACTTGATGTTGCATGTGAGACATTTTCTATGCCTCTTTATGTATCTACCCCCGTAGGAGATTTTTTAGTGGTGGATTGGGTATACCAATCTTGTGTGCTTACCTTTACAGGGCGTGAGACTTGGGTACACTTGATTCGCCTAGATATGGTTAAGTTTGATGTTATCTTGGGTATGGATTGGTTATCCCCTTATCATTCCATTTTGGGTTGTTATGCCAAGATTGTGACCTTAGCTACACCGGGTGCCAAGACTAGCTTGGAAGGGTACACTTAATTCAGGTCCGAAGAGGGTTATATCTTTTGTACATGCTCGTCGCATGGTAGAAAGGTTTTTTTTGTCTTATTTGGATCATGTTCATGATACGAGTGTTGCTTCACCACCTCCCATGGATTTTATTCGAGTAGTTCGTGAGTTAATGGATATGTTTCCTATGGATTTACCGAATGTACCTCTGAAATATGATATTGACTTTGCTATTGATGTTGAGTCGGGCACCAAGCCCATTTCTATTCCTCCATATAGGATGAACCCGACTGAGTTGAAGGAACAACTGCAAGATCTGTTAAGTAAAGACTTTATTAAACCAAGTGTTTCTCCTTAGGGTGCACTTGTCTTGTTTGTGAAGAAGAAGGATGGTTCCATGCATATGTGTATTTACTATCAGCAATTGACCAAGGTGACGATTAAGAACAAGTATCCTGTTTCTTGAATTGATGATTTATTTGATCAGCTTCAGGGTGCTTCCATGTTTTCTAAGATTGATTTGAGATCTGGGTATCACCAGTTGAGGATTAGAACTTTGGATGTTCCAAAGATGGCTTTTAAGACTCGATACGGTCATTATGAGTTCTTGGTCATCTATTTTGGGTTGACCAGTGCCCCAACAATTTTCATAGAGTTGATGAACCGGGTGTATAGACCATATCTCAACTCTTTTATGATTGTATTTATAGATGATATCTTGGTTTATTCCAGGAATAAGGTCGATCATGTGAGACACTTGAGGACTGTACTACTGAGTTTGCGTGATGAGAAGTTGTATGCTAAGTTCTCTAAGTGTGGGTTTTGGTTGGATTCTATCTCTTTCTTAGGTCATGTGGTGACCAAGGATGGTATTATGGTAAATTCGGCCAAGATTACGATGATTCATGATTGGGCTAGTCCTACTAGTCCTATCGAGATTTGGAGTTTCATTGGCTTGGCAGGTTATTATTGACATTTTATTGAGAGTTTCTCTTCAATTGCGGCTCCTTTGACAAAGTTGACTGAGAAAAAGATTACATTTTAGTGGTCGAAAGCGTGTGAGAAGAGCTTTCAAAGCTCAAGGAGTTGTTGACTTCGTCTCCTATATTAACCTTGCCCAAGGAGGGTATGGATTTTACCATGTTCTATGATACTTCAGGTGTTGGGTTGGGTGCAGTGTTGATGCAGGAGGATAAAGTGATTGCTTATGCCTCTCGTCAGTTGAAGCCTCATGAGAAGAATTACCCTACGCATGATTTGGATTTGGCCGTGGTTGTTTTTGTGTTGAAGTTGTGGAGACACTACTTGTATGGAGTTCATTGTAAGATTTTCTTAGATCATCGTAGTCTTCAGTATTTATTCACCCAGAAGTAGCTTAATATGATTCAACGTCATTGGTTTGAGTTGCTTAAGGATTATGACATCACTTTTTTATATCATTCGGGTAAGGCAAATGTAGTAGCGGATTCCTTGAGTCAAAAGTTGACTAGTATGGGAAGTTTGGATTATTGTTTGACTCAGGAACATCCTTTAGCCTTAGAGGTTCAGTCTTTGGCCAACCATATAGTTAGGGTTGATATTTTGACACCTGGATGTGCTTAGCCTTTATTGATGCTAGAGGTTCCTTGATGGAGCAGATTCGTGGTCACAAGTTTGATGATGATTGCTTGAGAGTGATTTAGGATAAGGGGTTGAGCAGCGAGGCTAAGGAAGCCTCTCTTGACTCTGATGGTGTGTTGAGAATTGGTGGACTAGTCTGTGTACCGAGAGTTGGTGGTTGGGTGAGATCAATTATAGAGGAGGCATATTGTTCTAGATATTCCATTCATCCTAGAGTGACTAAGAGGTATCGTGATTTGAGGAAGTTTACTGGTGGATGGGTATGAAGAAGGATATGGCAGATTTTATAGTTCGTTGGTTGTGTTATCAGTAGGTGAAGGCCGAGCACCAAAGACCAGGTGGGTTGCTTCAGATATTACTCATTCTGGAGTGGAAATAGGAGCGGATCATAATGGACTTTATGAGTGGATTACCATATTCTTCTTGTGGCTCTAACAGTATTTGGGTAATCGTGGATCGATTGACAAAATCAGTCCATTTCATCCCTATTCAGACTTTTTTTAGTATCGAGAGGTTAGCTCAGATCTATGTGAGTGAGATCATTCATCTTCACAGGGTGCCCGTGTCTATTATTTCAGATAGAGGTTCTATGTTCACTTCTAGCTTTTGGAGGGTGTTTCAGGAGTTGGGAACTCAGGTTGATCTCAGTACAACTTTCCACCCTTAGACCGACGGTCAGTCAGAGCGGACCATTAAAATTTTGGAAAATATGCTCTGCGCTTGTGTTTTGGACTTTGGAGGTCTGTGGGAGCAGTATTTAGCTCTAACAGGGTTTGCTTATAATAATAGCTACCATTTGAGTATTGAGATGGCACCTTTTAAAGCGTTGTATGGTAGGCATTGTCGATATTCTATTGATTGCTTTGTGACTTCTGAGATTAGACCCCGAGGCACTAACTTGCTTCGTGAGTCTTTGGATAGAGCTCATTTGATTCAGGATAGGCTTTGAGCAGCCTAGAGTACGCAGAAGTGCTATGCAGACTGCAGACTTTGCGCCTTGAAGTTTAGTGTTGGCGGTTGGGTTTTCCTTTATATGTCGACCATGAAGGGCGTGATGAGGTTCGAAAAGAGGGGTAAGCTTTTCCCTAGGTATATTAGACCTTTGGAGATTGTTTACACTATTGGGGAGGTTTCTTATGAGTTGGCCTTACCTCCAGATCTTTCAGTTGTTCATCCAGTTTTCCATGTATCTATGCTCCGATGCTATATATAGACTAGTCTCACTTACTTAGGTGGGATTCAATTCAGTTAAATGAGGGGTTGACCTTTGTTAAGGAACCGGTCTCCATTTTAGCCAGGGATGTTAAACAGTTGTGTTCTAGAGATATCCTTGTAGTTAAGGTTCAGTGGAGACATTATTCAATTGAGGAGGCTAATTGCGTGGTCGAGTCCAATATGCATAGTACTTACTTTTAGCTATTCACCGACTCAGGTACCTCTTTGCCTTTTTAGTTCGAGGACGAACTAGAGTCATACTGGTGGATATTGTAAAGATCTGTTTTTGTGATTTTCCATTTTTATGTGTTTTGATCATTTTTCCCTTCCTCGTAGTTGCTTTATATTGATTTTGGGGTTTGGGGATAGTTGGCATGATTCCCCATGCAATCGGGAAGGTTTTGTGCGAGTTTGTGGTTTTTAGAGGCTTGAAAAGCCTCATGTTGACTTCGATCAACATTTCTTGATTCGAGTGTCAAATGGAAAATGAACTACCCCACCAGATCCGGAGCGTTGATTTTGGGTTAGTAGTAGGGTTGGTTCAGTTTCATGGCTTTTATATCTCATTTCGACCCTCAATTTGGAAAATTATAAATTAGGGTCTCGGGGGTTAATTTATTCAAAACAGTCTTTTTTCAAAAATTTGACATCACCATTGAGTCCAGAATGTCGAAATTAGCCTAGTAGCATAGTTTGTTTACATTCACGAGATTTCGAATGAATCCCGAGGGGTCCATCAACAACTTTGCAACTTTGCGAAGTTACTGAATTGCTGCAGTCTGGTGCAGCCGCTTTAGAGACCCAAGTACCGCTTAGCGGGTAACGCTTTAGCGAAAGACTACCACTTTAGAGGTCTCAACCGGTCAGCCCAGGCTGCTTTAGCGGTCAAGTGCCACTTTTGCGGTGACCGCTTTAGCGGTACCTGGTAGGCTGATATATATACTCATTTTCATGATTTTCTTCCATTTTTGATTATTGGAGCTCAGGGTTTGAGATTTTTTAGGTGATTTATTTTCTTGACAAGCTTGGGTAAGCTCCATAATCCTTTCTCCATCATTTTACTTCGATTATATCTTCTCAACTTCCTTTTCATCAATTAATCATTCGTCTTTAACCCGATTTCACTTGGGTTTTCTTCTATGAGTTCCTTTGATCATGGGTAATGATTTTCTAAACAAAAATTCTGGTTTTGCCTCATTTTTTTTTCAAAACCCATTTTCGAGGTTCGTTTTGGACCCGGATTAAATATCGGCAATATGGGTATTGTTGGCTTTCTTTTAACGCATAGATGCTATAATTTTGTGCTTTAGTTGATTTCGAGGCCGTTCAAAAAGGGAAGACTCTGTGTTGAAGTACTTTAGGCTCGAATTTCATCGTTTCGAGGTAGGTTATGGCTTAACTTCTTTCAGATTGAGCTGGATAGTTAATATATAGGTAAAGCATGCTATGGGTTGGGGAGAATGACTATGGGATTTATATTTCGATTGTATTTAATGTTGTGTGCCCGTGTGGGGTCTTATTTTGTATAGATATTGACTTGAGATATTTGATATTGCGTGTAGCCAGTGTGGGGGCCTTATTTGACATCATCTGGCCTTATCTGTGAATCTAGATGCCTTATTGTTAGATATGATGCCCGTGCGAGGGATCGGATTGTTATTAGAGGCCTTATTAAGTATTGATTGCTTTATCATGATTAAAATACCCGAGTTAGGTGTTGATATGATATTTATGATATCTTACATGAATATTTATTCCAATGGTGCCCATTTATAGTTAATGAATCATTAATTACGGAGATGTTGAGTTGATTTCTGAGCTCACCTACACATATACATCATATTGAATTGATTGGATATCTTCATATTGATCTGATTGTGAGCATTATATCCTCATTCCATATATACATTAATGAGATACTGGTACCATTGAGGGACTCTATTTTTGAAAGAAAATGAGACATTTTCATAAAAACCCTCTCTATGAACTAGAGCCAGAGAAGTGAGTTGAGATTGAGCTATAAGATAAAGTATATGGGTGGAGAACCCCCCACAGGTCCTATTACGGAGTTGCAAACTCGGTAGGTATGTACTAAAAGTCATGCGACGACTTTCACCGTTCCACCCCATCATTACCACTACACTGCATTGCATTGCAGTCCATTCGCATATTCTATGGTTTATTTGTTCTTGACTTACCTTCTTGTATTTCTGTGTTTACTCATGTTGTTTATCTCGTTATTATATTAGAACTGTTAGTGGAGATGGTGTGAACTACCGTTTGGGAACCTTTTTGATTGCAGGTTTACGTGCGCATAACTTATTTTTATCTATGTTATTTTTTACTTTGCTCAGTCGGCCTATGATACCTGCTAAGTACGTATGGATCTGTACTCATCCCTTCTGTGCCCTTTCAGTGTAGATGCTAGTATGAGCGCTATTTACGGAGGCTGATTCGTGCCATGGAGTCTGGTGATTCGAGGTACTGGCACCTTCTAGGCCTTTAGAGTCGATGTCATGACCTCCTCTATCTTTATTGTCTTTATTTTGGATTCAGAGACAGTGTTTGTATTATTTAGTACTCGAACATATATTTAGATGCTCTACACTTGTGACACCAGATCTTTTGGATTTATGTATTTCTTTGGATTTATGTACTTCGTGCTAGAAGTCTCGCTTGTTCTATTTTTCTTATTTCTATTGTTATTGTTTCTTTTGGGATGATCGACTTATTTATCAAGGCTGATCCACGATAAGTGCCATCATGACCCAGTTTTTGGGTCGTGACATACCGCTAAGGCAACTAAGTGGCCGCTTAGGAAAAAAATTACACCAGAAACTAGCTGAAACATGCTAAGTAAAAAAAATGACTCCGAATGGACCCTCAGGATTCGTTCGAGAGCCCGTAGAAATAATCCAATAATACTATTGGGCTAATTTCGACGTTTCAGACTCAATAGAACCATCGAATTTACCTGAAGAGGTCGTTATCAACAAATTAATTCCCCGAAACCCTCTTAGGCTATTCTAACTAGTCTCTCATCTAAGAGGTCAAACTCTAATAAAGACTCAGAGCCTGAACCAACTACACTACTAACCCAAAATCAACATTCCAGATCTAATGGAACTGACATAGTGCTCGGATCTCAAAATATTGACCAAAGTCAAACTAAGCACTTATTAGGCTACTTAAAACCTCAAACTCACTCAAATCACTCCCAAAGATTCGGTGACCGTGCCATCCATCCCTACAACAGACAAATATGAAAATCATAACATGAGTTGTTACATTATCCACCACTAAAACATAAGTTTGTCCTTAAATGAAAAAGTAAATAAAGTACCTGAATCAGTAAAAAAACTGGGGGTATCTACTCTGCATATCAGACTCAACCTCCCACCTAGCCTCCTCAATATGGCGATGTATCAACTAGACTTTTATAGAATCAATATGCTTAGACCTCAACTCCCTAGTCTACCTGTCTAGGATAGCAATGGGATCCTTTTCGTAGGACAAGTCATGAACTAATGCAACTGATTTTAACTGAATCACCTGAGAAATAACTAGGCGGTATCTCTTCAACATAGAAACATAGAATACCGGATGAACAGTTGACAGGTGTGGAAGCAAAGCTAGCCTATACGCCACATCTCCAAAATTATCAAGAATTTCAAAAGGCCTAATAAATCTTGGACAAAGCTTTTTTTTTTCCCCAAACCTCATCAAACCCTTTATGGGTGATACCTTCAATAAAACCCATTCACCAAGCATGATTTCTACATCACAAACTCGGTGGTCGGCATAACTCTTTTACCTACTCTGGGAAGCCACAAGCCTCTGTTGAATTAATCTAACTCGATCCATCAAGTCTCTTAACAAATCAATGTCCAAAGGCCTAACCTTGAACAAATAAAACTATACAATGGGGGATCTACACCTCCGCCCATACAAGTCCTTAAAAGGCACCATTTGAATGCTGGAATGGTAGTTGTTGTTGTAGGTGAACTCTGCTAAGGACAAGAACTGGTCCCAATGACCACCAAAATCCATAACACCTGCTCGAAGCATGTCCTCCAACACCTGAATTGTTCGCTCTGACTGGCCATCCATATGAGGGTGAAAAGCGAGCTCATATCAAGCTGAGTACCCAACTTACTCTATATAGAACCCTAAAAATTTGAGGTAAACTGAGTACCACTATTAAAATTAATGGAGGTAGGAAAATCATAAAATCAAAAAATCTTTCGAATGTAGATCTTGGCCAACTTTACCGCAGTATAACTTACCTTCACAGGTATAAAGTGCACAGACTTAGTCAACCTATCCACAATCACCCAAATAGAATCAAACTTCCCCACGTTAGGGGTAGACCAACCACAAAGTCCATAGTGATCCGCTCACACTTCCACTCGAGAACAAGCATCCTTTGCATAACACCACCTGATTGCTGATGCTCACACTTCACTTGCTAACAATTGAAACACTTGGCCAAAAAATTAACAATGTCTTTCTTTATACCACACCACTAATAGTGTTGCTTCAAGTCATGGTACATCTTAGCCGCTCCTGGATGAATAGAATACTTCAAACAATGAGCCTCCTCTAAGATCAGTCTAACCTATCCACCAACTCTCAGCACACATACACGACCACCTATCCTTAAAGCCCCCTTGGGATAAAGAAATACAGTATTTGCCTTAACACTCAGTACTTTATCATTAATCACCATCAACTTCTCATCATTAAACTGTCGAGCTAGAATCTTCTCTATTAATGAAGACCTAGATTCTACAAAGGCCAAAACATGCCTGGGTATTGAAATATCAAGTCGAAACAATTGGTTAGCCAAAGACTTAACATCTAAGGCTAAAGGACTCTCCCCTACCAATAGATGAGACAAAATCCCCATACTCGATTCCTTTCGACTCATCCAGTGCAGCATTAGCGTTGCTCGGATGATAAAGAATAATGAGATCATAATCTTTAAGTAAATATAACCATCTATGTTGTCTTATAGTAAGATCTCGCTGAGTGAAGATGTAATTAAGGATATGATGATCAGAGAAAATCTCACAACAAACTCCATACAAGCAGTGTCACCATAATTTCAACACAAACACAATCGCGGCTAACTCCCAATCATGAGTAGGGTAATTTTTCTCATGAGACTTTAATTGTCAAGAAGCATAAGCAATCACCATAACCTTCTATATCAACACACCACCAAAGCCAACTCTGGAAGCATCACAAAATATATTGAAACCCACGCCCTCCTCAGGTAAAGTCAAGATAGGAACCAAAGTCAAAAAATCCTTGATCTTTTAAAAGCTCTCTTCACAATCTGTCATGCCCCGAGTTCCAACGGGACGGACATGGCACCCGAAGCCGATGAGGCCCGAGAGAACCAATCTTCATCCCTAAACACCCATACACAGACCTCGCAATAGTCATCACCACCACAAATAGAAATAAGAAGCCAATAGTGGAAGTTATGAAAAATATATAATAAATATGAAACTTGACCGTTAGGGTCATCAAGACAAAACATATGTCCATTACAATCCTTTCATTTGACCCACAATATCTACAAAGCCTTTACAGATGCACAACCAAAACCATCCTAGAGTCGGGACACACCCCGCTCTATACATATACACAAGACCAAAACAAATGTACATATAAGACTCGGAAAGCCCCGAACCAACTGGAGCTTACCAAATGTCCGCAAATGATCCGCAACCTACAGTGGAGGCCTACTAGTACCTGTGCCTGCAGCAAGTAAGGTAAATTCCCCCGAGGGGGTCAATACGAAGAATGTACTGAGTATGTAAGGCTATAAGAAACTGTACCAATAAGTGAGAACATCAAAGTAACTCAAAGATAAGAGAATAGACAATATAGATAAACCAACATTCCATACGTGTGGAATCATGTACATTACATTCTTTATTTCCTTTATCATCTCAATATCAACAATAATCATATCATGCCCGGGACCAACTGATCAGTGGTAAAAGAGGATGACCCATGCTAGGCATTTTAACCCCTGGGATACGGTCCTCATCAATATATATATCGGGATCGACCCATGCTAGGCTTTCCTTTCACCCCTGGGATACCACCCGTAATATTGGGATCGACCCATGCTAGGTGTTCCTTCCACCCCTGGGATACCACCCAAGAACACATAACTTATCTTTACAACAATACTTTAATCTTTAGTTATGAAATTGAAACATTGTTGGTTATCGCATTATTGGAATTTTGGGACAATGTTCAATGTACAAGAGACACATGAATAAATATATATATATAGGTAACCAACCTGACATGAGATACTTTGGAACATTTCGACATAGGTACAAGTACAATGGCAAAGGGAGCAATATGTGCTACAGAAAGATACAGACAAAAATAACCTTACATACCTTAGCCTCTCAATAAGAATCCACAATCCTAATGAATATAATGATCCAGCCCCTTACTCTACAATACAAGTACATAATGGAGTTTACGTCAACATCTAACCACCTTACAAGTGCAAAAGATGACAAAAGTTACATAATTGTCTATAACGTCATTTCCCCCTTTACAATGAAATTTCGGCATGACCATTCCAAAAATACTACAACATGCCATCATTGACCAAACATCATAACCAATAGCATTTCGCATCAAAGCTTCTTCTTTACACTTTCTCATTCACACCATATCACAAAGAATCCATCAAGTCACCTTAATACACCTCATAGCACATATCGGCCAAAATCCCATAATTTACACTTATGGAAAATAACAAGTTTAGAAATATAATCACACAATACATGTTGGTATTTCATCCATACCATGCACTTTCATCAAAACCACAAGTCACTTTTCAAGTTTAATTCACAAAATGGTACATCTTTTACCAAAGGGCAAAAGTGTCCTATTCAACCTTTCCAACACAACCATCATGATCTAAACAATACTTCATGCATATAATATGCTAAATCACAAGAATAAATACTTACCCAAGCTTGCAAAGTGATGATCTTGTCCAAAGTGTTCAAAGGGAATAGTTGCCTTAGGGTTTTGGCAAAGAGAGAAATGTTTGAGAAAATATCAAAAAGTTATGAGAGTGTGTAATGAATAAAATCTGATTTTTCCTTGTCTTTTATAGCCTCATAAGTTATCCTTAGCCACTTCATTAGGCATTAAATGCCATGTCTCTATAGTCAACAAGAATGGGTCATTTTCCTTTGGGCTTTTCATTTTAGCCTTGTTTTGGGCCTCAATTTGGGCCCAATAACACATATTAGCTTAGCCCACTAAATTAAATGTATAATCCATCATATATCTCATGTTTAAATAATTCCATAATGTCACGACAATATTCACTCACGAGATTCCCTTTCGTAGCCTCAATCGCAAAACTAGACATTCTAGCCGTCCATGGCTTAATTGAACTTTTTTGGTAAATTCTTGTGTTTCATGGTTTGATCATGTAGGAGTGTATTAAGGTACTTGGATCCTTAATAAGGAGTAAATAAACACCAAAGAACCAAAAGAAACCATGGAAGAATCGACATTGCATTACGTCGCAAAACGAGCTCGGAAAGGTCAAAACACTTGAGCCCTGCGCCACTGCTGCAAAGCAGGGCAGTGGCGCGAGATTTGCAGCCCCTCTGAACCTGGAGGCTCGCGCCACACCACCTAAAGCAAGGGGTGGCGCGAGATTTTCTGCTTCTCTGAAGTTTTTTCGGTCTTTGCAAATACTAGCCTACCCTCCGATACCATCCAAGATACATACTTTTTGTACTTAATACTAAGGTAAACATGTCTCAAAGGCATCAAATAAGGTCGGAAATGTATGGGATATTACATTCTTCCCCCCTTAGAAACATTCGTCCTCGAATGTTAAGAACATCGTCTCAAGTTTAACAAATACATTCCTATCTTAACACATATATACACATACACGCAATACTTGTAAATTTTACTTGTTATGGCTCCACCTCCGCACTGTGTACTTCTTAGTAAATTTGAAATAGATGGGGATACTTGGATTTCATCATTTCTTCCGCTTTCCACGTGATTTCTTCTACTTGTTGATTTCTCCAAAGTACCTTTACGGAAGCAACGTCTTTATTTCTTAGCCTCTTCACTTGCCTATCCAGAATAGAAATGGGTACCTCTTCGTAAGTAAGATCCTCTGTAACTTGAACATCCTCTACGGGAACAATACGAGAAGGATCTCCTATGCATTTTCGAAGCATCGAAACATGAAATACCGGATGGACTGAGGAAAGTTCTTGAGGTAGTGCCAACTCATACGCAACTTGCCCAAA
Source organism: Capsicum rhomboideum (assembly GCA_031232105.1). NCBI lineage: Eukaryota > Viridiplantae > Streptophyta > Magnoliopsida > Solanales > Solanaceae > Capsicum > Capsicum rhomboideum. The sequence goes on from CP124710.1 coordinate 17,964,658, forward strand.
TTTTCTAATGATCTCATATGGGCCTATGTAACGTGGGCTCAATTTCCCTTTCTTTCCGAACCGCATTACCTCTTTCATCGGTGACACCTTTAAAAAGACCCAATCACCTATGGCAAATTCAAGCCCTCTTCTTCTCACATCGGCATATGACTTGTGACGACTTTGAGCCGTTTGTAACCGCTCTTGGATCACCTTAACTTTTTCCATAGCCTGATGAACAATATCTGGCCCCAGTAAAGCAGTTTCACCCGCTTCAAACCATCCAATTGGTGATCTACATTTTCTTCCATACAAAGCTTCATAAGGTGCCATTTTTATACTTGAATGATAGCTATTGTTATAAGCAAATTCAATAAGAGGCAAATGGTCATCCCAACTACCCTGGAAATCTAACGTACAAGCTCGTAGCATATCTTTAAGTGTCTGAATAGTACGTTCTGCTTGTCCATCAGTCTGAGGATGGAAATCCGTACTCAAATTCACCTGAGTACCCAAACTCCGCTGAAAAGATTTCCAAAAGTGTGCTGTAAACTGTGCTCCTCTGTCTGATATGATAGAAAGTGGGATACCATGCAATCGTACTATCTCTTTCACATACAACTTCGCATAATCCTCAGCTGTATAGGTCGTCTTGACCGGTATAAAATGAGCTGACTTGGTAAGTCGGTCCACTATGACCCATATGGAATCAAACTTCCGCAATGTACGAGGCAAGCCCGTAATAAAATCCATATTAATCATATCCCACTTCCAAACTGGAAGATTGATACATTGCATGTAACCTCCTGGTTTCTGATGTTCCACTTTCACTTGTTGACAATTTGGGCACTGCGCGACAAATTCTGCAATGTTCTTTTTCATGTTGCTCCACCAATACACTTCTTTCAATTCATGGTACATTTTAGTAGCACCCGGGTGAATGGAATAGCGCGAATGGTGTGCCTCTGTCATTATTCGTGTCCTCAGTTCATCTACGTCCGGTACACATAACCTCCCTTGACATTGAAGCACCCCTTCCGGTGTAATATCAAATGCCTTGGTCAAATTCTGCTGCACATTTTCCTTTAGCTGTAATAAACTAGGATCCGCATACTGTTTCTCCTTTACCTCAGCTATTAAAGAAGATTCTGCCGCATTCTGCACAATAACCCCTTCCTCTGGAGATTCAATAAGGCAAACTCCCAAGCTGGCTAGTTGGTTTAAATCTTTGATTATCGCTCGCTTTTCAGTCAACTGGCCACTAGAGCTTTATACTGCCTTGCGGCTCAATGCATCAGCTACCACATTTGCCTTGCCTGGATGATAAAGAATATCAATATCATAGTCTTTTAAGAGCTCTAACCACCTTCGTTGCCTCAAATTGAGTTCCTTCTGCTTAAAGAGATATTGCAAAATTTTGTGATCCGTATAGATATCAACATGAACTCCATATAAATAATGACGCCATATCTTTAAAGCAAAGACCACCGCGGCTAATTCAAGATCATGTGTTGGGTAACTTGTCTCATGTGGTCGCAACTGTCGTGAGGCATACGCTATCACCTTACCATGCTGCATCAATACACATTCGAGGCCAACCCCGGAAGCATCACAATACACTGCATAACCTTCTGTGCCTTCGGGAAGTACCAAAACTGGCGTGGAAGTTAATTTATCTTTCAGTTCTTGGAAACTTGTCTCACATGCGTCGTTCCACTGAAACTTAATTGCCTTGTGTGTTAGCTTCGTCAATGGTGCAGCAATAGAAGAAAACCCTTCCACAAATCTTCTGTAATAACCTGTCAAACCAAGAAAACTACGAATCTCTGTAGGCGTCGTAGGTCTTGGCCAATTTTTCACCGCTTCAATCTTTTGAGTATCGACCCGAATTCCTTCATCTGACACAATGTGACCCAAGAATGCTACGAATTTTAACCAAAAGTCACATTTAGAGAACTTCGCATACAACTTACGATCTCGGAGAATTTGCAACACCTGTCGTAAGTGATTGGCATGGTCCTCCTGTGATCTTGAATAAACTAGGATGTCATCTATAAATACCGTGACGAACACGTCCAAAAATGGCTTAAACACCCTATTCATCAAATCCATGAACACAGCTGGAGCATTTGTTAGTCCAAATGACATAACTAAAAACTCATAATGGCTATACCGTGTTCGAAAAGCTGTCTTGGGTACATCTTCTTCTCTCACTCTGACTTGATGGTAACCCGACCTCAAGTCGATCTTTGAAAAGCACTTGGCACCCTGTAACTGATCAAACAAATCATCAATTCTAGGGAGGGGATATTTGTTCTTGATCGTTACCTTATTCAATTGCCGATAGTTGATGCACATTCTCAATGTGCCATCTTTCTTCCTCACAAATAATACCGGCGTGCCCCACGGGGACATACTAGGCCTGATGAGGCCCTTGTCCAGCAAGTCTTTCAATTGCTCCTTCAATTCTCGCAATTCTGCTGGAGCCATTCTGTACGGAGGAATAGAGATCGGCTGAGTGCCTGCAATCACATCAATGCCAAACTCCACTTCTCGTTCTGGAGGTAAACCTGGAAGATCATCAGGAAATACGTCGAGAAATTCATTGACCACTGGTACCGATTGAAGAGTTAGTGGTTCCACGTCGAGATCTTGCACTCTTACCAAATGGCATATATATCCTTTAGCTATCATTTTCCTAGCTTTAAGATAGGAAATAAATTTGCCTCTCGGTGCCCCCACATTACCCTTCCACTCAAGAATATTCTTTTGTGGAAAGCGAAAATGTACCTCCTTAGCTCGGCAATCCACCGTAGCATAACAAGAAGCCAACCAATCCATCCCCATTATGACATCAAAATCCACCATATCAAGTTCAATAAGATCCACTAGTGTATCATGACCACACACAGTTACCACACAATTACGATATACTCTTTTTGCAACAGTAGATTCACCAATCGGTGTAGACACTTCAATAGACTTATTTAAGAATTCTGGTGTTCTTTCAAATTTTGCAGCAATCAACGGAGTAACATATGATAAAGTAGAGCCCGGATCTATCAATGCATATACACCATGTGAAAATATAGACAATATACCTGTGACCACATCAGGGGATGCCTCCGAATTCTGTCGGTCCACTAGAGCATAAGTGCGATTCTGAGCTCCATTGGAACTAGCTGCTCCTCTGGTACCTCTACCTCGACCAACAGGCTGTACACCTCTACCTAGGGAAGGAACCGAGGATGATGATGCAACGGTCGATCCCGTAGGTCGAGCTACACCTCCCGTGCTCCTCCGCGGGCATTCTCTCATTAGGTGCCCTGTCATACCACACCAATAGCAAACCGGAGACCCCATCCGACATTCACCCAGATGATGCCTTCCGCAGTGCTGAAACGGTGGGCGAGAAAACCCTGTTGTCTGCGAGCCTTGAACCCCACTGCTTTGCCCAACATAACCGCCCCTAGACCCTCAAAACTGGGAGGAAGCGCCTGCTTTGGAATGAGAAAATAATGGTCTAGATGGTCTAGGAAACATTCGAGGCCTAAACTCTCCTTGGGACACCATAGACTGCCCCATAGGTCTAGCCCGCTTTGATGGCCCTCTTTCAGATTCCTGTTGTAACGCCCCGTACATGTTTACCTTAGTTTTGAGAGCAAAAAAAAAAAAAAAAAAAAAAAAATTTTTTTTTTTGGGTGGGGCGCGCCCAGGGGCGTGCCACGCCGCTCTGGGCTGAAATTTTCAGTCCAGAGGCAGTAAAGGGGCGCGCCAGGAAGCGTGCCACGCCACCCCTGCGCACCTTTCAAAAGTTGAAAGTTTTGTTTAAGTCCTAAGGGTTCCCAGGGACGTATTGAGCCGATTTTTTCCACGATTCTTCTACAACCATGAGAATATACATGAAATGAGTGAAATAATATATTGGGATGATAAAATTACTCGAGAACGAATTTGACGTCAAAATGACGATTTTACCCTTTTGGTCAAAATGGGTCATACGTGGCTAGAAGCACTTGATTTTTGGATTGAGGCTACGGATATGAATAGCATGAGTGGGAATATTATTGTAATACGTAAGAGATGACTTAAACACGTGAAATTATTGATTTTATCGGGTTAAGTGAATTGGGCCCAAAAAGGGCCCCAAAAGGGAAAGAAGACATGACCCATATGGGAAATTTGACCCATTCTTGCAAAGACTTCTAGAACACCACATGGCATGCCATATAATGGCTAAGGATGGATTAAAAGGCCTATATAAAGGACTTGAGAAATGCGGTGCAAATGTTGACTCAGATAGTTGTTGCCCAGAGTCAAGGACGAGTTGGTCCAGTGACAAGTGATGACGGTGCAGCTAGGATAGCTAGTCGGAGAACACAGGATTTCCTGAAATTGGATCCTCCCACATTTACCGGGTCCGATCTTAATGAAGATCCGCAAGACTTTATAGATCAAATTCAAAGGGCTCTCGATGTTATGCATGTGACTGGTGCAGAAACAGTGGAGCTTGCAGCATATAGACTAAAAGGAGAGGCTATATTATGGTAGGAAGATTGGAAACGATCCAGAGGTATCGGTGCAAATCTAGCTAGCTGGGAGGAATTCAAAGTGGCATTCCTTGATCATTATCTTCCATCTGAGGTCCGCGAGGCTTGAGCGGATCAATTTTTAAATCTTCGTCAAGGAAATATGAGCGTCAGGGAGTACAGTCTTCGATTTAATTCGTTGGCTAGATACGCTCCTCATATGGTAACGACTATGGCCGATAGAGTTCATCGGTATGTGGACAGATTGGAGCCCTACTTGGTAAGAGACTGTACTATTGCTGCATTAAATAAAGACATGGATATAGCCAGAATACAAGCCTTCGCGCAAAAGATGGAGGATCAAAGGCAAAGGGGACAGATACAGGAATCTGAGACAGGGCCGTCAAAGCGGGCTAGAACCATGGGACAGTTCATGACATCCCAAGGAGGAGTTAGGCCTCGGGTTTTCCCTAGACCACCTAGACCATCGTTTTCTCACCCTACAGCAGCAGGTACTCCACCTCTAGTTCGAGGATCTAGAGGTAGTCAGGTTGGGAAGAGCAGTGGAATACGGGGTTCACAGACAGTGGGCTCTGTTCGTCAACTGTGCCAGCGCTGCGGGAAGTTTCATTCAGGAGAATGCTGGTTTGAGATGGATGTTTGCTTTCGGTGTAAACAGCCAGGACACGTGAAGAGAGACTGCCCACAGAGGGCCACGAGTAGTATGACACGACCTACGGGGTCAGCAGAATTCGGAGGCTCTCCTTGATATGGTGACAGGTACGTTATGTATATGTTTACCTAATGAATATGCATCAATCGATTTAGGTTCTACCCTATCATATGTTACTCTATTGACTGTGGGACAATTTGAAGGAACACTAGAGTTAATAGTCAAGTTAATTGGGGTGTCCACACCACTTGGTGAAGTCATTATAGCTAAAGAGTATGTCGTAAGTGTATAGTACATGTTGTGATCACGTTACAGTGGTTAAGTTTACTGAGATGGATATGATAGATCTTAATGTTACCCTGAGTACATTTTTCACTTTCCACAAAGAAATTTCTTGAATGGAAGGGTACATATGTCGTTAGTCAGAGTGAAGGATACCAAAGTTAAAGCTACTAATGTGCAAGACACTAGTCTACACCCGTAGGGTGTCCCAGGATAAATTGTATCGACAAGGGATGACACGTATCGGATATATATGTGAGCTAAAGAAATGCATTAGGGTAACGCACACCATTCACGATATGCTATTTAGTAGGGAGTAATCAATATGTATCATGATTGGGAAGCGCGGCTTATTGATAACACTACATGAAAAGAATATTGCGAAAGTTATACTTCAGTAATCGAAGTAATAACAAGTAAAGGTAAAGTGTGTGGAATCTGAAGGTTATAGATCATGTAGAGATTCTTTTTAGTTAGAAATGGATGCGATGCCATATGGTTCATACTTGATGGGCTTACCAAGTTAACACAGTTGTAGAAATGTTTTTGGGAACCCGAGTGAATGCAGGCATGGTTTTCATTTGAACAAACAAACCGTACTGTTTAAGCATGAGAAGTTAGTTCTATATAGCGTACCTTATAAGATGGCTCGAAGATGTGGTCAAGTTGTATAGGACGTTGAGGTATCCCAAGAACTCTTTACAGTGCATGCAGTATCTCATAAGCGATGCTTTAAAAGTATGTATGAGATTATCCCATGTTGCTCCCAGTGGAAATTCACTAGTTATGGGAAAATATCATATGTGAGGAAGTATGGCTTACTATTCTAGCTTGACAAGTAAAAGTAATAAGAAGTAAAGAAGGAGCTTCTGTAAGAGCACAATAGGAGAAACGAACACAGGGAAGAAGTCACAAGGGCGACCAGAGAAATAATGAAATTTAAAGTAATCGTAAGTCTTGGACACGAAAGCAAAGTGCAGGGTATGGAATGAGAGTCATAATAAGTAAGTCTTTACAAGTATGCTATGTGTATATAGTAATTGAAGAATTCATTTCGGCTTAAGTTATTACGATGAGACAATGTTACTAACATTCGAGGACGAATGTTTCTAAGGGGGGAAGAATGTAACACCCCGTACATGTTTACCTTAGTTTTGAGAGCAAAAAAAAAAATTTGCCTCTCGGTGCCCCCACATTACCCTTCCACTCAAGAATATTCTTTTGTGGAAAGCGAAAATGTACCTCCTTAGCTCGGCAATCCACCGTAGCATAACAAGAAGCCAACCAATCCATCCCCATTATGACATCAAAATCCACCATATCAAGTTCAATAAGATCCACTAGTGTATCATGACCACACACAGTTACCACACAATTACGATATACTCTTTTTGCAACAGTAGATTCACCAACCGGTGTAGACACTTCAATAGACTTATCTAAGAATTCTGGTGTTCTTTCAAATTTTGCAGCAATCAACGGAGTAACATATGATAAAGTAGAGCCCGGATCTATCAATGCATATACACCATGTGAAAATATAGACAATATACCTGTGACCACATCAGGGGATGCCTCCGAATTCTGTCGGTCCACTAGAGCATAAGTGCGATTCTGAGCTCCACTGGAACTAGCTGCTCCTCTGGTACCTCTACCTCGACCAACAGGCTGTACACCTCTACCTAGGGAAGGAACCGAGGATGATGATGCAACGGTCGATCCCGTAGGTCGAGCTACACCTCCCGTGCTCCTCCGCGGGCATTCTCTCATTAGGTGCCCTGTCATACCACACCAATAGCAAACCGGAGACCCCATCCGACATTCACCCAGATGATGCCTTCCGCAGTGCTGAAATGGTGGGCGAGAAAACCCTGCTGTCTGCGAGCCTTGAACCCCACTGCTTTGCCCAACATAACCGCCCCTAGACCCTCAAAACTGGGAGGAAGCGCCTGCTTTGGAATGAGAAAATAATGGTCTAGATGGTCTAGGAAACATTCGAGGCCTAAACTCTCCTTGGGACACCATAGACTGCCCCATAGGTCTAGCCCGCTTTGATGGCCCTCTTTCAGATTCCTATTGTAACACCCCGTACATGTTTACCTTAGTTTTGAGAGCAAAAAAAAAAAAAAAAAAAAAATTTTTTTTTTTGGGTGGGGCGCGCCCAGGGGCGTGCCACGCCGCTCTGGGCTGAAATTTTCAGTCCAGAGGCAGTAAAGGGGCGCGCCAGGCAGCGTGCCACGCCACCCCTGCGCACCTTTCAAAAGTTGAAAGTTTTGTTTAAGTCCCAAGGGTTCCCGGGGACGTATTGAGCCGATTTTTTCCACGATTCTTCTACAACCATGAGAATATACATGAAATGAGTGAAATAATATATTGGGATGATAAAATTACTCGAGAACGAATTTGACGTCAAAATAACGATTTTACCCTTTTGGTCAAAATGGGTCATACGTGGCTAGAAGCACTTGATTTTTGGATTGAGGCTACGGATATGAATAGCATGAGTGGGAATATTATTGTAATACGTAAGAGATGACTTAAACACGTGAAATTATTGATTTTATCGGGTTAAGTGAATTGGGCCCAAAAAGGGCTCAAAAAGGGAAAGAAGACATGACCCATATGGGAAATTTGACCCATTCTTGCAAAGACTTCTAGAACACCACATGGCATGCCATATAATGGCTAAGGATGGATTAAAAGGCCTATATAAAGGACCAAAAATCTGATTTTTGGTCATTTGGTAGAAATCTCATGCTTTTTGGTATTTTTCAATTTTTTTTCTCTCAAACCCTAGGCTTTCTCTTGGAGCAAGATCATCCTATTCCAAGCCTTGATAAGTATTTATTCTCATGGATTACTATATTATATGCATGAAAGAGTATGTAGATCATGTTGGTTGTTCTTGGAAATAGTGGACATGGTATTTGGTGTTTTTGTATGAGATGTGTGATCCATGAAGTTCAAGCTTGAACTATGACTTGTGCCTTTGATGAAAGAGCATGGTATGGATAAAATATGAACATGTATGGTGTTATTTTTTCACAAAACTTGTAATTTTTCTATAAGTGTAAATTATGGGATTTTGGCCGATATGTGTTATGAGATGTATTAAGGTCATTTGATGGATTATTTGTGATGTGGTGTGGATAAGAAAATGTAAAGGAGAAGTGTTGTGGTGAAATGTATTGATTTTCATGTGTTGGTAAATGTTGGGAGTATTGTGGGATTTTTGGAATAATAATGTCTTCCATGGTTTTGTCAAGGGAAAATGACATGTTTAAAGGAAAACATGTACCTCATTGATGTTATATACATTTGTGAAGTAGTTGGTGGTTAATGATATGTATTTGTGATGTAGAGTGAGACGTAAGGAAGGAGCGGAATTGTTGTGCTCACATATTGGAGTGTGTGTTTACATTGGAAAAATAAGGTATGTAAGGTTACTCTGTCCGTTTCTTTCTGCGGCAAATAGTTTTCACATTGACATCACGCATGTTCCATCCCGAAATGTGCTAAGGTATCCCATATTCGGTTATCCATGGTCATGGTCATATATTTAATATTCATTGATTATTGGTGAATCTCTTGTCCCATATTCATGGTTAATGTTCCAAAAACAATAAGGTTATGTTCCCATGTTCCAATAGTGTTCTGTTTCTCATAATGGGATGTTTCTCACACTGTTTACTCATATATCTCTCACCCATTGGTTAATGATCCGAAGCTTCAAGGAAAGTTGTCATAACGTTGAAATCTCTAAAGGACCTAGTTCAAGAGAATAATAACATAAGAGAATCTATTCAATCTTGGAGGGCATTTTCCAATTATGCCTTATTCCAAAGTCCTTTAATATGATGATCATCTTTGTACCAATCTTTCATAAGTAGAAGTACCAATCTTATGACAAGTGAAGAGTGAGGTGAAGTGCTTGTGTTTTCAAGAGTATCACGATCCTCAATGTATCAATCTCTCAAAAGAAATAACTTAAGTTAGGTTATGTATGTTTGTTGGTTGCAAGAATAAAGAAAGATAATAGGGGGGATGGACACTATTCCAAAGTTCCAACAATATTATGACTCCAAACTCCGATAATGTATGTTCCAAGTTCGAATAATGTTATGACTAGCTTTGTACAAATCTCATAAGTCTCATAAGGGAGGTGTGTGTCTCCTAAGTGGATGTGTGAATTTCTCATAAGTTGAAGTATCAATCTCACAAGAGTAATAAGAAAGGTGAGGTGCAAGTTAATTAATAATTCCTCATAAGTGATGATGTCAATCTCATGTAAGGATGTGTGCATAGGGTTCCTTTATGTTTCATTGAGTATGGTTCACAAACGCAAGAGTATAAGTTAAGATGGAACAATCTCAATACTATATATATATATATTAAATCCCATCAAAGGTGGAGGCCCGGTACTATATATATATCCCATCAAGATGGATGCCCGGTACTATACATATATATATTAAATCCCATCAAAGGTGGATGCCCGGTACTATATATATCCCACCAAGGTGGATGCCCGGTATTAAATCTCTATACATTAAATCCCATCAATGGTGGATGCCCGGTACTATATATCCCACCAAGATGGAGGCCCGGTACTAAATATACTTATTTATCATATCCCATCAAGGTGGATGCCCGGTACTATATATCCCACCACGATGGAGGCCCTGTACTAAAAATATATCCCACCAAAAGTGGAGGCCCGGTATTAATATAAGATGATGATCCGTAAGGTGTTATGAATCACTAACTAGTTGAGTGAATAAAAAGGATAGTTGTAATATAGATGAGAATATATCCCTTGCGTGTATATCTAAATATGGATGTTATGATAATAATGAGATGGTGCGACAGAATAATCGAGTAATGAAATAATAGACGTAATGAACATGGTTCCACATATTCAGGACTGAGGTATATCCATAATTATTATTCTCTTACGCTTTATTTCTTGGAAGTACCTATGTGCTATTCTAGTTTCATATGGCCTTACATACTCAGTACTTTATTCGTACTGACCCCTTTTGGGGGACTTACCTTACATGCTGCAGGCATAGGTGTTAGTAGATCTCCACAGTAAGTGGCGTGATATCCGCAGATTGTTGGTGAGCTCCAGTTGCTTCGGGGCTTCCCAAGTCACATGTGTATAGTAGATTTTGGCATTTGTAAATATTGTATAAACATGGTCATGTATCTATTAGAGGCTTTGTAGACATATGTGGGGTGTCATGAAGGAAAATTCATTTTGACGAAATGGCCCTAACGGCTAAGTTGCATATATATATTTCATGTGTTGTCATGCCTTCCGCTATTGATATTTAATTACATAAAATAAGATGACATTCATACACGAACATACATATGAGAGTACATGAGCATGAGCAAAGATTGGTTCTCTCGGGCCTTATCGGCTTCGGGTGCCAATCATGTCCCGATGGGATTCGGGGCGTGACACCTGTGTCCTCCTCCGTTGCCTCTGATCCTCCATCTTTTGTGCAAAGGCCTGGATCCTGGCAATATCCATGTCCCTGTTCAAAGCAGCAATAGTACAGTCCCTTACCAAATACGGCTCCAATCTGTCCACATATCGATGGATTCTGTCCGTCATTGTAGCCACTACATTCGGAGCATATCGAGCCAAAGAATTAAACTGAAGACTGTATTCTCGAACACTCATATTCCCTTGTCGAAGGTTTAGAAACTGATCTGCACGTGCCTCTCTGATCTCATAGGGAAGATAGTGGTCAAGGAATGCTGTTTTAAATTCGTCCCAACTAGGTGGATTTGCACCAATGCCCCTCGACCGTTTCCAGTCCTCATACCACAATATCGCTTCACCTTTCAACCTGTAGGCCGCAAGTTCTACCGTTTCTACACCAGTCACGTGCATAACATCTAGGGCCCTTTGGATTTGGTCCACGAAGTCCTGTGGATCTGCCTGTGGGTCTGACCCAGTGAATGTAGGAGGGTCTAATTTCAGAAAATCCTGTGTTCTGCGGCTTGCTATTCTAGTTGCATCATATTCATTTGTCATTGGATTAATCTGTCCCTGCATTTGTGCAGCAACTATCTGCGTCAATATATGCACTGCATTTCACAAATCCTGATTAGTAGCATTCATAGGCGGCTCTGCGGGTAAAGTAGAAGAAGCCCGCGACGCAAACTCCTGTTCAACACCACCTTGATTAACTTGTTCTGGTGGTGGTCTACTAGTTCCCTCTTCAGCAATCCTGTCTATTCTTTTACTTTTGCCTTTGCCTTTCCTCGCAATCGATATTTTCTATAACACAAGAAAACCAATTCTAATGGTTAGATACGATTCCACTTACACCAATAGCTCTATTGCACGATCTAGAAATGAAGGAAAGAAACAACCCCTAAATGTCCCGTAGCCTCCTACTTATAAATGTGGTGCACAACACATCGATAAGTAAGACTCTACTTAGACACGGCTTTGTAGACACCCTTAGGACGACCCGCTCTGATACCACTTTTGTCATGCCCCGAGTTCCAACGGGACGGACATGGCACCCGAAGCCGATGAGGCCCGAGAGAACCAATCTTCATCCCTAAACACCCATACACAGACCTCGCAATAGTCATCACCACCACAAATAGAAATAAGAAGCCAATAGTGGAAGTTATGAAAAATATATAAGAAATATGAAACTTGACCGTTAGGGTCATCAAGACAAAACATATTTCCATTACACTCCTTTCATTTGACCCACAATATCTACAAAGCCTTTACAGATGCACAACTAAAACCATCCTAGAGTCGGGACACACCCTGCTCTATACATATACACAAGACCAAAACAAATGTACATATAAGACTCGGAAAGCCCCGAACCAACTGGAGCTTACCAAATGTCCGCAAATGATCCGCAACCTATAGTGGAGGCCTACTAGTACCTGTGCCTGCAGCAAGTAAGGTAAATTCCCCCGAGGGGGTCAATACGAAGAATGTACTGAGTATGTAAGGCTATAAGAAACTGTACCAATAAGTGAGAACATCAAAGTAACTCAAAGATAAGAGAATAGACAATATAGATAAACCAACATTCCATACGTGTGGAATCATGTACATTACATTCTTTATTTCCTTTATCATCTCAATATCAACAATAATCATATCATGCCCGGGACCAACTGATCAGTGGTAAAAGAGGATGACCCATGCTAGGCATTTTAACCCCTGGGATACGGTCCTCATCAATATATATATCGGGATCGACCCATGCTAGGCTTTCCTTTCACCCCTGGGATACCACCCGTAATATTGGGATCGACCCATGCTAGGTGTTCCTTCCACCCCTGGGATACCACCCAAGAACACATAACTTATCTTTACAACAATACTTTAATCTTTAGTTATGAAATTGAAACATTGTTGGTTATCGCATTATTGGAATTTTGGGACAATGTTCAATGTACAAGAGACACATGAATAAATATATATATATAGGTAACCAACCTGACATGAGATACTTTGGAACATTTCGACATAGGTACAAGTACAATGGCAAAGGGAGCAATATGTGCTACAGAAAGATACGGACAAAAATAACCTTACATACCTTAGCCTCTCAATAAGAATCCACAATCCTAATGAATATAATGATCCAGCCCCTTAATCTACAATACAAGTACATAATGGAGTTTACGTCAACATCTAACCACCTTACAAGTGCAAAAGACGACAAAAGTTACATAATTGTCTATAACATCATTTCCCCCTTTACAATGAAATTTCGGCATGACCATTCCAAAAATACTACAAAATGCCATCATTGACCAAACATCATAACCAATAGCATTTCACATCAAAGCTTCTTCTTTACACTTTCTCATTCACACCATATCACAAAGAATCCATCAAGTCACCTTAATACACCTCATAGCACATATCGGCCAAAATCCCATAATTTACACTTATGGAAAATAACAAGTTTAGAAATATAATCACACCATACATGTTGGTATTTCATCCATACCATGCACTTTCATCAAAACCACAAGTCACTTTTCAAGTTTAATTCACAAAATGGCACATCTTTTACCAAAGGGCAAAAGTGTCCTATTCAACCTTTCCAACACAACCATCATGATCTACACAATACTTCATGCATATAATATGCTAAATCACAAGAATAAATACTTACCCAAGCTTGCAAAGTGATGATCTTGTCCAAAGTGTTCAAAGGGAATAGTTGCCTTAGGGTTTTGGCAAAGAGAGAAATGTTTGAGAAAATATCAAAAAGTTATGAGAGTGTGTAATGAATAAAATCTGATTTTTCCTTGTCTTTTATAGCCTCATAAGTTATCCTTAGCCACTTCATTAGGCATTAAATGCCATGTCTCTATAGTCAACAAGAATGGGTCATTTTCCTTTGGGCTTTTCATTTTAGCCTTGTTTTGGGCCTCAATTTGGGCCCAATAACACATATTAGCTTAGCCCACTAAATTAAATGTATAATCCATCATATATCTCATGTTTAAATAATTCCATAATGTCACGACAATATTCACTCACGAGATTCCCTTTCGTAGCCTCAATCGCAAAACTAGACATTCTAGCCGTCCATGGCTTAATTGAACATTTTTGGTAAATTCTTGTGTTTCATGGTTTGATAATGTAGGAGTGTATTAAGGTACTTGGATCCTTAATAAGGAGTAAATAAACACCAAAGAACCAAAAGAAACCATGGAAGAATCGACATTGCATTACGTCGCAAAACGAGCTCGGAAAGGTCAAAACACTTGAGCCCTGCGCCACTGCTGCAAAGCAGGGCAGTGGCACGAGATTTGCAGCCCCTCTGAACCTGGAGGCTCGCGCCACACCACCTAAAGCAAGGGGTGGCGCGAGATTTTCTGCTTCTCTGAAGTTTTTTTGGTCTTTGCAAATACTAGCCTACCCTCCGATACCATCCAAGATACATACTTTTTGTACTTAATACTAAGGTAAACATGTCTCAAAGGCATCAAATAAGGTCGGAAATGTACGGGATATTACACAATCGTCCGACCACTGAAAAATAATCTTCTTCTGAGTTAACTTGGTCGAAGGAGTCGCAATACAAGAGAAACTCTGCACAAAGCACCTATAATAGCCTGCTAACCCAACAAAACTCTAAATCTTAGTAGGAGAAGTGGGCCTAGCGCAATCACAAACCACTGCTACCTTGACCAGATCGACCATAATACTATCCTTGGTCACTACATAACCTAAGAAAGAAACAGAATAAAAACAAAACTCACACTTGGAGAACTTGACATACAACTTATCATCTCTCACATTCTGAACCTCAAATGCCTCACATGGTCAGCCTCATTCTTTGAATAAATCAAGATATCATGGATGAAGACAATCACAAAAAAATCAAGATAAGGTTGGAATATCTTGTTCATCAACTTCATAAATGCTGCAGGGGAATTAGTCATCCCAAAAGATATATCAAGAACTCATAATATCCATACCGTGTTTAAAAATTATATTTGGAACCTCCAAAGCTCAAATCGGCTACTGATGATAACCAGATCTCAAGTCTATCTTAGAAAACACTGAAGCACCCTAAAGTTTATCGAACAAATCATCAATGTGAGGAAGTGGATACTTGTTCTTAATAGTCACTTTGTTCAATTGCTGATAATCAATACACATACGCATGGATCCATATTTCTTCTTCACAAACAAGAAAGAAGCACCACAAGAAGACACACTCGATTTAATAAAACCCTTATCCAACAAGTCTTGTAATTGTTTCTTTAATTCCTTCAACTCTGTCGGGGCCATCCTATAAGGAGAAATGGAAATGGGCTTGGTGCCCATCTCAACATCAATAGACAAATCAATATCTCAATCTAGAGGCATACCAGGTAAGTCCATTGGAACACTTCTATGAACTCCTTAACAACTCACACTAAATCCAAGGGAGGCAGTGAACCAACACTAGTATTGTGAATATAGTCCAAATAAGAAAGACATCCCTTTCCTACCATGCATCGAGCATGTAGAAAAAATATAACACCTTTTAGACACGAGTTAGGAGAACCCTTCCATTCTAACCTTGAAATACCATGAGTTACTTAAGTCAAAGTCTTGGCAAAACAATCAAAAACCGCATGATAAGAAGCCAACCAATCCCTATGCAAGATGGCATCAAAATCAACCATATCGAGGATAATCAAGTCCACCCAAGTTTTATGCCCAGAAAGGTCACAACACATGATTGGTACACCTGATCCACCATTAAAGAATCACCTATAGGGGTAGATACATGAATAGGCATAGCAAGGGACTCACACATAACATTAATACCAATAGTAAAATATGCAGACATATAAGAGAATATATATCCAGAATCAAACAATACTGTAGCGGGATGATGGAAAACTAGGATAATACCTATAATCACTGCATCAGAGGCCTCTGCCACAAGTTTCCCAGGAAAAGCATTGCACTGACCACATCCACTACAAGACTTAGTGACTCCTTGTCCATAACCAAAAGCTTCCTGAGTCCCTCTTCTGGTACTTTTAAAACCACCTCTACTTCCCTTTTTACCATCTCTAATCATTAATTGTGGAATCAAATAAAACCGTAGCTGAGATTTATGCTGGGAAGAACCAATCACATGTTGAGGATAATATGTCGCTAAGACACCATGCTCATAACACATAAAATATCCTCTACTAGAAGAATCATGATTAGAGGGCCTAGAAGAACCAGAACGCCCTCTATAACTTGATGAACCAAAATGAGACCCTCAGCCTACATGGCCTGATCTATGACTACTCAAAGTCTCAGAACCCGTAAACCTACCATTTAAACTCTATAAAGTCGCTTGAACTGGTCTACAATGATAACTATGATAACCTCTCCCGAGAAATCCCTACCTCGGGATGTGTGACTACTGAAATCGCCCTGTTAACGCACCCTCTTAGAAATACTATCGTTACCAAGTGCACACACAAGTATACGAGGTCGTGTAAGTAATAAAGTGGCTCTTACGAGCCTGATGTATAATCCACAGGAACTTTTCATTTAACTCTTCACTAGACTAAACTAGTTCTTATCTATTTATTTAAGAGGTGGAATATAGAGTTTTGATGGTTTTAACATTCAAACTAACTATGAACTAAACTAATGTGATTAACTTGGGGTATAAACAATAACAATGAGGTTTATAAGGTCAATACATACTCACAATCATACATAACTATGATCTCTAGCCAGTTAGTTGTTTATCATAATTGTTGATTCACGAGATTGATATTATGACTTGGGAATGGTCATCCTCTAAGTCGTCTACCCAATTTAATCTCACAAAAACATCATTGAGTGGGGATGTGAGTTTCTAATTTGGATGTAATTCCTTATCTTCCCATTTAGTAACCAAGTGGGGCAACTAGGTATATCTCTATCCTAGCCACAAATCACACCTTTACAATTAGCCTCTAATTAATAAAGATCGTGATCCACACTTCTTATGTTCTTTGTTATGTCCCTTCAATCCAGTGGTTAGTTCACTTTGAGACATAGATTTACTCTAATGGTAGCTAATCACTAAAGTAGTAAGAGCAAGAACATAAGAACAATCACATGACATGATAAACAATCAAACTAGTATGAAATTATGTCATACAATCTTGTTCATAGACTCAACCCTAGAAAAAGGGTTTCTTATCCACTCATAATCTCACTTGAAAATCATAATACAACATTAAACAACCAAAAACTAAGACAAAAAGAATTACAAATCAAGAACCCTAGTTCTAGCCTTCTTAAGGTGTTGTTTTGCTCCTCCAAGCTTGTGTTGTGTTGTGAATTCGTGTAGCCTCCAATGATATAAATAATTGTGGATAATTACTCATTTTATAATATTTTTGGTCTTCCTTAGGCTTCCCCATAAGATTCATAATCATTGACCACTTTACCCCCAACTTAAACTAAGTTTAAACTGAATTTGGGGCATTTTTGGGGCATGGCATGTCTCACGTCCATCGCATGTGCATTACAGTGGTATGGTATGGTGGGGGTGAAATAAAGGACCTACTTCATGCCTTGGAGGGTACGACACCTGGACACCTCCCAAGGGTGAGGATTCTCCTAATTTTCGCTCTTTTGGTCTCGTGTACTTGTTCCTTGTTTCCCCACTTGTTGTGGCTTGTTTGTGGGATTAATTTAGCTTACATAACTCCTCAATTGGTCACCTACAACATCTCATAACAAAAATAAGTACATAAAACACAATAGAGCTCATCAAAGTACACTAGAACAAGCATAGCTCAAGCTAGCGACAGTAGTTTCCTCTTCTAAGTTCTATTGGATCATTTTGGATCTAGACTTGTTTCAAATGGATTGGATCATTTTGACTCTAGAATTGTTTCAAATGGACCTTAAACACCATAAACATGTAATTTAACACACAAATACATGTATACACACTTTATTACTCAATAAACACCTTAAGTTATCCTCAAAACTAAGCTAAAAGCACATAGATAATGACACTTAGGAGTATAAATACGCCTAAGATCACCACCCCACACTTAAAGCCTTGTTCGTACTCTAACAACTCTTTAAATTAATCACCATCACTAAATACTTTAACAACATCACTACAACTAAGATACTCAAGCTAGAACTACACAAACCACATGAATAGCAAGTTCTATACTCAACATGTTATCTTATAACTTGAAACGCATGAAGACTACTTCGAAACTTCCTAGCCTCAAGACTTGACTCTACCAAGTTGGAAAACTCATGCATATTACTCAACAAAGAGATCATATAAGTCACCTATCTATAATCAAACATGTGCCCTCACCACAAGAGAGTCACACATATTCACTCACAAATATGTAATTTATCACAAGAATGGGTGTAAGAATAAAATTCCGCTCACTCTCACAAAGAATTCACATGTGATATTAGAAGAAACATACGCTTTCCCTTAGTGTAGTACTCCACTAATATAAGAATGTCAAAGCTCAAGATCAAGTAGGACTTTAAGGGTTGTAATGTAGGCTAAGGGACGGGTAGGAACTATTTGGTCAAGAATAGTGATGATCTTCCCTAAGCGTTTTAATACATCACAATTTACATTAAAAATATCTCCAACCAACCTATTTCACACCGTTTTTATCTTCTCATCTCTCGTTTGTGCTACCCCATCTCTTTAAGCTAGCTTACACATCTTTAGCAAGTAGTATTTTCTATCAACACATGATTTGCTTTTGATCAATTTTTCTTTTTATTACATTACCCCTAACTAACAAAGCATAAACTATTTCACAACACTAATATCTACTCCTTTGGACTTCACTTTCACTTTTACCTTCTTCATTTTTCCACTTCTTAACATCTTAGTTTTTTCAACTAAAGTGCTTAGGAGTTTTGGATCAAATTATGGTCAATTGAAATAAAGGGAATAAGCTACATATGAGGCTACCAAAGAATAGGCTAAAGGCTCAACAGGGCTAACTAAGATCATGCAAAAAAGGATAGATAAGGTGGGTATAAAACATGGCTACCAAAGAAATGCCTATATCACCTCCTAAACTCAACATTCTTTATTTCGCTTTGCAAATACACCAGGAAATTTCTAGACATCAATACGCAACATGGAATATAACAAAATCTCACTCACACATGGCACATGGTTATGTCAAGAAGGATCTCTATAGACTCTCAACCAAGAAATAACAAGAACTCAATATTAAGACAACATCACATATGAGTCACACAAATGAACCTAAGTGTCTCAATAATAGTCATTCAATTCACTCACATTCTTCGACATTGAAAACAAACTTGCATCATGCAATCATACGTAGCATCTAACAAGAGCATCTCTAAAATTTAAAATTACTCCTAAAAATCAATAAGGATACTGGGTTCAAAGGGTGTCCCCTTGGAAAAGAACTGAAAAAAAATCTGAGGGGTGGATGAAGTGTGCTCCTAAGTAAAACTAAAAATTACTAAAAGAAAATATTTTTGTATTTTTCAAATTTTTAGCAACATAAGTAAAAAACAAATAACCAAAATACTCCTATAGCACACTCCACCCTAACCAAATCGAAAGATTCCCCACCCCACACTTAAAATCATACTTTGTCCCTAAAGTAAAAATCAAAGAATAAAGAATAGAAATACTCACTGAGGCCTCTAGACCAAGCTAGTAGCATGTCAATTTCCACTTTTTCCATGAAGTTGTTCGGAGGACCCCACACTTAGCTTTCCCCATGCTTCTTAGCTCAGACTATGGGTACTCAGACTTCCCCTAAATCTACAAAAACAAGTGACACTAAAATAAAAAGGAAAAATAAATATAAAAACTACTTACTACATATTGGGTTGCCTCCCAACAAGCTCCAAATTTAACGTCGTGGCACGAGCAATCAACTTTTTTCTCCACCTTGAGGATATAAATTTCACCCCCAATATTGCATCCATCTTTTTGCTTCGATCATAGGGTGGTGGTACAAAGATGAAGGAACCAAGTAATTGATGGTGCATGTTAAAACGCTTGGGCCTGAGGTAAGGCATGTTGTTCTGTTGCTTGTCTGGTGCAAATTTAAGAATGTAGGATTCTTGTTCCTCATCTACACACTCCTCCACTAGTTTAGATGACTCAAAATACATGTCCTCATCTAAACATAATGTAGAAAAGTGTTGTGAATGAGACCCAACACATCCCACTTTCAAACATACACCATCCACAACATGCTCACTCTTATTCACCTTCTCAATGTCAACATCAATCAAAAAATGGTAGTCGAATGGTTGAAATTCTACTTCCCTTTCCACAAACTGGCTAATATCCACAACTATAGGCGATTAGACATCAGACATCTCAATCTTTTTAGTTAATTGATCATTCAAGTCACCGATATCTAGGCCAAATTGCTCTATCTCTTATATGAGATCATCTATCCACTTGTTTATTTGGGTTGCCATGATTGTGAGACCATCCCGAAGATACTTTTGAAATTTGATTTGCTGCTCTAGTTCTATTAGCCAATCTTGGCTTACTATGTCTGCCTCATAATAACTTTCTCCTAGTAGTTCCTCCTTCTCTTCTTTTGTCAAGGGTTCCTCTTGAGTGTTGGATAAGACTGTACTTTGCTAATCATTCAAAGTGTCAGCCCTAACTTATAGCTCTATGAGATGGGAACCCATTCAATTTGTGGCTTCCCACTGTTCCTTCAGTTGATTCAGTTGTTGTGCTTGCTGCTCCAGTATCTGCTTTAGTATATCTATGAGGTGAGCCTCATGTTCTGCCTCATTAGCACTCTTAGCCTTGCCAATATCACAAATAACAGACTAATCATAATAGGGGTTCAAGGAAGGGGAATAATAGTTTGGATAGTCACTTTAATAGCTATCCTGACCACTACACATCTGACATATATTCAATTCAAAAGATTGGGTAGGTGCGCACAACTCTCTCTCTTGAACATCATGACAATTACCATCTAAGTGTGGTCCTCAACAAAAACAACAAGAATTTTCATCATTCAACCACCATTTATCCCAAGTAATAGAAAAGTAAAACAAAATTTTGTACAAAAATAAACTATATACAACTCAAACAAATAAAAAGAAAAAGTCTAATCTAGATAAACAATTAACACTGAAGTCCCGGACAACGGTGTCAAAAACTTGTCACTCCTAAGCGTACACGCGAGTGTATGTGGTAGTGCAAGTAATAAAGTGGCTATTACGATTCTGATGTTGAATCCACAGCGACTTGTCGTTTAACTATTCACTAGACTAAACTAGTTCTTGTCTATTTATTTAAGCGGTGGAATATAGAGTTATGATGGTTTTAACATACAAACTAACTATGAATTAAACTAACGTGATTAAATTGGGGGATAAATAATAACAAGGGTGTTCTAGGGTCAATATATACTTACAATCATGCATAACTATGATCTCTAGCCAGGTAGTTATTTATCGTAATTGTTGATTCACGAGGTTAATATTATGACTTGGGATTAGTCATCCTCTAAGTTATCTACCTAATTTAGTCTCACAACTACATCGTTGAGTGGGGATGTGAGTTTCTAATTTGTATGAAATTCCTTATCTTCCCAATTAGTATCCAAGTGGGGCAACAAGGTATATCTCTATCCTAGCCGCAAATCACACCTTTACAATTGATGTGCCATCATTTTATGGCACTTTCTATGCTTAAAACAAAGAAAATATACAATAACTTGGGTATTTTTGGTTGGTTAAAGTGTTTTCTATTCTATATTACAGGAGAATAGGTTTTTGAGGTAAAATGGACAAAAAGAAAGAATCATGCTCAAGAATGAAGTAGCTGAAGCTGAAAGAGCCAAGTCCTGCACCAGAGGAGTGACTCACGGAAGGACCCACATTACGTGACTCAACCTATGTGGCGTGGTTCTGTGCCGTAGGTCGAATCCTACAGTTAGTTAAAGCAGCTTGATTTCCATGGTAGGACCCACGTGGAGTGACTAGGTTCCATGACACCAAGTCACGGTACTGTGTAAAAGTGCCGACTCTGTTTTCCTGTTTTGTTTAGGATAGGATTCATCTTGTATCTATAAATACCCCTATATTGTCCTATGTTTAGGGGTTGGTCATTACATTATTTTGAGATATATTTTCATTATTTTGAGTTCATAAACACATTATTGATTTTGTAATCTTGGAACACTGATTCTAGGGTTTTTATTCATATTGAGATTTCAGAGTTTTCTTCTTACTGTGAGTTTACAATTATGTTTTCATCATTAAATTCTTCTAGTGTTCTTGCAATCATGAGTAGCTAAACCCATCAACTAGGGTTGTGTGAACCATGAGGAATTAACAAAATGGGTTAAGTGCAAAGTAATTCTGAACCGTTGTGAATGCATGTATTGTTATTACCTTTGATATAATTGATCTTCTATCGATTGAAAATGTTAGAAACTCACCTATATTCTAGACTTGCTTGAGAGAGAGGTAGAGATTGGGAAAAGGTAATAACAACAGATATTTGAAGCTATCAACCTTCATCTAATAACTTGAGCCATAACAGGGATAGTTATCTGAGATCCAGGACAAGGGTTAGTAGTACGACACTCAAAGACCGAGAGGAGAAGAGTGACTAACCAAGGCCGAGAGACGTTTAGATGAACATATCTTGTTAGATTTTACATGCAGCGCAACGAGACAGTTTTTCCAGCATAAGTAACTGGTGGAGTTAAGGAATCATTGGGGATCACAGTCCTAGTGTATTTCTCATATTGATTACAAATCCAAAAATCAACAATCATTACAGTTACTACTTACTTACAAAACCTCCCAGTTTTACTTACTTGCCAATTACTCGGACAAGAATTTGACATAATTTTGTCCTATTCCCTGTGGGATTGATCCCAACCTAGTTGGGTTCTATATTTGATACATCAATTGCATTATATTTTTTTGGATGTATATTTTGGGCGACATCAAATTTTGGTGTCGTTGTCGGGGAATACGGTTAAAGAGTTGACTAGTTTGATTGTTGGAGTTGATTGGTTTTATTTTTCTATACTTTTTTGGAGGGAACACACCGGTGTATGACCAACACTAGGAGTCAAGGCAATTCCCTGATTCCACTTGATACTAAGATAGAACGAACACTAACAACAAATTGAAGAATGGTGAATACCGATGGAACTCAGAATCCCGTAGCCGCGGGAGATATTCATAACCAGCCAATTCAACCTGTTGGTCAATAAATTGTGAAACAAATCACTGCTCGATTGAAGGCTGAGAAAAATGTGAGGCAAACAGCTCTTGGTCAAGCGGATAGGGATTTTCAAGTAATGCAAGAGGCAACATAACGTCTACCTACACTTGAAGAGAGACAAAGAAGATTGAGGGTGTAACAACCCCCTCAAAGATCATATCCGTCGGTTTATGATGATCCTAAAGAAGAGGATGTGGCTTATTTCGAGATGATTGATACTGGTGCTATTATTTTACCAGAATTACCTCAGGGCACTAAGTTTGACATTACAAATGCCATGATCCACCTGTTAAACTTGAAAGGTGTGTTCACCGGTTTTCCTTCAGACTATCCGAACATACACGTGATGAATTTTGTGAGGTTCTGTACTTCATACAATTTACCTGGAGTTGACCAACATGCTATTCATTTGAGATTGTTTCTATTCTCTCTAACAGGAGAAACAACTTTGTAGTTGGTTGAGTTACCAAGAGGATCCATCTTTACTTGGCAAGAGTTGAGAAATCAATTTTTGGAGAGATTTTTCCCACCCTCCAAGATCCTATAGTTGAAGGATGAGATTTACAACTTCAGACAACTACATTCTGAAGTACTTTACGAGACATGGCTAAGGTTGAAGAAGAAGCTGCAAAATGTGTCAAATCATAGGATGAGTGGTAGAAGTTTACTTAAAATCTTCTATAGGGCTTTGAACGCCAATACAAAGGCTGTAGCAGATACTATCACTGGTGGAGCATTTATGAGTCTGAGATGGGAACTAGCTTTAGAGATTTTAGATCGTATCACTAAGACCAACCGAGGATGACATACTCGAGAGGCAGAGACTCCTGGTGGGACGTATACTATTAGAGTCTCGACAGTACAACGGGTTTTAGATGAATATACAGCTCAAGAAGTCGCATAGTTGAGGATAGAAATTGGCTTACTAGCCAAACAGATTGAGGATGGAGGTGCTGAAAAGATGCATGCCGTAGGTGCACAAGGCAAAACACCTAGGCATGATGATTATGAGTCTGATGACGAAGCTAAGTACTTGGATAAAGAGGTGGCAGGTTTTTGAGCCAAGGGTAAAGAGTTTAACCAAGACTCTTGGAACTCAAGGCAAGGGAATCAAGGTTGGAACTACTACGGAGACAGTTATAACAAGCCAGGATATAGAGATAGAGAATGAGATTGTGATGGTGATTGGAGGTGAAAGGATGATAATAATAGAAGCCCTTCTCAATAAATTAGTTAAAGGGTTAGAGAGTCAGGAGAGTTGCTTGAAGGAGATTAGATCAGACATTTTGGGAATAAGTAAGAAAGTAGAATCCCATTCGGCCACCATTAAATAGTTGGAGCAATAGTTCAGTCAAATATCAATGGTATTGAACCAGTGTCAACCAGGTACCCTTCTGAGCAGCACCATCCAGAATTTGAAGAATGATTGTCATTGTTTGGCCATTACTATAATAAGTGAGAAGTGCACGACTAACTCATCCATACCTGTGGATAGTGGTAAGAAAGATGAGTTGGTGGTAGTTGATATAGAAATTAAGGCAGAGCCAGAGAATTCAAAGGTTGATGCAGTTCAAAAGCCTCAGGATGCTGACAAAAAGGCAAAATCTGATAATGGGAAGGAAAAAAGGTCCTTTAAGTGTACAAACAAATTCCTCGACCTCCCCCTCGCTTTTCTCAAAGGTTGAAAAAGAAAGCTGAAGAGCATAAATATCCAAAATGTATCTCAATGTTAAAGGACTTATCGGTAAATATTCCTCTTGTCGAGGATTTAGAATAGATGCCAGGTTACGTAAAATTCATGAATGATTTGGTGATGAAGAAGAGAACTATCAGTTTTGAGCCAGCAGATAATTTTCACCATTGTAGCACAATTGCTTCTTGCTCACTTATCGAGAAAAAAAGAAGATTTGGGAGCCTTCACAATTCCTTATACTATTGGGTCCTATAAGTTTGCAAATGCTCTGTGTGAGTTGGATGCTAGCATTAACTTGATGCCGCTAGTCGTTTTCAAGCAGTTAGGATTGGAAGCACCGAAATCGACTTCTATGAGACTCTTTATGGCGGATAGAACTGTGAAAAATTCTGTAGGCATTTTGTGTGATATTTTGGTGAAGGTTACATCTTCCATTTTTCTGGCTGACTTTGTGATTCTAGATTGTGAAGTTCATTTTGAGGTTTCTATCATCTTGGGAAGACTATTCCTTGCCACTGGTCATGCATTGGTTGACATAGAAACTGGGCAGATAAAGTTCAGGTTGAATAATGAACATGTCACTTTCAATGTTTCCCATTCCATGAAGCAACCGAAAGATATGCGGGTGATTTCTGTAATAGATATAGTTAATGAGAGTGGTATTGTCATGCCTATTGAAGAAAGGTTGGGGGTAGAAGCTCTTGCGGCCGTGATTATGAATTTTGATAGCGATAGTATTGAGGAATATGATGAGATGGTTTGGTGTACTCGTTGGTAGGGTATCATACACTTAATCTCCTAAGAAACTTGATCTTGATTTAAAAAATAGGGTGACCCTACCTACTCGACCTTATATTGAGGAACCTCCAATTTTGGAGCTTAAGGCCCTCCCGTCTCACCTTAGCTATGCATTCTTGGGAGCCAACAACACCTTGCCCATGATTATCTCTGCTAAGTTAGTAGAATGGCAAGTAGAGGCTCTTTTTTTGTTGTTGAAAAAGTTCAAAAGGCCCATTGGTTGGTCCATCACTGACATTATCAAGATTCCACCCGGTATTTACACTCACAAAATCTAGCTTGATCCTGAGTACATACCAAGCATCAAGCACCAACGTCGTCTAAACCCACCTATACAAGAAGTTGTGAAGAAAGAAATCATCAAGTGGTTAGATGCGGGTGTGGTTTACCCTATTGCTGATAGCAAGTAGGTGAGCCCAATTCAGTGTATGCCAAAGAAGAGAGGAATCATAGTGGTTCCAAATGACAAGAATGAGTTAATCCCAATGAGGCTGGTTACTGGATGGAGAGTTTGTATAGACTATCGAAAGCTAAATTCTTGGACCAAAAAAAATCACTTTTCTATGCCCTTCATGGATCAGATGTTAGACCGTCTTGCTGGTAGAGGATGGTATTGCTTTCTTGATGGCTATTCGGGTAATAATTAGATTTTCACTGCTCTTGAGGACCAAGAGAATACCACTTTCACTTGTCTATATGGGACGTTCGCGTTCAAAAGGATGCCCTTCAATTTATGTAATGCACTGGCCACTTTCCAGCGTTGCCTGATGTCCATTTTCTCTGACATGGTGGAAGACACTATTAAAGTTTTTATGGATGATTTCTCTATTATGGGAGACTCATTTGATGATTGCTTGGCCTACCTTTCTAATGTGTTGCAAAGATGCGAGGAGTGCAACTTAGTGCTAAATTGGGAAAAATGTCACTTTATGGTTAATGAGGGTATCACATTGGAGCATCAAATCTCAAAGAAAGGTATTAAAGTTGAAAAATCCAAGATAGAGGTGATTGAAAAGTTACCTCCACCTATTTCAGTTAAAGAAATACAAAGTTTCTTAGGACATGCAGGTTTCTATAGAAGATTCATCAAGGATTTCTCTAAGATTGCACATCCATTATGCAAACTTTTAGAGAATGAGGTGAAGTTTGTATATGATGAGGCTTGTCTAAAAGCATTTGAGTGTCTGAAAAGAGAAGTTGATTTCAGCCCCTATCATAGTTTCATCAGATTGGACGATGCCATTTGAGGTTATGTGTGATGCTAGCAGTTTGGCCTTGGGTGCAGTCCTTGGCCAATGACGTGAGAAAAATCTATATCTGATTTATTACGCTATCAAAGTGCTTAATCCAGCTCAAAAAATTATACTGTAACCAAGCAAGAATTGTTAGCAATGGTCTTTGCTTTTGAGAAATATTGATCGTACTTGATTGGTACGAAAGTGATTCTGCACACAGACCACACAACACTTAGATATCTTATGTCAAAGAAGGATGCCAAGCCAAGAGTGGTTCGGTGGGTACTTCTATTGCAAGAATTTGATTTTGAGGTCAAGGACCGAAAGGGGACTGAGAATCAGGTTGCAGACTACTTATCACGCCTTGAGGAGGAGGCCATGCTTATATTAAGGGATGATCTTGATATTGATGATACTTTTATAGATGAACAAGTGTTGGCATCATCATAAGACTTAATCCCTTGGTTTGCAGATTTTGCCAATTTTTTGGCAAATGACCTAGTCCTGGAAGATATGTCATATCAGTCGAGGAAGAGATTCATGCATGAAGTGAGAAAATTCTTCTGGGATGAGCCTTATTTATTTAGGGTGTGTACAGATGGCATAATTCAAAGGTGTATTCTGAAAGTCTAGATGATAAGTATTTTGGAAGCACATCATTCATCTCCAGTTGGGGGTCATCATGGAGATGCGCGGACTGCTCATAAGATATTACAATGCGGGTACTACTATCCCACCATCTATAAAGATGATCATGACCATTCTCGATCTTGTGACCAATGTCAAAGAAAGGGAAACATCTTGCGCAGACACGAACTTCCTATGACAACTATTCTCGAAGTCGAATTGTTTGACGTATGGGAATTGATTTTATGGGACCATTTGTGAGCTCGCTTAGGATGAAATACATTTTGGTAGCTGTTGACTATGTTTCTAACTTGGTAGAGGTAATATATCTTCCCAATAATGAAGGAAGAAGTGTCACGACATTCTTGAAAAAGAACATCTTTTCACTATTCGGTACACACCGAGTTATCATTAGTGATGGAGGATCCCATTTCTATAATCGGCTGTTCAAATCCCTGCTTGAAGAATATGGTGTCAAACATAAGGTGGCAACTCCTTACCATCCTCAGACGAGCAGGCAAGTTGAGGTGTCAAATCGTGAGATAAAGTCCATTTTGGCAAACATGGTAAATGCCAACAAGACAGATTGGGCAAGAAGATTGGATGAAGCATTATGGGCATATCAAACTGCATTCAAGACACCAATTGGTGAATCTCCATATCACCTAGTGTTTGGTAAATCATGGCATCTGCCTGTCGAACTTGAACACAAGGCATTATGGGCACTGAAAAGGTTGAATCTGGAATGGAGCGAAGCGGCTAAATTGAGATTAGAGCAGACAAATGATATGGATGAAGTTAGTCTCCGAGCTTATGAAAGTTCAGCACTGTATAAAGAGAAGATGAAGTTATATCATGATTGGAATATTGAACGACGAGAGTTTCACCCGAGAGATTTGGTACTTTTTTTTATAAATCCAGGCTTCGCTTGTTTCCTGGAAAGTTAAAGTCCAAATGGTCCGAAACATTCACAGTGGTTAGGGTTTTCCCACATAGAGAAATAGAGCTGAAAGGAGATGATAATGTTCTATTCAAGTTCAGTGGGCAGCGTGTAAAGCACTATGTGGGAATCACAGAAGAAATAGGGACATGTAAGGAGCTTAGTCTTGACGAAGTCCGAGTAGTCAATTAAGTTGGGTCGTGCCGCGATGTTAAATTAGGCGCTTCATGGGAGGTAACCCATGGGATGGTTGGTCAAGTCTGAGTAACCAACCTAGCTATATCATGCCGTGAAGTTAAATCAAACGCTGCTTGGGAGGAAACCCAAGGATTGTTAACAGTCATAAGTTGAAAATAAAGATGTGAACTGAAAAGTTTGCAACTTAAACCACGGTGGTTACCCACGTAACGTAGATCAACCTACGTGGCGTGGGTTGGTATTGTGGGAGTCAGGGAAAAATTTTTGGTTGTGGAATCCGACCCACGATAGGGAACCCACGTGATGTAGGTCAACCAACATGACGTAGGTCAACCCACGTGATGTGGGTTTGTATCGTAGGAATCAGAGGGTAATTTTGGTTGCAGAATTTGACCCACGACAGGGACCCACGTGATGTGGGTCAACTCATGTGGCGTGGGTCTGTACCGTGAAACTCAGACCCTCAAATAAAACTTAAAATTCGACATGACCCAACCCTAATTTCGGCCTACTCTTAATAAAACCCGACACTACCCATTTGAAAACCCCAAAAGCCAATTTTCCAAGCCTCCACATACCCGATTTCTTTCCCGATTCATGTAATTAACACCTTCAATCCTATAATCACTATAATTCCCAAGTACAAACCACTCCAATTCGTACCCCTACAACTCCAATTGCAAGAAATTTTGAGTCCTATTACCCTAAAATCTCCAAACTCGATCCAACCCTACACCACCGAACCCTAATCCAAAACCCATACCCAACCCAACCAAACCCCACCAAAGACCCAACCATACCGCCTAAAGGAAACCCCAAACACAAAAATATGGGTTCCTCTTTGAGAATCCGCACCAAGAACCAAGAATTCATAACAATGCTGCGAGATAAGTCTTTGGAGTCAGAAAAAAGTGGGTTCAAAGAGGTTTATGAGATCGCTTAGGATGATTCTGCTCTTGTGCCTCGCGTCACAAGACAATGAACTAGGGAACAAACTATAGCCCAGTCCACCACTCAGCCTATAGTGGTGACTCCTATTCAGTCTTCAGAATCCTCCCCCTAGTCTGAAGAGGGGGTGGATACTTATAACCGTTGATACTAAAGATGAGGCTGATGCACCTGGGACCGATGAGATTGCCAATGGTGCAAATAATTCTGAGTTCGCAGGTGGTAGTGAGGCTGATGAGACAGCTTTTATTTTAGGCACTGGTGTTCAGGA
Organism: Capsicum rhomboideum; assembly: GCA_031232105.1. NCBI lineage: Eukaryota > Viridiplantae > Streptophyta > Magnoliopsida > Solanales > Solanaceae > Capsicum > Capsicum rhomboideum. The sequence continues at coordinate 17,994,605 of CP124710.1, forward strand.
TTCCACGATTTTTTAAAGAGACAGGTGGCTGCACAGCCGCCACAACTGCAGTACGAAGGGAAAATAAGAGGTGGTGTGTTCAGGGTATGAAGGCCATTTATGATAGAGATGCAAAGCCGACTGAGCGGGGTGTGTGTAGACGAAGTATCACTGAGGAGCCTCGATATGGGTTAGATGAGTTAAAGGCACTAGCCGAGATTAAGGCAATGTTTGATCGCTATGGATTAGGGTAGATGGCAGAGCCTTCTAGTAACTATAGCCCAGAGTTGGTATGTGAGTTTTATGCTTCATATGCTGCGTGTATTGAATTAATCATACCAATTGAGCAACAGTTTTGGGACCAACCACCATTGACTCACACTTTGGTTCTTGAAACTAGAGTTGACATTTCTGAGTAGACTATCCACTGATTTTTGTTTGGTTTCAAATGTCCACTTCCAGCTAGTACTGCTGAGTTTGATCATCGTATGGAGACGGTGAAAAATAGAAACAAAATGAAGGATGCTGATCAGCATTTAGATCTACTACGATGGGTTGCACAGTATATCGCGGAGGATGGCCTATATACGAAATGGGTAGCTGAGAAGCTGGATATTAAGAAGTCCCCACTTCACTTTATGGGCAGGTTTGGTGGTTAGTTACACGACACCGTCTCAATCCCACAGGTGCAGATAATTCTCTTACTCTTGATTGAGATGTTCTAGTGAGCATCATCGCTGGATATGACATCAATATTGTCCGCTACATTATTAGGGAGATTCATGAGCGCGCCTTTAGAGACTATACCAACATCCCTTTCCCATATCCGGCGCCTAGCATGCCGTAGGTATGTCTTCACTCCCTTACACTTATCATATTGATAGCTGTGTACTGAGGGAAATACATTATTATTTAGTTGGGGGTGGGGGTATATCATTTAGGGTTTTTTGTTGCCATGTTTTCTTTTCCCCTAAGTGTGCTATCATAGTAGAATCAGCATGTTTAGATTGTTAGCTAGATTATTTATATGTTTTGTGTTTAATTAAGAGAAAAATAGGGGAACCTTAGTGCAGTCCAGTTTTGAACAAGTTTTTGATAATGATGCTTTTTGATTGTTTAAAGGACACCCCTCCTAAAAATTTGGTTTTGAACTGTGTGTGTAGTAGGTTAGTTTGTGACAGCTGTTAGATCTTGTTATGGCATTAGTATTATAGGCAACATGATGGTAGCTAGCAATGCATGAACTTGATAGGTAGTAGTTGATAGTGTAACCCTATGCTATGTGTGTGTGAGGTCATTACCTAGTTCAATTTGTGTGTACAATCCAGAACTTGCTCGGTTAGTCTTGCCTAGGTTATAGGATAGTGGTTAGGAAAGGATCATAGGCCATTCTTGAATAAGTCTACTTTTAGCCTAAATACCCAACCAAATGAATTAAGTATCCCTTGATCTTGAGTTTGAGCCCTAATTGACCTATTTCTTTTATTAGCCCATTCACCTTTCCATTTTGACTTACAATGAACCCGTCTTGGCCCTGGTCCCTCTTTGGACATTGTGTACCTCAAATCAGGAAAATCGCCTAAGTTGAGGGTGGCTATTATAGGGGTGCATAGTTTAACTTGGATATGAATAAGGGGTTAGTAAAAGAAAAAAAGAACAAAGTTGGGTGTGAAAAAAAAATGAGTGAAATAAATAGAAATTGAAAAAATAAAAAAAAAGAGAAAAAGAGAAAAAAAAAAAAAGTGTATTATGAAAGTATGAAGAAAATAACACAAAAATTTGAAAATATATGAAGGAGAATAAGGGAGAACAAAATGAGAATGGTTGGAAAATGGAGCCAAAAATAGTGTAGTGTCAAGGAGGGTTGAGTCACCATATCCATATGTACCACACCCTTATCCAAGCCTACATTACAAGCCTATGAAAGTCCTATAGTGATACTAGTCCAACTGTCCAAAAAACTAAGGTATAGAAAATAAGGGCAAGCCTATGGTATTTCACGCATACTATTTGAACTTCTTTGTGAGAGAGAGTGTTTTGAACCAGTCCCTACTTTGATATTCATTAGTATACTGTCACGCCCCAAATTCCAACGAGACGGACATGGCACCCAAAGCCGACAAGGCCCGGGAGAACCAATCTTCGTCCATAACAACCCATACGCACCACTCAAAAGTCATCACCACCACAATTAAATATAAGAAGCCAAAAGCGGAATTTATGACAAATATAAGAGAAATATGAGACTTGGCCTTTAGGGCCATCAAGACAAAACATACGTTCATTACATACCCTTCGTCTGACCCACAACATCTACAAAGCCTCTACAGATGCACAACCAAAACCAACCTAGAGTCGGGACACACCCCGCTCTCTATATATATATACACAAGACCAAAACAAATATACATAGGAAACTCGGAAAGCCCCGAACCAACTGGAGCTCACCAAATGTCCGCAAAAGATCCGCAACCTACAACGGAGGTCTACTAGTGCCTGTGCCTGCAACAAGTAAGGTAAGTTCCCCCGAGGGGGTCAGCACGAAAAATGTACTGCGTATGTAAGGCCACAATAAAACTGTAGCAATAAGTGAGAACACCAATGTATATCAAGGATAAGAGAATAGGCAATATCGATAAACCAACATTTCCATATGTGTGGAACCATGTACGTTACATTCTTTATTTCTTTTATCAATTATCTCAATATCAACAATAATCACATCATGCCCGGGACCAACTGATCAGTGGTAAATAACAATACTGGGATCGTCTCTAGCTAGGCTTATGCCCCTTTGAGCTACCACCCATAAATCAATAAAGCAGGTTCGGCCCTAGCTAGGTTTTCACCCCTTTGGGCTACCCCCTGTGTCCAATAATCAATCGGGATCGTCTCTAGCTAGGCTTTCGCCCCTTTGAGCTACCACCCGTGATACATCGGGATCGTCTCTAGCTAGGCTTTCGCCCCTTTGAGCTACCACCCGTACTCAACCATATACGCATTACTTTCATTCTTTAATTATGAAATTGAAACATTGTTGGTTATCGCATTATTGGAACTTTGGGACAATGTTCAATGTTCAAGAGACACATGAATAAATATATGTAGGCAACCAACTTTACATGAGACACTTTGGAACATTTCGGCATAGGTACAAGTACAATGGCAAAGGAAGCAATAGGTGTTGCAGAAAGATACGGACAAGAATAACCTTACATACCTTAGCCTCTCAATAAGAATCCGCAATCCTAAGGAATATAATGATTCAGCCCCTTACTCTACAACACAAGCACATAACGGAGTTTACGTCAACATCTAACACCTTTCAAGTGTAAAAGACGACAAAAGGTACCTAATTGCCTATTACGTCATTTCCCCCTTTACAATAAAATTTCGGCATGACCATTCCAAAAATACTACAACATGCCATACATTGACCAATATCATAACCAATAGCATTTCGCAACAAAGCTTCTTCTTTACACTTTCTCATTCACACCATATCACAAAGAATCCATTAAATCACCTTAATACACCCCATAGCACATATCGGCCAAAATCTCATAATTTCCATAATTTTCATTTATAGACAAGAACAAATTTAATGCCAAAAATAACACCATACATGTTCATATTTTGTTCATGCCATACTTTTTCATCAAAGGCACAAGGCCTAATTCAAGTTCAAATCACCAAGACAACACATCTCTTACCAAAGGCAAAAAGACACTATTCACCATCTTGCCAACACAACTATCATAATATACATAATCCCCCATGCATATAATATGTTAATCCATGAGGAGAAATACTTACCAAGGCTTGGAATATGTTGATCTTGTCCAAAGAGTCCCAAGGAATATTTTGCTTTAGGGTTTGAAAATGAAAAAATGTTGAGAGAAATATCTTAAAGGCATGGAAGTCTTGAATGATTTAAAAATCTGATTTTTGGGTGCTTTTTATGGACCTCAAGTCATCCTTAGCCACACTTGGCACTAAATGATATGTCCACTTAGCCAATTCTTGCAAGAATGGATCATTTGTCTTTGGGCCAAGTCTTTTAATCCCATTTTGGGCCTAATTTTTGGGCCCAATTACACATATCCATGTACCCATCAAATATCATGTATTATTCACCATATATCTCGTGTTTACATAATTCCATAATGTCACGATAATATTTTCTTACGAGATTCTCATTCGTCGCCTTGATCGCAAAAATTGGAATTCTAGCCGTCCATGGCTTACTTGAACATTTTTGGTAACTTCGTGTGTTTCATGGTTTGATCATGTGGAAGTGTATCGAGGTATTTGAAACCTTAACAACGCTAAAATATCTCCAAGGAACCAAAAGAAAACATCCAAGAATCGTCGTAGAATTACGTCGCAAAACGGGTCCGGAAAGGCCTACTCCTTGTTCCTTGCGCCACACCCCTGAAACAGGGGTAGTGGCGCAGAAATGGCAGCCTCTCTGAAGTTTGTGCTGAGATTTCAGCACTTTGCTGAAATTTCCGGCCACTTATCCAATGTTTACGTATCGTCCAATCCCTTATTAAACACTACAAAATACTTACTTAGTGATCTTAACCATCAAGTAAACATGACTTAAAGTCACCAAATGAGGTTAGAATATGTACGAGTCCTCACTCAAATGCTTCTACGAAATCACAACACACCTCCTACGACGATCGAATCGCACATGTTAAGTCCGATATCAAATGTTTCACCAATGACACTATAAAACACATATGCATGGCATCTCAACACCTATGTAGATATGATCCAAAGTATCAAGTGAGGTTATAAAAGTACGGGGTGTTACATTCTTCCCCCCTTAGGAACATTCGTCCTCGAATGTTAGGAATATTATCTTATATACCACAAATGCATCTTTACTTTAACAGACCTATACACATTCACATAATGCTTTTAAATACTTACTTGTTATTGTTCCACCTCCGCATTGTGAACTCCTTGGTCCATTTGAAATAGATGGGGATACTTGGCTTTCATCATTTCTTCCGCTTCCCATGTAATCTCTTCTACTTGTTGATTTCTCCAAAGGACTTTCACGGAAGCTATGTCTTTATTTCTCAATCTCTTCACTTGTCGATCTAGGATCACAATGGGTACCTCTTCATAAGTAAGATCCTCTGTAACTTGAACATCCTCTACGGGAACAATACGAGAAGGATCTCCTATGCATTTTCGAAGCATCGAAACATGAAATACCGGATGGACTGAGGAAAGTTCTTGAGGTAGTGCCAACTCATACGCAACTTGTCCAAATTTTCGAATGATCTCATATGGGCCTATGTAACGTGGACTCAATTTTCCTTTCTTTCCGAACCGCATTACCCCTTTCATTGGTGACACCTTTAAAAAGACCCAATCACCTATGGCGAATTCAAGCCCTCTTCTTCTCACATCGGCATATGACTTGTGACGACTTTGAGCCGTTTGTAATCGCTCTTGGATCACCTTAACTTTTTCCATAGCCTGATGAACAATATCTGGGCCCAATAAGGCAGTTTCACCCACTTCAAACCATCCAATTGGTGATCTACATTTCCTTCCATACAAAGCTTCATAAGGTGCCATTTTTATACTTGAATGATAGCTATTGTTATAAGCAAATTCGATAAGAGACAAATGGTCATCCCAACTGCCCTGAAAATCTAACGTACAAGCTCGTAGCATATCTTCAAGCGTCTGAATAGTACGTTCTGCTTGTCCATCAGTCTGCGGATGGAAAGCCGTACTCAAATCCACCCTTGTACCCAAACTCCGCTGAAAAGATTTCCAAAAGTGTGCTGTGAACTGTGCTCCTCTGTCTGATATAATAGAAAGTGGAATACCATGCAATCGTACTATCTCTTTCACATACAACTTCGCATAGTCCTCAGCTGTATAGGTCGTCTTGACCGGTAGGAAATGCGCTGATTTGGTAAGCCTGTCCACTATAACCCATATAGAATCAAACTTCCGCAATGTACGAGGCAATCCTGTAATGAAATCCATATTGATCATATCCCATTTCCAGACTGGAAGAGTGATACATTGCATGTAACCTCCCGGTTTCTGATGCTCCACTTTCACTTGTTGACAATTTGGGCACTGCGCGACAAATTTTGCAATGTTCTTTTTCATGTTGCCCCACCAATACACTTCCTTCAATTCATGGTACATTTTAGTAGCACCCGGATGAATGGAATAGCGCGAATGATGCGCCTCTGTCATAATTCGTGTCCTCAACTCATCTACGTCCGGTACACATAATCTCCCCTGACATTGAAGCACCCCTTCCGGTGTAATATCAAATGCCGTGGTCAATTTCTGCTGCACATTTTCCTTTAGCTGCAATAAAATAGAATCCGCAAATTGCTTCTCTTTCACTTCAGCTATCACGGAGGATTCCGCTGCATTCTGCACAATAACTCCATCTTCTGAGGATTTAATAAGGCGAACTCCCAAGCTGGCTAATTGATTCAAATCTTTGATTATGTCCTTCTTTTCTGTCAGCTGATCACTAGTGCCTCCCGTTGCCTTACGGCTCAATGCATCTGCTACTACATTTGCCTTCCCTGGATGGTATAGAATATCAACATCATAGTCTTTCAAGAGCTCTAACCATCTTCGTTGCCTCAAATTGAGTTCCTTCTGCTTGAACAGATATTGCAAGCTTTTGTGATCCGTATAAATATCAACATGAACCCCATATAAATAATGACGCCATATTTTTAAAGCAAACACTACTGCTGCCAATTCAAGATCATGAGTGGGATAATTTTTCTCATGGGGCCGCAACTGTCGTGAGGCATATGCTATCACCTTACCATGCTGCATCAATACACATCCGAGGCCAACCCCGGAAGCATCACAATACACTGCATAACCTTCTATGCCTTCGGGAAGTACTAAAACTGGGGTGGAAGTTAATTTCTCTTTCAGCTCTTGGAAACTTTTCTCACATGCGTCGTTCCACTGAAACTTGATTGCCTTGTGTGTTAGCTTCGTCAATGGTGCGGCAATAGAAGAAAACCCTTCCACAAATCTCCTGTAATAACCTGCCAAACCAAGAAAACTACGAATCTCTGTAGGCGTCGTAGGTCTTGGCCAATTCTTCACCGCTTCAATCTTTTGAGTATCGACCCGTATCCCTTCATCCGACACAATGTGACCCAAGAATGCTACGGATTTTAACCAAAATTCACACTTAGAAAACTTTGCATATAACTTACGATCCCGGAGAATTTGTAACACCTGTCGTAAGTGATTAGCATGGTCTTCTTGTGATCTCGAATAGACCAAGATATCATCTATAAATACCGTCACGAACACGTCTAGAAATGGCTTAAACACCCTATTCATCAAATCCATGAAAACAGCTGGTGCATTTGTTAGTCCAAATGACATAACTAAAAATTCATAGTGGCCATACCGTGTTCGGAAAGCTGTCTTGGGTACATCATTTTCTCTAACCCTGACTTGATGGTAACCCGACCTCAAGTCAATCTTTGAAAACCATTTGGCACCCTGTAACTGATCAAACAAATCATCAATGCGAGGAAGAGGATATTTATTTTTGATCGTTACCTTATTCAATTGTCGATAATCGATACACATCCTCAAGGTGCCATCTTTCTTCCGGACAAACAATACTGGTGCACCCCACGGGGACATACTAGGTCTAATGAAGCCCTTGTCCAGCAAATCTTTTAATTGCTCCTTCAATTCACGCAATTCTGCTGGAGCCATTCTATACGGAGGAATAGAGATCGGCTGAGTGCCTGGAATCACATCAATGCCAAACTCCACTTCCCGTTCTGGAGGTAAACCTGGAAGATCGTCAGGAAATACGTCGAGAAATTCATTAACCACCGGTACCGACTGAGGAGTTAGTGGTTCCATATTGATATCTTGCACTCTCACCAAATGGCATATATACCCCTTAGCTATCATTTTCCTAGCTTTAAGATAGGAAATAAATTTGCCTTTCGGTGCCCCCACATTACCCTTCCACTCAAGAATATTCTTTTGTGGAAAATGAAAATGTACCTCCTTGGCTCGGCAATCCACCGTAGCATAACAAGAAGCCAACCAATCCATCCCTATTATGACATCAAAATCCACCATGTCAAGTTCAATAAGATCCGCTAGTGTATCATGACCACACACAGTTACCACACAATTGCGATATACTCTTTTTGCAACAATAGATTCACCAACCGGCGTAGACACTTCAATAGACTTATCTAAGAATTCCGGTGTTCTTTCAAATTTTGCAGCAATCAACGGGGTAACATATGATAAAGTAGAGCCCGGATCTATCAATGCATATACACCATGTGAAAATATAGACAATATACCTGTGACTACATCAGGAGATGCCTCCGAATTTTGTCGGTCCACTAGAGCATAAGTGCGATTCTGTGCTCCACTGGAACTAGCTGCTCCTGCAGCACCTCTACCACGACCGGCAGGCTGCACACTTCGGCCTACGGAAGGAACCGATGATGAAGATGCAACGGTTGACCCCATAGGTCGTGCCACACCACTCAAGCCTCTTCGTGGACAGTCCCTCATCATGTGCCCTGGCATACCACACCAGAAACAAGTATTCATCCCACGTCGGCATTCCCCTGGGTGAAACTTTCCACAGTGCTGACATGGCTGACGGAAAAACCCCGTGGTCTGCGAGCCTCGAGCCCCACTGCTTTGCCCAACATAACCACCTCTAGACCCCCGAAACTGAGAGGAAGCACCTGCTATGGAATGAGAAAATAATGGTCTCTGCGGTCTAGGAAACATTCGGGGCCTAAACTCCCCTTGGGACACCATAGACTGCCCCATAGGTCTAGCCCGCTTTGACGGCCCTCGTTCAGATTCCTGTGTTCTCCTTCGTTGCCTCTGATCCTCCATCTTTTGTGCAAAGGCCTGGATCCTTGCAATATCCATGTCCCTGTTTAAAGCAGCAATGGTACAGTCCCTTACCAAATACGGCTCCAATCTGTCCACATATCGATGGATTCTGTCGGTCATTGTAGCCACTACGTTCGGAGCATATCGAGCCAAAGAATTAAACTGCAGACTATATTCTCGAACACTCATATTCCCTTGTCGAAGGTTTAGAAATTGATCTGCACGTGCTTCCCTGAGCTCATAAGGAAGATAGTGATCAAGAAAGGCCATTTTAAAGTCTTCCCAACCAGCTGGAAGTGCATCAATGCCCCTCGACCGTTTCCAGTCCTCATACCACAATATCGCTTCACCCTTCAACCTATAGGCCGCCAGTTCAACCGTTTCTGCACCAGTCACATGCATAACATCTAGGGCCCTTTGAACTTGGTCCACGAAGTCCTGTGGATCTGCCTGTGGGTCTGACCCAGTGAATATTGGAGGATCTAGTTTCAGGAAATCTTGCGTTCTGCGGCTCGCTATTCTAGTCACATCATCCTCATTTGTCGTTGGGCCAGCGCGTCCTTGTGTTTGTGCAGCAACTATCTGCGTCAACATATGCACTGCATTTCTCAAGTCCTGGTCAGTAGCATTCATAGGCGGGTCTGCGGGTAAAGTAGGAGAAGCCCGCGATGCAAACTCTTGTTCAACACCACCTTGATTCACCTGTTCCGGTGGTGGTCTACTAGTTCCCTCTCCAGCCAGTCTGTCTATTCTTTTGCTTTTACCTTTTCCTTTTCGTGCAATCGGCATTTTCTATCACATAAGAAAACCAATTCCAATGGTTAGATACAATTCCACTTACAACATAAGCTCTATCGCACGATCTAGAAAATGAAGAAAAGAAACAACTCCTAGATGTCCCGTAGCCTCCTACTTATAAATGTGGTGCACAACACATTGATAAGTAAGACTCTACTTAGACACGGCTTTGTAGACACCCTTAGGACGACCCGCTCTGATACCACTTTTGTCACGCCCCAAATTCCAACGAGACGGACATGGCACCCAAAGCCGACAAGGCCCGGGAGAACCAATCTTCGTCCATAACAACCCATACGCACCACTCAAAAGTCATCACCACCACAATTAAATATAAGAAGCCAAAAGCGGAATTTATGACAAATATAAGAGAAATATGAGACTTGGCCTTTAGGGCCATCAAGACAAAACATACGTTCATTACATACCCTTCGTCTGACCCACAACATCTACAAAGCCTCTACAGATGCACAACCAAAACCAACCTAGAGTCGGGACACACCCCGCTCTATATATATATATACACAAGACCAAAACAAATATACATAGGAAACTCGGAAAGCCCCGAACCAACTGGAGCTCACCAAATGTCCGCAAAAGATCCGCAACCTACAACGGAGGTCTACTAGTGCCTGTGCCTGCAACAAGTAAGGTAAGTTCCCCCGAGGGGGTCAGCACGAAAAATGTACTGCGTATGTAAGGCCACAATAAAACTGTAGCAATAAGTGAGAACACCAATGTATATCAAGGATAAGAGAATAGGCAATATCGATAAACCAACATTTCCATATGTGTGGAACCATGTACGTTACATTCTTTATTTCTTTTATCAATTATCTCAATATCAACAATAATCACATCATGCCCGGGACCAACTGATCAGTGGTAAATAACAATACTGGGATCGTCTCTAGCTAGGCTTATGCCCCTTTGAGCTACCACCCATAAATCAATAAAGCAGGTTCGGCCCTAGCTAGGTTTTCACCCCTTTGGGCTACCCCCTGTGTCCAATAATCAATCGGGATCGTCTCTAGCTAGGCTTTCGCCCCTTTGAGCTACCACCCGTGATACATCGGGATCGTCTCTAGCTAGGCTTTCGCCCCTTTGAGCTACCACCCGTACTCAACCATATACGCATTACTTTCATTCTTTAATTATGAAATTGAAACATTGTTGGTTATCGCATTATTGGAACTTTGGGACAATGTTCAATGTTCAAGAGACACATGAATAAATATATGTAGGCAACCAACTTTACATGAGACACTTTGGAACATTTCGGCATAGGTACAAGTACAATGGCAAAGGAAGCAATAGGTGTTGCAGAAAGATACGGACAAGAATAACCTTACATACCTTAGCCTCTCAATAAGAATCCGCAATCCTAAGGAATATAATGATTCAGCCCCTTACTCTACAACACAAGCACATAACGGAGTTTACGTCAACATCTAACACCTTTCAAGTGTAAAAGACGACAAAAGGTACCTAATTGCCTATTACGTCATTTCCCCCTTTACAATAAAATTTCGGCATGACCATTCCAAAAATACTACAACATGCCATACATTGACCAATATCATAACCAATAGCATTTCGCAACAAAGCTTCTTCTTTACACTTTCTCATTCACACCATATCACAAAGAATCCATTAAATCACCTTAATACACCCCATAGCACATATCGGCCAAAATCTCATAATTTCCATAATTTTCATTTATAGACAAGAACAAATTTAATGCCAAAAATAACACCATACATGTTCATATTTTGTTCATGCCATACTTTTTCATCAAAGGCACAAGGCCTAATTCAAGTTCAAATCACCAAGACAACACATCTCTTACCAAAGGCAAAAAGACACTATTCACCATCTTGCCAACACAACTATCATAATATACATAATCCCCCATGCATATAATATGTTAATCCATGAGGAGAAATACTTACCAAGGCTTGGAATATGTTGATCTTGTCCAAAGAGTCCCAAGGAATATTTTGCTTTAGGGTTTGAAAATGAAAAAATGTTGAGAGAAATATCTTAAAGGCATGGAAGTCTTGAATGATTTAAAAATCTGATTTTTGGGTGCTTTTTATGGACCTCAAGTCATCCTTAGCCACACTTGGCACTAAATGATATGTCCACTTAGCCAATTCTTGCAAGAATGGATCATTTGTCTTTGGGCCAAGTCTTTTAATCCCATTTTGGGCCTAATTTTTGGGCCCAATTACACATATCCATGTACCCATCAAATATCATGTATTATTCACCATATATCTCGTGTTTACATAATTCCATAATGTCACGATAATATTTTCTTACGAGATTCTCATTCGTCGCCTTGATCGCAAAAATTGGAATTCTAGCCGTCCATGGCTTACTTGAACATTTTTGGTAACTTCGTGTGTTTCATGGTTTGATCATGTGGAAGTGTATCGAGGTATTTGAAACCTTAACAATGCTAAAATATCTCCAAGGAACCAAAAGAAAACATCCAAGAATCGTCGTAGAATTACGTCGCAAAACGGGTCCGGAAAGGCCTACTCCTTGTTCCTTGCGCCACACCCCTGAAACAGGGGTAGTGGCGCAGAAATGGCAGCCTCTCTGAAGTTTGTGCTGAGATTTCAGCACTTTGCTGAAATTTCCGGCCACTTATCCAATGTTTACGTATCGTCCAATCCCTTATTAAACACTACAAAATACTTACTTAGTGATCTTAACCATCAAGTAAACATGACTTAAAGTCACCAAATGAGGTTAGAATATGTACGAGTCCTCACTCAAATGCTTCTACGAAATCACAACACACCTCCTACGACGATCGAATCGCACATGTTAAGTCCGATATCAAATGTTTCACCAATGACACTATAAAACACATATGCATGGCATCTCAACACCTATGTAGATATGATCCAAAGTATCAAGTGAGGTTATAAAAGTACGGGGTGTTACATATACTGTGAGTGTATGGGACTTATTTGTTGTGAGAGAACATGGGTTGCATTGTTAGCAGCTATTTGTTCGGATAATGTCATTTGCATGTATGTTTAGTTGTTTGCTCATAATCTGATGCCATCACTTGATCCCTTCTGTGTCATGATAATATGCTGCATGTATACACACCATGGTTTTTCTTTGTAAATAAGAGAGATCGGAAAATTTTTGGTGCCAAAAGAAATGAGTCGACTGCCATAGGTCTCTTAGGTTTCTCTTAGCTAATCATCGATTGTGTTTATTTTCTTTTGTCTGCCTGAGGACATGCAAACGTTCTAAGTTGAGGGTGTTGATGTGTCGTGGTTTCATGGAACTTTGGATGCTTAAAACAAAGAAAATATGCAAAATTTAGGTATGTTTGGTTGGTATAATGTGTTTTCTGTTCTATATTATAGGAGAATAGGTTTTTGGAGGCAAAATGGACAAAAAGGAAGAATCATGCTCGAGAATGAAGTAGCTGAAGACGAAAGAGCCAAGTCCTACACCAGAGGAGTGACTCACGGTAGGACCCACATCACATGAGTCGACCTACGTGGCATGGGTCTGTGCCGTAGGTCGACTCCTGCAGTTAGTTGAAGTAGCCTAATTTCCACGGCAGGTCCACGTGGTATGACTTGGTTCCATGACACAAAGTCACGGTACCATGGAAAAGTGCCGACTCTATTTTCCTTTTTGTTTAGGATAGGATTCATCTTGTATCTATAAATACCCCTATATTGTCATATGTTTAGGGGTTGTTCATTACATTGTTTTGAGATATATTTTCATTATTTTGAGTTCATAAACACATTATTGATTTTGTAATCTTGGAACACCGATTCTAGGGGTTTTATTCATATTGAGATTTCAGAGTTTTCTTCTTACTGTGAGTTTAAAATTATGTTTTCATCATTGAATTGTTCTTGTGTTCTTGCAATCATGAGTAGCTAAACCCATCAACTAGGGTTGCGTGAATAATGAGGAATTAACGAAATGGGTTAAGTGAAAAGCAATTCTGAACCATTGTGAATGCATGTATTGTTATTACCTTCATTATAATTGATCTTCTATTGGTTGCAAACATTATAAACTTGCCTATATTTTAGATTTGCTCAATAGAGAGGTAGAGATCGGGGAAAGGGAATAATAACAGAGATTTAAAGCTATCAACCTTTATCTAATAACTTGAGCCGTAACAAGGATAGTTATCTGAGATCCAGGACAAGGGTTAGTAGTGCGACACTCAGAGGTCGAGAGGAGAAGAGTGCAATTAATCTAACCAAGGTCGAGAGATGTTTAAATGAACATATCTTGTTAGATTTTACATGCAGCGCAGCAGGAGATTTTTTCCATCACAAGTAACCGGTGGAGTTAAGGAATCATTGGGGATCACAATCCTAATGTATTTCTCATATTGATTATAAGTCCGAAAATCAACAATCGTTACTGTTACTACTTGCTTACAACCCCCCCCCCCCCCCCAATTTTACTTACTTTTCAATTACTCGGACAAGCATTAGACATAATTTTGTTCTATTCCCTGTGGGATCGACCCCAACCTAGTTGGGTTTTATATTTGATACATCGACCACATTATACTTTTCTGGAGGTATATTTTTGGCTACATGAACAATTAGCCTCTAATTAATAAAGATAATGATCCACACTTCTTATGTTCTTTGTTATGTTCTTCCGATCCGATGGTCAGTTCACTTTGAGAAATAGATTTACTCTAATGATAGCTAATCACTAAAGTAGTAAGAGCAAGAACATAAGAACAATCACATGACATGATAAACAATCAAACTAGTGCGAAATTAAGTCATACAATTTTGTTCGTAGCCTCAACCCTAGAATAAATGTTTCTTAGAAACTAATAATATCACTTTAAAATCATAAGACAACAATTAAACAAGAGAAAACTAAGAGAGAGAGAATTACAAATCAAGAACCCTAGTTCTAGCCTCCTTAATGTGTTGTTTTACTACTCCAAGCTTGTGTTGTGTTGTGAATTCGTGTAGCCTCCAAAGATATAAATAATTGTGGATAAGTACTCCTTTTATAGTATTTTTGGTCTTCCTTAGGCTTCGCCATAAGACTTATAAGCATTGACCACTTTAACCCCAACTTAAACCAAGTTAAAACCGACTTTAGGGCATTTTTGGGGTATGACGCGTCGTACGGCGCCCATTACAGTGGTATGGTGAGGTGGGGGGTGAGATGAAGGAACTATCACATGCCTTGTAGGGTGTTCCACATGGTCCCCTTCGATTCCTTGGAGGGTGCGGTGCATAGCCCCCCTCCCAAGGGTGAGGATTCACCCAGTTTTTGCTCCTTTGGTCTCGTGCACTTGTTCCTTGTTTCCCCACTTGTCATGATTGTTTGTGGGATCAATTTAGCTTTCATAACTCATAAATTGGTCACCTACAACATCTCATAACAAACATAAGTCTATACAACACAATAGAGCTCATCAAAGTACATTAAAGCAAGCATAGCTCAGGCTAGCGACACTAGTTTCCTCTTCTAAGTTCTATTTGATCATTTTGACTCTAGGCTTGTTTGAAATACACCTTAAAAACCATAAAAATGTAATTTAACACACAAATATGTGTATACACACTTTATTACTTAATAAGCACCTCAATTTATCCTCAAAACTAAGCTAAAAACGCATAGATAATGACACTTAGGAGTATAAATATGCCTAAGATCAACCACCACCGTGCATACCCTGGCGAATAGTCTCAATCATCTTAGAATGATCCACTATGCTCTAAAAATAACCACCAGAAACCACTAACTAATCAATCGCCAACTGGTAATAACTAGGCAAAACCTTAACAAAATTTCTGATCCTCTTAGACTCAGTGGAGATACTAGCACTGACATATCTAGACAATGCATGAAAACAAGCCTCAATCTCAGCAATAGTCATGGAGCCCTACTTCAAATGATACAACTCTGGTCCCTTAAGCTAAAGGGAACAAATATTTGTACCTTCTAAGCACCGTATCTCGGTCAGGGTATAAACTTGGATGGTGACACTTTCCTTATACGAATTCTTGTAACTCTATAATCCTCACTTTCTCTTGTTGATTCATTGAAGAAGAAAAGAGGAGCAGAGGACACTAGGACTCTCACTTTCTCTGGAAAGACATGGAATAAAGTAGATGTTCCCTCTTTTTCTCTTTAATTTTCCTATAGGAAAACTCAAGTGGTCCCCACTAGCCAACCCTTAATAAGATAAGTAAGGGCTACTTAACTTAATCCAATAAACAACACATAAAATAACACCTAACAATTAATATTCATGTACGCACGTTATAGTAGCACTACACCTATTAAAATTATGTGATTACATACATACTCACTACTATGCCTCTTAAGTATGTGCACCACATAACTCTTTATAGATTAAGAGTTATACTCGTCTAAAGTATTAAAATTAAATTTGGAATTTTCAAGGCGATACACAAGTAAAATGTTTTGTAATAAATTTGACTTATATCATTCAATAATTTTCATTTGAGTTAGTTTTTTAAAGAAAATTATCTACACCTGATTCAAACTTTTTTCACAATTCAATGAGATCCCAAATTTTATTATGTTTCATGAATTTGACTAACTTTTCTATCATGAAAATGCTCCATTTATCAGACCCTATACTTTATGTGGCTCATGAAAATAAAGTCATATTTTTGATTTATCATCAAACTCTGACCTTAGTTAAGTCACGTAATTATTTGAAATAGCTAAATTTTTTTACAATTAATATTTAATTAATGACATTTCTTATGGTTTATATGTGTTAGATATTCGTGATTTAGTTTCATTTTTTAATCGTTTCATCGAACTATTATTTAATATTATCAAAATGTTCTTAATTCAACAATAGGAACAATATTTGCTATTTCAGCAAAAGTAAGCATATTTGTGGGTAATAGAACATTTAAGTTCACCTCATTGATTTTCACGCTTTATCGTTCAACACTCGCACTAACTTCACCATTCTCAATCATCCTGCATTATCTATTTTAATAATTTACAAATTATGATTTGGACAGTAAATCTTATTTCTTTAGAATTCTCTGGATAATCACCTACTATTCCACAATCTATGTTATTTCATATGGATTATAAATTCTAACTTTTATTGGGGAACCACAAACATGTAGGCGTCTTAAACTTGGTTTCATTCCGGTCCACAGTTTAAAAGGGCTCTTTCAAACTACCAAATTAGGAACCATATATAATAAATATACAATAATTTTTAGAATGTACACCTACAAATATTTGAGTAATGAGAAATTACTCTTTATACTCCTAACCATATTCATAAATGTTCGATTACACACTAATCTGTATGTCATGATCCAAAAGTTTAGGCCATGATGACACCTATCCTATTTCAACCCTGGGTAGATAAGCCTAACACCTAAATATTTATAGAATGAGGAAAAGAAATAATAAAACCCAATAGAAAACTTCATAAGAAAGTCAGGCCATAATATAGATAAAGAGCAAATATATGAAACTGAACAAAATACATATCTGAAACTCCAAAATCTGATGTCATGAGTAAAGAGCACTAGTACTGATAAAGAGCATGAAAAATACATAAGTCTATCTCTAAATCATAACATAAAGACATGATAGATAAAATAAAGTCTGAAATCAAGCCTCGAGCGACAAACCCGTCCTCCAAATCAGCCTCAATCACAACATGATCTCACGCTCCGCGAATTGCACTCAAACTAGGATCTACACTAAAAAGATACAGAAAATAGGAGGGAGTACGGTCCACTTATACTCAGTAGGTATCATAGGACAATTGAGAAAAGTAGAAAACAAAACAAGTAAATAATACTATGAGCACGCTTCCATGTGCATACAGAAAAGTTTACAACGATGGCTCAAACCGTATCTCCTAACAATTCTACAAGTATAATGTCTATATAAGAATAACTTCACATGAATATATATAAGAAAAATCTAAATACACGATAACAAATACATAAATAGAAGTACGAATGATACAACGTAATATAATTCAATGCAGTTGGATGATGCTGAAGTAAGTCGTCGCATGACAGCCATCGCATATAGGCCCCTAAATGGGCAACACAAGAATACTAATCTCTCAAGCCAATAATAATACTCACATAGGCATCCACACAGTGATGTCGCCTAAAATATGCCTCCTAAGAAGTATAAAACGGTCGCTGTCAAATATAGAACCCAAATAGGTTGGGGTCGATCCCACAGGGAATAGGTCGAAGTCTATTTTAGAATACTAGATGGAATAATTGGAAAGTAAGTAAAACTGGGGGGATTTTGTGGATAAAAAGTGATAGTAACAATTGCTGGTTATATCGAGTTTGTAGACAATGAGAGAAATACACTAGGAATGTGATCCCCAATGATTCCTTAACTCCACCGGTTACTTGTGCTAACAAAACCGTCCCGCTATGTGGCATGCAAAATCTGACAAGATATGTTCATCTAAACGTCTCTCGACCTTAGTTAGATGAATTTCACTCTTCTCCTCTTAGTCTCCGAGTGTCACACTACTAACCCTTGTCCTGGATCTTAGATAACCATTCGCGCTAAGCCTCAAGTTATTAGATCAAGGTTGATAGATTCAAATCTCTATTGTTATCTCCTTTTCCCAATCTTTACCTCTCTCTTGAGCAAGTCTAGAATACAGGAGAGTTTCTAACGTTTGCAACCGTTAGAAAGAAATCAAAATGAAGGAAACAACAATACATGCACTCACAACAGTTCAGAGTTGCTTTGCACTTAACCGGTTTTGTTAATTCCTCATGGTTCACACAACCCTAGTTGATGGGTTTAACTACTCATAATTGTAAGAACACAAGAAGAATTCAGAGATGAAAGCATAATTACACACTCACAATAATGAAGAAAAATTGAAATCTCTCAGTTATCAATAAAACTTGGATTAGGGTTTGTAACTACAAAACCAAGAATATGTTTATAAGCTCAAAAACAATATGAAATAGCTCTCATAACAATGTAATGACTCACTTTCGCACATAGGACTATCCAGGGGTATTTATAGATACAAAGCTAATCCTATCCTAATCAAAACAAGAGAACAGAGTCGGCAACTTTCACGGTGTCGTGACTTGGTGTCGTGGAACCAAGTCAGGCCACGTAGGTGAGGGTCGTGGAAATCAGGCTCAATTAGACATCTTCAGAAGTTGAGTCACGCCAGCTTTCATGTCACGTAGGTGGTAGTCACACCACGTCAGTCCTGTTGTGGAAATCAGTCAATATTTATTAAACTCTGAAGTGGACTCACGATATCCACTCATGTCACGTGAGTGGATTCCACGTTACGTGAGTGATGTCGTGACTCCTTCTCTGGTGCAGGTTCTTGTTCTTTCATCTTCAGACACTTCGTGCTCAGGCTTGATTCTTTCTTTTTGATCATTTTGCCTTCAAAACCTGTTTTCCTGCAAAGTAGGATAGAAACCACATCAGACCAACAAAATACACCCAAGTTATTGCATATTTTCCTTGTTTTAAGCATCAAAAGTGCCATGTAACCATGGCGCATCAACACCCTCAACTTAGAATGTTTGCATGTCCTCAGGCGAACAAAACAAAAATACATATATACAATGCTTAACTAAGAGAAACCTAAGGGATCTCTGGCAGCCAACTCATTGCCTTTGGCACAAAACTTTTCTGACCCCTCCTATTTGCAAATCAAAACCAAAGTGTGTATACAGGCAACATATTATCATGACATAGAAGGGATCAAGTGATGGCACCAGATTATGCACAAACAACTAAGCATATATGCAAACGATATTTTTCGAACAACTAGCAGCTAATAATGCAACTCATGTACTCTCACAATCAAAGAAGTCCTATCCACTCACAGTATACTAATGAATATCAAAGTAGGGACGAGGTCAAAATACTCACTCTCACAAAGAAGTGAAAACAGTGTGCATGAAATACCATAGGCTTGCCCTTATTTTCTATGCCTTAATTTTTGGACAGTTGGACTAGTATCACTATAGGACTTTACTCGGCTTGTAATGTAGGCTTGGGGACGGGTATGGTACATATGGATATGGTGACTCAAACCTCCATGACACTTCACTATTCTTAGCTCCAACTTCCAACCTGTCTCATTTTTATTCTCCCTTATTCTCCTTTCTTTTATTTTTAGATTTTCGGGTGTGATTTTTCTCAAACTTCACAACAAAACTCTTTTTTTTTAATTTTTCTTTGTAATTTCTCTTCTTTTCATATTATATTTTTTCTTTTCTTCACACCCAAACCTGTTTTCTCTTTTTCTTTTATTAACCTCTTCTTAATACCCAACTCAATCTATGCGCCCCTATAATAACCACCCTCAACTTAGGCTATTTGCCTGAGTTGAGGTACACAATGTCCAAGGAGGGACCAGGGCCAAGATAGGTTCATTGTAATTAAAATTGGAAGGTGAATAGGCTAATGAAAGACATAGGTCAATTATGGCTCAAAATCGGGATCAAGGGATACTTATTCATTTGGTCTGGCATTTAGGCTAAAAGTGGACTTATTCAAAAACGACCTATGATCCTTTCCTAACCACTATCCTCTAACCTAGGCAAGACTAACCAGGCAAGTTCTGGATTGCACACGCAAAGTTAACTAAGTAGTGACCTCACACACACTTAGCACAGGGTTGTATTATCAACTACTACCTATCTGATTCATGCAATGCTAGCTACAGTTATTTTGACTATAATACTAATGCCATAACAAGATCCAACAGCTGTCACACATAAACATGCTACACACACATACTAAATAAAATTTTCAAGAGGGGTATCCTTAACATTCAAAAACCATAAAAAATTTTCTAAACTGGACTGCACTACAGTTCCCTTATTTTTCTCCTAATTTAGCAAGAAACACATTAACATTATAAATAACACCCTAAACATACCGGTTCTACTAAGATAGCACTTGAGGGAAAATAAACACAACAACAAAAACCCCCAAGAGGACATATAGACCCACAAGTACTTCACACCCTCAACTTGTAAGCATGCATTGTCCCCAATGCAATAGATAAAATAAAACAAGGGAGTTAGGAACATACCTGTGGCACCCTAGGTGCATGGGTCTGATGTCGATCAAAATCAAAAATCAAAAATCAAAGCAAATGTAGAAATAGTAAGACACCTTGGGTTGCCTCCCAAGCAGCGCTTGATTTAACGTGTACGATGCGGGTATCTTGATTACTCAGACTTCATCAAGATCCCCACTGGGTTGTCCTCCAGGGTCATCGAAAATATTTATTTCTGAAACCACCTTCATGTCTTATGGCTTCTTCATAGTTCTGCAGACATTGAATGTGACTTCCTTATTATTCAGCCTGAATTTCGCTCACCCCGCTCCATATCTACCAATGCTCTGCCGGTGGCTAAAAATGGTCTTTCTAAAATTATGGGCACCTCAAATTTGACCTCACAGTCCAAGACAACAAAGTCATCAGGAAAGATAAATTTTTCAACCTTTACCAAAACATCACATATTATGCCCACGGGCTTCTTTATAGTACGATCTGCCATCAATAACCGCATCTTTGTTGGATCGGGGGCTCCCAAACCTAATTTCTCAAATACTACCAGCGTCATCAAGTTAATGCTCGCACCTAGGTCACACAAAGCTCTGGCAAAGTGAACTGACCCAATTGTACATAGAACTGTGAAGGCACCCGGATCACCTTTCTTTTGCACAAGAGAACGGGATGTAATTGCACTACAATGGTGTAAATTATCAACAGACTCATAACTAACAGTTCTCTTCTTTGTGACCAAGTCCTTCATGAACTTCGTATAACCTGGCATCTGCTCCAATGCCTCAACAAGAGGAATGTTTATAGAAAGTTGCTTCAAGATGGACATGAATTTTTGAAATTTTCCATCCTCCTTCTTCTTCTTCAATCGCTGAGGGAATGAGTTTGGTGGCCTAGGAATGGGTGTTAGCCCTTGTGGGGCTTCTTTTCCTTTCTCATTTTCAGCATTCACCACATTCTCATAAGTTTGAGGCTTTTCAACTTCTCTCATGATCTCCCCACTAACATTTTGATTTTCATCCACTTTTTTATTTAGACGTTGAGTGAAAGGTGGAGGAAGCTTTGGGAATGGAGCATACTTATTTAGAGCATCCTTTACCTTTTTTATGGCATTCGTTTTCTCTTCCAGTGGAGCATGAACACCCTCAACTTGATTTGGTGCCTCAATAAGAGTCATTCCACTTCTTGTTGTAATAGCCATACAATAAGCATCATTCTTCGGATTCTGGACGGTGTTGGTTGGAA
This sequence comes from Capsicum rhomboideum, assembly GCA_031232105.1. Lineage (NCBI taxonomy): Eukaryota > Viridiplantae > Streptophyta > Magnoliopsida > Solanales > Solanaceae > Capsicum > Capsicum rhomboideum. The sequence continues at coordinate 18,016,638 of CP124710.1, forward strand.
GGGTGCCTGGCTGACGTTGATTCAGTGCCAATAATATCTGCCCAAACTATTGCTCCAACTGTTTAATGGCAGTCGAATGGGAATCTACCTTCTGACTTATTCCTGAAATATCTGTCTTGATCTCTTTTAGACAATTTTCTTGGCTTTCTGACCTCGTAACCAGTTTATTCAGAAGGTCTTCAATCCTTGAATTACCGGACTCAGCATCTCGGCTACCTGGTGGTACATAAAGACCATTCTTCTCTCTATAATCATCCTTCCATCTCCAATCACCATCACGGCCTCGTTCTCGATCTCTATACCCTGATTTTTTGTAGTTGTCTCCATAATAGTTCTGACCTTGATTCCCTTGCCTAGAGTTCCAAGAGTCTTGATTAGACCCTTGGACCTTGAATAGAAAACCCGCCACTTCTCTATCTAGGTACTTAGCTTCTTCATCAGACTTACTATCATCATGTCTAGATGATTTACCTTGTGCACCTATAGCATGCACCTTTTCAGCATCTCTGGCCGCTATCTGTTTAGCCAGAAGACCAATTTCTGTCCTCAACTGAGCGACCTCTTGAGCCACAAATTCATCCAAAGCCCGTTGTGCTGCTGAGGCTCCAATAACATATGTGCCAGTCGACGTATTTGCCTCCCAAGTATGCCACCCTCGGTTGGTCTTAGTGATACGATCTAATATATATGAAGCTTGCTCCCATCTCATACTCATGAACGATCCACCAGTTATAGTATCTGCTACGGCCTTAGTGTTTGCATTCAAAGCCCTGTAGAAAATTTCAAACAAATTTCTACCACTCATCCTATGATTCGGCACATTCTGTAGCTTCTTCTTGAATCTGAGCCATGTCTCATAAAGTGCTTCAGAATGTAGTTTTCTGAAATTATAAATCTCATCCTTCAATTGCAACATCTTAGATGGTGGAAAAAATATTTCTAGAAATTAATTCCTCAAGTCTTGTCAAGTAGTGATAGAACCTCGTGGTAATTCTGCCAACCATAATATCGCTACTCCCGTTAGGGAGAATGGGAACAATCTCAACCGAATTACCTCCTAGTTAACTTCAGGTAGATTGTAGGAAGTGCAAACCCCCACGAAATTCATCACGTTCATGTTTGGATTATCTGAAGAAAGGCCGGTGAACACATCTTTCAAATTTAGCAAATGGATCATGACACTAGTAATGTCAAATTTAGTACCCGGAGGTAACTCTGGTGGAATGATAGCACCAGTCTCAACCGGCTCAAGATAAGCCATATCTTCTTCTACAGGATCATCATAAACAGGCACATATGGTCTCTGCTGCACTCTAAGTCTTCTTTGTCGCTCTTAAGCATAAGCCAGACGCTGTGCTACTTCTTGCATTGCTCGATTATCTCTTTCTGCTTGCCTAAGATCAACTTACCAAGCCTGCTCTTCTCGTGTCAATCGAGCGGTAGTTTGATCCGCTGTTTCATGACCAACTGGCTGAATTGGTTGGTGATGAATGTCTCTCACAACTGCGGGATCCTGAACTCCTTCAGTATTCACCATTCTTCGATTAGCTCTCAGAGTCCATTCAATTTTAAGATCAAGTAGAATCAGGAGATTGCCTTGACTCCTAGTATTGGGCATACACCGGCGTGTACCCTCAAGAGTATGTAAAAACAAAACCAATCAACTCCAACCAGTAACAATTAACTCCGTAACCGTACTCCCCGGTAACGGCGCAAAAATTTGATGTCACCCAAAATATGTCTCCTAAGAAGTATAAAGCGGTCGCTGTCAAATATAGAACCCAACTAGGTTGGGGTCGATCCCACAGGGAATAGGTCGAAGTCTTTTTTAGAATACTAGATGGAATAATTGGAAAGTAAGTAAAAGTGGGGGGGTTTTGTGAATAAAAAGTTACAGTAACAATTGCTGGTTATATTGAGTTTGTATACAATGAGAGAAATACACTAGGAATGTGATCCCCAATGATTCCTTAACTCCACCGGTTACTTGTGCTAACAAAACCATCCCACTATGTGGCATCCAAAATCTGACAAGATATGTTCATCTAAACGTCTCTCGACCTTGGTTAGATGAATTTCACTCTTCTCCTCTCGATCTCCAAGTGTCGCACTACTAACCCTTGTCCTAGATCTCAGATAACCATTCCCGCTAAGGCTCAAGTTATTAGATGAAGGTTGATAACTTTAAATCTCTGTTGTTATGTCCTTTTCTCAATCTTTACCTCTCTCTCAAGCAAGTCTAGAATACAGGCGAGTTTCTAATATTTGAAACCGTTAGAAACAAATCAAAACAAAGGAAACAACAATACATGCACTCACAACAGTTCAGAGTTGCTTTGCACTTAACTAGTTTCGTTAATTCCTCATGGTTCACACGACCCTAGTTGATGGGTTTAGCTACTCATAATTGTAAGAACACAAGAAGAATTTAGAGATGAAAGCATAATTGCACACTCACAATAATGAAGAAAAACTGAAATCTCTCAATTATCAATATAACTCCTGTCACGACCCGAAACCCCATTCGGGCTGAACTGGCACCCGAAGCCGATATGGCCCCAGAGAACCAATATTTGCTCATGAACATTCGTATGCGTAACCTCGTATGAATCTTATTATACCTCATGCGAATAGGCGGAAGTCATGGACATAGAACATATGCTATAGAAATACATCTTTATGAAACTTGGACGTTGGGGCCATCTAGTCAAAACGTAAATTCATCTTTTACATACACATACCCACATATGTCTACAAAAGCCTCTACCAGATGTATCAATAAGATCAAGTTAAAGTCGGGACAAGTCTTCGCTTTATACTATACTTACAATATCAAAAAGAATATACAACTATGACCCAAAAAGCTCCGAACCGAGTGGAGCTCACCAAAACTCTACAAATGATCCCCAGTCTATAGAGGAGGTCTACTAATGCCTGTACCTGCAACATGTAAGGTAAGTCCCCCGAGGGGGTCAGTACGAAGAATGTAGTGAGTATGTAAGGCTCATAAGAAATCATCATACATAATAACAACAATAGTGGAATCAATATAAAAGAATTAATGAACGTGAATAAACTCTCTTTCTGTATGTGGGGAACCATGTATATTACGTTCTTTACTCCTCTTGTCTTTACATACTTTCATCTTATTTGTTCTACCCATGCTAGGCTGTTCTGTTGCCTCTGGGATGAGATTAACCCATGCTAGGTACTTTGACCACTGGGATGTTATGTGAACCCATGCTAGGCTTTTGTGTCGCCCCTGGGATGTCATTAACCCATGCTAGGTACTGTGACCCCTGGGATATTATCGTAACCCAAGCTAGGCTTTCGTGTCGCCCCTGGGATGTACCATGATAACCCATGCTAGGATTTCGTGTCGCCCCTGGGATGTACCATGATAACCCAAGCTAGGCTTTCATCTATGATCACAACATCTGCTATACCATTACGATATGTTCTTTTCACTATACTAAACTCATCGACAGGTGAAGATATTTCTATTAACTTAAGAAATAACACTAGTGTACTATTAAATTCACGGTAGTCGATGGAGTAACATACGATAGAGTCAAGCTCGGATCATTCAATACATACACATCATGTAAAATATGGTAATATACCTAAATACTTGTACCGTCATTAGGAGATGCTTCCTCATTCTGCCGGTCCACTAAAGCATAAGTGCAATTTTGGGCCCCACTGGAACTAGCTTCTCCTCTCATATATCTACCATGACCAATAGGTTGAACGCCTCTGCCTGGGGAAGGAATCGATGCTGATGATACAACGGTTGATCCCGTAGGTCGTGCTACACCACTCGCACCCCTTTGTGGGCATTCTCTCATTATGTGCCCCTCTGTGCCACACCAGAAACAAGCATTCGTCACCAATCGGCATTCACCTAAATGGTACCTTCCGCAACATTGACACAGAGGACGAGAAAATCCTGCTATCTGTGAGCCTTGCACTCCACTACTCTGTCTAGATGGACTACGTCTAGACCCTCGAAATTGTGAGTGAGCACCTGCTGTGGAATACGAAAATGAGGGCCTAGGCGGTAACATTCGAGATCTAGATTCTCCTGGGGACACCATAGACTGCCCCATAGGTCTCGCCCTTTTTGCTGGCCCTTCCTCAGATTCCTGTGTCTTTCTTCTTTGTCGCTGGTTCTCCATTTTCTGCGCAAAGTCCTGTATTCTACCTATATCCATATCTCGATTTAAGGCAACAATAGTGTAGTCTCGTACCAAATGCGGCTCCAATCTGTCCATATATCGGTGTAATCTATCTTCCATTGTGGCCACCACATTTGGAGCATATCATGCCAAGGAATTAAACTGAAGATTATATTCTCGAACACTAATGTTTCCTTGACGTAAGTTTAAAAATTGATCCGTACGAGCTTCACGGATATCATAGGGAAGATAATGATCAAGGAATGCTGCTTTGAATTCTTCCCAATTTGGTAGCATTGCACCAATACAACGAGACTTCATTCAATCTTCATACCATAATATCGCCTCTTCTTTCAATCTATTGGCCGCCAACTCAACCGTTTCCACCCCGGACACATGCATAACCTCCAAAGATCTCTGGATTTGATCCACGAAGTCCTATGGATCTTCTTTCAAGTCTGATCTAGTGAATATAAGAGGGTCCAATTTTAAAAAGTCCTGTGTACGCTGACTAGCTGCTCTAGCCGCGTCATCTTTATTTACCATTGGACCAGTTCGTCCTTGTGCTTGTGTAACCACTAACTGAGTCAACATATGTACTGCATTTTGTAAATCCTGATCAGGGGTGTTCATAGGTGGTTCCGCAGGTACTTCTCTACCTCTTGGCTCTTCTGGAGCTGGAGAAGTAGAGGAAGACTGCGATGCAATTTCGGCGTCAGCTCCACCTTGACTAGCTTGGTCAAGTGGTAATCTACTCATTCCTTCTTCAGCAGGCACATCCACCTGCTTTCCTTTATATCTACCTCTTCTCGTGATCGGAATTTTAACTATACCAAAGAAAAACAATCACCGTGGTCAGATACAATTCAACTTACAATACTGGCTCTATTACACGATCTAGAAGGGACGAAAAGAAATAACATCCTAAATGTCTCATAGACTCCTACTTATAAATATGGTGCGAAACATATTCATAAGCAAGACTCTACTCAGACACGACTTTGTAGACACCCTTAGGACGACTTGCTCTGATACCATTTTTGTCACGACCCGAAACCCCATTCGGGCTGGACTGGCACCCGAAGCCGATATGGCCCAAGAGAACCAATCTTTGCTCATGAACATTCATATGCGTAACCTCGTATGAATCTTATTATACCTCATGCGACTATGCGGAAGTCATGGACATAGAACATATGCTATAGAAATACATCTTTATGAAACTTGGACGTTGGGGCCATCTAGTCAAAACGTAAATTCATCTTTTACATACACATACCCACATATGTCTACAAAAGCCTCTACCAGATGTATCAATAAGATCAAGTTAAAGTCGGGACAAGTCTTCGCTTTATACTATATTTACAATATCAAAAAGAATATACAACTATGACCCAAAAAGCTCCGAACCGAGTGGAGCTCACCAAAACTCTGCAAATGATCCCCAGCCTATAGAGTAGGTCTACTAATGCCTACACCTGCAACATGTAAGGTAAGTCCCCCGAGGGGGTCAGTACGAAGAATGTACTGAGTATGTAAGGCTCATAAAAAATCATCATACATAATAACAACAATAATGGAATCAATATAAAAGAATTAATGAACGTGAATAAACTCCCTTTCTGTATGTGGGGAACCATGTATATTACATTCTTTACTCCTCTTGTCTTTACATACTTTCATCTTATTTGTTCTACCCATGCAAGGCTGTTCTGTTATCCCTGGGATGAGATTAACCCATGATAGGTACTTTGACCCCTGGGATATTATGTGAACCCATGCTAGGCTTTTGTGTCGCCCCTGGGATGTCATTAACCCATGCTAGGTACTGTGACCCCTGGGATGTTATTGTAACCCATGCTAGGCTTTCGTGTCGCCCCTAGGATGTACCATGATAACCCATGCTAGGCTTTTATATCACCCCTGGGATGTATCGGGATCGACCCATGCTAGGCTTTCGTGTCGCCCCTGGCATACCACCCGTGTTATTGGAATCGACCCATGCTAGGTCTTTTAACCCCTGTGATACCACCCATGATTACTTATTAATTATACATTACTTCTTTCTCTTGTTATTCTAACTTCCATTCTTAAGAGTGATTGAGACATTGAGGATCATAACCTTTTTTGAGGCACACTCATATACACATTTCACTTCACTCCTTTACTTCATGAGATTGACACCTTCACGTATGAGGAATAGATATATTAACTTGCACATCACCTCTCTTATTACTCTTATGAGATTGGTACTTTTTCTTGTGAAAGATTGGTACAAAGATAATCATAATATTCTTGGACTTTGGAACATGACATGATTGGAAAATGCGATTCAAGAATAAATAGATTCTCTTACATTATTACTATCTTGAGATAGTTCTTTTAGGAATTACCACGTTATGACATCTTTGGAACTTCAATCAATGAATAAGAGATAAGTGAATTATATGTCATCTAAGAATAGGACAAATATAGATACAATATACTTCAACCTGAATTACTGTACTTCAAGGCCCCTCGGAATTGAAACAAGCCCAATGTCAATATGAACAATATGTTGCAGAAGGATACGGAAAGAGGAACCTTACATACCTTGTATTCTCAATGCGATTCTACAATCTTAAGTGTGCATACAATAGTCCCGCTCCGTCCTTACGTTTCACTCTACAATACAAGTACATAACGGAACCAACATTAACAACCAATTACCTTACAATGGCATACAATAACAATAAGTCACATGTTTGGCTTTAACATGTCATTTCCCCCTTGACAATACCATTTATGCAATTAGTGTACCAATAATCCGATAATATTCCATACATTTACCAATACATGATAACCAATAGCATGCCACACCAAGTTCATACTTTACACTTCTTCATCACCACCACATCACAATTATTACATCAAATTACTTCAATACACCTCACAATAACAAATCAGCCAAAATTCCATAATTTACACTTATAGAAAAAAAAAACAAGTTTAGGACCATAATCACACCATACATGTTGTTATTTCATCCATACCATGCTCTTCCACCAAACCCACAAGTCATATTTCAAGTTACAATTCCTTGGATAACACATCTTTTAGCAAAAACACAAAGTGCCATATTCAACACTTTCAAGCATAACCAACATGATTTACATAATATACCATGCATATAATAGATTAATCCATAAGAATAATCACCTACCCAAGCTTTAAAAATGATGATCTTGCTCCAAAAGTTGGCCTTAAACTCTTAGGGTTTGAGAGAAAATAAGTTGAGAAATATCTAGAAAGCATGAGAGTCTCCAAGTGAATAAAATCAGATTTTTGCCCCTTTATATTGGCCTTTAATTCCATACTTATCCACTCTCGTGGCATTTAATGTTGTGCCTAGAAGGTCAAGGCAAGAATGGGTTATTTGACCCATTTTTGGCCCATGCCTTCTTCTCATTTTGGGCCTTTTATTGAGCCCAATTCACTTAACCCAATAAAATCAAAAATTTCTTATGTTTATATAATTTCATACGCGTTACGATGATATTCCCACTCATGGGATTCATATTCGTGGCCTCAATCCCAAAAACAAGCAATTCTAGCCACGTATGGCCTATTTTGACCAAAAGGGTAAAATCGTCATTTTGATGCCAAATTCGTTGACGAGTAATGTTACCATATTAATATAATACTTCAATCCTTTCATGTATATTCTCGTGGTTGTAGAAGAAACATGGCAAAAATCGACCCTGTACGTCCCCGGGCACCCTTGGGACTTAAGAAAATTTCCAACTTTGAAAAGTGGCCGAAACCAGCCTGGCATGCCCTTGGGCACGCCAGCTTGATGCCTATGGTCTATAAATTTTAGCCCAGAGCGGGTTGGCACGCCCTATGGCGCTCCCCAACCTTAATTTTTTTGAAAATTTTATTTTTCGACTTTTCTTCGCGGGTTTGGTTAGATACTTCAAGTCCTATTCTTTAACTTACTTCTTACCCTTAATATCCTTTGTTTGGAGGTCCTCTTAGCCTCATTTTGAACCCCACAAATGCTCCATGAAAAACGTAAAACACCTCCTACGCAAGTTTAATCACATGTACAAGGCCAAATTTCAATGTTCTCATCACTAACATCACAAATTACATTCTCATGGCATCTCGACACCTAAGTAACCATTGTTCAACGTCGTCACATTGGGTTGGAAAGGTATAGGGTGTTACATTCCCCCCCCCCCCCCCCAGAATCATTCGTCCTTGAATGTTTACAATGTCGCTTCAAGTACAACAAATGCAACTCTGTATTAGCATACGTACACATAAACACTTAAGGCTCATGGATATTTACTTAGTATTGGTCCACTTCCACATTTTGAACTTTTTCCTCCGTTTGAAACAAATATGGGTACGTCGATTTCATCATCTTTTTTTTTTCAACTTTATCCAAAGAACTCTTATAAAAATTACGTCTTTACTTATTAGCCTTTTTCACTTGTCTGTCTAGAATAACAACAATTATTTCAATGGGAACAATATGAAATGAAACTCTTATGCGCCTCCGGCAAATTTCACATCCTTTCTTTCAAAATCCCCTTACCCCTTTTATTGGTGACACGTTCAAGAGTACTTACACATCTATGATCACAACATCTACTATACCATTACGATATGTTCTTTTCACTATACTAAACTCACCGACAGGTGGAGATATTTCTATTAACTTAAGTAATAACCCCAGTGTACTATTAAATTCACGGTAGTCTATCGAGTAACATACGATAGAGTCGAGCTCGGATCAGTCAATACATACACATCATGTAAAATATGGTAATATACCTAAATATCTGTACCTTCATCAGGAGATTCTTCCTCATTCTGCCGGTCCACTAAAGCATAAGTGCGATTTTAGGCCCCACTGGAACTAGCTGCTCCTCTCATATATCTACCACGACAAATAGGTTGAACGCCTCTGCCTGGGGAAGGAACCGATGCTGATGATACAACGGTTGATCCCATAGGTCTTGCTACACCACTCGCACCCCTTTGTGGGCATTCTCTCATTATGTGCCCCTCTGTGCCACACCAGAAACAAGCATTCGTCACCAATCGGCATTCACCTAAATGGTACCTTCCGCAACATTGACACAGAGGACGAGAAAATCCTGCTATCTGTGAGCCTTGCACTCCACTACTCTGTCTAGATGACTACGTCTAGACCCTCGAAATTGTGAGTGAGCACCTGCTGTGGAATAAGAAAATGAGGGCCTAGGCGGTAACATTCGAGATCTAGATTCTCCTGGGGACACCATAGACTGCCCCATAGGTCTCGCCCTTTTTGCTGGCCCTTCCTCAGATTCCTGTGTCTTTCTTCTTTGTCGTTGGTCCTCCATTTTTTGCGCAAAGGCCTGTATTCTACCTATATCCATATCTCGATTTAAGGCAACAATAGTGCAGTCTCGTACCAAATACGGCTCCAATCTGTCCACATATCGGTGGCCACCACATTTGGAGCATATCGTGCTAAGAAATTAAACTGAAGACTATATTCTCGAACACTTATGTTTCCTTGACGTAAGTTTAAAAATTGATCCGCACGAGCTTCACGGATCTTATAGGGAAGATAGTGATCAAGGAATGTTGCTTTGAATTCTTCCCAATTTGGTGGCATTGCACCAATACCACGAGACTTCTTCCAATCTTCATACCACAATATCGCCTCTCCTTTCAATCTATAGGCCGCCAACTCAACCGTTTCCACCCCGGACACATGCATAACCTCCAAAGCTCTCTGGATTTGATCCACGAAGTCCTGTGGATCTGCTTTCAAGTCTGATCTAGTGAATATAGGAGGGTCCAATTTTAAAAAGTCCTGTGTACGCCGACTAGCTGCTCTAGCCGCGTCATCTTCATTTACCATTGGACCAGTTCGTCCCTGTGCTTGTGCAACCACTAACTGAGTCAACATATGTACTGCATTTTGTAAATACTGATCAGGGGTGTTCATAGGTGGTTCCGCAGGTACTTCTCTACCTCTTGGCTCTTCTGGAGCTGGAGAAGTAGAGGAAGACTGCGATGCAATTTCGGTGTCAGCTCCACCTTGATTAGCTTGGTCAGGTGGTAATCTACTCATTCCTTCTTCAGCAGGCACATCCACCTGCTTCCCTTTATCTCTACCTCTTCTCGTGATCAGCATTTTAACTATATCAAAGAAAAATAATCACCGTGGTCAGATACAATACAACTTACAACACTGGCTCTATTGCACGATCTAGAAGGGACGAAAAGAAACAACATCCTAAATATCCCGTAGCCTCCTACTTATAAATATGGCGCGCAACACATTCATAAGCAAGACTCTACTCATACAAGGCTTTGTAGACACCCTTAGGATGACCTGCTCTGATACCACTTTTGTCACGACCCGAAACCCCATTCGGGCTGGACTGGCACCCGAAGCCGATATGGCCCGAGAGAACCAATCTTTGCTCATGAACATTCATATGCGTAACCTCGTATGAATCTTTTTATACCTCATGCGACTATGCAGAAGTCATGGACATAGAACATATGCTATAGAAATACATCTTTATGAAACTTGGCCGTTGGGGCCATCAAGTCAAAACGGACATTCATCTTTTACATACACATACCCATATATGTCTACAAAAGCCTCTACCAGATGTATCGACAAGATCAACTTAAAGTCGAGACAAGTCCCCGCTTTATACTTTATTTACAATATCAAAACAAATATACAACTATGACCAAAAAATTTCCGAACCGAGTGGAGCTCACCAAAACTCTACAAATGATCCCCAGTCTACAGAGGAGGTCTACTAATGCCTACACCTGCAACATGTAAGGTAAGTCCCCCGAGGGGGTCAGTATGAAGAATGTACTGAGTATGTAAGGCTCATAAGAAATCATCATACATAATAACAACAATAATGGAATCAATATAAAAGAATTAATGAACGTGAATAAACTCCCTTTCTGTATGTGGGGAACCATGTATATTACATTCTTTACTCCTCTTGTCTTTACATACTTTCATCTTATTTGTTCTACCCATGCAAGGCTGTTCTGTTGCCCCTGGGATGAGATTAACCCATGCTAGGAACTTTGACCCCTGGGATGTTATGTGAACCCATGCTAGGCTTTCGTGTCGCACGTGGGATGTCATTAACCCATGCTAGGTACTGTGACCCCTGGGATGTTATTGTAACCCATGCTAGGCTTTCGTGTCGCCCCTAGGATGTACCATGATAACCCATGCTAGGCTTTTATATCACCCCTGGGATGTATCGGGATCGACCCATGCTAGGCTTTCGTATCGCCCCTGGGATACCACCCGTGTTATTGGGATTGACCCATGCTAGGTCTTTTAACTCCTGTGGTACCACCTATGATTACTTATTAATTATACATTACTTCTTTCTCTTGTTATTCTAACATCCATTCTTAAGAGTGATTGAGACATTGAGGATCATAACCTTATTTGAGGCACACTCATATACACATTTCACTTCACTCCTTTACTTCATGAGATTGACACCTTCACTTATGAGGAATAAATATATTAACTTGCACATCACCTCTCTTATTACTCTTATGAGATTGGTACTTTTTCTTGTGAAAGATTGGTACAAAGATAATCATAATATTCTTGGACTTTGGAACATGACATGATTGGAAAATGCGATTCAAGAATAAATAGATTCTCTTACATTATTACTCTCTTGAGATAGTTCTTTTAGGAATTACCACGTTATGACATCTTTGGAACTTCAATCAATGAATAAGAGATAAGTGAATCATATGTCATCTAAGAATAGGACACATATAGATACAATATACTTCAACCTGAATTACTGTACTTCAAGGCCCCTCGGAATTGAAACAAGCCCAATGTCAATATGAACAATATGTTGCAGAAGGATACGGAAAGAGGAACCTTACATACCTTGTATTCTCAATACGATTCTACAATCTTAAGTGTGCATACAATAGTCCCGCTCCGTCCTTACGTTTCACTCTACAACACAAGTACATAACGGAACCAACATTAACCACCAATTACCTTACAATGGCATACAATAACAATAAGTCACATGTTTGGTTTTAACATGTCATTTCCCCATTGACAATACCATTTATGCAATTAGTGTACCAATAATCCCACAATATTCCATACATTGACCAATACATGATAACCAATAGCATGTCACACCAAGTTCATACTTTACACTTCTCCATCACCACCACATCACAATTATTCCATCAAATTACTTCAATACACCTCACAACAACAAATCGGCCAAAATTTCATAATTTACACTTATAGAAAAATAACAAGTTTAGGACCATAATCACACCATACATGTTGTTATTTCATCCATACCATGCTCTTCCATCAAACCCACAAGTCATATTTCAAGTTAAAATTCCATGGATAACACATCTTTTAGCAAAAACACAAAGTGCCATATTCAACACTTTCAAGCATAACCAACATGATTTACATAATATCCCATTCATATAATAGATTAATCCACAAGAATAATCACTTACCCAAGCTTGAAAAATGATGATCTTGCTCCAAAAGTTGGCCTTGAACTCTTAGGGTTTGAGAGCAAATAAGTTGAGAAATATCTAGAAAGCATGAGAGTCTCCAAGTGAATAAAATCAGATTTTCGACCCTTTATATAGGCCTTTAATTCCATCCTTATCCACTCTTGTGGAATTTAACGATGCCTTCTTCTCATTTTGGGCCTTTTATTGAGCCCAATTCACTTAACCCAATAAAATCAAAAATTTCTTATGTTTATATCATTTCATACGCGTTACGACGATATTCCCACTCACGGAATTCATATTCGTGGCATCAATCCCAAAAACAAGCAATTTTAGCCACGTATGGCCTATTTTGATCAAAAGGGTAAAATTGTCATTTTGATGCCAAATTCATTGACGAGTAATGTTACCATATCAATATAATACTTCACTCCTTTCATGTATATGCTCGTGGTTGTAGAAAAAACATGGAAAAAATTGTCCCTGTACGTCCCCGGGCACCCTTGGGACTTAAGAAAATTTCCAACTTTGAAAAGTGGCCGAAACCAGCCTAGCACGCCCTTGGGCGCGCCAGCTTGCTGCCTCTGGGCTAAAAATTTTAGCCCAGAGCGTCCTGGCACGCCTTCTGGTGCGCCCAACCTTAATATTTTTGAAAATTTCATATTTTGACTTTTCTTCGCGGGTTTGGTTAGATACTTCAAGTCCTATTCTTTAACTTACTTCTTACCCTTAATATCCTTTGTTTGGAGGTCCTCTTAGCCTCATTTTGAACCCCACAAATGCTCCATGAAAATCGTAAAACACCTCCTACGCAAGTTTAATCACATGTACAAGGCCAAATTTCAATGTTCTCATCACTAACATCACAAATTACATTCTCATGGCATCTCGACACCTAAGTAACCATTGTTCAACGTCGTCACATTGGGTTGGGAAGGTACGGGGTGTTACAACTCGGATTATGGTTTGTAACTACAAAACCAAGAATATGTTTATAAGTTCAAAAACACTATGAAATAGCTCTCAAAACAATGTAATGACTCACTCTCGCACATAGGACTATACAGGGGTATTTATAGATACAAAGCTAATCCTATCCTAATCAAAACAAGAGAACAGAGTAGACAACTTTCACGGTTTCGTGACTTGGTGTAGTGGAACCAAGTCACGCCACGTAGGTGAGTGTCGTGAAAATTAGGCTCAATTAGACATCTTCAGAAGTTAAGTCACGCCAGCTTTCACGTCACATAGATGGTAGTCACACCACGTCAGTCCTGTCGTGGAAATCAGTCAATATTTATTAAACTCTGAAGTGGACTCACGATATACACTCACGTCATGTGAGTGGATTCCACGTCAAGTGAGTGATGTCGTGACTCCTTCTCTGGTGCAAGTTCTTGTTCTTTCATCTTCAGACACTTCGTGCTCAGGCTTGATTCTTCATTTTTTGATCATTTGGCCTTCCAAATCTGTTTTCCTGCAAAGTAGGACAGAAACCACATCATACCAACAAAATACACCTAAGTTATTGCATATTTTCCTTGTTTTAAGCATCGAAAGTGTCATGTTTCTATGGCGCATCACACGGGTAACACGATAAAATAACTATATAATAATATGAATCTCACAATAAAATCCCTAACCCATAGCATACTTTACATAAATGGTTAGCTACCCAGTCGAGTTTGAAGAAAGTTAAGCTATAACCTACCTCAAAAAGTCAAATGTCAAGCTTAGACCATCAACACAAATCCTTTCCTTTACGGTGGCTTTAAAATGAACCAAATTTATTAAAAATGTAATCTATGTCAAAAGGAGTCTGATGACACCTATATTAGCAACTTTTGCTCTGGGTCCAAAAATGGTTTAAAAATCATCCCCAAAGGAAAAAAGGGTAGAATCAAAATTTTATTTAAGAATCAAATTTCCTATACTCCAAGGATCATAAATGTGAAAACCCATTGAAAAACCAGTTGAAATCATCAAAAAATTATGTTCTCACTTCACCGTTTAAAACTCCAAAAATACAAGTCTAAAATCCGAGTTTTGAAGATGATTTAGTGAAATAATCAATGAATTAGGGTAGAAATCATGTTTAGAAGCTCACCCAATTCTAATTAGATGAAAAATCATCTATGAAATTGCCAAAACCGAGACCCCAAAGCTTGAAAATGGAGGAATGGAATAAAAGTGAATAAAAATGGAATCTATACCAGCGACATTGCCTAGGAGGTCATTTGATCTCCTAAGAAACATCACCTAGGTAGCCAAACTATCACTAAAGAGGTAGTCACTAGCCACGTAAACGACCGCTCAGATGACCACTTGCCCACTAAGGCGGTATCACTAAGGCAATACATCCTTCGCTAAGGCTATACTGCTAGGTCGTTCAACCCATCGCTAGGACGGCCCTTTGGTTTGTCTAAGAGCTGCCGCTAAGGCGACTAAATGGACGCTTAGGAGGTTGCACCAGAAACTAGCTAAAGTATGCTAAGCAAAAAAAATAACTCTGATGACTCTCAGGATTTGATCGAGAGCCCGTAGAAATAATTCAATAATGCTACTAAGCTAATTTCGACATTTCAAACTGAATGGAACCATCAGATTTACCAAAAGAGGTTGTTAGCTATAAATTAACACCCTGGAACCCCCTTAGGCTATTTTAACTAGTTTATCATCTAAGAGGTCAAAACTCTAAATAAAGGCTCGAAATCGAAACCAACCACGTTACTAACCCAAAATTAACATTCTAGATCTAATAAAACTGACATAATCACAAAATGTTTACCAAAGTCAAACTAAGCACTTATAAGGCTACTCAAAACCTCAAACTCACTTAAATCACTCCCGAAGCTTCAGGGATCATGCCAACCATTCCTACAACTCATAAATGGTATATAGTAACTTCAGGAAAGGGTAAAATAGTTAAAACACAGAATTTAAAAATCACAGCAAGGATTGTTACATTATCCACCACTACAACTTAAGTTAATCCTCAAATAAAAAGGCACATAAAGTACCTAAATCGATTAAAAGCTGGGGGTATCTACTCTGCATATTGAATTCAACCTTCCATGTAGCCTCCTCAATAGGGCGATGTCTCCACTAGAATTTTACAAAATCAATATGCTTAGACCTCAACTTCCTAGTCTACCTGACTAAGATAGTAATGGGCTCCTCCTCGTAGGAGAAGTCATGATCTAATGCAACTGAGTCCAACCAAATAACATGAGAATCATATAGATGGTATCTCTTTAACATAAAAACATGGAATACTGGAACAATTGACAGATGTGGAGGTAAAGCTAGCCAATACACCGTATCTCCAAACTTCTCTTGAATCTCAAAGGGCCCAACAAATCTCAGATTAAGCTTATGTTTTTTCCCAAACCTCATCACACCCTTCATTGGTGATACCTTCAACAAAACCCACTCACCAAGCATGAATGCTACATCGTGAACTCAATGATTGGCATAACTCTTCTACCTACTCTGGGGCAGCCACAAGCCTCTGCTGAATTAATATAACTCGATCCATCGAGTCTCTCAACATATTAGTATCCCAAGACCTAACCTCAAACAAATCAAACTATCCCATGGGGAATCTATACAAAGCCTCAAATGGTGCTATCTGAATACTTAAATAGTAGTTGTTTTTATAGGCGACCTATACTAAGGGTAAGAACTGGACCAATGACCACCAAAATCCATAACACACATTTGAAGCATGTCCTCTAACACCTAAATTGTCCGATTTGACTGGCCATCCATCTAAGGGTGAAAAGTTATGCTCATATCAAGTTGAGTATCCAACTCAGTCTGTATAAAATTCATAAAATTTAAAGTAAACTGAGTACCTCTATCAAAAATAATGGAGATGGGTACACCACACAACTGAATAATCTCACAAATGTAGATCTTGGTCAACTTCTCCATAGTTTAGCTTACCTTCATAGGTATAAAATGTGCGGACTTAGTCAACCTATACACAATCACCTAAATAGAATAAAACTTTCCCGCGTTGGGGGTAGACCAACAACTAAGTCTATAGTGATTCGCTTCCACTTCCATTTGAGAATAGGCATCATCTACATAGCACCACCTGATTGCTGACGCGTGTACTTCATTTGCTGATAATTCAAATACTTGGCCACAAACTCAACAGTGTCTTTTTTCATACCACACCACCAATAGTGTTGCTTCGAGTCATGTTATATCTTAGCCGCTCCTAGATGAGTAGAATACTTTGAACAATGAGCCTCCTCCAAGATCAGTCTAACCCATCCACTAACTCTTGGCACACATACTGTAATGATCCAAACCGTCGTTACATGTAAAACTGCCCTAAAAATAATTTACAATTAATAATATGCTCAAATTAAGCCGGGAGAAATTTAAAATGAAGAGGTAAAATGAGGCCCAAAAGGCCCAAAATAATTTGGGCTGGTCAGTGGCCTACCACTGCAGTGTTAGGATAATCACTATAGTAGTAAAAGAACCTCTACAGCGAAGCCCGATAGTAGTCATCCCGAGGAAAAATTAAAAACCCTCCCTTTTATTATTCCTCTAAGTCGCCTCCTTCCCCCAAAAAGACTCTGAAAAACCCTACTCTCCCAGTGGGAATCTGACATGGGAAGACATTTAGCACTATTGGGACAACTCTCTCCCCTCAATAACATCCAAATTCGACTACAAGGTAGGTTATAATTTTTATTTACTATAGCAAATACACTCGGGCTAGATCCATTTAATGTGATAGTAATGTCAAGAGTTATCATGCATTAGGACTTCGGGCATGGTGTTGTCTTTTCCTCTTATGCACCACACCCCACACGATACTTTTCATCAAGCGACAAGGAGCCTGGGTAGTTCATCGAGATTCATATTGAAGTCAAGGAATACTCTAAATCACGGAGAGATGAGACTTCCTAGTACTGCAGCAGTGGTTAATTAATCGTTGTAGTGGTACCGTTGCGGTGATACCACTACAGCCAAAAATGTTACCGCTGCAATGGTTCATCATCTTCAACCCACCAGCCTCTCCTCCTATAGTAGATTTTTGACTTTTCTCTATATTTTTTAGAATTAAGGGCAAATCACACTTAGTGAAGTTCCTATGAACATTTTAAAACTAAAATAGGAGTGTATAACACTCTAATTCACCCTTAATTCACTCAAATTAATTGGGGAAGGTGACCTTTCACCTCCTACCCCTGCCATGGACAAAATCCACCATGAACTATGTCAATCTTATGCCAAGGATGCTTTAGGAGTGTTGTAGACGTAATAGAACCTTACATATTCATCATTTGTTCAAAAAAACAACCAAAATCAAGTTCAAAGAATTGCGGCAAAAACCACCCAAAATCTCTCAATTCAAATGTAATCCTACAATTTTATGATGGCAAATACATAAATTAAGTAGTAGATGAGAAGGAATTACTTCGTCATCGAAGGGAGATTTCGAGGAGAAAGTTGAGAGAGTTGGAATGAAAAATAGGGGAAATAAATGTGTCCCTCTATATGAGACTATCACGAACCGATGCTATGGTAAAATCCTCTCGATTTCAGTTTGTCTTGACTTTTCATACATTGTGGTGTCATGCCCTATTTGAGTAACCATAGTAGATAGTGATCACGAGAATTAATTGTGTACGACTTCTATGGGGATGTGGAAATAACCGTCATGCCAAACACCAGGTGATGTATAGCTATTGCTAATTATAGAGCAAAAAGGTACATAAGCGCACTAGCAAAGATTCTAGTATTCCTTTACATGACTCATTGTAGTTGAAAAATTCTTCAAGTAATCGTGCAAGTGTTCAAAACCCCACCTTAGGACCGTTTGAGGATGAACGGTGGGTAAATTAGTATCTCATGTAATGACCCAAACCGTTGTTATGTGTAAACATGCCCCAAAAATAATTTACGATAAATAATACGCTAAAATTGGGCAGGGAGAAATTTAAAATGGAAAGGGAAAATGAGGCCCAAAAGATAAAAGAACCGCTGCAGTGGTACCCGACAGGAGCCAGCTCAAGGAAAAATTAAAAATCCTTCCTTCTATTATTCTTCTAAGTCTCCCCCTCTCCCCAAAAACACTCTAAAAAGCCCCACTCTCCCCAACCATGGGATTTTAGAGACCAGGGTTCATGAAAGTGGTTTCGAGGCATACCTAGAGGGAACCCAACCTGGAAAGGTGTTTAGCACTAGCGGGACAACACTCTCCCCTTAATAGCACCTGGATTTGACTACGAGGTAGGTTATGGTTTTTATTTATTCTAGCAAATAGACTCGGGCTAGATTCATTTAATGTTGATAGTAATATTGGGAGATATCATGTATTAGGACATTGGGCATGGTGTTTGGATGGTCGAAAAATCATAAAAATCTGGTTAGGCTTTAATTTTGTGACTAATTATTGTTCACTCCCTTTATGTGATATTCGTGGTGTGGAATGAGTTTAACTTTGTGAGAATCTTGACTAGCCAAATGAATGTTGTAGACATAAACATAGGGTAAGTTAAATACGGCCGAAAAAAGGAGGAGTATTAAGTTGGGGTATGATATCGGTGCTCTCGGTGAGCTGATAGTTATGTCTGACATTAAAGAATGTTAACAAAACGTAAAGGGCAAATAGGGTTAAGAGTAACCTAAAAGAGTTTAAGCCAAACTAGTGACAGGATGTGTAATCAGAATGGGTAAGTGAATAAGAGTCATTGAATGATCAAGACAGGGAGGTAAGGCCAAGTGTGAGAGTTTGTAAAAGAAGTATTTAGGAAGTGGTTTGAGTATTAGGTTGGGGAGATGAACGAGAGTTGTGAATAAATATGGTGAGTAATTGCGTCAAGCTGTAAACCTTCAGTTGGGTAGAAGGTGTAGAGTGAAAGATTAAATGATATATGTACCTAAGTATACGTGTACTACAAGTGATATTTTGCTATGATTATATGTGGAATGACAATTGTGATTATTTTCCGATCCATGGTTCTAATTGCTGAATGCATTGCATACTCATACATTATGGTGTTGTAGAGGTGAGATGATGAGGATGTTGATGTGAATATTGAATTCATGATGTTCATGATGTTGTTGGTCATGATTGAGGGTCAGGTACCATGCCAATATGATATGGTGATGATTAATATGTAACCCATGATATTCGTGGGGTTTATAATATTTATGATGTTGATGAGGTTGAGAAGGGGAAAAGATGATGCGCACATCTTGCATACATGCATTCATTCATATGCCTTGACATTCTACTATGCTTTATATATATATATATATATATTATTGTTAATTTCTGAGTAGATTGGTTGGTTGGTGGTGTCGAGGGGGTGTAGTGGTGCAACGTGGTTCCGAGGTACACCCTAATTCAACATTAATGTTAATAATTTAAAGGTGTAGTTATGGGATTGTATTGTATGGCGTTGTCCCTCCCTGTAGTGGTGTTAGAACTCTAATAGCCTGTTTGGCCAAGCTTATTTTTCTCCAAAAGTGCTTATTTTTGTTTTCTCAAAAATGCTTATTTTTAAAAATTAAGGTATTTGGCCAAGCTTATGGAAGAAAATAAGTGCTTTTGGGGAGTAAAAAAAGTAGCTTCTCTCCAATAGCACTTATGAGAAAAATAAACTTAAAAATACTTTTAAAAACTTGGTCAAACACTAATTACTGCTCAAAAATATTTTTTTAATTTTATTAGCCAAACACAAAATGCTTCTCATCAAAAGTATTTTTTTGAAAAGCACTTCTGAAAATAAGCTAATTTTAGAAGCTTGGCCAAACAGGCTATAAGTCTTGGTAATCGTAAAATCGTAGTACATGGTAACGTTGTATTACCGAGAAGGTTCGGCCTAATATAAGATAAGAGATGCGAAAAGCCCAGTTGATAATCTAGTTGAGGGAAATAGAAGTGTAAGTAAGGGTGAAATGTCAAAGGACAAAGATATACAAAAATGTCAAAGGAAAAAGATATACTAAAAGGTTAAGGACAAATATATACGAAAATGTTAAATGACAGGTAAGTCACAGAGATTTTATAGGTGTGGTATTATGAATTCATGTTATGGGATTTAGAAACTGGGACTTTACTTGATGTTGTGATTTCTCCCTATTTGTTATTAATGTTATTTGTTTCTAGCCCTAGTCGGCCGATGATGCATACTAGTACGTGTAGTTTTACTGATGCTACACTTACTATATCTCCACTAAGAGATATAGCCATGGTGCAGGTCAGTTGGGGTTTCTATAGCAGTGACGGTGATCATTAAGCAGTAGCTCCTACCCTCTCTATTCTGCATGAATATTGTGTCATGGACTTTCCTAGCCCTTGTCTAGTGCTCTTGTACCGGTTTAGGATAGTTTCTAGGGATTCACTATTGATTATTTTCCACATCACTTTTACATCTTTAATGTATTAGACTAAAGTTATATTTGATGTTAACTTGATTAAGAGAGTGAATAAAGAACTACTTAAATTTAGTTAACTGAGTAATCCGTTGAAAATGAATGGTCTTAACTCTGCACTACACAAATGGTAGATTTGTAAGGGTTCTTCTATCTGAGGTGGGTGTTAGGTAGGTGCCCGCACTATCCGGCAAGTTGAGTTGTGACACATACACAACCACCAATCCTCAAAACCCCCTTGGGATCAAGAGATGCAATCTTTGCCTCACCACTCAACACTTTATCACGAATTATCCGCAACTTCTCATCATTAAACTGTCGAGCTCGAATTTGCTCTATCAATGAAGGTCTAGCCTCAACAAAGGCCAAAACATGCCTGGGTGTGGAAATATCAAGTCAAACCAACTTGTTAGACAAGGACTGAACGTCTAAGGATAAAGGTCGCTCCCCTACCAATAGATGAGCCAAACTCCCCATACTCAGCGCCTTCCGACTTAAGGCATCTGCTACCATATTAGCCTTGCTCGGATGATAAATAATAGTGAGATCATAATCTTTAAGTAACTCTAACCATCTACGCTGTCTCATATTAAGATCTCACTAAGTGAAGAAGTACTGGAGGCTACGATGATCGGAGAAAATCTCATAACGAACTCCATACAAGCAGTGTCGCCACAATTTCAACACAAACTCAACAACGGCTAACTCTAAATCATGAGTAGGGTAATTCTTCCTGTGAGGCTTCAACTATCGAGAAGCATAAGCAATCACCTTACCCGTTTTCATTAACACACCACCCAATCCAACTCTAAAAGTATCACAAAGCGTGGTGAAACCCACGTCCTCCTTAGGCAAAGTCAAGATAGGAGCCAAAGGCAACAACTCCTTGAGCTTTTGAAAGATCTCCTTATAAGCATCCGACCACTATAAAACAATCTTCTTTGGAGTCAACTTGGTCAAAGAAGCCACAATAGAAGAGAAACCTTACACAAAGTGTCGAATTTTGGCAGGAGAAGTGGGTCTAGCCCAATCACAAACCACCGCTACCTTGGCTGGATCGACCATAATACCATCCTTGGTCACTACATGACCCAAGAAAGAAACAGAATAAAACAAAAGCTCGCACTTGGAGAACTTGGCATACAACTTCTCATCTCTCAATCTATGAAGTACAGTCCTCAAATGCCTTACATGGTCAGCCTTATTCTTGGAGTAAACCAAGATATCATCAATGAACACAATTAAAAAGAAATCAAGATAAGGTCGAAATACCCTATTCATCAACTCCATAAATGTTGCAGGGCTATTAGCCAGCCCCAAAAACATAACCAAGAACTCATAATAGCCATACCGTGTCTGAAAAGCTATCTTCAGAACATCTGAAGGTCAAATCCACAATTGATGATAAACAGATCTTAATTACATCTTCACCCTGAAGCTAATCGAACAAATCATTAATGCGAGGAAGAGGAGGATTGTTCTTAATTTTCAATTTGTTTAATTACTGATAATCAATACATATGTGCATGGATCCATCTTTCTTCTTCACAAACAAGAGAGGAACACCACAAGGAGACACAAGTTCTCTAATAAAACCCTTATCTAACAAGCCCTGCAATTGCTTCTTTAATTCCTTCAACTCTGTCGGGGCCATCCTATGAGGAGGAATGAAAACGGGCTTGGTGCCTAGCTCAACATCGATGGCAAAATAAAGTCTAGAGGCATACCAGGTAAGTCTATAGGGAACACACCTATGAACTCCCTTACAACTCACATTGAATCTAAGGGAGGCGGTGAACCAACACTAGTATCATAAATATAGTCCAAATAAGAAAGACATCAATTTACTACCGTGCGACGATCACGTAGAAAAGATATAACACCCTCCAGACACAAGCTAGGAGCACCCTTCTATTCTAACCTCAAAATACCAGGAGTAGCTAAAGACACGATCTTGGCAAAACAATCCAAAACCGCATGATAAGTTGCCAACCAATCCATACCTAAGATGACATCAAAATCAACCATATGACGATAATTAAGTCCACCCAAGTCTCACACATAGAAAAAGTCACAACACTTGATCGGTACACCTGATCTACCACTAAAGTATCGCCTACGGGGGTTGATACACGAATAGGCATAGCAAAGGACTCACACATAGCATCAATACTAGTAGCAAAATATGCAGACACATAAGAGAATGTAGACCCATGGTCAAATAGTATAGTAGTGGGACGATGGCAAATTAGGATGATACCTATCATCACTGCATCAGAGTCCTATGCCTTAGGTCTCCTAAGAAAAACATAGCACTAACCGCATCTGCTACAAGATTTAGTTTCTCCTCGTCCACCACCACGAGTTCCCTAATCCCCTCCTCTAGTGCCTCTAGAACCACTACCCTGTGTACCACTTCTAATTGCTAAAACTGGAGTCATATAAAGTTGTAGCTGAGATCCCTACTAGGAATAACCAATCGCACGTCGGGGTTAATCCTTCACTAAGTGACCATGCTCATTACACACAAAACATCCTCTATAAGAAGAATCATGTTGAGAGGGACCGAAAGAACCAGAATACCCTTCATGACTTGATAAACTAGAATGAGACCCTCGACCTGCATGGCCCGATCTTTGACCACTCAAAGTCTTAGAACCCACAAACCTACCATTTAACCTCTACAAAGCCATTTGAATAGTCTGCTATGATAACCATGAGAACCTTTTTCTGAAAAATCCCTACCTTTGAATGTAATGACTATTGAAATTACCCTATTAATGCACCCTCTTAGCACCACCACCCTACATTCCCCAATAAATAGTCTCAATCATCTTGGTATGATATACTATGCTAAGAAAAGAGCCACCAAAAACCACAAACTGAGCCGTCGCCAACTGGTAATAACTGGACAAACCCTTAACATACTTTCTGAGCCTCTCAGACTCAGTGGAGATGCTAGAAATTGTATATCTGGACAGTGCATAAAAATGAGCCTCACACTTAACAATAGTCATAGAGCCTTGCTCCAAATGATCAAACTTTGGTCCCTCAAGCTAAAGGCCACAAACTGCTCTTGAAAAGTCTTAGAAAACTGGGTCCATGTCAACTAAGGGGAACCCATTGGTTTACAACTAACACTGGTCTACAACTAACAAGCGATCTCTACCACTACCTAGCCACATGAGTCAACTGGTAGGTAGTGTAAGCAACACCATGGGACTCGAGCAAACCGAGGTTATGCAACTTCTCCTGACAGTCAATCAAAAACTCATAAGCATCCTTACCACTGGCACCATTGAACTTGGGAGGGCACAATCCGATGAATCTCTCAAATCTCTTATGCTTATCAGTAGACATAACAGAACCAGGTACTATATCCAGAACAACCAATCTAGTAGGCAAAGTCTTAATATGTGGGGCCATAATAGCAGCTGGTAGTTGTACACCTTTTGTAGTCTGAGAGCCATCTGGTGTACTCAATAGAATACTAATCTGGGGAATGCCATCCAAACGGCCTAAAAGATGAACCAAAAATTAAACCAAGAGATCCTATAATGCTGGGGTAACCATGAAACCCTGAGGGGCCTAAGCTGGTTCCACATTCTCTAGCTAATAAACTTCCTCATCATGCTCAATCTCAGGCTCGGAAGAGGCCACTCTTGCTCACTCTCTAGCTAAAGCCGCTCCTCTTGCTCGACCTCTACCTCTGTCTCAGATGCGACCCTAGCCTCACCCCTGATTAGGGATCCAACAACGAGTGCTGGTTAAGCATCCTTAATAACTATGGATCTAGTCCTCACCATTTGCGCAGAAAGAATAAAATACAAGTTTAGAATATTGGGCATGAACAACATGTATGATAAGGAATCAAATTACAGAAGTTTTATGAAAATGTCACGCAGCTTCCCGACGATAGATTCGGATGTCAACATATCGATCCGTGGGACTCTATTAGACATCTTGCTACTTTACTCATGAGATCAATGATCCTAGCGCTCTAATACCAATTTTTCATGACCCAAAAGTTTAGGTTATGATGGCACCTACCCTATTCCAACCCTGGGTAGGTAAGCCCAACACCTAAATAGTTAAAGAATACGAAAAGAAATAATAAAATCTAATACGAGACTTTATGAGAAAGTCAGGCCATAATATAGATAAATAGCAATATCCAAAACTGAACAAAATATATCTCTGAAATTCTAAAATCTTATGTCATGAGTAAAGAGCACTAGTACTGATAAAGGGTTTAAAAAATACATAAGTCTGTCTCTGAATCATAACATAAAGACATGATAAATATGATGAAGTTTGGAATCAAGCCCCGAACGAAGAGCTCACATGTCCTCCGAATGAGCCTCGATCCTAGCATGATCTCATGCTTCACGCATCATACTCGAACTAGGATCTGCACAGAAAGGATACAAAAAATAGGAGTGGGTACGGTCCACTTGTATTTAGTAGGTATCATAGGTCGACTGAGAAAAGCAGAAAACAAAACAAGTAAAGAATACTAAGAGCACGCTTCCACCTGCACACAAAAAGTTTCCAATAGAGGCTCAAACCATATCTCCAAGTCTAAATACACGATAACAAACACATACATAGAAGAACGAATGATACAATGCAATGCAACATAATATAGTGGGATAATTATGAAGTAAGCCATCGCATGACCCTTGTATACACCTTCCGAGCATAAGCTTCCAGGACAGGACCCATGGGGGGTTAGCAACCCATATACTTTAACAATCTCAATCTTATATCTCAATCAACCTTGTCGGTATACTGTTCGGTCAAGGGTCTTATAAAGTGTCTCATTTTCTTTCAAAATCAGTGTTTCTCTATGGTACCAACTTCATGTATAAAGATGAACGAAATGAGGATTCATGTTCATAACCAAACAATATCATATAATGAATTAATTAAATGATGGTATTAAATGTTCTCAAATCTTAATAAATCACGATATAAGCCATCACATGGCAGCACAGTGATAAAAAGTCATGTAAGATATCAATAATATCGATTTGAGCCCCCACTTTGGCATCACAATAAAGATAAATGGCAAATAAGGCTCAAATAATACCAATATCAACCCTTACTCGGGTATCACAAGAAGAATCATCTCTCAAGTCAAATATGATACTCGTATATGCCGCCACATGGGCAACACGACAATAATAATCTCTCAAGTCAATAATAATACTCACATAGGCCCCCGCACAGGCAACATGATAAAATAACTATCTCAAAATATAAATCTCAAGATAAAATCCTCAACCCATAGCATACTTTGCATGAATGGTTAGCTATCCAACCCAGTTTGAAGAAAGTTAAACCATAACCTACCTCAAAAGTCGAATCTCAATCCTGGACCCTTCAACACGGAGCCTTTCCTTTATGTTTGGTTTCAGAATAAATCAAATCTATCAAAAATGTAATCTACATTTCAAAAGGGGTGTAATGACACCCATTATCTACTTTCGTTCCAAGTCCAAAAATTGTTCTAAAATCGTCCCCAAAGGAAAAAAAGGTAAAACTAAAATTTTATTTTAGAATCAATTTTCCCATACTCCAAAGATCCTAAATGTGAAAATCCATTGAAAACTAGTTGAAATCGAGGTTGAAATCATTGAAAAATTATTTTCTCACTTTATCGGGTAAACCCCCAAAAATCTAAGTCTAAAATTCGAGTTTTGAAGATGATTTAGTTAAATAATTAATGAATAAGGGTAGAAATCATGTTTAGAAGCTCACCCAAGTCCAATTTGATGAAAAATCATATTTGAAATTGCCAAAACCGAGATCACAATGCTTGAAAATGGAGAAATGGAATAAAAGTGAAGAAAAATGGAATTTATACCAGCGACATCGCCTAGGCGGCCATTTGATTGCCTGAGCGACATTGCTTTGGCGGCCAGACTACAACTAATATGGTAGTCACTTGCCACGCAGACGACCGCTAAGGCGATATTGCCTTTCATCGCTGAGGCGATGGTGCTGGGTCTTTTCAATCCATCGCTAGGGCGGCCCTTTAGTTCGCTTAGGCGGTTGCACCAGAAACCAGCTGAGACATGCTAAGTAAAAAAATAACTCAGAATGGACCCCAAGATTCGATCGAGAGATCGTAGAAATAATCAAATTATGCTACTAGGCTACTTTCGATGTTCCGGACTCAATAGAACCTTCGAATTTACCAAAACAGGTCATTATCAATAAATTAACCCCCGGAACCCCTTTAGGCTATCTTATCTGATTTCTTATCTGAGAGGTCAAAACTCTAAATAAAGACTCAGAACCCGTATAAACCACGCTACTAACCCAAAATCGACATTTAGGATTTAATGGAACTGACAGAATCACCATTCGACGATCAGATCACAAAATGTTGACCTAAGTCAAACTAAGAACTTATAAGGCTACTCAAAACCTCAAACTCTCAAATCACTCTCGAACGCTTTAGGGATCGTGTCAACCATCCCCACAACTCATAAATGGTATATAGCAACTATGGGAAGGGAAAAATGGTCAAAAAACAGAAAAAGCTGAAAATCACAACAAAGATTGTTACACTATAACACTATCCGTTGAGGTGCTCTAGACATAGCATACATGCACATATTCCATGTTCTTTGCGGAACTTTATAAATGGACTTGGACATTTTCCTGGTTCATTATATTTTTTATAATATTCACCTTTCCATATAATTGCCTTCACTTTATTAACGTACACTTTGAGAATGTCAGTTGCTTGAGATTGTTTTCTTTTAGTTTATTAACGTACACTTTGAGAATGTCAGTTGCTTGAGATATTGTTTTCTTTCAGCAAATAGATATATACATAATGTGAAAAATATCGATGGAACACTAAAGGGTCTACAAATATTTTGTGCGTATACCTTCAAGAAGTTGGATACTTCATGTGACAATTTTTTTAATATGTTTGATTTGATTTTCCATATTGCATTCCAAAGATACATCAAGATTCGTAAAATCTATATTAAGAAGAATCTCATTCTTTACTAATATTTTAACTTTTTATGGAATATGTTTATGTCACAAGTAGAACCTTCATCTAATGAACTACACATAATTTCAACATTCTGATGAAAGAGATCTAGAAAATACACCATTAAATTTTAATTTGTATATGAATTATTAACAATAAACAAGAACACAAAAAACATAAGGAATAGTATTCACTTATAAATTGAAACATTCAGATCCCAACTAAAAGTTATGTAGTCCCGAAAGGAAAATTAATTTTGTAGAATCTAAGAGAACATATAGTGTACGTAATAGATCACGGTGATATTCATTATTCATGATCAAGTCAAAAAGTTCGGTAGGGTTTAATAGTCTGAATAGAAATTCTTTCGATACAATAAATCATCGAATAATTATACTAGAATTAAATCATCAATTAGTATGAGGAACTTTAGCTAAGATTTAGGAGCTTTATCTAAGTTTCAACTGAAACATACTAAATCAATTAATGTAGATTTTCTTTTCAATCGAAGTTTTACGCTTAAGATTATCTTTTTAATAATATTTTTTTTCCCTTTCTGTAGAAATTTTTCAAACTATATACCTTAAGTTTATACCTAACATCCAACCAACATTAGTAGGTTATTTTTTCATTGTTTATCAACTTTAGATGACATATACCATCACTTGAATTACGATAACTCTTTTAATTCTTTAATCTTATTTCCTCTTAAGTAAGTATACTGGACAATCCATAAATATTTCACTTATCCTTCTGTGTAATTATTTAGAAAAGTTCATTTTTAAAAGCAAACAAATTGAGATAGATTGCACGAAGAATGAGCCGTGCAAAATAGTTCTTAATAACTTCAATCTTGTTGCCATCATTACACAACTAATTGCAAATTAATGAACAGATACACCAATCATTAGAGTATATCATAGTTCTTTTTACGTAAATACTATGACATACTATCATTATTTAACTGTCTTTCAATCTTCAATAGGCAATTAAATTTTTTTTAATCAAAACTTATCAGATATCTTTGGATATACAAATACATTTGACAAAAGAATATTAATTTGCCTTATCACATTCATTATTCATAGAGTAATTAATTTACCTTTGGATAAATTTATAAGTTCTAACATAATGAACGTCAATTTGTACATTCATTTTCAAGCAATAGACATATCATTAGTATCATGAACAGATGACAATGTGTTTCTCATCAAGCAAGTGGCTTTCCTTTTAAGTAGGAACAGATATTCAACGATTCCAATAATGTTATTATATGTGTTACCTTGCCTCTTAAGTATATCAGGTTAAATTACCACAAATATAAAAGTTTGAAATGTTATATCTTGTCGAAACATTATTGAGATAATGTTGTATTTGTTCATTGGATCGGGTTGGTTCACTTATTTCATTTCATTGGTATATTCGTCTGCTGAACTACATGGCTTAGGGCAGCCTTAACATATTGGTTTCGGCTGCCTTAACATATTGGTTTTGACAAAATTCAGAAAACCCTATTATTTTTCCTTTTGTATACCCTAGGTAAATATTTATTATATATGTCACGATCCAATTTTTGAGTCATGATAGCACCTACCGTAACCCACCAATAGGCAAGCCAAACCCTAGCCTGGAAAGACAACCGACGGGCTAACGGGTAGAATCTCAGAAGAATAGAGATGAAGTGGAAGTAACCATACTAATAATCATGCTAGAAATGTAAAAACAAAACCAAAATACATATATACATACCAAGACTGAGAAGAAAGAGGGCAGTATATAAAGTCAAGAACCCCTCCCAAGACCTGGTGAGGTCGGTACAAGAGTCACTACTAGACATACCCAAAGTACAAGACAGAAACCAAATATATACAACAAGTACCACAGTTTCGAGTACAAAAGACTATACAGTAGAGATGGAGTAGAATCTACCTCCAACGTCAGTAAGCCTACCCTGCTCCAGAGTCAGTGTTGAGAAGAGAGTCACGTTAAAGTGGGCGGTTAGTGCTCGGATCTGCATTGGGGAAAAAGATGCAGAAGTGCAGTATGAGTATCAAAACAACGGGTACTCAGTAGGCATCATCAGCCGACTAAGCTCAAATATAACATAAGTATAACTAAATGCGAGGGTGCAATTTAAGTCATCAGTAAATAGGGGTAGAAGGGTAAACTGCTACCGAGCTATGCAAATGCGATAAAGGAATAAGTAAAAGCGATACAGAGAGATAAATAATGTAGTAATAAGAAGGCAAACAAACATAACCTAACTGGGTCCCCATAAGCCCGTCAGGCACACTGAAGAAGACAATTAACCCAATCGTACCCCCATAAGCCGGTGGGACACACAAGAAAAGTAAAAGAAATCATAAATAATCCATAACTGATCCAGTGCCAAATAACCATAGTAACCAACCAGGTGTGCACTGGACTTGAACCGGCACCAATGGGTAGTAACGAAAGGTCAGACGCTGGGTTCAAACCGGTCACAGTGGATAATAACGAGAGGCCACATATATAGTATATCTCAGAACTCATAGCCAGATGTCGAACCTGAATCGAAACTCAGTGAATCACAATATCAGAACCATGGTACCCAGTACCAAAACTCTCAAATAGTATCGCAATCAGTAGCCGAACTAAAATAAGAACTCATAATAATCAGTAACAATCATATCTGAATCAGTGGCCGGACACGAACCGAAACTCATAGTAATTAGTAACCATCATATCTGAATTAGTGGTCGGACTCGAACCGGAACTCATAATAGTCAGACTCCCGAAATCATCATACCTAAGTGACAGAATAGTGTCAGAATCCACAAAAAACACAAGTAAACAACATAACTGCCCCGGATCGAACCCGAAACATAAATAAAGGAGCTAACCCACAATGTACTACAAGGCCAACCCCTGGGTCCTCCAAGGTCAACTACCTACTACTAGGATATATATATTCCAAATCGAATATCTCAAGTGTACCATAGCAAGACGGATCCCAATACTAGGTCAAGGCTAACAATCCCGGTCAAGTGTTATACTATCTGGGGTCGATAGAGCCAAACTAGTTAAAGGATCATAACCAGGGTAAACCAACCCAAAGGTTATCCTAAAATATTATCTCAGGGCTTAACTCATCCAAATAATGTCTAAGGTTAACTATGCCGACTGTGAAGAGCAGCGGGGCCCACTACGAGGTCCCGGAACCAAGTCTGGGCTAAACCTACTCGAGTTTGGAATAAGGTTCCCCAACCCCCTACTAATAGTAGTACAACATTAACCAACCCTATAAAGGTCATCTTTGGCACACCACGAGGATAACGGGCCCGGAACATACTAGAACAAGGCCCTAACCAGCCCAAAAGGCCGAATCATAGCAAGTCAACACCAATCTACAACTACCAGCCCAAATACTAGCACCATAGCATGCAAATACTATAAATAAACTCATTCTAAGTATAGGGTAAGCCTAGCCTACCTGGAAGCCGAAGAACACCTGTCAAAGCTTGTTAAACATGAGTCTTCCCCTTTCTAGAGGCTTCCGACTGCAGCCACGCTATCAAAATAGTAAACTACAAGTCAAAACATGACTATTGATACCTATATTGCGTTCAAAAAAGTCCAAAGATTTCGCGTGGGGTCTACTTGCGAAATTCCAAAACCGAAATCGTCATAGCGTCCCAAATAGCTCTGTGACCAATAGTCACAAGAGATACTACCAAATCCAAGCTCAAATGCAGCTCCAAAATAGCACCAACATCAACCCCGTAAAATAACAATTCAAATACGAGACTTTAAGCTAAAATTGACCGAAAAACCTACGATATAAAGATGCTATACTATCAACCACGCAATCTCTAATCCTGAATAACTTGATGTAGATAATTAATTTCCTTTGGGATAAAATACGATATCACATCTTGTATGGGAGCAAAAACAATGAATGAACTAACATAGTTTGTCCACCCCCCTACCCATATAGGAAGAAAATGTTTATATGGTTAGATAACAATGATTAGATAACAATACAATGTTAATTGAGTGCTATCTAATGACTCGAACATTTACTCCACCTAATTCACT
The DNA here is from genome assembly GCA_031232105.1 of Capsicum rhomboideum. Taxonomy (NCBI): domain Eukaryota; kingdom Viridiplantae; phylum Streptophyta; class Magnoliopsida; order Solanales; family Solanaceae; genus Capsicum; species Capsicum rhomboideum. The sequence goes on from CP124710.1 coordinate 18,048,876, forward strand.
GCCACCTAACCTTTAACTGGGTAATTAGTCCTCCCTCCACTTCCACGTGGGAGTGGAGTTGTCACCTCCTCCCATTATCTCTTTATTTCCTTATTCGGGTATTGTATGGGTCCGTGGTAAAATAAATATAATTTTTTAAATATATCATAATTAATAAAAAAAACATTTGGATAAAACTTCTATAAAATAATAATATTATTTTAACATATTTAGATTCACTATCTCCGCTTAAAAATTAATAGGTTATAAAACTTATTATAAAGTAGTATAGATATATCATAACTAAAGAATTTTATAAATATCAAAAATATTTTCGAAAGGTAGCTAACTATATTTTTTTACCAAATTCTAATTTAACTTAAATATTTTGCAACACGCTCGGTATAAATAATATTCTCAAATGAACTGCCCAGAAATCGAACTGTCAGTCCCAGCAAGTCATAATTAACTTGGGGCAGTTATAGAAAAGCTCTAAATGCCAAGAACACACAAAAATGAGGGAAATGACCGGGAGGGTCATTACAATATATCTCTAATATCTTATACCTTATTTAGTGGTGTATCCTACCTTATTAAGAAGTGTATCCTCTTAATTATTTTATACCTTTTTTAGATTATTAAGTCAGTTTAGTGTTAGTTTTGATTTAGGTTTATTTTGGTTCTTTTACTTGTATATATAAGAAATTGTACAACTCATGATTCATTCAAGAAAAAGGAGAAGAAAATTTTCCACAAACTCTTTCTATTTTCTTTCCATTCTCACATGGTATCAGAGCAAGGTTGATTTTGATCACCTTGTGTCAAATTTTTGTATTTTTCCTTTCTCTTCAACATGAAAAACTTCTCAACAAAGAAAAATTCATGTTCCATTAGTCTACCCTGCTGATTCATCATCTTTTCTTGCCTCTAATCAACTAGGAGGAAGAAAATTCAATGATTGCAACGAACAAAAATCTGCTTTTAATCCTAAGAAAAATAATCTAATTTGTAGTTACCGTAAGAAACCAGGTCATACAGTAAACAAGTGTTACATACTTCATGGGTTTTCTACTGATTTTAAGTTTACACATCAGAGAAAAGTTCAAGAAAACACTCAAGTCAAAAACAGTTTCGACACTACTAAGGAACATGTAGGTAGTAATGGTCCAAACATTAGGTCCTTGACTCAGAAAAATGTGGGACAACTATTGAGCTTCTTCAGTAACTCAATACTGCAAAACAAGATGGAAATACTCCTGAAGTTTCTACCAACGTGAGGTTTGCAGGCAAGACTAAGTTTTTCAATTCGTATGCACACCTAATTAACATTGACAACAATTATTGAATTTTGGATAGTGGATCTACTTAGCATATGACTCACAATAAAGTAATTCTTTCAAATTTTAAGGCTTTACCTAGAGCACTCATGGTTAATATTCCTAATTCATATAAAGTGAGGGTAACCCATCCAGGAATAGTTTGTGCATTACCAAATCTTGTCTTACACAATACTTTATATACCTTCTTTGAAGTTTAATCTCTTGTCTATAAAGAAATTATGTAGACAACTCAACAATTATGTGTTATTCACTCCTACTTATTGTTTCATATTTTAGGGCCCTTCTCTGAAGAGCTCACTGGAAATTGGTAGAGAAAATGGAGGAATCTATATACTTAAATTAAGCCAGTTAGATATTCTTTCAAATGCTTCAGTCAAGAAAATTCCAAGCCCTAGTTTAGGTTTTAATTCAGTTTCTAGTAATAGGATTTTCAATTCTAGTTCAGTTTCTAGTTCATGTTTTGCTTTGTTTGATTTCAAAATAAAGGAGACACGTGGCATTATAGATTGGGGCATATACCTTTGAGTAATATGAAAAATGTTCCTTTTGATTCCATCTCTTCTTGTCAAAAATTTGATATTCCTTGTGAGATTTGTCTTATGACAAGACAAGTCAAACTACCTATTCCTATAAGTAACATCTCAATAAAAGGTATTTTTGAGTTAATACATATTGAAAATTGTGGACCATATAAAGAACAAACACATAATGGGTATAAATTCTTTCTTATCATTGTGGATGATTTTAGTAGAGGGACATGAACTTTCTTATTGAGAGTAAGTCAAATGCTTTCACAGTTCTCAAATCATTCTTAACTATGATCGAAAGACAATTTCAAACCAAGATAGTAAAATCTGACAATGATCTTGAGTTAGGAAGTGGCACAACACAGTCAGAATATTTTATTTCTAAAGGAATCCAACATCAAACTTCTTGTGTATTTACTCCATAAAAAAATGACGTGGTGAAAAGAAAACATAGACATTTACTAGAAATATCTAGGGCTATTTTGTACCAGTCACCTCTGCCCATTCAATATTTGGGTGAATGTCTTTTGTCTGCAACTTATCTAATTAATAGATTTCCTTCAAAAATTCTGAACAACAAAACACCCTTTGAAGTCTTTTTCAAGACCACACCTAAATATTCTACTCTCAAATGCTTTAGAAGTCTATGTTTTGTCTCCATGCTATACTCTCAAAGATTAAAATTGGGACAAGGGCTACTGCATGTGTTTTTTTGGGATATCCACATGAAAAGAAAGGTTACAAAGTCTTGATTTTTGATACTAAAAAGATAATTGTTTCTACAGATGTTGTATTTCATGAAAGTGTCTTTACTTTTGATTCTTCTAAACCTAATGGTTCCTACTTCCCAGTACATATGTCAATACCAACTACTGATTCTGGGGATAATGCTAATACCTATGAGAACATCCCATCTCCATCATCTATCACTACTACTTTGCCTCATGCATCCACCATTGTGGACCAGGTACAACTTTTTATTCCTCCCACTGGTATGAACCAAGTACAACATCATGTTCCTTATACAGACATGAACCAAGTACAACCTTTCGTTCCTCCCATAGATAATATTTTCTCACTTAGGATATCAACTCGGGAAAACAAAATTTCTAGTCATTTAAAAGACTAAATTTGCAACTCTATACATCTGGCTGATATTAGCTCTTCTTGTTTCTCAACTCTTATCTCCCAGTCTCTCTTTATGTCACTAATCTATCTTCCAATAATCAATATATGCTGGAATCTTTGTTTAATATCAAGAAACTTATCAATTATAATGAGGTTGTGTTGCATAAGGGTTGGAAAAAAGATACAGACAAAAATTTGTAGGCTCTTGAATGGAACAACACTTGAGATGTGGTCCAACTACCCCCCAGAACAAAAGCTTTACCTTGTAAGTGGGTTTATATAGGCAAACAACATAGTGATGAAAGCATTGAAAGATTGAAGGCTAGGCTAGTAACTCGTGGAGACATACAGAGGGAATGTATTAATTTTAATGAGACTTTTTCTCCTGTGGTCAAAATAACTACTATCAATATCTTCTAGCTATAGTTGTCAAAAAAAGGTTGGGGGCTATATCAATTGGATGTTAATAATGCATATCTACATGGAGATCTCCATGAGGAGGTCTACATGAAGTTCCCTGTTGGGACGATTCCACCATCACCATCTCATGTTTGCAAGCTTAAAAAAGTCTATCTATGGACTTCGTCAGGCTTCTAGGCAATGGTACTCAAGGCTCACAGCTGCTCTTAATTTTAAAGGGTTCGCTCATTCTCTTAATGATTATTCACTTTTTTGAAGAAATCTATCTCCTCTGTTTCAACAGGACCAGTTAATAGGTAATGATAACACAAAACTACACTCATTGAATCTATTTTTACATGAGGAGTTTAGAATCAAAAATTTGGGGGACTTACATTTTTTCTTAAGCATGGAGGTATTGAGAGAACCTCATGGTATCATAATTTCACAATGAAACCTCACAGTTGATCTGCTAAAAATTCAATGTCACACATATGTCACCTATTTCATCTCCTCTTGATCCCACAGTAAAGCTACATCTCAATTATTGGGATGATATTTCTAATCCCATTGTATATAGACATCTTCTTGGTAAGTTGAATTACCTCACTCACACTGGATCTTACCTTCACTGTACAACATCTTAGCCAATACATGCAAGATCCTCTCCTGCCTCATCTCACTGCTACATTACGAATTCTTTGTTACTTATCAAAGAAACCAGGTTTGGGACTTTTTCTTAACACATCTTCTCCATTTGAGCTACTTGTTTTTTGTGACTCGGATTGGGGTACATGTTCAAATTTAAAAAAATTTGTTACTGGATTTTATATATCACTTGGAGTTTCTCCAATCTCTTTGACGTTAAAGAAGCAAACCTCTATTTCTCTTAGCTTCACAGTGGCTGAGTATCGTTCTATGAGGCGCGTCGTCATCGAGCTCACATGGTTGGTTCGTCACTTTAAGGATCTTTATATTCCAATATCATTTCCTGTGCCTCTTCATTCAAATAGTCAGGTGGCAATACACATTGTTAAGAACCCAGTGTTTCACGAGAGAACAAAGTATGTTGAGCTCGATTATCATTTTGTTCGATAAAAGTTTTTAGATGGATTTATTTGTAACACCCCGTACCTTCCCAACCCTACTTGATGATAAAGCTCACTAAGTAAGTATTTTGTAGTGTTTTGATAAGGTATTGGATGATATGCAAATATTGAAGAAATGGCCAAAAATTCAGCAAGGTACTGAAACTTGCGCCACTACCCTGTTTCAGGGGTTGTGGCGCAAGCCACTGATTCATAGGGGGTGCAATTCTTGCGCCACTGCTTTGCTTTGCAGCAGTGGCGCAAGGCACAACATATTGTGCCCTTCCGCGCTCGTTTTGTAACGTGATTTTACGTCGATTCTTAGACGGTTTCTTTTGGTTCTTTGGAGTTATTTGAGCATTTTTAAATCTTCAAATACTTCAATACACTCCTATATACTTCTACATGATTAAACCATGAAACACAAGTAGCCATAAAAAATGTTCAAGGAAGCCATGGACGACTAGAGTGTCTATTTTTGCTATTGAGACGACGAATGAGAATCTCACAAGAGAATATTGTTGTGACATTATGGAATTATTTAAACATGAGATATGTGGTGAATTATACATGCAATTTGGTGGGCTAAGTTGATAGATGTTATTGGGCCCAATTTAAAGCCCAAAATGAGCCAAAAATAAGAGGCCCAAAAGGGTCAAATGACCCATTCTTGTGTTTGACAAGTAAACACAACCTTTTTGACTAATTGGATGGATAGATATGAGCATGAGGGCCTATATAAAGCCACCACAAATCAGATTTTTATTTCTTAAAACACACATGCCTTTTTGAAGATATTTCCAACATATTGCTCTCAAACTCTCAAACCCTAAGTCCACTTCTTGGGCAAGAGCATCATCCTACAAGTATTGGTAAGTGTTTATTATTGTGATTTAATATATGATGTACATGAGAGGTTATGTATATCATGGTGGTTATGGTGGCAAGGTGTTGAATAGTGCACTTTTGGTTTTTGATAAAAGATCTGCATTCTTGTGAATTAAACTTGAAATATGACTTGTGGATTTGATGAAAAGGCATGGTTTGGATGAAATACCAACATGTATGGTGTGATTATGTTAATAAACTTGTTATTTCCATATAAGTGTAAATTATGGGATTTTGGCCGATTTGTTGTTGTGAGGTGTATTGAAGTAATTTGATGGCATAATTGTGATGTTGTCGTGATGGAGAAGTGTAAAGTATGAACTTGGTGTGACATGATCTTGTCTATCTTGTATTGTTCAATGTATGTAATATTGTGGGATTATTGGGATAATAAATTCATAAATGATATTTTGGTCAATGTTGGGCATGTTGTGGTATTATTGATATGACCATGCCGAAAATGGTATTGTAGCGAAATACACGATATTTTTAAAGCCAAACATGTGACTCATTGTTATTATATGCTATTGTAAGGTAATTGGTGGTTAATGTTGGTTCCGTATGTATTTGTGTTGTAGAGTGAAACATAAGGACGGAGCGGGACTATTGTATGCACTTAAGATTGTAGAATCGTATTGAGAATACAAGGTATGTAAGGTTAATTTGTCTGTAACTTTCTGCGGCACATATTATTCACATTGGCATTACACTTGTCCATACCGAAATGTGCTAAGGTATCCTATTTCCGGTTACCAATGATTATTATCACATGTTTCCTACTCATTGATCAATTGTGAATCACATGTCTTATATTCATGGATAATGTTCCAAAAGCCCAATAAGGTTGTGTTCCAAAGTTCCAATAGTGGTTATACTCATGTATCTTGTTCATTGGTTATTGTTCCAAAGCTTCCAACAATTTTATGGCTACAAGGTATTAATCTCTCATAAGCCAAGGGTATCCTATTTTCGGGTATCAATTATGGTTCCTCACATGTTCTTTATGCATTGATCAATTGTCATTCACATGTCTCATAAGCATTGACTAATGTTCCAAAGATTCCATGGTTCCACCAATGTTATGTTCCAAAGTTCAAAATGATATTATGACTATCATTGTACCAATCTCAAAGTAATAAGCAAAGTAATGCATATGTGGTCAATGATCAAGTATGGGTGGCAGGTCTAGGGGAATAAGCCTAGCTCGACTCGATCTCAATGTATTGATTTATGGGTGGCAGGTCTAGGGGCATAAGCCTAGCTCGACTCAATCCCGATGTATTGATTTATGGGTGGCAGGTCTAGGGACATAAGCCTAGCTCGACCCGATCCCGATGGCATTGATTTATGGGTGGCAGGTCTAGGGGCATAAGCCTAGCTTGACCCGATCCCAACATGATGATATGTTATGTAAAGACCCACTGATCAGTAGGGGCCCGGGTACATTGTGACACATGTATTGACAAGTAAGCATTGAAGTAAAGAAAGCAAAGAAATTAATGAAAGCAATACACATGGTTTCCAAAATGCAAAATGGTGACTTATTCACATTGATTATTCATATGTTTTGAGTTCATTGGAATATTCATTTATTGTACAGTTTCATCTGAGCCTTGCATACTCAGTACTTATTTCGTACTGACCCCTACCGGGTAATTTACCTTACTTGCTGCAGGCGCAGGTACTAGTAGGCCACCATAGTAGGTTGCCAGCTGTTTGCGGTTCATTGGTGAGCTCCAGTTAGTTCGGGGCTTCTCTGAGTCGTAGTGGTTCATATGCTTTGATATTGTACATTGTGTATAAAGCGGGGACTTGTCCCGACTTTCAGTTGGTTTTGGTCAATGCATCTGTTAGAGTCTTTGGTAGACGTATGTGGGTGTATGTGTATAAGATGATAGATGAAATCTTGACTTGATGGCCTCAACGGCCAAGTTTCTCATATGTATATACGTCACATGTTCTATGCTTTTCGATTTTAGCCTCTCATGTTTCTATGTGATAGTAGTGTTTCCTATGACATGCATATGAATGAATAGAAGCAAAGATTGGTTCTCTCGGGCCTTGTCGGCTTCGGGTGCCAATCACGCCTCGTGGGGGTTCGGAGCGTGACATTATTTCACTTTCATTTGTTTGATCTTCCTCTCAATTAGCTGATCTCTTCACAAAATCTCTCACCGATCCTCTTCATCACAGTGTTTTGGGCAAGTTGGGTTTCCGTTCGTCCCCTCCAACTTGAGGGGTAGGGGAGTGTTGAGATAATATCGTATTTGTTCATTGAACCAGGTTGGCTCACTTGTTTCATCTCGTTGATATATTCGTCTGCTGAAGTGCATGGCTTGGGCCAGCCTTAACATATTGGGTTTGGCCGCCTTAACATATTGGTTTCGGTACAAACTCAGAAAATCCTATTATTTTATTCCTTTTGTACACCCTAGGTAAATCTTTAGTATATATCTCTAATATCTTGTACCTTATTTAGTAGTGTATCCTATGTTATTAAGAAGTGTATCCCCTTAATTATTTTGTACCTTATTTATAATTCTTAAGTATTAGTTTTGGTTTAGGTTTATGCTGATTCTTTTACTTGTATATATAAGACATTATACAACTCATTATTTATTCAAGAAAAAGGAGAAGAAATTTTTCCGCAAACTCTTTATATATTCTTTCCATTCTTACAATGATTCCTTTGATATTGTCCCTACGACTAATTGAAAAAAAGAAAAAATAAATTGTGGTAAGTGAGTGAATTTAAAGGGGATAATAATATTCTTGATTTCATCTATAACTAAGTAAGAGCAAGCGGAAAATAAAAGAAATTGAAAAACTAAATTATTTTAGTGGAGGTTCTTTCCACGCTAAGTGAATGTTAATTCATCATAATCACGGACAAATATCTTTGTAAAATGAGGTAGCTGTATGGGTTTGCAATTAATATATCTTAAGCAACTCAGTACTTGAAATGATGTAAACACCTAACTATACTTCTAACTATACTTTCTTAACTATTCCAATCATCAATCACTCCCTTCGGTCCATTTTAGTTGTCACGCGTGTCTACAAAAAATAACTGATTCAAAATAATTATTATTTTTGAAAATCAAGAGATAATAATTTCTTTTCTATTTTTATCCTTACTCAATAAATGTAAAAAGTGATTAATTAATATGGTGAAAGAGTAATGTTAAACTGAGATGAAAAAATAAATAAGAATAATAATTAATCAATTACCTTTTTAGTTAATATTTCCTTAAAAGACGTGCAAAAAAAATTATGACAAGTACAATGAACCGGAGTGTGTAATATGCTTAGCCAACTCGTAAACCTATCCTGATTTTTAACCCTCCTTAAGAGCATCAACCGATTTTGCTTCCTTGGTTTATCAAATCCACAAACTTTGAGTTAGAGGTGAAGGGTCCATACCACTTGAGCAACACCCTCTTCATCTACCAACTCGTAAACCAAATCATGTTGGAAAAGCAAATTTTAGTGCATCGACTCAAACTTAGTTGACCAGAGGGCAACAACAATTAGTAGTAATTATTTTTATTTCGAATTAACCTGCCGACTAATCTTTGGATTCGAGTCAATAATTCCACTAACGAGATAAAGTACTTTCTACAATAAAGATGTACATTTTCAAAACAGGAATTGAGACTTCTAATTAAGAATCAAAAGTTCAACTATTTCACCACATTCTTCGATAATAACAGTTACTACATCAACTACAATTGGTCAAGCTTTTCGTTTATCCAACCAGACGGAGAATTTCTACAAATGGGGCAGGTAGCCTTCATCTTCAACCACTCATCAATACACTGGGCATGAAAGCAATGTTGGCACATAGGTATGAGCTTGATTGACTCTCCAGCATTGTATTCAACTAGGCATATTGGGCAAGTCTGGGCGTTAAGCCCCGGAAGCAGTAGACTTTCACCAAGGACAACCTACAAAGGCAATTCAAAATCTAAAGTCACTGAATTCAAATTGAGCATGATCTTATTGTATTTTCACATTTCAATTTTTTTATATATATTATTAGAAAAATATGAAGGAACAAATATGACAGAATCTCAATAAAGAATATCCAGCTTAGAAGAGATAAAATAAAGGCCTTAGAAATTTCTATAATTAACTCTCCAAAATATCATGCTTATTTTGATATTTTAGATTAACAACCAACAAAATCATGCCTAGCATTGATTTTGAGTGGAGAGGGGGAATTGATTCATTTTACCTCGCGACTCAAGGCTTGTGAGCGCGAGCCCAATCCCCTTTTATTGTTCTAAACTAGTCCTCTGGAATTAAGGACAATTATTAATTAATAAAATGAAAAATAAAGTTTTTTCTATTATCATATATAATTCAAACAAAAAATAATAATTTAAATTAAACTTATAGAACCAGTTCTAAATCTATCTTCTGATTACCTTTTGGTATGATTGAATCGTGCATTCATCAAGGCCTGAAGTAGGTATAGATATTATCACAGAGGATTCCCAAGGCAATGGTGATACATCCCCAAAAACTTGGAGCCGACGCCGGCGAATGGCATCGAGATGCAAACGACAAGCTATACAGATTAAACAGAAGAGGGATGGAACTGTAACACCCCGTACCTTCCCAACGCTACTTGATGACATTGAATAATGTCTACTTAGGTGTCGAGAGTTATAAGTATGTATTTGGTAATGTTAAAGATGAGAAAAAATTGAAATTTGGCCTTGTACATGTAACTAGCCTTTCATAGGAAGTGTTTGGTGGTTTCGTGGAGCATTTGTGTAGTACCTCGTACACATTATAACCTCATTTGTTGACTTAGAGTCATGTTTACTTGATGATTAAGATCACTAAGTAAGTATTTTGTAGTGTTTTGATAAGGTATTGGACGATACGCAAGTGTTGGAAAAATGGCCGAAAAATTCAGCAAAGCATCAAAACTTGCGCCACTACCCTGTTTCAGGGGGTGTGGCGCAAGCCACCTGATTCAGAGGGGTCTCCAAACTTGCGCCACTGCCTTGTTTTGCAGCAGTGGCGCAAGGCACAAACATTTTGCCTTCCCGAGCTCGTTTCGCAACGCAATTCTACGACGCTTCTTGGATGGTTTGTTTTGGTTCTTTGGAGTTATTTGAGCATTGTTAAAGCTTCAAACACTTCAATATACTCCTACATACTTCTACATAACCAAATCATGAAATGTGAATGGTGATCCAAAATGTCCAAGGAAGCCAAAGGCGACTAGAATTCCTATTTTTGCGATCGAGGCGACGAATGAGCATCTCGCAAGAGAATAATGTCGTGACATTATGGAATTATTTAAACATGAGATTTTGGGGGTATTATACATGTAATTAGTTGGGCTAAATTAATTTTGTTCCATTGGGCTCAAATGAGGCCCAAATATTAGCATGGATACATGGCCCAACAAGAAGGAAATGATCCATTCTTGTTTGACCCAAAGAAGGCACTCAATTATTGACCAAGTGGGGATAAGTATGAGACTTGAGGGCCTATATAAGCATGGAAAAATCAGAATTTTAATCCACAACAACACACATGCTTTTCTTGTATTTTCTAGAAATTTCAAGAGAAAACCCCTTTGGCTTTCAAAACCCTAAGGCACTTCTTGGAGCAAGATCATCATATTCCAAGCTTGGGTAAGTGAATATTATTGTACTTTAACATATTATAAGCATGATAGAATATGTATATCATGTTGGTTATGGTTGGAAATGTTGGACATGGCACTTTGTGCTTTTGTATAAGATTTGTGATCCATGGGATTTGAACTTGAATAAGGACTTGTGCCTTTGATGAAAGATCATGATGTGGATAAAATATGAACATCTATGGTGTTATTTTGTTATTAAATTTGTTATTTTTCTATAAGTGCAAATTATGGGATTTTGGCCGATTTGTGCTATGAAGTGTATTAAAGTGAATTGATGGATTAATTGTGATGTGGTGTGGATAAGAAAGTGTAAAGGAGAAGTGTTGTGATGAAATGTATCAATTATCATGTATTGGTCAATGTTGGGAATACTATGGAATTTTTGGAATAATAGTAGCATCCATGGTTTTGTCAAGGGGAAATGGCATGTTGAAAGGCAAACATGTAACTCATTGACATGGTATGCATTTGTAAAGTAATTGGTGGTTAATGTGAATTTCGTTATGCATTTGTGTTGTAGAGTGACACATAAAGAGGGAGCGGGACTATTGTATGCACCCCTAGGATTATATGTTCGTATTGCTAATCCAAGGTATGTAAGGTTACTCTCTCCGTATTCTTCTGCAGCATGTATGATTCATATTGTCATAGTACTCACTCGACTCCGAAATGCCCTAAGGTATTCCGTCTGCGGTAGTTGACTAGTATGTTCTTTACTCAGTGGTAAATGGTGAATCATACGACTCATGTCCATTGGTTGATTGATATTCATTGATTGATCATTGTCCAATGGTTCCAACAGTGCTATGTTTCTATGAAGGCTATGTTTCCAATACTGCTTATTCACCTATTTTTCACTCATTGAGTATTGATCCAAAGCTTCAAATAAAGTTATGACTATCATTGTATTAATCGCTCATAAGCAAGAGTATCAATATCTCTCAATAGAATGAATCAATCTCCCACAAGCAAATGTACTAATCTCAAAGTAATGAAGTAAAGGAACCAATGTATGTAATGTTGACCCACAATAAAGTGGATGCCCACCAAGAGAGGATGACTACCCACAATAAAGTGGATGCCCACCAAGAGTGGATGACTACCCACAACAAAGTGGATGCCCACCAAGAGTAGATGACTACCCACAATGAAGTGGATGCCCACCAAGAGTGGATGACCACCCACAATAAAGTGGATGCCCACCCAAGGGTGGATGACTACCCACAATGAAGTGGATGCCCACTAAAAGGTGGATGATCATAATAACCCCCCAATAAGATGACGAATGTAAGGAAGGAAAATAATAAACGTAATGTACATGGTTTCCACATACAGAAAAAGAGTTTATTCACATTGCTATTTCTCTTATATTGATTTCATGGTTGTTGTTATTATGCACGAATCCTTGGAGATAGTCATAAAGAAAGAAAGGTACATAAGTCCGCACATAGAGTTTTTCTTATAATTATTTCCATTGAAATTCTTATGTATTGATGCATTGATGTCGTTTTCCTAAGGCCTTACATACTCAGTACATTTTTCGTACTGACCCCTCTTGGGGACTTACCTTACATGTTGCAGGTGCAGGAATTAGTAGACCTCGTCAGTAGGTTGCAGACCATTTGCAGAGTATTGGTGAGCTCCAATTGCTTCGGGGCTTCCCAAGTCATATGTGTTCATTACGTGTTGGCATTTCGTAAATATTGTATAGACATGGTCATGTATCTGTAGAGGCTTTGTAGACATATGTGGGGAGATGAAAGTAAAGGACGTATGTTCATTTTGACGCAATGGACCTAACGGCCAAAGTTTTATATATTGCATATGTTATCACGAGTTTCGCCTTTGATATTTAATGACATGATATAAAATGAGATGCATACGCAATCGTACATATAAGAGTACTTGAGCAAAGATTGGTTCTCTCGAGCCTCCTCGGCTTCGGGTGCCAATCACGCCTCGTGGGGACTCGGGTCGTGACAGGCACAAGTAGGCATATTGTAACTAATAGGACTAGAATAATTGTTTCACGATGAGACATACTTGTGAACTCTCGAGAAAAGTTGCCCATTTTATTTGTCAAATGACAACGCAACTAGAGAGCATACCAGTCAATTAATAACTAGATTTCCTAAAATGGGTGTGCACTTGGTCAATTCGTGTGTTATTGTCATCTATTTGTTGACAAACATTATAATTTACTTTATTTCCTTATTATTGTATGAATGCACGCTATTATATATCATCATAGTACCTACTAAATTGACATATGTTTTAATATATTTTCTTTTTGAAGTCATACTATATATGGTCATCTTCATACATCAATATTTTGAGCCAACTTGTAATGACCCTCTAGGTCATTTTCTGCGTTTTTATGCTTTTTTTGCGTATATAGCTTTCCTATAGCTGCCCCAAGTCACTTATGACTTGCTAGGACTGACAGTATGGTTACCGGGCAGTTCGTTTGTTGTTTTAGAGCCATTTCCCTATTTTGGAGTTTTCAAAGTTGAGAAAAGGGTTTCTGCCCAAAACTTTAGGTGAAAGGTCCCGAGGCTTCTGGGCTCATTTTGGGCTGTTGGGTAGATTTTGGTTAAAATGGACTCTTGGATGTGGGAACCACATTCTATCAAAACGACCTTGTATAGAAATTTCAATGATTTCATTGAGTCCGGAATGCCGAATTTAGTAGGGTAGCATAGTTCGCTTGCGTTCACGAGATTCCGAATGAATTTTGAGGGACCATCCAGAGAATTTGCAACTTAGCAAAGTTGTTGGTGCATTAGCACCTGGTGCAGGTTAAGGTCCTTCATTGCTATCGCGATGGGGACCCCCGCGATCACGAGGGTCTATGGATCTTGGTCATCGTGATAGTAAGGTTGGGAACTCGCGATCACGATGAAGGAGGATTTTGGGACCGGGACAACTTGTTCATCACGATCTCAATGATAGCCCACCATGATAGCAATGATCTCATTAGTGAGATATCGCAATCGCTACCAGGGGCATCTCAACAACAATGAGGAAATCCATGGCAGTATAAATAGTTGTTGCCTTCATTTTTCAGCTCAAAATCAAGTCTAAAAACTCCATGAAAGATACTTGAGAGCATGAGAATAGTTTGGGAATTAATATCTGGTGCCGAGATTGAATTGGGGACGTCGTTGTGATCATTTCCTTGCCATTGTCCTCGTAAGTTTTTGGTTAAATTTTTGTTGATTAATTTTTGTTTTGCCCATTTGATTTGTAATTGTTACTGAGCTCGGATTACGCAGAATTTTGGGGCAAATGATCCCTGAGTTGAGAGGGACGTTGTGGCAATTACAATTTTGTGATTCCGGAAGCATACCCCATGGTGGATTTTTAGCTCAATTTCTTATCTGAGCGTATTTTCGCTCTATGGGTATCGATATTCTTCTCTGGACGTGAGAACGTTATTTTGATAGCTTGGCAATGGTCGGAGGCTTCTCGAAAGGGAATAGCTCCATTGTAGAGGTTCCAATGTGCTTTCGACGGCGTCCAGGTAGGCTAGACTTACCTTTCTCTTAGATTGTTCTTTCTTATGGTATTAATATAATATTGTACTAGTTGTGGGTGGGTTTTTATGGAACGGATATAGTTTCAGTATTTATTCACTATGTTAGATGATTTGGGCACTTTTCGGGTAGAATTCAACCTTATTTTCCCTTGTGTTAGCCCATTGTTATCCTTTAGGACTAGATTTAACCCCTTTAGTGTCTTGGGATGGGATTGAGAAGCCTTAGCTTAGGTTCAGGTAGGTGCTTGTCTTAGGTTGGGTTTTCAGGACTCTTAGTGGGCCCCACCACCCCTCTTTGAGATAGAATACCTAGAATACACTGCTTTGGACCTAAATATTCACAGAGTTACTTCCTTAGGCTACTACCTGGGTTTGGGTTGACTTTGGCACTATTTTACGCTTATTTAGCTTTGTTACCCCAGATAGGATAGTATTGGACCTTAAACCACGCCTTTCAGACTTAACAATTGAAACCCGCCTTTCCTTAAAGGATTTGACAGCCTAAAATTAGAGATTATGAATAATTAGACTTGAGATGGGTTAAAAATCGTAGGATATCACTATTTATTTCATGCCGACTAGTTCCATTTTGAGTTCGATGATGGATATATTATTAATTATTTATCAGTTTTGATTCGAGTCTGGCATTTACTATCATGACAATACTCTCTAGTTTCGGTTCGAGTTCGGCATTTTTACCTTTACAAATACTGATTTGGGATTGGAAATTCCGTAAGACTTGGGGTATGTCTGGAAAGGAGCATCAGGTATACATATTTCTCATGTCGGCTCGTTTTACGTTCATTATTGTTGCTATTCCATCCTTATATTAGTGTTACTCTTTACTTGTACCCACCATACTTATGGGGGCTCGGTTGGGTTTATTTCTTATTGTTTGCACCTCCTGGGCTTATGGTGGTCCAGTTAGGTTATAACTAGGCTTTTATTATTGCTCTCAAGTTATTCGATTTCTACTTATCGCATTTGCCTAGTACAGTCTATTATTTCCATTTCTGCCCTTTTATTATTGACTTAGATTTACATACTTGCACTTTATTTATTCTTTTACTATAATTTAGCTCAGTCGGCCTATGATGCCTACTGAGTACCCGTGGTTTTGGTACTCACACTGTACTTCTGCATCTTTTTCCCCTGATGCTGATCTGAGTACGAGTCACTATCGTTGAAGATATTCTCTAGTTGTATTGTTATTCGGAGATAGGGTGAACTTTTAGAGTTCGAAACTGCCTCTTCTCCTTCTGCTATTTTTAATAGTCTTATTTTGTGTATTCAGAGACTATGATGTATATTTGACATTGTCTAGTACTCTCTTTTAGTATAGTGGCTCTTGTACTCACCTTACCAAGTCTTGGGGGAACTCATTTTGCATATTTTGTCATCTTCCCTCTATTGTATAGCATGTTCACATCTATATATCGTTATTTTCATTGCTTATTATCTCTATTGTACACTTGTTTTCTTATATTCCGCCTGTTGGTCGGTTACTTGGTATTCTGGCTATGGTTTGACTTACCTACTAGTGGGTTAGAGTAGGTGCCATCATGACCTGAGAAATTAGGTTGTGACACAACTCAACCCTTTTCAGCATAGAGTTTCTAATAAATGAAAGTTCTTCTCTAATTGTTTATGCTTTTACATAAGGTGATCACATAAATCAATATAATGTACTAAAGTTTAGGCTTTCTTTACTTTACTTTCTGCCTTAACTTCTAAATCTCGCTACTACTTTCTCCATTCCAAAATGCTTGTTACAATTTTCTTTTTGATAGTCAAACAATATGAACTTTGACTAACATCTTAAGATGTGTTTTTCATTATATTGATATGAGAAAAACTGCACTTTATAGTACTTTCCATATAGTTTTTGAATATCTAAATTTTAATTTTAGAATATCAAATCAATCTAACTTTATTCCAAAATCTCCAAATTTTCTATCTGAAAACCCAAGATTTGAAGATAAAATCATAATGAAATCATTGGGGAATGTTTATGATGGTTTTAAAGAGTCCACTACGATAACAAGGACCTGATGCGATACCTGGTCCTTGTATGAGGAAAATGAAGAACAACAAGAACATAAAGTAAATAGCAGTAAAGTAAAGGGTAAAGTATGTTTACGTCGAAACTTCCTTGCTCAATGGAGTAAAACCACGACCTACCCCAATAGGATTTCACCAACCACTTCACTAATTCACCAAGCAGAACATTCGATTACAACTCTATGCAATCTAGGAATTAAACTATTAATTCCAGCACCTAGCTATAACTCTATTGCCACTCCTCTTTTATAGTAACTCTACTTTAAAGACTCCATTATCTACCTCTAGCTAAAGCAACAAATCAACATAAGCTGAATGTAAAAACACTAAGTCAGATCTTAAGTCAAGAGATGAGTTTACAGTTGTGAGAGCAAAAAAAGGACTAAATTAACCGAGAAACAAGACATATCTCACTGTGAGCCAAGAGTTTCTGAGTTAATAAATCCTTGTGCAATTTGAGCACCAAGACAGCTTTTGCTAGAAGAGAATAATCATTTGTGAATATTGCAAAAATTGAGCTTCTCTCCTCAAGATGGTGAATATAAATGAGAGCATTTGGAGAGAAGTTTTCTCATTGGAGGATTCCATTGTAGAGCACATTCCACTATTCTACTATAGCTGCCAGCCAGGACACACAACTAACATATAAGAAAAAAGTGTACAACTGCATATTGGGACACCAGTTGACATAACTGGTCCTTCAACTAGGCCAGAACCCAACAGTTTATAAATAACATAAGAATCATACCCAAAGAAGAATAGTTCAAAACCACTTTGTGAATCTCCCAAAACTGAGTTCCCAAGCTCAAAAAATCGAGATAAGGAAAGTAAGATGAAAATGGAATAATGTCACTGTTTAAGTGAAAGCAATCTCGTAGGTGCGACTTGCAAGGGCAAACAAGACCCTACAACGATGATCACCACTAACCTTGTGGACCTTCACAAGCGCGAGCGTGTCTCATAGGGGAGAGCTCGCAAACACGAAGATATTCGGTAGCCGCAGCTCTGCCGGTGCAGACAAGGTTCCATAGGAGCGGTCAAGCCTGGACTGACCCCAATCTTCAGGAGCGGTCCCAGTCGTCGGTGTGACCCAGGCACCACAAGAGCGGCTACACTAGCACCAGCAACATACAACAATGAAAAATAATATTCCAAGCTCAGAATCTACCCTTGTAACTCACCCAAAATCTTGTGGAACACAAATAACTATGCTACTAGAGTAAAAATAATATTTCAAACTCACTGAAATCATCAGATCATCTTACAGAGGTCGTTATCAACAAATGTTGACTAAAGTCAACCTTATGCCTTAAACTTCCAACTTTCCAAGCAACAACTCAAAATCCACCTGAACTCCTTGAGACCCGAACTCAAGGTCCTACTAACACAAAAATGACGATTCAAAGCTAATGAAACTGAAAAAATTTCCATAGGAACTCAAAATCTCCAAATATTGACCAAAGTCAACACTACCACCTCCAAAACCTTCCAAAATAAAAAACTTTTGCAATACGCAATCGATAACCTCGAGAATTAGGTTACCCACACCTGTAGACCATGAATATTTTATGATCTAAAATTCGAGTCATAATGTCACCTATCATACCCACTGTTATAGTTAACCCAAATCCCTCACATGCCACTAAAGTTGACAAGATAATAAGCGAAAGAAAAAAAATAACACTAAAATCCAAATAGTCTCAAAACCAACAAATACAAATGAGTAAGAACATCAATAACAACCAAAGGTTTGGTAGTCAAGTACAAGCCTCGATGAGACAAGAAAATACAATAAATATTCCAAGAATATATAAAATGCGAAAAAGGCAAAAAGACTAGGATAGAAGAGACTAGTAGTTTCTGAAATCAGCAGTCGCTACCTCAAAAATCTCTGAAAAGCAATCACCAGGTAATGACAAAATCAACATTCGGGGACCACCGACTCAGTATCTATACGTAAGGTGTAGAAAATAAACAAGCGTGAGTACTAACCATATGTACTCAACAACATCATTGACTAACCCTAATTTAAAGTAATGAAGAGGACCACCCGAACAACCAATCCAAAACAACTATACAAATCTGCACTTAGGAAATCCACACGTAGTCTAACAGATAATAATAATAATAGTAAGGTAATAACACAGTTCCAACTCACAGTTTCTCTGTCACGACCCAAACCCTTTGTGAGTGGCACCCACTCTACTCACTCGGTGGGAGAACCATCTACCCCAAAATACCAACTCAAATCAACACTTAGAAGAAAATAATTTAAACTAATCCATCAATAAATAGTCATCAACCTAAATAAAACCATAAGTACAACCAAAAGTGGAACATTGTACTTAACAAACCATCCCTAGGACCTGAAAGTCTTCTGTACCAAAACTACTAAAGAATATCAAGAAGGGGATGCAACCCCAAAAACTGAATGAAAAACATAAGTTCAGAACAAGGAACAATGTTGATGATGAGAGATTCCATGGTAGCCCGGATTAGCTACTCCCCCTGAAATCAGAAGTAAATCACTGGATTCACAAGTGAGGTCGCGTAGTAGCCATTGGAATATGCACTACACTCACAAAAGTAAATGCAAGTACACTATCAGCACACAAGAATAACAGTGTACAGGTAAGGTCATTTGGCTAACCCAAGATGAAAATATTAACATTTCACTAAATAATAGTACAACAAGTTAAATCCATGCTCAAAAAAATTATACATTTAGCACATAACACCAAATACCAGTTTAGTATTTTAAACAACAGTCAAGTTCAGTCAAGCCAAGTCAAGACAACTTAAGCAACTATCAAGCACAAATAAATAAATTCCTCGGTTCACTCATGGAACTGTCAAACTCACCTAAACCTTGTACATACACGCCATGGGTAATACCTCCATCCTCTAGCCATGACCTGCAAGGGAGAAATTTCGTCCATGTACTAAACCCCAGACATAAGTGTCTGCCATCTTTATTTCACTAATAACCTATGAGAACGTCCCAAATAACGAAACATTCCACATTTTAGAAATAAGGCATGTCAAATCAATAAGTAAGTAAAATCATTGCATTGACCACACCAACAACATGCATTAACCAGCCACACGACAAATTAGTTAACATGCACATATAATACAAGTTGGATTAAACTACAATACCAGCACCTACCTCGAACCAAGCTTGTATAACTCCTCTAAGTCGAGGATTTTTCCTTTCGTACAATTTTTGTTGCTCATGGTTTAGAACATACATAATAACACATAATTAATGAAATGACCTATCATGTTGGGACTTATAACTCACCCCTAACCCCTAAGGTCAAGTTCATGAACATTCCCTTTCCGTTCTAGGGATTTTCTACCGTAATTCACCTAAAAATACCAATTCCATGGATAAATTAGTGAATTAATGAAATGCAAGGGTAAATTAATTGTTAATAATCAAAACCCATTAACTTAGTATTTAAATTTACCCTTTGCATCTGAAAATAACCAAAATATTCCCTAAAACCCTCCCTGAACTATCTAAATTAGTGATTCTAAGCCTAATCATCAACTACAAGTTAACGGAGATGAATTACTTACCTTTACAAGGCCAAACATAGAATTTCTGGAGTATTTTGCCTTAAATCGTCCTTCATTTTGCCCCAAAACAAGCTCTGAAATGATAAACTATATAGGGGGAAAATATTAATTAAACTGTAATTTTTCACCGCTTTAGCGGCCAAGACTGCAATAGTGGAACCTGTATAGCGGTTGACCACCTTTGACCACAGTTATAGAGGGAATTATTCCTCTATAGCACCTATAGCAGCTTCAATAGAACAGAAAGTCTGCCTTTGCCCAAAAATCCCACTTTTCACAACACACCATAAACTCGGGATATTCCAATCAGTGTCATTCACGCTAAGATTAATTCCAGGAGTTCTACTTATTCAAATCTGGTGCCGTAAATTCCTATGGGTTCCTTATCTTCTTAGCTAACTAGAAATCAAATCAGACACCTCCAAACATGCCTAAATCCTTTCCAGATTTCGCTAGACTACACCTCGCTCTGATTTCATTCGAACCTAGCCTAGCCCAAAATTTGTAACTTTAAAACTGAAAGGATTTTGGACACGAGGTTTTAAACCAAGGACTTATACATAACGACAAAGAGGGTCGTTACAACATATACCAATCTACCCCTTATTCATCCCCAAACGATCAAATGCAAAAAAAAATAGGCTAAAGTGAGGAGAGAAAGAGTACCTGTAGCCTCAAATAATTAAGGGTACTTATCCCACCTGTCCTTATCGATTTCCCAAGTTGCTTCCTTACCAGGACAATGCTTCCATTGTACCTTAATAGAACAAATTTTCTTCATCCTTAATTTTTGATTATCCCAATCTAGAATCGCTATTGGTTCCTCCTCGTAAGTGAAATCCTTATCTAAAAGCACTGAATCCCATTTAATGATGTAGTTTCCATACCTATGGTATCGTCTACGCATAGAAACATGAAATACCAGATGGAATACCAACAATCCTAGTGGTAGAGCTAACCTATATGCAACCAGATCCACATCTTCAAGAACCTTAAAAGGACCAATGTACCGAGGACTGAGCTTGCCCTTATTGCCAAATCTCATTACCCCCTTCATGGGAGACAGCTTAAGTAAAACTTTCTCACCAACCTTAAAGTCTATGTATCTTACCTTACGGTCCACATACTCTTTCAGCCTACTTTGAGCAGCCAGCAACTTGGTTTGAATGAACCTTACCTTTTCTTAAGCCTTCTTTACCAAGTTTGTGCCCAAAGGCATGACATCTCCCGCCTCAAACCACCCAATAGGTGACCTACACTTCCTTCTATAAAGTTTCTCGAATGGTGCCATATCAATACTAGAATGATAACTATTGTTGTATGAAAACTCATACAATGGAAGAATTTTTTCCCAGTGACCACCAAATCAATTACACAAGCCTTCAATATGTCCTGTAATACCTGAATCGTCCTCTTCAACTGCCCATCAGTTTAAGGATGAAAAGGTGTGGTAAAAGCAAACTTGGTGCCTAACTTCTCATGCAACCTGTCCTAAAACTTGGAAGTTTACTTTGCATCCCTATCAAAAATAATAATAAGTGGCACCCCATGAAGTCTGACCATCTCTTTGACGTAAAGTTTAGCTAACTGCTGAGAGTTATAGTATACCCGAACCGGCAAGACGTGGGCTAACTTTGTCAACCGATCTACTATCACCCAAATGGAGTCATACTTACCCAAGGTCTTAGGTAGACCTACCACAAAATCCATGGCAATGTTCTCCCATTTCCACATGGGTATAGGTATCTTCTGAAGTAAACCTGCAGGCCTTTGGTGTTCATACTTCACCTGCTGTTAATTGTGACACTTTGACAGATAATCCACTATGTCCCTCTTTATCTTGGGCCACCAATAAAGCTGTCTCAAGTCACGGTACATCTTGGTTGTACCCGAATGAATAGAATAACGCAAACCATGGGCCTCTAAAAGTACATCACGCATCAAATCACCAACCCGAGGAACACACAATCTATCCTTAAACCTCAACACCCCACTCATGTAAAGAGTGGCATCTGTTACTTCCTCATGCATCACTTTATTTCAGAGTGCATTAAACTTCTTGTCCTCAAATTGCTTGGCTTTAATCTGATCCCAAAATGTTGACTTTACCTTAACACTAACCAGCACTCCACCCCTGTCCAAGACCCCAAACTGCATGCTTTGAGATGCTAGAGTTTGAAACTCTCTAGCTAAAGGTCATCTGGACACCCTCAAGAATGACAAGCTACCCATACTTACAGCTTTTCGTCTCAATGCATCTGTCACCACATTGGCCTTACTCGGATGATATTGAATACTCACATCATAATCCTTTAACAGTTCCATCCATCTCCACTGCCTCAAGTTCAAATCCCTTTGAGTATACACATACTACAGGCTACGGTGGTCTGTGAAGACCTCACACTTGACACCATAAAGATAGTGTCTCCAAATCTTTAATGCAAACACCACCGTTACCAACTCCATGGCATGGGTTGGGTAATTCCTCTCATGAGGCTTTAACTGCCTTAAATCAGAAGTAATGACATTCCTATCCTACATCAACACAGCACCCAAGCCTAAAAGTGAGGCATCACAAAACACTATAAAGTCCTTACCTTCAACCGAAAATGAAAGAATAGGCGTTATAGTTAAAAGTTTCTTGAGCTTTTGGAAGCTCTCTTCACATTGGTCTGACCAAAAACATGGCACTTCCTTCTGAGTCAATCTTGTCAAGTGCGTTGCAATGGATGCAAAGTTCTTGAAAAACCTGTGGTAATAACTGGCATGACCCATAAATCTCCTTACCTCGTTCACTAAACTAGGTTGAGTCCAATTCTTTAATGCCTCAAACTTTGGGGGATCCACCATCACCCCTTTTTCAGAAACCACATGCCCCAAGAAGGCAACTAAAGACAACCAGAATTCATATTTTGAAAACTTAGCAAACAACCATTTCTTCCTTAGAATCTCCAAAACTATACGAAGATGGCCTGCATGCTCTTTCTTACTCTTAGAATAAACTAGAATATCATCAACAAATACAATAACATAAAAATCCAAGAACAACCTTAAGATCTCATTCATCAAACTCATAAAGGTTGCAGGTGCATTAGTCAACCCGAAAGACATCACCAAAAACTCATAATGACTATACCGAGTTCTAAAAGTTGTCTTTGGTATATCCCCCGGTCTAATTTTCACCTAATGATAACGCTACCGTAAATCAATCTTTGAAAACACTGACGCACCCTGTAACTGATCAAATAAATCATCTATGAGAGGCAAGGGACATTTATTCCTGATAGTAGCTTTATCCAGCTGCCTATAGTCAATGCATATCCTCAAACTATCATCCTTCTTCTTAACAAACAGAATCGGAGCACCCCAAGGTGAAGCACTTGGATGAATAAAACCCTTATCAAGTAACTCCTATGGCTGAGTTTTGAGCTCCCTCAATTTCGATGGAGTTATTCGATAGGGGGAATAGATATAGGGCGAGTGCCCGACTCTAAGTCAATGAAGAAATCGATATCTCTATCTAGAGGCATATCCGGTAGGTCTAAAGGAAACACATCCTAAAATTTGGAAACTACTAAAACTGACTTTATAAAAGCGGACCCTGTGTCCACATCCTGAAGATGAGCTAGAAACGCTAAACACCTCTTCCCCACTAACCTTTTGGCTCAGAAAAATGATATAATTTTCACTGGCTTGGCCTTATACACTCTCTCCCACTCTAGTTTATCCAATCCCGACATCGCTAGAGTCACTATCTTAACATTACTTTTAAAATAATGTGATATGGAGATAACCAGGTCATAACCAGAATTACATCAAAGTCCAGCATATCAAGAATAATCAAGTCTACCCAAGTTTGAAAACCCATAAATAGCACAGAATAAGAATGAAAAACATGGGTTACCACCACAGACTCACCAACCGAAGTAGACACATAAACAAGATGATCAAGTACATCACAAACGAGATTCAGACCCACTGCAAACTAAACAGATACATAAGAATAAGTAGACCCCAGATCAAATAGAACATAAGCCATTCAATCACAAACATAAATAATACCTGTGATCATCGCATCAGAATCCTCAGTATTAGTCTTTTCCAAAAATGCATAACAGTGAACTTGGTCATCAATCTGAGCTAACTCTCTTCTCAATTGCACTCCTCCACCGGCATCGCCATTTCTTTGACCTACCTAACCACCTGCTTGACTTTCCCGTCCACCCTGTGGACAACCCTTGCCATTACCTCCTCTTCCTCTACCCGCTGGAACTATAGCCTGAGTCAGCTGCTGTGCCTAGATATTTGCCTACCTCAAGGGACACTCTCTCTTAAAATGACCAACAACACCAGTATAGTAACATCCATGCTCAAGAGGAGGATAACTGGCAGAAGAGTAAGAAGCCCCTTAGCCCCTAAAAACCTGTGTCTGAGAAGAAACTTTAGGTGGAAACACGGTAAAAGTTGGTAAGGCGGACTGAATCGGACTAGCTGAATAGGCCTGTTGTCTATGGCCCTTAGAGTAAGATCCATTAATATTCCCAACATTGTGGGACTTCTTGTCTAATATCTTAGCCTGACCCACATAATCTGCAGCTTCATTGAACCTTTTCCCTGCAGAAGTCATATGAACAGTCAAAACCTGAAGATTATAGTTCAAACCCTTGATGTTCAGAAACTTAGTCAGCAGATCATGCTCCGTACCTGGCATCACAGAAACCAACACCGAAAGAGGAAAAACATAAGCCCCTGACGCCTCGTCCATCCTTGGAGCCATAGTAACAGTAGGGTTAACAACCGAAGCCTGGAAAGGTGGTACATTAGGAGTGGCTCTAGTCCATTCCAACCCACTCAGAAATGCTAACACATGTTGAACAACCTCAGCGGACATATGAAATAAGGATACAACCCCAGCTGGTGTCGCCACCTCGGGCTGCACTTACTATTTCTCTATTGCTTCTCTCTCCTTAAAATGATCCTGAGGTGGGGGAGGGGATACTGACCTTCCATGAGTATGGACAACTGTTGTTTAAGCTCTCCATGGCAGGTGTGGCTCGTCCCCTTCTTTTACTACCTCTCCCTCTCACTCATCCTCTCCCCCTTACTGCTGGCTCCTTAGTTGGAGCAGTTGGTGTAGGGGCTGCTGCTCGAGTTTTGTTGGACCTAGTATTCACTATCAGCAGATAAATGAGTGAAAAGAATCAAATACCAATTTGTATCTTCAGATACCAATTGGAATCAAGTTATAGCACAAAAGGAACAAGAATGACAGATTTTCCTAAAGTACCATTGCCTCCCGAAGAAAAATACAGACGTCTCCGTATCATTTCGCAAGACTCTACTGGACCTATTTTGGTACAACGAGATTGACGAACCTAGGCTCTAATACAAACTTTGTCATGACTAAAACCCGTCGTGAGTGGTACCCACACTACTAACTCGGTGGGAGAACCATCTACCCCAAAAAACCAACTCAAATCAATACTTAGAAGAAAATAATTTAAACTAATCCATCAATAAATAGCCATCAACCTAAATAAAACCATAAGTACAACTAAAATCAAAATATTATACTTAACAAACAATCCCTCGGACCCGAAAGTCGTCTATACCAAAACTACTAAAGAGAGTAAAAAAGGGGATGTAACCCCAAAAACTGAATGAAAAATATAAGTTCAGAACAAGGAACTATGTTGATGATGAGAGATTCCATGGTAGCCCGGATAAGCTGCTCACCCTAAAATCAGAAGTCAATCGATGGGTTCACAAGTGAGGTCTCGTAGGAGCCGCTGGAATATGCGTTGCACTCACAAAAGTAAATGCAAGTGTACTATCAGCACATAAGAATAACAGTGTACTGATAGGGTCATTTAGTCAACCCAAGATGAAAATATGAACACTTCACTAAATAATAGTACAACAAGTTAATCCATGCTTAAAACAATTATATACTTAGCACATAACACCAAATAACAGTTTAGTATATTAAACAACAGTCAAGTTCAGTCAAGCCAAGTTAACAAGTCAAGACAACTTAAGCAACAATCAAGCATAGCCAAATATATTCCCCGTTTCACTCATGGAACCGTCAAACTCACCTGAACCTCGTACATACACGCTATGGGTAATACCTCCACCCTCTAGCCATGACTTGTAGGAGACAAATTTTGTCCATGTACTAACCTTATACATAAGTGTCTGCGAACCTTACTTCACCAATAATCTGTGACAACGTCCCAAATACCGAAACATTCCATATTTTAGAAATAAAATAGGTCAAATCAATAAGCAAGTAAAATCATTGCATTGACCACACCAACAACATATATTAACCACCCACACTATAAATTATTTAACATGCACATATAATACAATTTGGATTAAACTACAATACCATCACTACCTCGAACCAAGCTTGCACAACTCCTCTAAGCCGAGGTTTTACCCTTCCGTGCACTTTTCCCTTGCTCGTGGTTTAGAACATGCATAATAACACATAATTAATGAAATGACCTATCATTTTGGGACTTATAACTCACCCCCAACCCCTAAGGTAAAGTTCATGATCATTTCCTTCCCGTTTTAGGGTTTTTCTATCGTAATTCACCTAAAACTACCAATTTCATGGATAAATTAGTGAATTAACAAAATACAAGAGTAAATTAACCATTAATAATCATAATCCATTAACTGATTACTTAAATTTACCCCTTGCACCAGAAAATAACCAAAATCAGCCCTAAAACCCTCCCCAAACTCTGTAAATTAGTGATTCTAAGTTTTAATCATCAACTCCAAGTTAACGGGATGAAGTACTTAACTTTACAAGGTCAAACAAAGAATTTCTGGTGCATTTCTCCCTAAATCGCCCTTCCTTTGCTCCAAAACAAGTTTTGAAATAATAAACTATTTTGGGGGAAAATATTAATTAAATTGTGGTTTTCACTGCTATAGCGGTCGTTGGCCGCCTTTGACCATAGCTATAGTGAGAATTATTCCGCTATAGCGCCCATCGCTATAACAGTGTCGACGGGACAGAAAGACTGTCTTCGCCGAAAAATTCCACTTTTTACAACACGCCCTAAACTCGGGAGATTATCAATTTCGAAAGTTCTACTTACCCAAATCTGGTTCTGTAAATTCCTACGGTTTCCTTATCATCTTAGCTAACTAGAAATCAAATCAGGCACCTCTAAACCTACCCAAATCCTTCTCAAATTTCCCTAGACCACACCTCACTCTGATTTTGTTCTAAACTAGCCTAGCCCAAAATTTGTAACTTTCAAACTGGAAGAATTTTGGACATGAGGTTTTAAATCAAGGACTTATACGTAACGACAAAGAGGGTCGTTACATTCTTAATCTAGTACAATATTAATAAATCACCAGTCACAATATTCAATCACGGATAAGCCAAATATAAGAAAATGATAAGATAAATGCAATATAAAGCAATATACGACAACGTATACACCCGCTACTCTTTCTAGCTAGCTAAAATCCATAAAGGACTTGCCAGGTCCATATATCAGGATGGTGTTCCCTCCAATCCATATAATACAAGATGGTGTGTCCTCTGATCCATAATAATACAATAATATAGAGCAGGCTTGCCCACCAATCCATAGTATAATATACTAATATAGAGCAGGCATGCCCACTAATCTATATGTTATACATAACATGCTGGCATGAAACTCTGATCCTATTAATGACAAGTTCAGTTTGAGCAAAACATTTTCATGTCATGAGCTAAATTAATTATCAAAGAATCACTGACGGGCACAATGCGTATGTAAATTTTTTACTCGTATTCTATCAAATTATAGTATAGTTTAAGATATCGTCTCACAGAGATTGAAGAATCTATCTTACAGATTTATATCATCGATCCTACTATTTAAGAGAGTCGAATTTGGGTGAAAAGAGTTGAATTTGTATTTTCTTGAAAAGATGAAAAAAATTATTTTTGATTTTATTTTAAATTAAAAGAGTTGAGATTTCATGAATTCATTTAATAAAAATTATAATGGAGTTTAGAAATTTTCTTTTATATTTCATATTTTAAGTTGTCTCTTTCGATTAACAAACTAATATTTCTACTATTTATTTTTCATTTCATTATGCCTCTTTCGATTAACAAAATAAAATGACCAACTATCAGTATTGAAATAAAAAAATTTCTTTTCTTGAATGAGTACATCATATGAATAAAAACCTCTTTCGATTAGCTTTTGCAGAATTCAATATCTTGACAAAATGATTTTCTTCTTTCAAAGAAAAACTGAAAAAATATCAAGATGAACTTTGAACGATTGGATATAATTATCACAAGAATATATATATATATATATATATATATATATATATATATATTTATTTCCTTCATTTAATTTTTGTTTCTTTCGATAACAAAAATCAACACAGGAATTATATAACATATAATATATAGAGGTGATAAAGTAAATTAGTAAATATCTATCACTCTGATGTAAAATATGATATAGTAACACTCTAACTCAAGAAAAATAAAAATATCATAATCTCCATTATAATAATATATCAAGCTTCATTACTAATCCCAACTAAAGGAAAATTACTCCATGGAAAAAATATTAAATACTATGAAGAGTTAAACTCTGTCTATATTATAGAGAGAAAAGACTTAAAAAGAAAACTTTATACTAAGGAAATTATCTACTACACAAAGCTTTTATCTCCCTCACTTTTCATTTTCTTGCACTGAAATTTTGTCTTTTCATCATGCCAAATTTCAAGGGTGTCATCCTTAGATTGGGGATGTCATCCTTAGCTTCTTCAATCTTATCCTTCAAGTGCAGATTTTCAAGAATGACATCCTTTGATTGGGGATGACATCCTCGACTTGGGGATGACATCCTTGGACTGTTCTTTATCTCTTTTCTTCTTTATTTATTCTTCTTTTCTTTTCCTGCAATATTTATTAGATATTTATGTAAAAATAAAGAAAAAGTCATATATATCTAAGTAAAATATTTATTTATATAATATTATTTATATATAAAAAACTACTAAATTTATACTTATCAAATTCTCTCACACTTGAATTTTTGCTCATCCTCGAGGAAATAAGGATGATATTTACTTTGCCTCTTTTATTATTTTTTTTATTTTTTCTTTTAAGTAGAAAATTTGAGCAAATAAAATATTCTCATCCAATCAAACAATTTACCCTTTCAAACTTATCAAAATTTTACTTTGCTTCAAACTTTACCTTTGCTTGACAAAATCAATATCCTTAACACCATGATTCCATAAAATTGATGACTTTATGATCTTTCAGCGAAATATTCTCTACCTTGTCTATCGACTTGCTCCTTATATCATTTAGATGTAGGAATTTGTAGAGGGCTTTTATATGTCTTGTAATATGGTTATAAAATTTGCAAGGAATTTTGAGTGACGATTTTCATGCCTTTGGCATTATTTTTGTATAATTATTCTTTTCACTCCAACTCTCAATGTATATATTTTTGATCAAAACTATATATATGCATTAGTCTTCTAAAAGAGTATTCACATGATGAACAAGACTTATTTTCTCAAGAGAGCTTTTTTTTCTATTTTTTTTTGGTTTTTAGTAATAGGAGCAAGTTCTAGCCAAAAGTATTGATTTCACCTATTTTTAGATCATAAAATTTCTCAATTTCAATATTCTAGGAGCTTTGAAATAATTGCCTTTGCTGTCACAACCCAATATTTGAGTCATGATGGCGCCTATCGTAACCCACCAATAGGCAAGCCAAACCCTAGCCCGGAGCGACAACCGACGGGCTAACGGCCGGAATCTCATAAAACAGAGAAGAAGTGGAAGTAACCATATTTATAAACATGCTATAATGCTAAAGACAGAATCAGAATATGTATATATGCCAAGACTGAGAAGGAAGAGGACAGTATATAAAGTCAAGAACCCTTCCCAAGACCAGGTGAGGTCAGTACAAGAGCCACTACTAACATACCCAAAATACAAGACAGAAACCAAATATGTATAACAAGTATAATAGTCTCGAGAGCAAAAGACTATACAGTAGAAGATGGAGTAGGATCTACCTCGGACGTCAGTAAGCTCACCCTGCTCTGGAGTCAATGCTGAGAAAAGAGTCACGTCAATACCGTCGACTAGTGCCTGGATCTGCATCGGGGAAAAGATGCAGAAGTGCAGCATGAGTACCGGGACAACGGGTACTCAGTAGGCATCATCGGCCAACTGAGCTCAAAGTAATATAAGCAAGCTAAAATGCGAGGGTGCATGCTAAGTTCGGGGTATAAGTAAAAAATACATAAGTAACTGCCGAGGCGTGTAGATATGCTTAGGAAATAAATAAATGTGATACCGAATAATTGAGTAAATAAATGCGTATGTAAACACACAAGTCAAACATAACCTATCTGGGCCCCCATAAACCCGATAGGCACACGGAAGAAACAATAACCCAGCCTGGCCCCCATAAACCGATGGGACACACAAAAATAGTAAATGCATAGTCACCAGTGTCTCGAAGCTGTATCAGTATCCAGTAACCACAATAACCAATAGGAGTGCACCGGGCTTGAACCGACACCAATAGGTAATAACAAGAGGCCAAACGCCGGAGTCGAACCGGAAGCAGTGGGTAATAACAAGAGGCCATATATATATCATCTCTGCCGGACTCGAATCAAAACTCATAGAACAAAAGTATCATGATCACGGTACCCAGTACCAAAACTCTCCAATCATATCATAACCAGATGTCGGACTCGAATAGGAACTCATAATAATCAGTGGCCGGACTCGAACCGAAACTCATAATAATCCGGGGTTGGACTCAAATCGGAACACCCAATAGTCAATAACCAGAATCATCATACCTGAATCAGTAGCCGGACTCGAATCGGAACTCATCATATCCAGTAACCAGAACAGAATCAAATGTCATATCATATCAGAGAAACGGGGAACGCCCTAGTCGCAAGTCAATACTAGGTACATAAGTACAGAAGCTAACCCCACAACATGCTACAAGTCAATCTCGGGGTCCTTCTAGGTAAACTATATACTATAAGAAATATGTATATACAAGTCTGGATATACATTAGAAGTCATGGAAAGGTAGGTCCGTATTCTCTAAATCAAACTAGCCGATCCCGATCAAATACGGTGCTATCAGGGACCAACAAGGATAAATAGCCCAATCGGGTATAATCGGGGTGACTCAATCCCGTCACAACCTTAACAGGTCATAGAGGGCTTAACTAAGCCCAAATATGTCAAAGTTCTGACAAGTCGACTAAAAGGGTAATGGGTCCCGAAAACCAAGTCTAGTTATACCTGTCTAAGTCTGGGCTAAGTCTGCCTAAGCCTGGACTAAGGTCCCACAATAACATTTCCCAACCAGAAATCAACACAACAATACTATCCGACCCCAAATAGGTCACCTGTGGTGTACCTCGAGGATAACAGGCCTGGAATGTGTCCGAGTAGCCCTATCCGGCCTAGAAGGCCTAAATCACAGCAAACCACCACCACCAAGTTTATAATACCAGCCCACAACTCCAGCACAATAGCATACATATATCACACATAAGCTCAATCTAAGTGTAAAGGAAGGTAAACCTAGCCTACTTAGACGCCGCCGAATGCCTGCTAAAGCCAGCTAAATAGGAACCTTCCCCTTCCAAGAGGCCTCAGACTGCTGCCAAGCTACCGAAATAATAAACTACATGTCAAAACATGACTATTGATACCATATTGCATTAGTTCAAAAAATGTCTGAAAATCCCACGTGGGGCCCGCTTACGGTATCGTAAAATTGAAACCGTCAAAGCGTCCCAAATCACCCCGTGATCAATAATCATAACTATAACCGCTCAATTTGAGCTCAAAATGTAGCTCAAACATCAATATCAATCCCAACAATACCACCGTAAACGAAAACTACCGTAAAAATAAGAAAACGTACCATAGAAACGACGAGAACGGGTCCACGAATCCAAATCCAACACCCCTTAACCTTGAATCTGACTAACAAGGCTCAAATATGAGCCTTAGACAATAAAAACATGGTAAATTCTCATTTGCATTTTAGAATTAAGGACTAATATTTAATAGTGAGTAAAAGAAAATTTTTTAGAGAAAAAGTTCAATGTATTTAAGTAACATTGCCATGCAATGTTGTCCATTTACATTACTTGCTGCCACCACTTATAAAGTGGTTTTTGTTGTCCACTCCTTCCTCTTCTACGTGGAAGGGGAGGTAATATGGACTAATCCACTTTCTTCTCCGTATTTATATATTCGGGTATTGCATAGGTTCGTGGTAAAATAAATACAATATTTTAAATATACCATAATTACTAGAAAATTATTTCTAACAAAACCTCTATAAAATAAAAATATTATTTTAACATATTTAGATTTACCATCTCCGCTTAAAATATTAATAAATTATAAAACTAGTATTAAAGTAATATAGATATATCATAACTAAAGAATTTTATAAATTTCAAAAACATTTTAAAAAAGGTAATTAACTATGTAATTTTACCAAATTCAAATTTAATTTAATATTTTACAACGTGCTCGGTCTAAATAATATTCTCAAACGAACTGCCCTAAAACCGAACTGTCAGTCCCAGCAAGTCATAAATAACTTGGGGCAGTTATAGAAAAGCTCTAAATGCTGAGAACACACGAAAACGAGGGAAATGACCGGGAAGGTCATTACATTTGCCTTCATAGAATAAGAATCATAAGCTTGGAAGTAAGATGATAAAAATCAAAGAAATAAATGTTTGTGTTAAATAAAAAAAAATTATGTTGCAAATTTATTATTTACAAGGCATAATGATTGAGGTCAAAGTATATAAATATTTTTATATAACACTTTATATCTTAAAAATATATATATATGTAGTAATATTGCAGAGAATTTTATCACCTGGATCAATCAAAACAAAGAAGAAAAATAGTTAGTGATAAAAACATTAGCAAGCACATATTAATAATCAAACAAAAAAGAATAAATTAATAATACAATATCTAATATCATAGTGTGAGGTTTCTAAAAATTTACAACAGACTTGGGCATTTGTGCGGGCCCACTAAAACTTGCTTTTCAATATTGAATGCTACTATCTACTTATATTGACAACCTAACAGTAGCTACCAATATTTTCACATAGATTTCCCCCCCACACTTAAACATTATCATCCCCCTCGATAATCAAAAACCTTTGTTCCATCTTTACTTTCTTCCACTGGATTCATCATCTTCTCCACAATCATCAATAAAATAATCCAAAACTAGTTTGAATATAAACTAAAAAATTACCTGAGCTAATATTTAATTAGTTAAGATAAAAAGTTAATCAACCAGTTACTCAGGCATATCGATCATCATGGAATTACTCCTGTGTAGGTGTCACTACTTTTGTAGAGGCCGTCATGATAGTTTTGGTTGTACAATAACTTGAATATTAACTAGATTAATAAATTAAGTTTTTACTTAAACGAATTTGTATTGGACTTACAAGGCTCCATCACTTCATCCTCAATGGCTATGGACAAAAGAAAAGAAAATAGTTCTGAGTTTAACATCGCCAGCTCAACTTAATTCTGCTTATTATGTCACCGAATCGCAACTGCAAAAGTTTATTTTTCATATTTTCCTCCAAAATATAATTTTAGCCTATGCCCATTCACCTTAAATTTCTCTCCCCCACTAATTTCTTGAATTTTGATTGATCCATATGAGGTAACATCTGTAACTACAAAAGGACCAGTCCAACAAGACTTACACTTTCTTGGAAATAATCGCAAACAACTGTTATACAAAAGTACTTGATCTCCTTTTTGAAATTCTTTGTGACAAATCAATTTGTCATGCCACCTTTTCACATTTTCTTTGTACAAAAGAGCATTTTCATAAGAGTTCAGCCTAAATTCATCTAACTCATCAATTTGCCACAGTCTATTCTTACCAGCAGTTGTCATGTCTAAATTTAGTGTTTTTACCGCCCAAAAAGCTTTGCGCTCAATCTCTAAAGGTAAGTGACAAGATTTTACAAACACAAGTCTATATGGTAAAGTCCCAATGGGTGTTTTAAAAGCAGTACGATAAGCCCACAATGCATCATCTAGCTTTAAAGTCCAATCCTTACATGAGGTACTAACAGTTTTTTCCAAAATCCTCTTTAATTATATATTAGAAACCTCAACTTGACCACTACTTTGTACATGATAAGGTGTGCCTGTTTTGTGTGTGACTACATATTTAGACAACAAAGATGAAAACTGCTTATTCATAAAGTGTGTGCCTTTGATCACTGATTATCACCCTAGGAGTTCTGAATCTAGTGAAAATATTTTTCCTAAGGAATTTGCACACAACTTTAGCATCATTTGTCGGTGTTGAAATTGCTTCTACCCACTTTGAAACATAATCCACAACAACTAAGATGTACTGGCATGATTGTGAATAAGGAAATAGACCCATGAAATCTATACCCCAAACATCAAATATTTCAGATATAAGTATAGAATTTAAAGGTATTTCATCCCTTTTTGAAATGTTACCTATCCTTTGACATTTGTCACATGGAAAAACATATAATCTTGCATCTTGAACAAGGTAGGCCAGTAGAATCTAGCTTCTAAAATTATAGAAGCTGTTCTATTTGAATTGTGATGTCCTTCAACTGCTCTATCATGACAATGACTCACAATTTCTTTCATTTCTTCTTCTGGTACTGTAACGACCTTCCTAGCCGTTTGGTGAATTTTACTTTTCTTTCCCATTTTAGATCTCCCCGTATTTGTATACGTGATTTATGACTTACGAGGATAGGTAGTACCGATTCTCGAGATGTTCGGAAGTGAATTAAGTCATTCGTTGGGTTCTTGAGTTTAAATAAAGTTAAGCTTGATCACGGTAAACCTTTGGTCAAGACGATCCTGAATTAGTGTTTTAGTGATTCCACTAGGTTCAGAACATACCTTTTAGTCAACTTACATATTTGATTTATTTTATGGGGTTTTAACAAATTTCGAGGATTTATTAAAAGTTTTGGGTATTTTAGATAATTAGTTTAATTAGTGGTTTAATGGGTCAAAACCACAATTTATTTACTTACGTGGTCGGGTTTATCATATACAATAATATAACACCAGATATTTAGGGCAAGGAGGGAAACAATAGTTGTGTTGTTTTTTCCCCCTTTCTTTTCATGGCTTCGTGGAGTTCCTCCATCTTCAGGTTAGTTACGATGTTTTCTTTACATAATTGTTCATGTCGTTAGGGGTCATAACTTGAATGGGTGAGAGGGTGAATAAAAGCTAGGTTGTGGCAGTTAATTTCGAAGGAATTGGGCAGTTATGTTTGTGGACAGTAACGAGAGGTGGTAATATGTAATGCTAACTGCTGACTTCTTTTAGATTAGGTGGAATTTGTGTAGTAGAATAATGATTACAAGAATGATTGACTAATTATTAGACATATTAAATAATTAGTATTATAATAGGATACTAATCATTGAACCATAATGAATAAATTTAGTATTGCAGCCACTGTTTTCTTTAATTGAAGGCAGATTAGAGATTTCTCATGGGAAATCATCTATAGTTTACGATAAAAAATTAGATTTTAGGTGTAGAGTTTTTAAAGTAAGAATTCTTGATTTGGGGGTCAAATAACGATCTGTGCTAGCTTAAATTCGACGTGATAGTTCATACTTTTATGGGGATTATATATATTTGAACAAATTTTGATCACTCAGAAGCTTTACAGAAGGGCAAGGCCCTTGCAAATTAGCTTGCATCCGGATTTGTAGGTAGAGGTAGGTTATGATTTAATTGGAGTTTAGACTCGATTTAATTGTGTGTATGCTCCTAAAAAGTTGGATGCTTGTTGATTGGTCTTCGGACACACTTGAATTTGATGATATTCGGATTGTTGATACTTGCATGAATAATTATTGAAAAATCGAACTTGATTGAATTGCCTTATGATTATAAGTGTACTTATAAATTTTGGTACATCGTGTTGTATCATGAGAGATAGTATGAATTTGATAAAATATACATAATATGATTATGGAGGATCGGGTACCACACTAGTATAGATATGAATATTGATATTACTTATTTATAGAGGATCGGGTACCACGCCGGTACGGTACATGGACTTAGATTGTCCCCTGTAGGTCATGACTAGTTGGGCAGAAGTAAGTCCCTTAGAATGTGTGTACGGATTAGTGTTGGTTTTGAGAGATTATGTGGTTAATAAGTTGATAACGAACTAATGGTGTTCTAATTGCAAGGTTGAGAAGGACATAGTGTTACTTATGGTATTATTGTTGATTTTGTGGTTGTTTATGATTTGGTTGATACTCTTGATGGTTACGTGGATTGTTATAAGCATTGCTTATCCCGTCATTAATGTGTTTACTGATTCATTGAATACTGGTTATGTGTTAATGCCCATCTACTTGCTATTTGATTTATGTTGTATACATGTTATTAAATTAAGTTGGACTATGATACCTACCAGTACATTGTGGCTTGTCCTAATACTACCCTGTACTCTTCTTTTGTTGAGTGCAGAAAGTGTTCCAGAGGCTCAGACACGACCTCATCTCTAGCGTTTAATAGCTGATCTCAATCCAAGGGTGACCACTTCATCTCCAGGCTGCCATGGATCATCACATTAGTTCTTGCCCTTCTTTCGGACAATGAGACACTCTTTATCTTTGTTATTTAGATATTTCTTCTAGACATGATTTTGGTTGTAGAAGTTCTTGTACGATGACTTTCGGGTCTTGGGAATTTTTAATAAATGTTTGTTTGACTTTTCGCATTATTAATGATTAGTTTTGGATTTATTTCTATTAAGTTGGTTTTTTTTATGATAACCTTATCTTAATATTGACTAAATGATTGGGTAATGGTTTGGGTTAGATGGTTCTACCACTGAAGCATTAGAGTGGGTACCACTCTTGGACATTTGGGTCTTGACAAAGTTGGTATCAGATCCCTAGGTTCATCGATCTCATCGTACAAGAAAATGTCTAGTATAGTCTTGCGGAACGGTACGAAAACGTCTGTACTTTTCTTCTAGAGGCTACAGGACACTAGGAAAATTCAAATTTTTCTTTCTTTCGTGTTATTACTTGATTTCAATTGGTATCTGGTGATACGAACTGGTATCTTACTTTTTCAATTCTTATTCTCATAGATGGTGAGAACATGGGCAAATAGAGTAAGAGTAGAGGTACCCGAATCGGCCGTTGGGGCTGCTGTTCGTGGCAGAGGACAGGTGAGGGGAGGACGAGGCAGAGGAAGGAGAGCAATGCCCACCAAGGGCAGGGCTCGAGCCACAGGACTGGCTCAGGAGAGGTTAGTATCTCCTCTTCCACATGAGGATATGCCTAAGATAGTAGAGGATGGAGCGATATTGGTGCAGGATGAGGGGATTCCAATTCATGATGGGGCAAAACCAGTCCAGAGACGTACATCTCCGATTCAGATGTCTTTCGAAGTAATTCAGCAGGTTCTGAGCTTCCTGAGTGGGTTAGCAGGAAATGAGACTATGCCAGCAGTACCCGGAGTTCAATGTTCGGGGTTGTAGCATACTGCTGCTGTAGCTCCTCAAATGGAAGATATGTCAGGATCAGGTATTTTTTCGAGACAGGTAGTAGGTCCGGTGATGACTGGAGATGAGCATGACTTATTTTGCACGTTTATCAAAATGAAGCCTCCTATTTTTCGTGGCACCGAGTCTGAGGATGCCTATGAATTCATTATTGATTGTCATCAGAGAGTTCACAAGATGGGGGTGGTT
This sequence comes from Capsicum rhomboideum, assembly GCA_031232105.1. NCBI lineage: Eukaryota > Viridiplantae > Streptophyta > Magnoliopsida > Solanales > Solanaceae > Capsicum > Capsicum rhomboideum. Next base: position 18,086,941 of record CP124710.1, read on the forward strand.
GAGTGGTATGGTGTGGAACTGGTCACTTTTCAATTTCAGGGAGATGCCAAGATGTGGTGGAGAGCTTATGTTGAGTGTAGGGCTGCAGGTTCACCTCCGTTGACTTAAACTCAGTTTCATTCAGTTTTGCTAGAGAAGTATGTGCCTCGTATATTGAGGGACAGGAAAAGGGATGAGTTCACTAATCTTGAACAGGTAAGTTTGTCAGTTGCGGCCTATGAGGCCAAATTCCATTTATTGTCTCAGTATTCATCTTAGTTGCTGAAAACTGAGGAGGAAAGGATTCACCTCTTTGTGAAGGGTTTGAACACAGGTCTCAAGATTTCTTCTCTTTAGATTGCATCTTCAGGTAAGTCTTTTCAGGAGATGGTTGATTTTGTTAAGAAGGTGAAGGGTTTAAATCAAGAGGGTTATGCCAAGGCAGCAAGAAAGAAAGCCCGCAAAGGGGGAAATTTCAGTGGTTCTTATTCTTGGGGTCAGAGTTTGCGGGGATACCCTGCCCACCCTATTCAGTTAGTGATGCCAGTATCTATTGGGGGTCCAGTAGAGGCTAGCCAACCATCTTCAAACTTTAGTGGTTACCTCACTTCATCTTCTTCAGCTCAGCGACCCACCTTAGATCGTACATGTTATGAGTGTGGTGGGGTTGGCCACATTTGGAAGTATTGTCCTAATCTCAGACAGTATGGTCAGTCTGGCTAACAGCAGACTCCTCAAGCTCCAGCAGGTAAGGGAGGTGGTGGTAATGGAAGTGTCCACAGGGGTGTGCATGGTGGTCACCAGGCAGGTAGGGGTGGTAACCAATCCCATCGAGGTGGTTCTCAGCTCGGCAGGAGTGATGCTCAGACTGGTGATAGGGCCCATTTCTATGCTTTTCCAGGCAGGCCCTAGGCAGAGGCATCAGATGTTGTTATTATAGGTACTATTCTTATCTGTGACCGGATGGCTACTATATTATTTTACCTTGGTTCTACTTTCTCATATGTATCTGTCCATTTTGCTGTGGGGTTGGACATGGTGTGTGATCTACTTGACTTTCCTGTTCTTGTACCTACCCCTGTTGGTGATTCTGTTGTTGTTGATAAGGTTTACCGTTCTTGTTCTGTTATGTTTATGGGGTATCAAACTTGGGCAGATTTAGTGATTCTATACATGGTAGATTTTGACATAATTTTGGGAATGAGTTGGTTGTCTCCGTATCATGCTATATTAGACTGTCATGCTAAGACAGTGATTGTGGCTATGCCAGGGATGGATAGATTAGAGTGGGAGGGTGATTACAGCCCTGCTTCAATGAAACTTATTTCCTTTATTCATGCCAAGAGGTTGATTCGGAGGGGGTGTTCGGCCTTCCTAGCACATCTACGGGACACTACTGTAGAGGTCCAATCTATTGAGTCAGTTCCTGTGGTGTGTGAGTTCCAAGGGGTGTTTTCTGTAGATTTTCCTGGTATGCCACCAGACCGTGACATTGATTTCTGTGTTGATCTAGATCCAGATACTCGTCCTATTTCTATTCCACCCTACAATATGGCTCCGGCTGAGTTGAGAGAGCTAAAGGCTCAGTTGCAGTATTTGTTGGGTAAGGGATTTATCCGTCCGAGTGCCTCTCCATGGGGTGCTCCTTTCTTGTTCGTGAAAAAAAAGGATGGTAGCCTTCGTATTTGTATAGACTACAGACAGTTTGTCACGCCCCGAATCCCATCGAGACATGATTGGCAGCTGTAGCCGATAAGGCCCGAGAGAACTAACCTTTGCCTATGTTCAGTCATATGCATATCATAATCATACCCACCATTGCGGAAGAACATGAAATACGAATAAAGGAAAACATGGGACATTTTTAAACATACATATGAAACTTGGCCGTTGAGGCCATCCATTCAAAACAACATATGTCTTTTACATTGATACACCCACATCCGTCTACAAAAGCCTCTAACAAGAGCATTGACCAAACTGAACCATAAGTCGGGACAAGTCCCCGCTTTACACAATATGGACATCACCAAAACATATATACATTCTGACTCTGAGAAGCCCCGAATGAGCTGGAGCTCACCAAAGAACCGCTAACACTGGCAATCTACGGGGGAGGCCTACTGGTACCTGTGCCTGCAGCAAGTAAGGTAAATTCCCCGAGAGGGGTCAGTACAAAATAAGTACTGAGTATGCAAGGCTCAGATGAAACTGTACAACACATGAATATTTCAATGAACTCGAATACAAATGACCAATCAATGTAAGTAAGTCACCATGTTGCATTTTGGAAACCATGTGGATTGCTTTCATCACTTTCGTTACTTTCTTTACATTCAATGCTCACTTGTCATTACATATGTCACAATGTACCCGGGCCCCTACTGATCAGTGGGTCTTTTCATATCATATCATCGTGTTGGGATCGAGGTGAGCTAGGCTTATGCCCCTAGAATTGCCACCCATACATCAATGCATCGAGATCGGTTCGAGCTAGGCTTATGCCCCTAGACCTGCCACCCATAAATCCATACCTCGGGATCGAGTCGAGCTAGGCTTACGCCCCTAGACCTGCGACCCGTACTTGATCATTGACCACATATGCATTACTTTGTTCATTACTTTGAGATTGATACTTTGATAGTCATAACATCACTTTGGAACTTTGGAACATAACATTGTTGGAAGCTTTGAATCATTAACCAATGAATGAGAGACATGTGAATGACTTGGCAACATAACATTATGAGAATCATAACACCATTGGAACTATTGGACAATAATCCATGAACAAGAAACATAAGTATAATCACTATTGGAAAATTGGAACATGACCTTAGTTGAGCTTTTGGAACATTAACCATGAATATGAGACATGAGATTCACAATTGATCAAAGAGTAGGAAATTTATAACAATGACCATTGCTAACCAGATATGGAATACCTTAGCACATTTCGGGATAGGACTAGTGACATATCAATGTGAACACTATTTGCCGCAGAAAGATACGGACAAAGTAACCTTACATACCTTGGATTCGCAATACGAATAGACAACCTTAGATGCGTATACAATAATCCCGCTCCTTCTTTATGTGTCACTCTACAACATAAATACATAACGAAATTCACATTAACCACCAATTACTTTACAAATGCATACCATGTCAATGAGTTACATGTTTGCCTTTAAACATGTCATTTCCCCTTGACAAAACCATTGATCATACTATTATTCCAAAAATTCCATAATATTCCCAACATTGACCAATACATGATAATTGATACATTTTACCTCAACACTTCTCCTTTACACTTTCTTATCCATCACACATCACAAATAACCCATCAAATGACCTTAATACAACTCATAACACATATCGGCCAAAATCCCACAATTTCCACTTATAGACAAGAACAAGTTTAATACCAAAAATAACACCATACATGTTCATATTTTGTCCATACCATGCTTTTTCATCAAAGGCACAAGTCCTAATTCAAGTTCAAATCACCAAGATAGCACATCTTTCACCAAAGGCAAAAATACACTATTCACCACCTTGCCAACACAACTATCATAATATACCTAATCTCCCATGCATATAATATGTTAATTCATGTGAATAGATACTTACCAAGTCTTGGAATAGGATGATCTTGTCCAAAGAGTCCAAAGGAATTATTTTGCTTTAGGGTTTGGAAATGGGAAATGTTGAGAAAATATCATAAAGACATGAGAGTCTTGTATGATTAAAAATCTGATTTTGGGGGCTTTTTATGGACCTCAAGTCATCCTTAGCCACACTTGGCACTAAATGATATGTGTACTTAGTCAATTATTGGAAGAATGGGTTATTTCCTCTTTGGGCCAAGTCTTTTAATCCCATTTTGGGCCTAACTTTGGGCCCAACAACACATATCCATGTAACCCATCAAATTTCATGTATTATTCACCATATATATCATGTTTACATAATTCCATAATGTCATGACAATATTCTCTTACGAGATTCTCATTCGTCGTTTCGATCGCAAAAATAAGAATTCTATTCGCCCTTGGCTTCATTGGACATTTTGGATCACTATTCACATTTCATGATTTGACCATATAGAAGTATGTAGGAGTATATTGAAGTGTTTGAAGATTTAACAATGCTCAAATAACTCCAAAGAATCAAAAGAAACCATCCAAGAATCGTCATAGAATTGCGTTACAAAACGGGTCCGGAAAGGCACAAAATTTGTGCCTTGCGCCACTAGCTGCAAAGCAGGCTGTGGCGCAAGAAATGGGCCTTCTCTGAATTTCCTGCATGCATGTGGCTTGCGCCACACCCCTGAATCAGGGTAGTGGCGCAAGTTTCATCACTTTGCTGAATTTTTCGGCCACTTATCCAATGTTTGCATATCGTCCAATCCCTTATCAAAATACTTACTTAGTGATCTTAAACATCAAGTAAACATGACTTAAAGTCACCAAATGAGGTTAGAATATGTACGGGAATCACCCAAATGCATCACGAAATCACAAAACACCTCCTACGAAGGTCTAATAGCACATGTTAAGTCCGATATCAAATGTTTCACCAATAACACTATAAAACACATATTCATGGCATCTCAACACCTATGTAGATATGATACCAAGGTATCAAGTAAGGTTAGAAAAGTACGGGGTGTTACACAGTTGAACAAGGTAACAATTCATAACAAGTATCCCTTACCCCGTATAGATGATTTGTTTGACCAGTTGCAGGGCGCGCATCCATATTTTCTAAGAGTAAGGAGGAACATGAGAATCACTTAAGAATTATTCTGGGCTTATTAAAAGGGAAGAAGCTTTATGCAAAGTTTTCTAAGTGTGACTTTTGGTTGGCTTCTGTTTCCTTCCTGGGGCATGTGGTTTCGAAGGAAGGGGTGATGGTAGACCCACAGAAGATTGAAGTGGTTAAGAATTGGGTTAGGCCCACTTCAGTGACAGAAGTTTGTAGCTTTGTGGGGTTAGCGAGTTATTACCGCAGGTTCATGAGAGGATTTTCTTCCATTGCTACTCATATGACACGGTTAACTCAGAAGGAGGTACCTTTTATTTGGTCTGAAGAGTGTGAGAAGAGCTTCCAAAAACTCAAGACCTTGTCGACTACTGCTCCTATCCTTGCCTTGCCTATAGAGGGTAAGGATTTCATTGTTTATTGTGATGCCTCACGTTCTGGTTTAGGTGCTATTTTGATGCAGGAAAGGAATGTGATTGCTTATGCTTTGAGGCAGTTGAAGCCTAATAAGAGGAATTATCCAACTCATGACTTAGAGTTGGCAGCTGTGGCTTTTGCTCTTAATATATGGAGGCATTACTTGTATAGGGTTCGTTGTGAAGTGTTCACTGATCATCGCAGTTTACAACATGTTTTCACGGAGAGGGATTTGAATTTGAGACAGCGTAGATGGATGTAGTTGCTGAAAGATTATGATATCACCATTTTATACCATCCAGGAAAGGCTGCTGTGGTAGCCGATGCATTAACCAAAAAGTCAGCAAGTATGGGTAGCTTGGCTTATTTGAATTCTACCAGGCGTCCATTGGCTAGAGAGATTTAGACTCTAGCTAACAAGTTCATACGTCTTGAGGTTTCTGAAAGAGGAGGATTGCTAGCTAGTGTAGAGGCAAGGTATACATTTCTTGATTAGATCACGGCTAAACAATTTGAGGATACTAAGTTGAGCAAAATTCGTGATAAGGTTTTACATGGTGAGGCCAAAGAGGCCATTCTTGATGGTGAGGGTGTGTTGTGGATTAAGGGGCAAGTTTGTGTGCCCCATGTTGATGATTTGATTCATACTATTCTAACTTAGGCTCATTGTTCGAAATACTCTATACATCTTGGTGCTACCAAGATGTACCGTTATTTGAGGCAACATTACTGGTGGGGTCGTATGAAGCAAGACATAGTTGATTTTGTTGCTAAATGCCAGAGTTGCCAACAAATAAAGTACGAGCATCAGAAAACTGGTGGTACTCTTAAGAGGATGCCCATTCCTGAATGGAAATGGGAGAGGATAGCTATGGATTTTGTGGTTGGTCTTCCCAAGACCTTAGGAAAGTACGATTCTATATGGGTGGTAGTAGATAGGCTGACTAAGTCTGCACATTTCATTCCAGTTCAGGTGACTTACATTGCAGCTAAAACCAAGATTTATCTTAAGGAGATTGTTCGATTGCATGGGGTCCCGATTTCTATTATCTCAGATAGGGGTGCTCAATTTTCCTCTAACTTTTGGGAGAAGTTGTATGCGGAGTTGGGTACTAAATTGGACCTTAGTACAGCTTTTCACCCTCAGACCGATGGGCAGTCTGAGCGAACGATTCAGGTGTCGGAGGAAATATTTCGTGCGTGTGTGATGGATTTTGGAGGTCATTGGGATAAGTTCCTATCTTTGACTAAGTTTGCATATAATAACAGTTACCACTCGAGTATCGACATAGCGCCATTTGAGGCTTTATATGAGAGGAGGTGTATATCTCCCATTGGATGGTTTGATGCTTTTGAGGTAAGACCGTGGGGTACTGATATGTTAAGATACTAATTTGAGAATATTAGGTTCATCCAGGAGAAACTTATAGCGGCTCAAAGCAAGCAAAAGGAGTATGCAGATCAGAAAGGGAAAGATATGCACTTTGTGGAGGGTGAGCAAGTGTTGCTCAAGGTTTCACCCATGAAAGGTGTCATACATTTTGGGAAGCGAGGTAAGCTTAGTCTGAGATATATTGGGCCATTTGAGATTCTTCAGCGTGTGGGGCTGGTGGCCTATAGGTTGGCATTGCCTCCGAGTCTATCGGGAGTTTATCCTGTGTTTCATGTATCTATGTTGAAGAAGTTTCATGGTGATGGTAACTATATAATTCGTTGGGATTCGGTCTTGTTAGATGGAAACCTCTCTTATGAAGAGGAACCTATTGCTATTCTTGATAGAGATGTCCCTAAGTTGAGGACTAAGGAGATTGCATCTGTGAAGGTCCAGTGGAAGAATCATCCCATTGAGGAGGCCACTTGGGAGACCGAAGCAGATATGCATAGCAAGTATCCGCATCTTTTTGTTGATTCAGGAAATTCCTTGTTTCCCTTCTTATTTCCTATTTGCCCGTTCGGGGACAAACGATTGTTTAATTAGTATCTGATGTAACGACCTTCCTAGTCGTTTGATGAATTTTACTTTTCTTTCCCATTTTAGATCTCCCCGTAGTTGTATACGTGATTTATGACTTACGAGGATAGGTAGAACCGATTCTCGAGATGTTCGGGAGTGAATTAAGTCATTAGTTGGGTTCTTGAGTTTAAATAAAGTTAAGCTTGATCACGGTCAACCTTTGGTCAAAACGATCCCGAATTAGTGTTTTAGTGATTCCAATAGGTTCGAAGCATACCTTTTATCAACTTACATATTTGATTTATTTTTATGGGGTTTTGAACAAATTTTGAGGATTTATTAAAAGTTTTGGGTATTTTAGATAATTAGTTTAATTAGTGGTTTAATGGGTCAAAACCATAATTTATTTACTTACGTGGCCAATACAGAAATGATTTTTAGTGGGTAGGGTTTATCATATACAATAATATAAAATCAGATATTTAGGGCAAGGAGGGAAACAATAGTTGTGTTATTTTTCCCCCCTTTCTTTTCACGGCTTCGTGGAGGTCCTCCATCTTCAGGTTAGTTACGATGTTTTCTTTACATAATTGTTCATGTCGTTAGGGGTCATAACTAGAATGGGTGAGAGGCTGAATAAAATCTAGGCTGTGGCAGTTAATTTCGAAGGAATTAGGCAATTATGTTTGTGGATAGTAACGAGAGGTGGTAATATGTAATACTAACTACTGACTTCTTTTAGATTAGGTGGAATTTGTGTAGTAGAATAATGATTACAAGAATGATTGACTAATCATTAGACATATAAAATAATTAGTATTATAATAGAATGCTATGTAACACCCCGTACCTTCGCGACTCTACTTGACGACTTTGAACAATGTTTACTTAGGTGTCGAGAGCCATAAGTATGTATTTTGTAGTGTCATTGATGAAATATTTGATATTGGGCCTAGTACATGTGGTTAGACCTTTGTAGTGGGTGGCGTTTGTGACTTTGTGGAGCATTTTTGGGGTGAAAAATTGAGGTTTAAGGGACATCCAAGCAAAGAATCTTAAAGCTAAGAGTTAAGCAAAAGGTTGGGACTTGAAAGATCCAACCAAATCCGGAAAGAAAAACCAAAATCAAAAATTTGGCATGGGGCGCTACAGAGGGCGTGCCAGGCTGCTCTGGCCCAAATTTTTGTTTCCACAGGCAGAAAAGGGGCGCGCCAAGCGGCGTGCCGGGGTGGTTTTCGCCAAAATTTTTCTTCGACTATTATGATGTATATAAGACCTTTGAGTCATGGTATCATTACTCCATCATAGTAGGACTATTCTTAACTGCGTTAAGCATCCGAGTTGGGGTTAATTCTTCGTCACAAGTATTTTAACATATTTTAACAAATTATGTTCAAATAAGCCATGAGCGACTAGAATTTCTATTTTTGCGATTGACGCTACGATCGGGAATCTCGTAAGTGAATATTGTCGTGACAACTATGGAGTTAATTAAACATGAGATATATGATGGATTACACATTGATTTTTGTGGTCTAAGATAATATTTGTTAATGCGCTCAAAGGAAGGCCCAAAATGAATTAAAAGACATGGCCCAATGGGTCAAATGACCCATTCTTGCTTTGACAAGTCAATTATTGACTTAAGTGGCTAAGGATGAGTTAAAGGGGCTATAAAAGGGAAAGGAAATCAGATTTTATTCATGAGAAGACACATGTATTTCTAAACTTTTCCAAGAAACCAAAAAGAGACATTTTCTCTCAAATTCTCAAAACCTAAGTCATCTCCTTGAGCAAGTTCATCATTCTACAAGCTTGGGTAAGTGTTTATTCTTATAAATTAATATATTATGTATATGAGAGATTATGTATATCATGGTGGTTATGTTGGCAAGGTGTTGAATAGTGCACTTTGGTTCCGTTATGTACTTGTGATGTAGAGTGAAACATAAGGAAGGAGCGGAATTGTTGTACTCACACATTGGATTGTATATTCATATTGGGAAGACAAGGTATGTCAGGTTATTCTATCCGTATCCTTCTGCAGCACATAGTAGTCACATTGACATATTATTTATCCCATTCTGAAATGTTCTAAGGTATCCTATATCCGGTTATCAATTGTTATTATCACATGTTTCCTACTCATTGATCAATTGTGATTCACATGTCTCATGTTCACTGACTAATGCTCCAAAGGTCCCATGGTTCCAATAATGTTATGTTCCAAAGTTCCAATAAGTGTTTATACACATGTCTCTTATTTATTGACTATTGTTCCAATGCTTCCAATCTCTCACAAGTGAATGTACCAATCTCTCACAAGTAAAGGTATCAATCTCAAAAGTAAAGAATAAAGTAATGCATATATGTGGTTAATGATTGAGTATGGGTGGTAGCTTTGGGGGTGAAATGCCTAGCTTAAGCCAATCCCGATATTATTGGATCAGGGGGCAGTCCTAGAGGCATAAGCCTAGCTCGGACCGAACCTGATAGGGGGTAGCTCTAGAGGTAAAAACCTAGCTCGAGCCGAACCTGATAAGTTGATTTATGGGTGGCAGCTCTAGAGGTAATAACCTAGCTCGAGCCGAACCCGATGCTTTGATTTATGGGTGGCAGCTCTAGAGGCATAAGCCTAGCTCGAGCCGATCCCAACATAACGTTATGTTATGTAAAGACCCACTGATCAGTTGGGGCCCGGGTACGATATAGCAGAGGTGACGATGAGTGAATACAGAAGCAAAGAAAGTAATGAACGTAAAGTACATAGTTCCAAACATACAGAACGATGGGTTATTCGTAATGAATGTAAGGTACATGGTTCCACAAATGCAGAATGGTGATTTATCCATATTGATTACTCACTTATATTGGATTACATTGAAGTATTTATGTGTCATACAGTTTCATATGGCCTAGCATACTCAGTACATTCTTCGTACTGACCCCCTTGGGGGAATTTACCTTCCTTGCTGCAGGTACAGGTACTAGTAGATCTCCACAGTACAGTGCGGGTCATTTGCAGATTTTTGGTGAGCTCTAGTTGATCCGGGGCTTTTCGAGTCATAGTGTACATTGATTTTGGCATTGTAAATGTTGTATAAAGCGAAGACTTATCCCGACTCTAGCTTGGCTATGTATATGTATCTGTAGAGGCTTTGTAGACATATGTAGGATGAGGAATGTAAGAGATGTATGTCCATGTTGACTCGATGGCCCTAACGTCCAAGTTTCTTATATACATGTAGTACATGTTTCCATAACTTCCGCTATTGACATTTTATACCTCTATGTGATGGTGCTGCTAATTGAGTGACATATATATGAATAAACATGAGCAAATATTTGTTATCTCAGGCCTCATCGGCTTCGGGTGCCAGTCAGTCCAGAATGGGATTCTGGTCGTGACAAAAGTGGTATCAGAGCAGGTCGTCCTAAGGGTGTCTACAAAGTCATGTCTGAGTAGAGTCTTGCTTATGGATGTGTTGCGCGCCACATTTATAAGTAGGAGGCTATGGACATTTAGGAGTTGTTTCTGTTCTTCATTCCTAGATCATGCAATAGAGCCAAAGTTGTAGGTGGACGCATTTGTATGCATTGACACTGGTTTTCTTTTGCATAGTCAAATGCTGATTATCAGACAAGATAAGGGCAAAGGTAAGCAGGTTGATATGCCTGCCGAAGAAGAAATGAGTAAAACACCACCTGACAAAGCTAGTCAAGGTGGGGCTGACATGGAATTTGAAATACGGCTTTCTCTCAGCCAAAAGGTATAGAAGTATCCACAAAAACACCTATAAATGCCACTGAACAGGATTTAAGAAATGTAGTGCACATGTTGACTCAGATAGTTATTGTACAATGTCACGGGAAAGCTGGCCTAATGACGAGTGATGATGGTGCGGCTAGGGCAGCTAGTCGTCGAACATAGGATTTTCTAAAAATTAAACCTTCCTACGTTCACCGGATCGGATCTGAATGAAGACCCACAGGACTTTATAGACCAAATCAAAAGGGCTCTAGATGTTATACATGTGACTGGTGTATTGATATACTTCCATCTAGTTGGGAGGAATTAAAAACAAGCATTCCTTGACCAGTACCTCCCATATGAGGTCCAAAAAGCTCATGCAGACCAATTGTTAAATCTTTGCCAAAGGACTATGAATGTCAGAAAGTACAGTCTTCGATTTAAGTCTTTGGCTAGGTATGCTCCAAATGTGGTAGCTATTATGACCGATAGAGTGCATCGGTATGTGGACAGATGGACTGCACTATTGCGACCTTGAACAGAGAGATGGATATAGCCAGAATAAAGGCTTTTTGTACAAATAATGGAGGATCAGAGGTAACAGAAAATGACACAAATATTTGAAGAAGGGTCGTCAAAAAGGGCTAGACCTATGGGACAGTTCATGGCGTCCCAAGGAGAATTTAGGTCTCTGGTGTTTAACAGACCGCTTAGACCATTATTTCCTTAGTCTAAAGTAAATGTTCTATCTCGATCCCAAGGGTTTAGAAATAAGCGGTTTGGGCAAAGAAGTGAGATTCAGGATTCATGGGAAATGGGGTATCAAGCACAATAACGTAAAAAATTAGGAACCAACCGAAGTCTCTTCGTCAGCCGTATTAGTGCTACGAAAGTTATCATCTAAGTGAATGTCGGTTGGGGCTGAAAGTTTGTTGTTGGAGTAGTATGTCGGGCCAAAAAATGAGGCTTCTCCTGATGTAGCTACAGGTGTCGTATATGTATTGATTGACTCATAGAGCATATGATATTTCGTTAATTGCTGAAAATTCAAAAGAACACCAGAATTACAAGTTATGTCACATGAAGTCTATACAGCAGATGGTGAATCTATTGTAATTAAAAGAGTATATCATAAGTGCATAGTAATTATTTGTGGTCATGAGACACTGGTTGATCTTACTGAGATGGAAATAGTGGAATTTTGATGTTATAAAGGGATTGTGCCATAATAGATTACAGAACTAAGGAGTTATATTGCCGTTTTCCCCAAAAAATGCTTTTGAATGGCCAGGGAAACGTGGGGGCACCAAGAGGAAAATTTATTCCCCGTCTTAAAGTAATGAAAAGGATACTCTAAGGGATACATATGTCACTTAGTAAGAGTGAAAGATACTGATGTGACGCCACTACTCTTCAATCAGCTCTGGTGGTAAATGAATTCCTCGATTTATGAGCTGGTAGTAATGTGATGTCAGGTACTCGGCCTATTTTTATTTCTTCATATAGCATGGACCCGGTAGAGTTACGGGAATGAAATGAGATATTAAAAGACATGATGAACAAGGGATTCATAAGACCTAGTACGACCCCTTGGGGTGCATCAGTGTTTACTATCGGCAATCGAATAAAGTGACAATGAAGAATACATGTCTTCTCCCCGGAGTTGATGACTTATTAGCCATCGCTAAGCATATTCGTGATCATGTTTTAAGTGCTATACTTGATTACTCAAGATCACAAAAGGACCATGCTAATCACTTGTGACAGGTGTTACGGATTCTTCGTAACCGTAAGATATATGCAAGTTCTTTAAATGTAAGTTTGGTCACAATCCGTATCGTCCTTAGGACACATTGTATAGAATGAAGGAATAAGGATTAATATACACAAAAAAGTGGGCAAGGCTTACAACGCCTATGAAAATTCATAGTTTCCTTGAGTTGGCCAGTTAGTACAGACGAATTGTTAAAAAGGCTTTCTGCCATTACTCTTAATAAAGCTAACACACAAAGTAACTAAGTTTCAGCGGAATGATGTATGTGAGAAACGTTTTCAAGAGTTGAAAGATAAATTGTGATGTTTTAAAAGTTGGTATGGGATGTGTATACATGCAGCACGACAATGTGATAGCGTATTCCTTAAGACAATTGCGTCCACATAAGAGAAATTATCCCACATATGATTTTAAGTTAACAGTTGTGACAATTGCTTGTAACAGATGGCACCACTACTTGTATAAAATTTCAGGTGAAAGAATTATAGTGTCAAATATGGCAGAATTTTCATTGGTATCTGAGATGAAGGAAAAAGCAATATGTAAGTCATATTTTTAGTTCAATTGAAAAAAAAAATGTACAGAAAAGTTCGACGAAGGTATTTGAGCAAACACAAGAGGGAGTACTTTAACGCCAATGTAGATTGTGTGTACTGGGTATAGACGAGTTAAGGAAATGAATTATGACTGAAAAACATCATTCACGGTATTTTATTCATTCCGAAGCAACCAAAATATACCATGGTTTAGCAGAGATGTCTTGGTAAGGTTACCTAAAAAGCACATTGTAGAACTTGTAGCTCAATGTCCAAGCGATCTCTAATTAAAAGTATGGCATCAGAAATCTATATGTTTTATGCAATGTATTACCCTTCCAGTTTGGATGTGGAACACTAATGACATGGATTTAACCACAGGGTTGCCTCGTACACTGCGAAGGTTGATTCCATATAGGTAATAGTTGCCAGGCTTACCGAGTCAGCGTATTTCCTACCAGTTAGGACCATCGATACAGCTGAACATTATGCAAAGTTGTGTGTAACAGAGATAGTACGATTACATGGGATTCCATTCCCTATTATATCAAATAGGATAGCTCACTTTATTGCACAGTGTTGGGAGTCTTTTCAGTAAAGCATGGGTACACATGGTGGATGTAAGTACGGCTTGCCATCCTCAGATGGATGGACAAACAGAATGTATTATATGAACATTTGAAGATATGCCACGAGTTTGTACATTTGACTTTGAAGGTAGTTGGGATGAACATCTTTCATTTATTGAAATTGCTTACAATAAAAGTATCAAAAGGAACCTTACGAAGCTTTATGTGAAAGCAAATATAGATCATCAATTGGATGGGTTACAGCTGATGAAATTTGCTTTGCTTGGGTCAGATTTTGTTCATCAAGCTATAGAGAAAGTGAAGGTGATATAACAGCAGATACAAATGGCCCAAAGTCAATACAAATCATATGCCGATATTAAAAGAAGGGAATTAAAATGTGCCATATGTGGTTAAGTAGTTTTGACAGTGTCACTAATGAAAAAAATAATGAGATTCGGAAAGAAAGGGAAATTGTCCAAAGATTTGAGCAAATTGCGTATCTATTAGCACTAGTCCCAGAACTCTTCACAGTTCATTTAGTATTTCATATTCGCTGCTTTGAAAGTGTATAGGAGATTATCTCATATTGCTCCCAGTGGTGATATATAAGTTACAGAAGATCTCACTTGTGAAGTAGTATAGCTTACTATTCTAGATCGATAAGTGAAAGCAATGAGAAATAAAGAAGTAGCTTCCCTAAAGGCACTATTGGAGAAATTAGCACGTAGAAGAAATCACAAGGGAAACCAAAGAAATAATGGAATCTAAAGTACTTGTAGTTGTTGTCAATGGAGAACAAGTTCAAGATACGGAATTGGAGTCATAATAAGTAAGTCTTTATAAGTAGTATGTGTGTATATGATAGTGTGAAGGATCCACTTCGACTTAAGTTGTTACAATGAGACAATGTTACTAACATTCGAGGACGAACGTTCCTAAGGGAGGAAAAATGTAACACCCCGTACCTTCCCGACCCTACTTGAGACTTTGAACAATGTTTACTTAGGTGTCGAGAGCCATAAGTATGTATTTTGTAGTGTCATTGATGAAATATTTGATATTGGGCCTAGTACATGTGGTTAGATCTTTGTAGTAGGTGGCGTTTGTGACTTTGTGGAGCATTTGTGGGGTGAAAAATTGAGGTTTAAGGGACATCCAAGCAAAGAATCTTAAAGCTAAGAGTTAAGCAAAAGGTTGGGACTTGAAAGATCCAACCAAATCTGCAAAGAAAAGCCAAAATCAAAAATTTGGCATGGGGTACTACAGAGGGCGTGCCAGGCTGCTCTGGCCCAAATTTTTGTTTCCACAGGAAGAAAAGGGGCGCGCCAAGCGGCGTACCGGGGTGGTTTTCGCCAAAATTTTTCTTCGACTATTATGATGTATATAAGACCTTTGAGTCATGGTATCATTACTCCATCATAGTAGGACTATTCTTAAGTGCGTTTAGCATCCGAGTTGGGGTTGATTCTTCATCACAAGTATTTTAATAAATTTTAACAAATTATGTTCAAATAAGCCATGAGCGACTAGAATTTCTTTTTTTGCAATTGAGGCTATGATCGGGAATCTCGTGAGTGAATATTGTCGTGACAACTATGGAGTTAATTAAACATGAGATATATGATGGATTACACATTGATTTTTGTGGGCTAAGATAATATGTGTTAATGGGCTCAAAGGAAGGCCCAAAATGAATTAAAAGACATGGCCCAATGGGTCAAATGACCCATTCTTGCTTTGACAAGTCAATTATTGACTTAAGTGGCTAAGGATGAGTTAAAGGGGCTATAAAAGGGCAAGGAAATCAGATTTTATTCATGAGAAGGCACATGTATTTCTAGACTTTTCCAAGAAACCAAAAAGAGACATTTTCTCTCAAATTCTCAAACCCTAAGTCATCTCCTTGAGCAAGATCATCATTCTACAAGCTTGGGTAAGTATTTATTCTTATGAATTAATATATTATGTACATGAGAGATTATGTATATCATGGTGGTTATGTTGGCAAGGTGTTGAATAGTGCACTTTGGCTTTTTGCTAAAAGATGTGAATTCTTGTGAATTAAACTTGAAAAAGGACTTGATGTTTTGATGAAAGTGAATGGTGTGGATGATATCTCAACATGTATGGTGTGGTTATGTCCATAACTTGTTATTTTTCTCTATGAGTAAATAGTGGAATTTTGGTATAAAATGTATTGGAGTGATTTGATGGATTCATTGTGATGTGGTGTTAATGAGAACATGTAAAGGAGGAACTTGGTGTGAAAAGCTATTGGTTTATGATGTTTTGGTCAATGTATAGAATGTTATGGTAGTGTTGGTATGAAAAGACCATGAATGGTATTATAAAGGGTGAAATAATGTTATAGGGCAATCATGTAACTCATGGTCGTCTTATACACTTGGAATGTAGCTTGTGGTTAATGTTGGTTCTGTTATGTACTTGTGATGTAGAGTGAAACGTAAGGAAGGAGAGGAATTGTTGTACTCACACATTGGATTGTATATTCATATTGGGAAGACAAGGTATGTAAGGTTATTCTATCAGTATCCTTCTACAGCACAGAGTAGTCAGATTGACATATTATTTGTCCCATTCTGAAATGTTCTAAGGTATCCTATATCCGGTTACCATTTGTTATTATCACATGTTTCCTACTCATTAATCAATTATGATTCACATGTCTCATGTTCACTGACTAATGTTCCAAAGGTCCCATGGTTCCAATAATGTTATGTTCCAAAGTTCCAATAAGTGTTTATACACATGTATCTTATTTATTGACTATTGTTCCAATGCTTCCAATCTCTCACAAGTGAATATACCAATCTCTCACAAGTAAAGGTATCAATCTCAAAAGTAAAGAATAAAGTAATGCATATATGTGGTTAATGATTGAGTATGGGTGGTAGCTTTGGGGGCGAAATGCCTAGCTCAAGCCGATCCCGATATTATTGGATCAGGGGGAAGTCCTAGAGGCATAAGCCTAGCTCGGACCGAACCTGATAGGGGGTAGCTCTAGAGGTAAAAACCTAGCTCGAGCCGAACCTGATAAGTTGATTTATGGGTGGCAACTCTAGATGTAATAACCTAGCTCGAGCCGAACCCGATGCTTTTATTTATGGGTGGCAACTCTAGAGGCATAAGCCTAGCTCGAGCCAATCCCAACATAACGTTATGTTATGTAAAGACCCACTGATCAGTTGGGGCCCGGGTACGATATAGCAGAGGTGATGATGAGTGAATACAAAAGCAAAGAAAGTAATGAACGTAAATTACATAGTTCCAAACATACAGAACGATGGGTTATTCGTAATGAATGTAAGGTACATGGTTCCACAAATGCAGAATGGTGATTTATCCATATTGATTACTCACTTATATTGGATTACATTGAAGTATTTATGTGTCATACAGTTTCATATGGCCTAGCATACTCAGTACATTCTTCGTACTGACCCCCTTGGGGGAATTTACCTTACTTGCTGCAGGCACAGGTACTAGTATACCTCCACAGTACAGTGCGGGTCATTTGCAGATTTTTGGTGAGCTCCAGTTGATCCGGGGCTTTCCGAGTTATAGTGTACATTGATTTTGGCATTGTAAATATTGTATAAAGCGGGGACTTGTCCCGACTCTAGCTTGGCTATGTATATGTATCTGTAGAGGCTTTGTAGACATATGTGGGATGAGGAATGTAAGAGATGTATGTCCATGTTGACTCGATGGCCCTAACGGCCAAGTTTCTTATATACATATAGTACATGCTTCCATAACTTCCGCTATTGACATTTTATACCTCTATGTGATGGTGCTGCTTATTGAGTGACATATATATGAATAGACATGAGCAAATATTGGTTCTCTCGGGTCTCATTGTCTTCGGGTGCCAATCCGTCCTGAATGGGATTCTGGTTGTGACATGCTAATCATTGAACCATAATGAATAAATTTAGTATTGCAGCCACTGTTTTATTTAATTGAAGGCATATTAGAGATTTCTCATGGGAAATCATCTATTGTTTACGATAAAAAATTAGATTTTAGGTATAGAGTTTTTAGAGTAAGAATTCCTAATTTGGGGGTCGAATAACTATCCGTGCTAGCTTAAATTCGACGTGCTAGGTCATACTCTTATGGGGACTATATATATTTGAACAGATTTTGATCATTCAGAAGCTTTACGGAAGGGCAAGGCCCTTGCAAATTAGTTTGCATTCGGATTCTTCGGTAGAGGTAGGTTATGGTTTAATTGGAGTTTAGACTCGATTTAATTGTGTGTATGCTCCTAAATTGGATGCTTGTTGATTGTTCTTCGAAAACACTTGAATTTTATGATATTTGGATTGTTGATACTTGCATGAATAATTATTGAAAAATCAAACTTGATTGAATTGCCTTATGATTATAAGTGTACTTGTAAATTTTGGTACATAGTGTTGTATCCTGAGAGATAGTATGAATTTGATAAAATATACATAATATGATTATGGAGGATCGGGTACCACACCGGTACGGGTATGAATATTGATATTACTTATTTATGAAGGATCTGGTACCACACCGGTATGGTACATGGACTTAGATTGTCCCTTGCAGGTCATGACTAGTTGGACAGAAATAAGTCCCTTAGCATGTGTGTACAGATTAGTGTTGGTTTTGAGAGATTATGTGGTTAATAAGTTGATAACAAACTAATGGTGTTCTAATTACGAGGTTGAGAAGGACATAGTGTTACTTCTGGTATTATTGTTGATTTTGTGGTTGTTTACGATTTGGTTGATACTCTTGATGGTTACGTGGATTGTTATAAGCATTGTTTGGCCCGTCATTAATGTATTTACTTATTCATTGAATACTTGCTATGTGTTGATGCCCATCTACTTGCTATTTGATTTATGTTGTATACATGTTATTAAATTGAGTTGGCCTATAATACCTACCAGTACATAGTGGCTTGTACTAATACTACCCTGTACTCTTCTTTTGTTGAGTGCACCAAGTGTTACAGAGGCTCATACACGACCTCATCTCTAGCGTTTAATAGCTGATCTCGATCTAAGGGTGAGCACTTCATCTCCAGGCTACCATGGATCATCACATTAGTTCTTGTCCTTCTTTCGGACAATGAGACACTCTTTATCTTTGTTATTTAGATATTTCTTCTAGACATGGTTTTGGTTGTAGAAGTTCTTGTACGATGACTTTCGGGTCTTGGGAATTTTTAATAAGTAGTTTGTTTGACTTTCCGCATTATTAATGATTAGTTTTGGATTTATTTCTATTAAGTTATTTTTTTATGATAACCTCATCTTAATATTCACTAAATGATTGGGTAATGGTTTGGGTTAGATGGTTCTCCCACCGAAGCATTAGAGTAGGTGCCACTCGTGGCCATTTGGGTCGTGACAGGTACACATCTTCGCACCACATTATCTGCATAAAATTTAAACAAATAAGAATTTTCCCAAAAGTAATGTCTAGCATCTACTTTGAGATTCTTTCTATGTTGGGTAGAGAATTCTTTCGGTATCCAATGTCCTACCAAGTAATTGACAATGTCAGCAAACCAAGGTTCCTGCTTTGTGGTTACAGAGATAGAAAAAATATGTTCATCTGGAAATTCTTCTCTGATTTCTATTGTATCTATAGGTGATTTTTCCATTCTCAACAAATGATCTGCTACTTGATTTTTTATTCCTTTTTTATCTTTTATTTCAAGGTCAAATTCTTGCAACAAAAGTATCCATCTTAACAATCTAGGTCTAGCATCTTTTTTTCTAAGAGATACTTTAGTGCTGCATGATCTGAGAAAACAATGACCTTAGTACCAATTAGCTAGGAATAAAATTTATCAAAGCAAACACTACTGCCAGTAGTTCTTTTTTTGTGGTAGCATAATTCAATTGAGCTTCATTCAAAGTTCTACTGGCGTAGTAAATTGGACGAAAAATCTTATCCTTGTCCTAAGAGAGCTCCAACAGTGGTGTCACTTGCATCACACATGACTTCAAATGGTGAATTCCAATTTGGGGAAACAGCAATTGGTGCATTTGTCAATTTATCTTTTAGAAAATCAAATGCTTTCTTGCAATTCTCAGAGAATTCAAACTGCATATTTTTCATCAAGAGATTTGTGAGAGGTTTTGAAATTTTAAAAAAATCTCTTATGAATCTTCTATAAAAATCAGCATGTCCCAAAAAACTTCTGATCCCTTTCACAGTTGTGGGCTATGGCAATCCTGCAATTAAATTAATTTTTTCTCTATATACTTTTATTCCTTTAGAAGTGATTTTGTACCCCAAAATAATTCCATCAGTGATCATAAAATGACATTTCTCCCAGTTTCAAATTAAATTTGTCTCTTTACATCTTTCAAGTACAAGAGTCAAATTGTGAAGGCAATTCTCAAAAGTTTTTTCAAATAAAGTGAAATCATCCATAAAAATTTCCAAAAAAGTTTCTATCATATCTGAAAAAATGGCAGACATACAGCATTGAGAAGTGGTTGGTGCATTGGAAATCCAAAAGACATTCTTCTGTAAGCATAAGTTCCATGAGGACAAGTAAATGTAGTTTTATCTTGATCCTCAGGCTCTATTGAAATTTGATTATATCCAAAATAACCATAAAGAAAATAATAAAAACCACGACCTGCTATCCTTTCCAATATTTGATCAATAAAGGACAAGGGAAAGTGATCTTTTCTGGGGACATCATTTAATCGTCTGTAATCAATACAAACTCTCCATCCTGTAACTATTCGGGTAGGTATGAGCTCATTATTTTCATTTTAAATAACAGTCATACCTCCTTGTTTGGGTACTACTTGTATCGGACTTACCTAAGAACTGTCTGAAATTGGATAAATGATTCCCGCTGCCAATAATTAAACCACTTCTTTTTTTATAACTTCCTGCATTGCAGGATTTAACCTTCTTTGTGGTTGAATAATTGGCTTGTACCTTTCTTCCATCAGTATTCTGGGTGTGTATATAGTTGGGATGATTCTCTTGATATCTGAAATGGTTCATCCCAATGCTTTCTTGTGTTCCCTTAGGACTTTGATCAGCTTCAATTCCTGTTCAACATTTTTTAAAGATGATATGATTACAGGAAAAAACTCTTTCTCAAGTTAAACATATTTTAGATTAGAGGGTAATGCTTTAAGCTCAATTTGTGATTGAATTGTTTCCAATGGTACATCCTCTTCTTTGTCTTTTATTTCCAGGATTTCTTCATTATTTGTAGTTGTGGCATCCTCATCTTTAGTCATGTTGTCTTTTGTCAAATATTCTTCAAGCAAATCTGATGACAACTCATCATGCTTATATTCCTCTACAAGGTTATCAAGTATGTCAATAGCAAAACAAGAAGATTATGAGTCATCATCAGGATATATCATCATCTTCTGCATATCAAAGATTAATTTCTCCTCATCTACTCTCAAAATCAATTATCCTTGATGTACATCAATTATTTCTCTTCCCGTGGCTAGAAAAGGTCTGCCTAAAATGAGAGGTACATTGGTATTTTCTTTCATCTCAATAACTATGAAATCTACTGGAAAATAAAACTTATCAACTCTAACCAAAACATTTTCAATGATTCCTTATGCCTTTTTTTACTTTGATCGGCTAACTGTAAAGAACAATTGTGTTTTTCATTTCTCCAAGTTTCAAATTTTAAAAAAATTGAAAGAGGCATTAAATTGATTGATTCTCCGGAATCACACAAAGCTTTTTCAAAATGAGTTCCTCTCACAGTACAAGAAATTGTGAAACTGTCTGGATCCCCAAGTTTTTGTGGAAGCTTATTTTGTAAAATTGCACTGCATTTTTTTGTAAGCTCAATCACAGAAGTTCCTTCAAGTTTTCACTTGCTGGAAATAATCTCTGTCAAAAACTTTGCATATGATGTCATTTGGGTCAAACCATCTGTGAAAGGAATATTAATATACATTTATTTCAAAATTTTCAAAAATTGGAGAGTTGTTTATCCAGTTTTTCCCTTTTAAATTTTTGAGGCAAAGGGATTTTCTCACAATTGATATTTTTATTATTTTCATGAGGTTTTTTTTTTTTTCAGAAGAAGACTTTTTCTCTTTATTATTAACAATTTGTATCTTAGTTTGATCTTCTTGCAACTTACCCTCTCTGTCAGGGTATGGATCATCAAGATTCTTACCTGATCTCAAGAAAATTATTTTAACGTGTTCTTTTAGATTTTTCTCAGTATTCCTCGGCAATGGTCCTTGTATCTTTCCTGAAATAAGAGAATCCAATTAACTTACTTGAATTTCTAAGTTCTTGAGGGCAACATGTTGATTTTCCATCTTTTCATCGGTATTTTTGATGTATTTGTACATGGCATCTTCCCATGATGGTGTTTGTTGTTGTGGTCTAGGCTTGCATGACCTAAAATTCTGTTGTACTCGATTTTGTCTTTAGAATCCAGATGGTTCCTGTACCGATATTTTTTAAAATGTTGAGCATTTTCTGCTCTATTGGGATTACTCCATTGAAAACCTGGGTGTTTTGGGGTAAATGAACTACCAAATGGATAGCTTCTGTATCCAATTAGATTCACCTGCTCTTTTGCTTGAATTCTTGCTTGACATTCATGATTCTGATGATTTCCTGTACAAATATCATAGTTTTCAGATGAAATGGGTTGCTGAGAGCTTTCCTGAAAAGTATCAAACTTTTGAGTCAAAGAAGCAATCTGTTTTGACAAGGTAGTCAAAACATCAGATTGATTTGTGATTGCGGCCTTTTTAAGAAACACTCTGTCAGATGGCTATTGTACTGCATTTTTAGATATTTCATTTAGTAAATGTAAAGCTTCTGCAATGGTTTTTCCCATTATGGCACCTCCAGTTGCATCATCTATAACATTTCTTGCAGATGGCTTTAGGTCATGATAAAAAATGTATAGTTGCATGTGCTCAGGGATGTCATGATGTGGACATTTTCTTAACATAGCTTTGAGTCTTTCCCAAGCTTGGTATACTGATTCTGTATCAGATTGCACAAAATTAGTTATGTCCTGCCTCATTTAAGTTGTTTTAGCTGGAGAAAAATATTTACTAAGAATTTTTTGAGTTATCTGATCCCATGTGGTGATAGATCCTTTGGTTAAACTACGTAACCAAATTTTTGCTTCGCCATTTAAATAAAAAGGAAATATATGTAGTTTAATTGCATCAGGTGAGACACCATTGTATTTTGCTGTTTCCACCAATTCTAGAAAATTAATTAAGTGATTGTGAGGATCCTCACTGACTTCTTCATTAAAAACACAATTTTGTTGTATGGTTTGAATTAAAGTAGTTCGGATTTCAAAGTTGTTAGCAGCCACTGGTGGCCTTTTAACACTTGATTCACAATCAAATTGGCCAGTTCTAGCATAGTCTCTTAGAATCATGTTAGCTGGCTTGCGAGACACTTCATCAAATTGGTCCTCAGGATGAGGTGGAATTGGCAATTGTGGATCTTTTTCGTGTTTCATGTTGTTGTGTGATGAAGTGAGAGAGGTGGTAATTCTTTCCTTTCTATTTATCCGAAGTGATTGAAAAGTAAGAGGGGTGGTAATTTTTTCCTTTCTATTTATCCGAAGTGATCTTTCAATTTTAGGATCGTATTTAACCAACTCCTTTGTTGAGGAATGGGTCATATAATAGAAAGAATTTTTGAAATGAGAATAAGAACAAAAAAAAGTATCCCTACATTAGTAAGAAGATAATTAATCTGAAGTAGACAATAGTCAATCCCCGGCAACAACGCCAAAAATATGACGGGCACAATGCATATCTGAATTTTTTGCTCTTACTCTATCAAATTATAGTATAGTTTAAGATATCGTCCCACAGAGATTGAAGAATCTATCTTACAGATTTATATCATCGATCCTACTATTTAAAAGAGTCGAATTTGGATGAAAAGAGTAGAATTTGTATTTGCTTGAAAAGATGAAAAGATTATTTTGATTTTATTTTAAATTAAAAGAGTTGGGATTTCATGAATTCACTTAATAAAAATTATAATGGAGTTTAGAAATTTTCTTTTATATTTCACATATTAAGTTGTCTCTTTCGATTAACAAACTAATATTTCTACTGTTTATTTTTCATTTCATTATGCCTCTTTCGATTAACATAATAAAATGACCAACAAAAAGTATTGAAATAAAAAATTCTTTTTCTTGAATGAGTACATCATATGAACAAAACCCTCTTTCGATTAGCTTTTGCAGAATTCAATATCTTGACAAAATAATTTTCTTCTTTCGAATAAAAACTCAAAAATATCAAGATGAAGAACTTTGAGCGATTGGATATAATTTTTTTAAATTATCACAAGTATATATATAGATATATTTATTTCCTTTATTTAATTTTTGTTTCTTTCAATAACATAAATCAACACAGGAATAATATAACATATAATATATAAAAATGATAAAGTCGATTAATAAATATCTATCATTCTGATGTAAAATATGATATAGTAACATTCTCGCTCAAGAAAAATAAAAATATCATAATCTCTATTATAATGATATATCAAGCTTCATCACTAATCCCAACTAAAGGAAAATTACTCCATGGAGAAAATATTAAATACTACGAAGAGTTAAAACTTTGTCTATATTATAGAGAGAAAAAATGTCACGCCTCAAATTCCATTGGGGCGGACATGGCACCCGAAGCCGTTAAGGCACGAGAGAACCAAAACTAAGGCCGGGACAAGTCCCCTCCTTACACCGCTACTGCACAGTCCCAAAATAAATATACAAAGACTTGGAAAGCCCCGAAGCAACCTGGAGCTCACCAACAATCCACAGAAAATCCAAGTTCTACTGTGGAGGCCTACTAGCACCTGTGCCTGCAGCAAGTAAGGTAAGTCCCCCAAGGTACGTCAGTACGAAGAATGTACTGAGTATGTAAGGCCATCAGTAATCACATGATATATAAGAATGTCAATGAAATCAAGTACAAGTGAATGATCAATATGGATAACCCATCATTCTGTATGTGTGGAACCGTGTACATTACGTTCATTACTTTCCTTTACGTTCATTCATTCATCAATATCATTCCTGTAATATCAATCATATACCTTCATTCATATAATATACCCGGGCCCAACTGATCAGTGGGAAATAACATAATAATCAGGATCGACCCATGCTAGGCTTTGCCCTGAGATACCACCCGTAGTATTGGGATCGACCCATGCAGGTGTTCTTTTCACCCCATGAGATACCACCCGTGAAAAACATACACAATTACGCATTACTTCATTCTTTAGCTATAAGAGTGATATATTGTTGGTTACAACATTATTGGAACTTTAGAACGTAACATGGTTGGAACTTCGGAACAGTGTCCACAATTATGTGACACATGGATACAATTGGTCATTGGATAAGGAACATGTGAATAACAATATATGACAACCTGCAATGAGATACCTCGACACGTTTCGGAATAGAACAAATACAATGACGATGTGAACAATATGTGTTGCAGAAGGATACGGAAAGAGTAACCTTGCATACCTTATCCTTCCCAACACGTGACTACAATGATTCATCTCCTTCCTTATGTGTTACTCTACAACACAAGTACATAATGGAGCGAACTTTAACGGCTAGCTACATTACAAGTTCACAAGACCGTAAGTAGGTGCTTAATGGAAAGTAAGAACCGTCCAACCTCCAAAAATAATGGTGCATCACTCCCCCCTTCGTTATACTACCAAATAACACTATTCCACCACATTACACTATAACTTACTACTTTCGCAAAACAACAACACCAAATCAGTCCACACACCACCAAACACAGTCCACACATCAATGTACACATCACAAACCGATAGGATTTTACACCAAGTTTCTACTTTACATTTCTGCCTCAATACAACTCCACATATTTATTCCATCAAGTCACATAAACACCTTACACAACAAGATACCAAAAACAGCCCACACAATTTTAGAATTCACTTTAACATAACAAGAAAGTATTCTTTTTTTCACTATGTCAAACGTTCCATGTACAATTACGTAAAAACATTTCCATCAAGCCATACACAAAAGTAACGAATTAGGGACAGCACCACACTTAAATATAATTAAATTTAGTCCATATAATTCAATTCCTTCAAGGCCTTAAACCCCTTTTCAAGTTTAAACCACAAAAAGGCAAATCCTTTAGCCGAAAGCAAAAGTGGACTGCCACTTAAAAAGCGGACTGCCCTATGACTTTTAACCATAAACAACATGTTTCTAACCATATATCATGCATGTATTATATTAATA
This sequence comes from Capsicum rhomboideum, assembly GCA_031232105.1. Classification (NCBI taxonomy): domain Eukaryota; kingdom Viridiplantae; phylum Streptophyta; class Magnoliopsida; order Solanales; family Solanaceae; genus Capsicum; species Capsicum rhomboideum. The sequence continues at coordinate 18,113,028 of CP124710.1, forward strand.
TACAAGGGTAAATACTTACCAAGGCTTGCAAGTGGATGATCTTGTCCAAACAAGTGTAGTTGCCTTAGGGTTTGAAGATGAAGAGAAAATATCTTCTTTTTTTTTTTTTGGAAAAGTCTAGAATTTGGCAAGTGTATTGTGGTGATTAAAAATCTGATTTTGTGAGCCTTATATAGTCCCTTAATGGTCATCCTTAGCCATACACTTGGTCATTAATGACATGTTTACTTGGTCAAAAGATGAATGGGTCATTTTTCCTTTTTTGGGTCATGTCTTCCTTGTTAATTTTTGGGCCTTAATTGGGTCCATTAGAATAAGATGAATGTAGCCCAACACCTTACATGCATAATATACCCTTTATTGCAAGTTCAAGTAATTTCTTCACTTAGTCGTATACGTTCAGAAATTTACGGGGTGTTACAAAAAACTTAAAAGAAAACTTTATACTAAGAAAATTATCTACTATGCAAAGCTTTTATCTCCCTCAATTTTCATTCTCTTGCAGTGAAATTTTGTCCCTTATTTATAGGAGATTCATCAAGCCAAATTTCAAGTATGTCACCCTTAGATTGGGGATATCATCCTTAGCTTCTTCAATTTTATCCTTCAAGTGCAGATTTTTTTTCAAGGATGACATCCTTAGATTGGGGATGGCATCCTCGGCTTGGGGATGACATCCTTGGACTGTTCTGTAACACCCTGTAGATTTTCGAATGTATGCGACTATGTGACAAAATTTGTGAACATGTAATAAAGGGTATATAATACATGCAAAGTGTTGGATTTAATGTATATTGGGTATTGGGCTCTAAATTAGCCCAAAAATGATAAGGAAGACATGGCCCTAAACAATGGAAAATGACACATTCTTCCTTGACCCACTTGGACACCTCATCCTTGACTTAAAATTGACTAAGGATGATATATATATATAGCTCAAAAATCAGATTTTAATCACAAGGAACACCTTGCCATTTCTTGAAATTTCTAGACTTTCCAAGAAGACCAAAAAGAAACCCTTTCAAGCCTAAGCCAACTATACTTATTTTGGCCAAGATCATCACCTTGTAAGTGTTGGTAAGTGTATATTCTTGTGATTTAATATGTTATGTGCATGAGAAATTGTATGGGTTGTGATGGTGATGTTTAAAAGGGGTTGATTGGTGCACTTTGGCTTTTGTGACACAAGTTGTGTATTTTGGTGATTTGAACTTGAAAGTGGCCTTGTGGTCTTGAAGAAAGTGATTTTATGGATTGAACATCAACAAGTATGATGTGGTTATGTACCTAATTTAATTTCTCTTTGTATGTTATTTTTGAAAATTGTTGCTATGGAAAAAGTGTGTGGAATTGGTGACGTATTGAGAGGAAAATGTGATTTTGGTGATGTTTATGTGTGTGGTAAATGTTTTCTCTTGTATATTACTATATTATATGCATAATAGGGTGTGTAAATCATGTTGGTTATGTTGACAAAGTGTTGAGCAGTCCACTATGTGTAAAACAGTCCACTTTTGCTAAATCGGTAAAGGATTTGCCTTCTATGTGATTTAAACTTGAAAGGGGACTTAAGGTATTGAAGGAATTGAATTATATCGATGAAATTTCAGTATATTTAAGTATGGTTTTGTCCCTAATTCGTTACTTTTGTGTATGGCTTGATGGAAATGTTTTTACGTAATTGTGCATGGAACGTTTGGCGTAGTGAAAAGAGAATACTTTCTTGTTATGTTAAAGTGAATTATAAAATTGTGTGGGCTGTTTTTGGTATATTGTTGTGGAATATATTTATGTGACTTGATGGGATAAATATGTGGAGTTGTATTGAGGCGGAAATGTAAAGTAGAAACTTGGTGTAAAATCCTATCGGTTTGTGATGTCTACGGTGATGTGTGGACTGTTTTGGTGGTGTGTGGACTGATTGTTGGTGTTGTTTTGCTAAAGAAGTAAGTTATAGTGTAATATGGTGGAATAATGTGATTTGGTAGTATAATGAAGGGGGGAGTGATGCACCATGCGTTTTGGAGGTTGGACGGTTTTTACTTTCCGTTAAGCACCAACTTACCGTCTTGTGAACTTGTAATGTAGTTAGTGGTTAACGTGAGTTCCGTTTTGTGCTTATGTAGAGTAACACGTAAGGAGAAAGCTGGAGTGTTATATTCACAAATAAGATTGTGTATCCATATTGGGAAATCAAGGTATGTAAGGTTACACTTTCCGTATCCTTCGGCGGCACATAGTATCACATTGTCATTATACATGTTCCATTCCGAAATGTCCAAAGGTATTCCATTCTCGGTTGTTAATCATTGTTACACACATGTTCCTTATACATTGATCAAATGTAATTCATATGACTCATGTTCAATGATTAATGTTCCAAAGTTTCAATAGCATTGTAACCACTAATGTACCAATCTCATAACAAAAAAATTGAAGCAATAAACACTTGTTGAGAACGGGTGGAAACCCAAAGGGGCGAAAAGCCTAGCTACGGGCTATCCCGAATGATTATTGATTTATGGGTGGCAGCTCAAAGGGGCATAAGCCTAGCTAGAGACGATCCCAATGTTATTTTCCACTGATCAGTTGGGCCCGGGCATTACATGATTGATGATCACTTGATTGACAATGAAGTAAAGTAAAGTGAAATAAAAGTAAAGAAAGTAATGCACATGATTCCACATGTATACCTATGGTAATTTATTCACATGATATGTTCACTTGTACTTAATTTTATCAAAGTTTCTATATCTCATACGTTTACTTATAACCTTACATACTCAGTACATTCTTTGTACTGACGTCCCTTGTGGGACTTCCCTTACTTGTTGCAGGCACAGGTACCAATAGGCCCCCACAGTAGTACTTGGAATCATCTGCGGTTTAGTTGGTAAGCTCCAGTTTGCTTCGGGGCTTCTCGAGTCCTATGCACATATTGGTTTTGATAATGTATCACAGTTGTCTAAAGTGGGGACTTGTCCCAACTTTAGGATGGTTATGTTCATGTATGTATAGAGGCTTTGTAGACGATGTTGGACAAACAAAAAATGTATGTCATGTCATGATGGCCCTAAAAGCCAAGTTTCACATATGTATATATGAATCACATGTTTTGCCATTATTTCCGCCATTGGTGTCTTGCGTCTATACATGGTAGTGATGGTCAATGAATGACGTGTGTATGAATGTACAGGGTGATAATTGGTTCTCTCGGGGCCTCAATGGCTTCGGGTGCCACTCAGTCCCGAATGGGGTTCGGAGCGTGACAAAAGTGGTATCAGAGCGGGTCGTCCTAGGGTGTCTACAAAGCCGTGTTTGAGTAGAGTCTTGCTTATCGATGTGTTGTGCACCACATTTATAAGTAGGAGGCTATGGGACATTTAGGAGTTGTTTCATTTCTTCATTTTCTAGATCGTGCATTAGAGCCAAAAATTGTAGGTGGAACCATATCTGACTGTTGAAATTGTTTTTTCCTTATATTATAGTAAAATGCCGATGACAAGAAGAGGAAAAAGTAAGAGGTTAGAAAAAATTGCTGGAGAAGGGACCAGTAGAGCCCCACCTAAATTAGTTAATCAAGACGGTGCTGAACCAGAGATGGCACCACAGGCTTCTTCTACTCTTCTAATTTCAGAAGAGTCAAGAGAAAGAGAAATACCTGCAGAACCACCAGTGAATACTACTGACCAGGACTTAAAGGATGCAGTGCAGATGTTAACCCGAATAGTTGCTACACAAGTTCAGGGACAGGGTGGTCCAATAACACATGATGATAGTACAGCTAGAGTAGCTAGTAGACGAACACAGGATTTTCTGAAATTAGACCCTCCTACCTTTACTGGATCAGATCCAAATGAAGACCCGCAGGATTATATATATCAAATCCAAAGGGCTTTGGAGGTGATGCATGTGTCCGGTATGGAAACGGTCGAGCTTACGGCCTATAGATTGAAGGGCGAAGCTATCTTGTGGTATGAAGATTGGAGACGGTCGAGGGGCATTGATGCACTCCCAGCTAGTTGGGAAGAATTTAAAATGGCATTCCTTGATCACTATCGCCCATATGAGGTCCGAGAGGCTCGTGCGGACCAATTCTTGAATCTGCGACAGGGTAACATGAGTGTTAGAGAGTACAGCCTGAAGTTTAATTCCTTGGCCTGGTATGCTCCGAATGTGGTTGCGACTATGACCGATAGAGTTCATCGGTATGTGGACAGATTAGAGCCATATTTGGTTCGAGATTGTACTATTGTTGCGTTAAACAGGGACATGGACATAGCTAGAATACAGGCCTTTGCGCAGAAAATGGAAGATCAAAGGCAATGAAGAAGAACACAAGGGTATGATGAAGGGTCGTCAAAGAGGGCTAGATCTACGGGACAGTCTATGGTGTCCCAAGGAGAGTTTAGACCCCCGGAGTTTCCACAGGCCGTCGAGACCCTCATTTTCTTATTCCACGGCAGGTACTCCACCTCAATTTCGAGGGTCTAGAGGCAGTTATGTCGGGCGCAGCAGTGTAGTTCGAGGTTCGCAAACATCAGGATTTCCTCGCCAGCCGTGTCAGCACTGCGGGAGGTCTCATTTAGGTGAATGCCGAATTGGGAGGACTGTTTGTTATTTTTGCGGTGAGCCAGGGCACATAGTGAGAGAGTGTCCACAGAGGAGCATGGGTGGCATAGTGTTGCGACCCAGCTATACACGCAAGTGTACGTGATCGTGCAAGTAATAAAGTGACTCCTTTAAGAGCCGGATATCGAACCCAAGGGACTTTCGTCAACAGAAATCAACTCTAGACGGCAAACTATAATTAAAAACTAGTGTTGTGAAAACGACAAGAGATTTGGTGCTTAAAATTTAATGATTGCGGACTAAGAACTCCTATCTTCGCTACCGTAACTTTGCATTTCGCAAATATGCTTGAAAAATCAATGAAAAGTAAATTCCCAGGGCTAAGGCACCCTGAACGTCATCTCTTGAGCATAATTGTTGTTGGTTTAAGCACTTTGAGTAGTTTATCGTGGTTATCGATCCCAAGGTTAATTTTATAACTATATTCGTCTCCAAATTATAATTTTCTACTAGAACTTAGAAACCTACCTACATCCGTGAGTGCTGATAAGCTTAACCAATTCTAGAGCATTCAAGTTTTCTTTTTGTAATTGACCAAGTGTGGGTGGTTAGGTACCTCTCGGTCCTAACCACATGTCAATCCCTTAGAAGTACTTCTCCGAGAAAGACCACACTTCATATATTCAAGTTCTATCTCTCAGTTTCTCTCTCGAGCTCACTTCAAGACAAGGCATATATTCCAATGGTGATCAAACATCAAAATAATGAATTTGAGAATATATGAATAACCACTTTATGATAAACTCCAGCAAAAACCAATACAATTAACCCAAGAGATTCATGTTCTTGGCCTTAACCCCAAGAATGAGGGATTTTAGCCACTCATAATGTTTATCAACATCCACAAGTAATAAATACTCTAAAAATTAATTAAAAGTGAAAAGGAGAGGAGTGGAACCTAATTTAGATGCCCAAAAACATCCAAACTATTCTAAGGATGATGGAATGTGATACAATAACTCAAAAGCCCTATTTATAGACCCAAGTCGAGGTAAAAATCGGCCAAAAAGCGGCCCGGCACGCCATTGGGCGCCTAGCACTTAGGAAGATTTTACCTCAGCAAAAAAGGGTGCTCCCAGGCGGTGTGGCACGCTGGCCAGCGCGCCTGGGCACTACCTAGGCAAGTGGAATTTTTTCCAAACGCGGCCTGGCACGCTGCCTAGCACGCCAGGCCCTTTTTTTTTGTAATTTTTTGCTTTTGTCGACTTCTCTTCGCGGATTTGGATGGATTCTTCAAGATCAACTCTTTGGCTTGTCTCTTATCTTCAATATTCTTTAATCGTAGCTCCTCCAAGCCTCACTTTCCATGCCAAACATGCTCCAAAAAGTAGCAAATTCCACCTACAAGAGTCTAATCATATTGGTTAGCACACTATCCCATTTTCCATCAAAAACTTATATAATACACAAGTATTGTTCTCAAAACTAAGGTAATCATGGGTTAAAGTCACTACTAAGGCATATAAATACGCCTTAGATCAGCACCCCACACTTAAACCTTTGTTTGCCCTCAAACAATTAATCACACTCAACTCCGGGCGACTTTAAACAATAGACACAAAATGAGCATTCTTGCACAGCTTACACAACCACATTTAACAACTTATGCACCACATACTAGTATATTACTCAATTTAATAACAAGTTGAAATAACCTACCCTCACAAAACAACTTACTAGTTGCAACTTCATGCGTGACACATTATTAATAGATCATCAAACTTCACTAACCATGTGCCCTCACAACAAGAGAATCACCCCTCAATTCTACAACGTAATTACTAACCGGGTGCATGAATGAAAGTCACTCACTCTCAAAAAGAATTCACATGCAACACAAAGATGAACCATAGGCTTGCCCTTAGTGTAATAATTCACTAATGTTAAAATGTTAAAGATCAAGATCAAGTAGGACTTTGTAGGGGTTGTAATGTAAGCACAAGGACGGGTAGGAACTATTTGGTCAAGAATAGTGACTATCTTTCCTGAGCGCTTTACTCCACTACAAATTACATTCAGAGCACCTTCAACCGGCCTATTTTCCACTACTTTTCTCTTCCCAACTTTTCTTTGTTTTGCCCCATTACTTTAAACTAGCTTCAACACACTGGATAAGGAACACCGTTATCACCCATTGATTCCAAAAACAATTTTTATATGTTTTCTCTCTCTCTCTCTCTATCTATCTATCTATCTATCTATATATATATATATATATATATATTTAATTTTTTTTTTTATATTCCCCACCAACATGCACAAACTTTTTCACACACCTATAGGAGACATGCTTGAGGCTTTAACTTAACTCTTTCCTTCTTCCAAACTCTTGTACTCCTTCACCTCTTGATTTCCGGATTAAAGCGCCTAGGAGTTATTGGATAAAATTCTGGTTCACTGAAAGAAGAGGATTGAGCTACATGTAACGCTATCAAGTAAAAGGCTAACGGCTCAACGGGGCTAACTAGGATTATGCACAGAGGGTAGGTAAAGTAGGTCTAAAATATGGCTATCAAAGAAATGCCTATATCATCTCCTAAACTTAACATCTCTTATTTCGCTTTGCACACACCCCGGGCAAGTTCTAGACATCATTATGTACATGGAATATCATAAAAAAACCTTACTCACACATGGCACATGTTCAGCTCAGCAGGTTCACCATAAAACCTCCGAAATCATGCATAAATTCAATATTAAGCAACTTAGCAAGTCAACTAAGTGAGAATTAGGCGTCTCAACACTTGCTATTATATATCCGGGCATGTTTCACACGTGTAAGAACAATTGTATAGCAAGAAAGAACACCCGACATGACACTACATGACTAATTTGCTCTTAAGACGGTCGTCATCCATCCATCATAGAGCAAATCCCTTAGTCCTCTGACTAAGGAGACTCAAAAGTAATAAACCCCAAAAACAACACAAAATAACATCAAAAATCCAAAATTTAACAATTTTTTTTTTGTACGGTTCAAAGGGACTCTCCTTAGTAAAAGAACCGAAAACAAACGCTAAGGAGCCCAAAATAAAAGCATACAGCAGCACACATATACATACATACAAGGGAAGTCCATCACACCCCACCCCACACTTAAAAGATTAGCACTGTCCCCAATGCTACCAAAATAAACAAAGCAAGAGTAGGATGTAAGGAGCTCCCTGGTCAGTCGAGGTAGTCGTCGTCCTCCGGCCCATGGACCTCTAACAGTGGATCATCTACCTCAGCCTCCTCATCCTCAGAACCACTCTAGAGGTCCTCTTCATCTATGGGGACATCATCGTCCACAGGCTCCACAAAGTCAGGACCAATCCTCAATAAGGCCATGGCATGCTCATTGAGAGGATAATCCCTCTCTACCTGGCTCAGCTCATCCGCCGTGGAGGGCCTACCCCCAGTCCTGTGTCGCAGCATCTCCAACCCATACATGTGGGCTAAAATCCCGTCATCTCGAGCATGACGCTCTGCTAATATCAAAGTGGGGCCAAGTGAATCTGGCGCCTTAGTCTGGGTGACATCCACAGGCGGCGGCGTCAAAGGAGGATGATAGTCAAAATTTTATTCAGGCACTTCAAATGCTCGCATTAATTTGGTCAATAGTCCACCGAAAGCATATCGAAGACCTCCATGAAGGCGAGCTCGCCGCATCGCTGAAAACAACACAGAACCTACATCAATCTCTGCATCAGTCATGAGAGCATATACCAGACAGACAAGATCTCTTATAACTTCAGTCATGTGGCTCCCCGAAATTAAACAACAATACACAATCTTTAGCCAAATCCTAGCCTCTTTGTTGAGATGGGCAAAGGGTAGACTCTTGTGATACCCTCATTGGTGATGGCGAAGCCACCTCACAGTTGAACGTGGGCTGCACAGAGTGTGTCGAATTTCAGCATATGGAGGCCTAGCATTTAGCCTGAGTATGTCTTGGGGACTAGCCCGAGTGGGAACCCCCAATAATCCAGTCAAGCTCAAGGAGTCAAGTATCACATCCGAACCTCGTACCACTACCGAGCATGTAGGTGCGTCCGGGTTCCAATTTGCGTACAATTCCCTCACCAGGTGGAGGTTGCAATCTGTAGGTCTGTTGAAAACAAAGCCCATCCCAACTTGCTCAAGCCGAGCCAAAATTCTTGGGTAAGCCCGAGCAAGGCTTGCCCTATCAATACACTCATCGGAGAAATATTTAGCTTCCGGATGGCTTTTGTACCAACTTTTCCCCGCACTGGAGACCGCGTGTATCCCATACTTCCGTTTTTGCCCTTTTGGGACTGGGGGAGCTGCGGGCACCTTATTACCCGACCGACGTCTCTTGTGAGAGCTAGAAGCTGCTACATTAGAATCAAACATAGTACCTGTAGCAGAGGTCCACAAACAAGTCAATAAACCATGTAAAAATAGCTAACCAACTTGATGCGCGGTGACGTTGAGGGCCACCCCACACCTAGTCGCTTAGCACCAAGTCAAAATAAATATGGGCGGAGGGTACTCAGACGTCCCCTCATCACTTAATGCCCCAAAAACAAGTCCCCACCATAGATAAATGTACATTCCCAATAAAGAAATCCAACAATAATCATACATATTCCACACATATGAGTTGTATTCAGTGATTTCCACCACTAATTTGCTCAATTTTCACCAATAAAGATAAACCCACTTCCACTTTTTGCACCAAAATAAGATTATTAACCACAAGTGCACATGCCTTCCAAGTTCATTGTAATGCCACCCCAGAAACCCCAATCATATGATAAGAATCAAGTCAACAAACCACAAAAATATTATGTGCATAAACGACATCAAGAGTACCCAAAATCGCATACTTCATGGAACTTTGTAGAAAGAGAAAGTGAAGGAGATATACCTTGAGAGCTTTGAATGGAGACTTGAACACAATCCCAAAATGAGAAAGCAAAGAGTCGAGCTATGTGTGGGCAAGCGGAGAAAAATAATAGAGAAAATTTTTGAAGATGTGGGGAGAAAATCGTGAGTTTGGGTGTGGGGTTTTGGAATATTTGTGAAGAATGAGGTAATTTGGGGATTTAAAGGAGAAGGGGAAGGGGTGGGTCGGTTCTACTTAAAGAAAAAAACTAACAAAATACCAAAAATTTTAATAGGGGGTAGCGGCGTGGCATGCTGCCTAGCGCGCTACCCCACTGCCAACCTGAACCAAAAATTGTGCACAGGCGGCGTGGCACGCTGCCTAGCGCGCCTGTGCACTGCCCATGCGTGCTGGATTTTTGGGGAAGGCAGCGTGGCACGCTAGCTAGCGCCCCTCCCCACTGCCTTAACAAATAGTTTTTTTAGCTTTTTCATCCTAGCACGCTGGGTAGCGCACACCACACTTATCCTCATACCTGAGCAATTTTTCACATTCTTTTCATAATCTTGGGGCTTTTACAAGTCCCAAGACTCGAAGCTTTGCTCCAAAACATGTCCTGCCTGCCCGGCACCTTCAAATAATCATCCATCCGCCAAATTTACCTTTGTCTTGTGGATTCTCTTACCAACATACTCCATGCCTCTTCATGAACACAAGATCCTAGCACTACGTTAGAAAACAAAAATTGTAAAAGAGATGGGTTGCCTCCCATCAAGCGCCTTAGTTTTGGTCGGGGCACGACTCTTCTTTTTGTATTTTTACTTTATAAATCTAACTATTACAACACATGCATGGGTTGCCTCCCATGTAGCGCCTGGTTTAATGTCGCGGATCGACCAATTATAAGAGCTCAATTATCATCAAGGCGAAGCACGTCCTCTGTCTGCTTCTCTTCCTCACTGAAATAATGCTTCAATCTCTAGCCATTTACCATAAACCTTGTCCCATCCGCCTTGTTTAAAAGTTCCACCGCACCATGAGGTGTCGTACGACTTACCTCAAAAGGCCCACTCCACTTAGATCTTAGCTTGCTTGGAAACAACCTAAGTCTTGAGTTAAACAAGAGTACCAACTGACCTGGCTCAAAAGTACGGGGGAGAATATGCTTGTCATGCCATCGCTTCATTTTCTCCTTGTAAATCTTAGCATTTTCATATGCATGGGCACGAAATTCTTCCAACTCATGGAGTTGTAACAACCTCTTATTACCCGCCAACCCCGGATCTAGATTCAACTTCTTTACCGCCCAATAAGCTCAATGCTCAAGATCAACTGGGAGGTGACAAGCTTTCCCAAAGACCAAATAATAGGGAGAAGTCCCTATAGGAGTCTTATACGCCGTTCGATAGCCCCAAAGAGCATCATCCAGCTTAAGTGACCAGTCTTTCCTCTGAGTATTCACCGTCTTTTGCAAGATTTGCTTTATCTCACGATTAGACACTTCCACTTGGCCACTTGTTTGGGTATGATACGCTGTTGCGACCTTGTGTTTTACTCCATACTTTGCCAATACATTCTTCACCAAATAATTAATGAAGTGTGTTCCTCCATCGCTAATAATAGCTCTTGGAGTTCCGAACCTAGTGAAGATGTGCTTTTGAAGAAACTTTACCACAACTTTGGCGTCATTAGTAGGAAGAGCTGCAGCCTCTACCCATTTGGATACATAATCCACTGCAACGAGTATGTATAGATTTCCATTCGAATGTGGAAAAGGGCCCATGAAATCAATCCCCCATACATCAAAAATTTCAACTTCTAGGATGTTTTTAAGAGGCATCTCATGTCTCTTGGCAATCGTCCCCATACGTTGACATTGATCACAATTCTTCACAAAGGCATGAGCATCTTTAAATATCGAAGGCCAGAAGAAACCTGATTGCAATATTTTTTGGGCTGTTCGTTCACCACAATGATGTCTACCATAAGGTGATGCGTGGCATCTCTCTAACACTTGCTTAACTTCCGCATCCGGAATACATCTTCGTACTATTTGATCAGGCCCTTGCTTGAATAAATACGGCTCATCCCATATATAAAAGCGTGCCTCATATGCCAGTTTCTTCTTCTGTTGAGGACTCGATTCGGGAGGAAATAATCCACTTACCAATAGGTTCACAATGTCTGCATACCATGGCAACTCATCGACCTCTAATACCAACAACTGCTCGTCTGGAAATTCCTCACAAATATGCCCATCATCCACTATATGTGTCGAGCTCTCAAGTCTAGAAAGATGGTCAGCAATTTGATTTTCTGTCCCCTTTCTATCTTTAACCTCTAAGTCAAACTCCTGTAGTAATAGGATCCATCTAATCAAGCGCGGCTTAGAATCCTTTTTATTGAACAAATATTGTATCGTTGCATGATCCGTGTATACAATGACGCCTGTGCTGACTAAATACGATCTGAATTTATCAAATGCATATACCAAAGCTAACATCTCTTTTTCAGTCACCGTGTAATTCATTTGGGCTGCATCAAGGGTCTTGCTTGCTTAATAAATAGAGTGAAATACCTTATTCTTTCGTTGACCAAGAACCGCACCCACTGCCACATCAATTGCGTCACACAAGAGCTCAAATGGCAAAGCCCAGTCAGGAGCAATAAGAATAGGTGCCTCTACCAACTTCTTTTTCAACACCTCGAATGCCTTCACACATGATTCACAAAATACAAACTTCACATCTTTCTCCAAGAGTGCACACATGGGACGTGCAATTTTGGAAAAATCTTGAATAAACCTTCTGTAAAATCCCGCATGACCCAAAAAACTTCGCACCTCTTTAACCGATAGAGGTAGAGGGAGTTTTTCAATAGCTTCGATCTTTGCCCTATCAACTTCCAGCCCCTGCTTTGACACTTTATGCCCAAGAACTATACCTTCTGTCACAAGTAAATGGCACTTCTCCTAATTGAGAACGAGATTAGTTTCTTCACACTAAGCAAGGACTTTATCAAGGTTTTGCAAACATACCTCGAAAGAGTTACCAAAGACTGAAAAATCTTCCATAAAAATCTCTACGAACTCCTCCACCATGTCGTAGAAAATAGCCATCATGCAACGCTGAAAGGTAGCCGGTGCATTACACAATCCAAATGGCATACGCTTGAAAGTGTATGTGCCGTAAGGACATGTGAATATAGTATTCTCTTGATCTTGGGGATCTATAGCAATTTGATTGTATCCGAAATACCCATCAAGAAAGCAATAATACTCCTGCCCGGCTAAACAATCCAGCATCTGATCAAAAAAAGGGATTGGATAATGGTCTTTCCTCGTAGCATCATTAAGTTTTCAGTAATCCATGCAAATACGCCATCCAGTTACAGTTCTTGTAGGAATCAATTCATTATTGTCATTTGTGATCACCGTCATACCACCCTTTTTTGGAACACATTGTACTGGGCTTACCCGCGTACTATCAGAGATAGGGTAAACAATGCCAGAATCGAGCCACTTAATTACCTCCTTCCTTACTACTTCTTTCATCACCAGATTTAAGCGTCGTTGGTGTTGCACACTTGGCTTGTGCCTTCTTCCATGTAAATTTTATGCATGCATAAACCCGGATTAATACCATGGATGTCAGACATCTGCCAACCAATGGCCTTCTTTCTTCGTTTTAGAATCAACAATGCCGCATCAACTTGTTCCTGTGACAAATCTGCGGCCAGAATAATAGGAAGAGTCTTGTTTTCACCTAGGAAAACATATTGAAGGTGAGATGGAAGTTCCTTCAATTCAAGCTTCAGTGCTTCCTCAATTGAGGGCTTAGTTGGAGGACCGAGTGGACGATTTAATGGTTCCCACCTACCCTCTTTAGCGTAGATACCCATAAGATCAAGAACTTGCACCATCTCACTAGCTTCTGCATCACCAAACACATCTTGCCCCATCAAAACTTTTTCCAACGGATCTGTAGACAAAGTATAGATGCTTTCAACCGCCAAATCTATAGCTGTGATAGCCGACAAGTTCTCATAAATTTCTGGAAGCTTCAAAGCCTTATATACATCAAAGACTTCAACCTTATCATGAGCTCGCATAGTAAGTTTCCCGGCTGCTACATCAATGATTGCACCTCCTGTAGCCAAGAACGGACGCCCCAAAATAAATGGGACTTCCAGGTCAGGCTTAAAATTCAGCACCACAAAATCAATGGGAAAGATCAACGACTCCACTTGTACCAGAACATCCTCAACAATACCATCAGGTCTAGTCACAGATCGATCTGCCAACTGCAAAATAACAGTAGTAGGCTTCGGACGACCCAAACCCAATTCCTTGAAAATCGAAGTGGGCATCAGATTTATACTCGCCCCCAAATCACACAATCCACGAGCGTAGACACGATCCCCCAGAGTAATCTTCACAGTGAAGCTTCCAGGATCTTTCAGCTTAGTAGGTAACCGGTTCTGAATGCGAGAACTAACCTCCTCAGTCAAAGCCACTGTGGCATATTCTGTCAATCTACTCTTGTTTGCTACAATGTCTTTCACGAACTTGGCATACTTTGGAATACCCTGCAAGATATCCACAAGAGGCAAATTAATGTGCACTTGTTTAAGTAGTTCAATGAACTTACCAAAGCATTCATCCTCCTTCTTCTTTATGAACTTCTGAGGGAACGGAGGAGGCAACTTCACACTATGTATCACTTTATCATCTTTGGAACTTTTGGTAGACTCCACTTGTTCGTCTTCAATAACCACTACTTTTGGCTCCACTTCTTTTGCTGGTGCAACTGTATCCTCTAACTGCTTACCACTACGGGTAACTATAGCATTCACCTGCTTGGAATTTGGCTCAATATCTCCTGGAATACCTCCTTGGGGCCTTGTATTTTGTGCATTAGCTAACTGGCCAATCTGCTTTTCCAAATTATGAGTAGCCAACTGATTGTTCCTTACATCTGCTGCCAGCTTCGCTTGTTCAGCCATAATATGTTTTAACATATGTTTTAACATATCCTCCACACTCATGTCTCCAGGCTTAGCACCCGCTTGATTTCCTTGGCCTTGCTGTTGGTTGTACTAAGGGGCATATCCTTGCGGCCTATATTGATTTTGATTTCCTCCCCACGAGAAGTTCGGATGGTTTTTCCACCCGGCATTATAAGTGTTACCGTAGTTCTGAGCTCCACCTCCCCTTTGGGCATTACCAACAAAATTTACTGAATCCGGATTAGCACTACACAAATCGCTGGTATGATCACCATTTCCACATACACTACACATCACAGAAACCTGTTGCTGGACTGCATTCACGAGAGCTGGTTGTTGCCCTAAATTCAAACTACTAAAGTGATTGTTCATCATGTTTTGCATAGCTGAAATTTGGGCAGATAATGCTGTGACTGCATCCACATCTAGTTTCCCAGCAACCTTCTTTGTAGAATTCCTACAATTATCACTATGCCAGTTTGGATTTCCCTGCGAAATATGATTTGACAGAGCATATAATTCATCATACGTCTTCTCTAAAGCCTGTCCACCTGCAGCTGAATCAAGTAGAATTTTAGTGTTGGGGTCGAGAGCCTCTATAAACGTATGCACCAACACTTTATTAGCTTGGTGGTGGTGAGGACAATCCTTCAGCATGGATTTGAATCTGTTCCAAGCTTGGTACAAATTCTCATTATCTCTCTGTCTGAAACTTAGTATCTCACTCCTCAGCTTTGCTGTCTTTCCAGACGGAAAGAACCTTATCAAGAATTTCTGAGCAAGATCATCCCAAGTAGTGATAGAATTGGCCGGCTCTGCATCTAACCACCTTTTTGCTTCCCCCAGTAGAGAAAAGGGAAACAAAGTAAGTCTCAAATAATCTGAAGATACACCCACAGGAATATATGTGTCACTGATCTCTAGAAAATTCTGAATATGCCTCTGCGGGTCTTCATGAGCAAGACCAGTAAACTGTCCACTTGAGTGCAAGAGTTGCACCATGTTCTGTTTAAGCTCAAATCTACCTCCCGCTGCCGGTTTGAGAATACTGGAGGTCATATTAGTGGCGAGTGGGATTACCACATCGTGAACTGTTCTAGATGCCATTACTTTCGGTTCACGTCTCTTTGCACCTGGTTCTTCAATTCTTACGGGATTACCCCGTATTCCTTCGCCAGCCAGTTCGACTTGTGGGATTGGGTAGTTTGCAGCCTGTCTCCTCAATCTATTGAAATATCTTTCAGGTTCAGACTGCGGGGCTACCAAATCTTTGTTCCTTGCCAGTATTCCGATGAAGTCAGCCTACAAACTAGAACAGCTAAGATCAAGTTGTCAACACGTAGCTGAAAATTAAAGTACAAACGTCAATAGTTGAAATCTATCTATTTGAAAGTCCCCGGCAACGGCGCCAAAAACTTATTGCGACCCAGCTATACACGCAAGTGTACGTGATCGTGCAAGTAATAAAGTGACTCCTTTTAAAGAGCCAGATATCGAACCCAAGGGACTTTCGTCAACAGAAATCAACTCTAGACGGCAAACTATAATTAAAAACTAGTGTTGTGAAAACGACAAGAGATTTGGTGCTTAAAATTTAATGATTGCGGACTAAGAACTCCTATCTTCGCTACCGTAACTTTGCATTTCGCAAATATGCTTGAAAAATCAATGAAAAGTAAATTCCCAGGGCTAAGGCACCCTGAACGTCATCTCTTGAGCATAATTGTTGTTGGTTTAAGCACTTTGAGTAGTTTATCGTGGTCATCGATCCCAAGGTTAATTTTACAACTATATTTGTCTCCAAATTATAATTTTCTACTATAACTTAGAAACCTACCTACATCCGTGAGTGTTGATAAGCTTAACAAATTCTAGAGCATTCAAGCTTTCTTTTTGTAATTGACCAAGTGTGGGTGGTTAGGTACCTCTCGGTCCTAACCACATGTCAATCCCTTAGAAGTACTTCTCCGAGAAAGACCACACTTCATATATTCAAGTTCTATCTCTCAGTTTCTCTCTCGAGCTCACTTCAAGACAAGGCATATATTCCAATGGTGATCAAACATCAAAATAATGAATTTGAGAATATATGAATAACCACTTTATGATAAACTCCAGCAAAAACCAATACAATTAACCCAAGAGATTCATGTTCTTGGCCTTAACCCCAAGAATGAGGGATTTTAGCCACTCATAATGTTTATCAACATCCACAAGTAATAAATACTCTAAAAATTAATTAAAACTGAAAAGGAGAGGAATGGAACCTAATTTAGATGCTCAAAAACGCCCAAATTATTCTAAGGATGATGGAATGTGATACAATAACTCAAAAGCCCTATTTATAGACCCAAGTCGAGGCAAAAATCGGCCAAAAAGTGACCCGGCACGCCTAGCACTTAGGAAGATTTTGCCTCAGCAAAAAAGGGTGCTCTCAGGCGGCGTGGCACGTTGGCCAGTGCGCCTGGGCACTGCCTAGGCAAGTGGAATTTTTTCCAAACGCAACCTGGCACGCTGCCTAGCGCGCCAGGCCCCTTTTTTTGTAATTTTTTGCTTTTGTCGACTTCTCTTCGCGGATTTGGATGGATTCTTCAAGATCAACTCTTTGGATTGTCTCTTATCTTCAATATTCTTTACTCGTAGCTCCTCCAAGCCTCACTTTTCATGCCAAACATGCTCCAAAAAGTAGCAAATTCCACCTACAAGAGTCTAATCATATTGGTTAGCACACTATCCCATTTTCCATCAAAAACTTATATAATACACAAGTATTGTTCTCAAAACTAAGGTAATCATGGGTTAAAGTCGCTACTAAGGCATATAAATACGCCTTAGATCACATAGCACGACCTGCGAAATCAGCCATGGCATAATCATCATCTGTGCCTTCCTTAGGTAGAGGAGCACAGCCTATGGGATGAGGTAGAGGTGCTAGAGGAGCAGCTAGTTCCAACGGGACTCAGAATCGTACTTATGCACTAACTGACCGTCAGAATTCGGAGGCATCACCTGATGTTGTTATAGGTATCTTGTCCATATTTTCACATAATGTGTATGCATTGATTGATCCGGGTTCTACATTATCATATGTTACTTCCTTGATTGCTGAAAAATTTAAAAGAACACCAAAATTATTAGTTAAGTCAATTGAAGTAACGACACCGGTTGGTGAATCTATTATAGCAAAGAGAGTTTATCGGGATTGTAAATTCACTGTTTGTGGTTATGATACATTGGCCGATCTTGTTGAACTAGACATGACAGATTTTGATGTTATCATGGGAATGGATTGGTTAGCCTCTTGTTATGCCACGGTAGATTGCCGAGCTAAGAGAGTACAATTTCATTTTCCACAAAAGGATGTTTTTGAATGGAAGGGTAACGTGGGAGCACCGAGAGGCAAATTTATTTCCTATCTTAAGGCTAGGAAAATGATGTCCAAAGGTTATATATGCCACTTAGTGCGGGTGCATGATGTTGAAGCCAAACCACCAACTCCTCAATCAATTCCAGTGGTAAATGAATTTCTTGATGTATTTTCTGAAGATCTTCAGGGTTTACCTCCAGAACGGGAAGTGGAATTTGGCATTGATGTGATTCCAGGCACTCAGCCTATTTCTATCCCTCCATACAGAATGGCTCCAGCAGAATTGCGTGAATTGAAGGAGCAACTGAAAGATTTGTTGGACAAAGGGTTCATCAGACCTAGTATGTCTCCGTGGGGTGCGCCGGTATTATTTGTACAAAATAAAGACAGCACTTTGAGAATGTGTATTGACTACCGGCAACTGAATAAAGTAACGATCAAGAACAAATATCCTCTTCCTCGAATTGATGATTTATTTGATCATCTACAGGGTGCTAAATGCTTTTCAAAGATTGATCTCAGATCGAGCTATCACCAGGTGAGGGTTAGAGAAGAAGATATACCCAAGACAGCTTTCCGAACACGGTATGGACACTATGAATTTTTAGTTATGTCATTTGGACTAACAAATGCACCTGCAGTTTTTATGGATTTGATGAATAGAGTGTTCAAACCATTTCTGGATGCGTTCGTCACGGTATTTATAGATGACATCCTGGTTTATTCAAGATCACCAGAGGACCATGCTAATCACTTACGGCAAGTGTTGCAGATTCTCTGTGAGCGTAAGTTGTATGCCAAGTTCTCTAAATGTGACTTTTGGTTAAAATCAGTTGCATTCTTGGGCCACATTGTGTCAGATGAAGGGATACAGGTTGATACACAAAAGATTGAAGCGGTGAAAAATTGGCCAAGACCTACGACACCCACAGAAATTCATAGCTTCCTTGGGTTGGCAGGTTATTATCGAAGGTTTGTTGAAGGGTTTTCCTCCATTGCGGCACCTTTAACGAAGCTTACACAAAAGGCAGTCAAATTTCAATGGAATGATGCGTGTGAGAAGATTTTTCAAGAGTTGAAAGATAAATTAACCTCCACACCAGTCTTGGTACTTCCTGAAGGCACCGAAGATTATGCAGTATATTGTGACGCTTCCAGAATTGGTCTAGGGTGTGTATTAATGCAACAAGGTAATGTCATAGCATATGCCTCACGATAGTTGCGGCCACACGAGAAAAATTATCCCACACATGATTTGGAATTAGCAACGGTGATTTTTGCTTTAAAGATATGGCGTCATTATTTGTATGGGGTTCATGTTGATATCTACACTGATCACAAGAGTTTACAATACATCTTTAAGCATAAGGAACTCAATTTGAGACAACGAAGGTGGTTAGAGCTCTTAAAAGACTATGATATTGATATTCTTTATCATCCAAGCAAAGCAAGCAAATGTGGTAGCTGACGCACTGAGTCGCAAGGCAGTAGAAAGCACTAGTGGCCAGTTGACTAAAAAGCAAGAGATAATCAAAGATTTACACCAACTAGCCAACTTGGGAGTTCGCCTTATTGAATCTCCGGATGAAGGGGTTATTGTACAGAATGCAGCAAAATCTTCCTTAATAGCTGAAGTAAAGGAGAAACAGTATGCGGATCCTATTTTGTTGCAGCTGAGAGAGAATGTGCAGCAAGAGTTGACAAAGGCATTCGATCTTATGCAAGAGGGAGTACTTCAATGCCGAGATCGATTATGTGTACCGAATGTAGATGAGCTGAGGAAGCGGATTATGGCAGAAGTACATCATTCACGGTATTCTATTCATCCGGGAGCTACAAAAATGTATCATGATTTGAAAGACTTGTATTGGTGGGGAAATATGAAAAAGAACATTGCGGAATTTGTAGCTCAATGTCCAAATTGTCAACAGGTTAAAGTGGAACATCAGAAACCAGGAGGTTACATGCAATGTATCAATCTTCCAGTCTGGAAATGGGATATGATTAACATGGACTTTATTACAGGTTTGCCTCGTACACTGAGGAAAGTCGATTCTATATGGGTTATAGTGGACAGGCTTACCAAGTGAGCGCATTTTCTACCAGTCAAGACCACCTATACAGCTGAAGATTATGCAAGATTGTATGTGAAGGAGATAGTGCGATTGCATGGTATTCCACTTTTCATTATATCAGACAGAGGAGCACAGTTTACAGCGCATCTTTGGAAATCCTTCCAGAGAAGCTTGGGAACACAAGTAAATTTGAGTACGGCTTTTCATCCTCAGACAGATGGACAAGCAGAACGTACAATTCAAACACTTGAAGATATGCTTCGAGCGTGTGCACTAGACTTTAAAGGCAACTGGGATGATCATCTACCTCTTGTGGAATTTGCCTACAACAATAGATATAATTCAAGTATTAAGATGGCTCCTTACGAAGCATTGTATGGGAGAAAATGTAGATCACCTATCGGATGGTTTGAAGCAGGAGAAACTGCTTTATTTGGACCAGATCTAGTACATCAAGCTATGGAAAAAGTTAAAGTAATACAGCAGCGATTACAGACAGCTCAAAGCCGCCATGAATCATATGCTGATGTTAGAAGAAGAGGGCTTGAATTTGCTATAGGTAATTGGGTATTTTTGAAAGTGTCACCAATGAAAGGAGTGATGCGATTCGGAAAGAAAGGAAAGCTAAGTCCACGGTAGGTAGGGCCATATGAAATTACTCGAAGATTTGGTCAAGTGGCGTATGAATTAGCTTTACCCCAAGAACTCTCCGCAGTCCACCCAGTGTTTCATGTTTTGATGCTTCGAAAATGCATAGGAGATCCGTCTCAAATTACTCCCATTGAAGATGTCCAAATCACGGAAGATATTACATACGAAGAAGTGCCCATTGCTATTCTAGATATACAAGTCAAGAGGTTAATTAATAAAGATGTAGCTTCCGTCAAAGTACTTTGGAGGAATCAACAAATAGAGGAAATTACATGGGAAGCCGAAGAAAGAATGAAAGCAAAGTACCCGTATTTGTTCCAAACTAAAGAGAAGGTCCAAGACACCGACTTGAAGGACTAAAAAGTAAGTATATATGAGCATTATAAATATGTGACGGTGTGACGAATGTATGGAAATTTATATTGTTTAGGTTGAATACTACTACTATTAACATTCGAGGACGAATGTTCTTAAGGGGGGGAGAATGTAACACCCCGTAGATTTCCGAATGTATGCGACTACGTGACAAAATTTGTGAACATGTAATAAAGGGTATATAATAGATACAAAGTGTTGGATTTAATGTATATTGGGTATTGGGCTCTAAATTGGCCCAAAAATGATAAGGAAGACATGGCCCAAAACAAGGGAAAATGACCCATTCTTCCTTGACCCACTTTGACACCTCATCCTTGACTTAAAATTGACCAAGTATGATATATATATATAGCTCAAAAATCATATTTTAATCACAAGGAACACCTTGCCATTTCTTGAAATTTCTAGACTTTCCAAGAAGACCAAAAAGAAACCCTTTCAAGCCTAAGGCAACTATACTTATTTTGGCCAAGATCATCACCTTGTAAGTGTTGGTAAGTGTATATTCTTGTTATTTAATAGGTTATGTGCATGAGAAATTGTATGGGTTGTGATGGTTATGTTTAAAAGGGGTTGATTGGTGCACTTTGGCTTTTGTGACACAAGTTGTGTATTTTGGTGATTTGAACTTGAAAGTGGCCTTGTGGTCTTGAAGAAAGTGATTTGATGGATTGAACATCAACAAGTATTATGTGGTTGTGTCCCTAATTTAATTTCTCTTTGTATGTTATTTTTGGAAATTGTTGCTATGGAAAAAGTGTGTGGAATTGGTGACGTATTGAGAGGAAAATGTGATTTTGGTGATGTTTATGTGTGTGGTAAATGTTTACTCTTGTATATTACTATATTATATGCATAATAGGGTGTGTAAATCATGTTGGTTATGTTGACAAAGTGTTGAGCAGTCCACTATGTGTAAAACAGTCCATTTTTGCTAAATCGGTAAAGGATTTGCCTTCTATGTGATTTAAACTTGAAAGGGGACTTAAGGTATTGAAGGAATTGAATTATATGGATGGAATTTCTATATATTTAAGTATGGTGTTGTCCCTAATTCGTTACTTTTGTGTATGGCTTGATGGAAATGTTTTTACGTAATTGTGCATGGAACGTTTGGCTTAGTGAAAAGAGAATACTTTCTTGTTATGTTAAAGTGTATTATAAAATTGTGTGGGCTGTTTTTGGTATATTGTTGTGGAATATATTTATGTGACTTGATGGGATAAATATGTGGAGTTGTATTGAGGTGGAAATGTAAAGTCGAAACTTGGTGTAAAATCCTATCAGTTTGTGATGTCTACGGTGATGTGTGGACTGTTTTGGTGGTGTGTGGACTGATTTGGTGTTTTTGTTTTGCTAAAGCAGTAAGTTATAGTGTAATGTGGTGAAATAATGTTATTTGGTAGTATAATGAAGGGTGGAGTGATGCACCATGCGTTTTGGAGGTTGGACGGTTTTTACTTTCCGTTAAGCACCTACTTACCGTCTTGTGAACTTGTAATGTAGTTAGTGGTTAACGTGAGTTCCGTTATGTGCTTATGTAGAGTAACACGTAAGGAGAAAGCTGGAGTGTTATATTCACGAATAAGATTGTGTATCCATATTGGGGAATTAAGGTATGTAAGGTTACTCTTTCCGTATCCTTCGGCAGCACATAGTATCACATTGTCATTATACATGTTCCATTCTGAAATGTCCAAAGGTATTCCATTCCCAGTTGTTAATCATTGTTACACACATGTTCCTTATACATTGATCAAATGCAATTCATATGACTCATGTTCATTGATTAATGTTCCAATAATGTTCCAAAGTTTCAATAACATTGTAACCACTAATGTACCAATCTCATAACAAAAGAATTGAAGCAATAAACACTTGTTGAGAACGGGTGGAAACCCAAAGGGGAGGAAAGCCTAGCTAGGGGCGATCCCTAATGATTATTGATTTATGGGTGGCAGCTCAAAGGGGCATAAGCCTAGCTAGAGACGATCTCAATGTTATTTCCCACTGATCAGTTGGGCCCGGGCATTACATGATTGATGATCACTTGATTGACAACGAAGTAAAGTAAAGTGAAATAAAAGTACAGAAAGTAATGCACATGATTCCACATGTATACCTATGGTAATTTATTCACATGATATGTTCACTTGTACTTAATTTTATCAAAGTTTCTATATCTCATACATTTACTTATAACCTTACATACTCAGTACATTCTTCGTACTGACGTCCCTTGTGGGACTTCCCTTACTTGTTGCAGGCACAGGTACCAATAGGCCCCCACAGTAGTACTTGGAATCATCTGCGGTTTAGTTGGTAAGCTCCAGTTTGCTTCAAGGCTTCCCGAGTCCTATGTACATATTGGTTTTGATAATGTATCCCAGTTGTCTAAAGAGGGGACTTGTCCCGACTTTAGGATGGTTATGTTCATGTATGTATAGAGGCTTTGTAGACGATGTTGGACAAACCAAAAATGTATGTCATGTCATGATGGCCCTAAAAGCCAAGTTTCACATATGTATCTATGAATCACATGTTTTGCCATGATTTCCGCCATTGGTGTCTTGCGCCTATACATGGTAGTGATGGTCAATGAATGACGTGTGTATGAATGTACAGGGTGATAATTGGTTCTCTCGGGGCCTCAACGACTTCGGGTGCCACTCTGTCCCGAATGGGGTTCGGGGCGTGACATGTTCTTTATCTCTTGTCTTCTTTGTTTATTCTTCTTTTCTTTCCCTACAATATTTATTAGATATTTATATAAAAACAAAGAAAAATTTATATATATCTAAGTAAAATATTTATTTATATAATATTATTTATATAAAAAAAATACTAAATTTATACTTATCAATCACCTCTTTCATTTTTCACAGTCACATAGTCTCTCTTTTTGTATCTTAAATAACCGCAAAATCTCAAATTTTGATCAAATACCACTCTAAATTAGCTCAAGCCCTTAAATAAATGTACAATCGTCAACTAGTTTGTTCAATGAGTCACTTTCAAATATAATTCACATAAACCATGACAACAAACAGAGGAAATGGTCTGAACAAGAAAATTAATTAATTTTAACCCTTCACATAACATTGACGCCCTCATAGATGCTTGTCATCTCATCTATATATGACCTTATATCTCCATTACTCCCATTTAGAAATAGCTAACACATAAATACGAGTCAAAGAAAGTCTTAACTTGACTTAAGAGAAGACCCGCAAAGTAAAACCAAAGACTTACCCTTCCAAAGAGCCTCTGAACAAGCTCAATCTATTCAAATATGGATTCTACATGAGAATACAAAGCTAAAGACACTCATATTGCTATACTTCTAATTCGAGTCCACAAAGTCAACCCAAAAATGACCATGAGCCCACAAAGGCAAAACTGGAAGTTTATTAAAAATTAATTTACATATAACTTAAGAAGTTCAAATATGAAATTTCATCAAAAACAAAGTTGAAATCGACCTTTAAATCATCAAACTACCATTCTTTAACTTTACCGAGAAAACCTCAAACTTTCAAGTTGAAAATACAAGATTTGAAGATGAAATCATGAAATAATCATTAGAAAATGATAAAATATTGGTTTGAAAACTTACTCAATGTCGAAATCTTGAAAACTCCCTCTAGAACCTCTCAAAATAGTGTTTCCAAGCTTCAAAAATGGAGTTATGGAGTTTTGTTTCAAAAGAGAAAATTAATTCTGTCCAGGCACCAATTTGTTCTTGCGAACGTGGCGGGTCTGTCAGGAATGCGACCGAACCGGCCCACGACCCATCGCAATCGCGAAGCAACTATTGCAAACACGATGAGTAGGTTCCCTGACCAGGACCCTTTGACTCTTTGTGAATGTGATACATGTGTCGCGAATGTGATGAAGGCCAAACGTGACTATTGCAAATGCAACCCACACATCGTGAACGCAAAAGGCAATTCAGCCCTGCACCTGATCAGCTACACTAACTGAGAAACTGAGGCAAAAATGAGGCAAAAACTCTCTATACGGACCCTTGAAATGCGTTCGGGATCCTGTGAATGCAATTCTATGATACTACTACACCAAAATTGATATTTCAGACTTAATTGAATTCTCAGATTTACCAATAGAGATCTTTATCAATGAGTATTGACCGAAGTCAACTCTAGGCCAAAAACTCCAACTTTCCATCTAAGTACCCAAAATCTATTTGAAAGCCTCGAAACCTGAACAAACCATGCAACTAACCCAAAAATGACGTTTTTGAGCTAATAAAACTGGCGAAATTCCCATACGACGTCTAAATCTCCATATATTGACCAAAGTTAATCCTATCAACTTTAAAACCTTTCAAAATGAAAAACTCAAATGAAACACAAACAAACACCTCAGGAATCATGTCATACATTCCCATAGACCACAAATATAAAAGTTCAACTATTAAGAGGGGTAAAACGGTCAAAACACATTAAAAAAAAATCTAAAATCCACTATTCAGGTTGTTACAGAATACCATAAAGCAACTATGGAGAGGAGTAAAATGGTCAAAACACACCAAAAGTATATAAGCCCTGGAGTCAACTAGTTCGGTCGAATAGCATAATGAGTCTAAGGTTATAGAAGTTTTTGCCAACATTGATAGGCATAACATTACAAATAGAGTAGAGAGCTTACCCTTTCTTTCTATTAGAGTATAGATCTTGTGAGGATTGTTACACCGCTAGTAATCTCCATAGGAGTGAAGACCCGACCAATGGTGCGATATCGTAGGTACGATTATCCCTCCATACCAACAAAATATTACTATCTGCGCCAGCCTGCATAGGTGCATACTCATCTTGCAGAAGCAAGCATGCAGACGTTATAAAATCTTACAGTTGTGACTTCATTGGTATGGACAAGGCTGTGCAAGAGCGAATGATTCGTACCTAGAGCAGCTCTGCATGAGAGACCCTCCTGATCGCAGGAGCTACTCCGTATGAGCGACACCCTGATCACAGGTGAAGTCTCGAAGGTGTGACTACACCAGCACCAACGACTTATATCAACACCGAATATTTCCCAAACTCGGAATCAATCCTCGAAATTCATCCCGAATCTCGTGAACACAAATTAAATATACTATTCAACTGAAAAAGACAAATCAGACTCAATGGAATCATCAAAACTCCGAACATAGTTAATCTTAACTGAATATTGATCGAAATCAAACCAAAGCCTTAGACTTTTAATTTTCCAATTAACTACTCAAAATCTATCTGAGGGCCTCGAGACCCAAACCATAGGTCCTACTAACCTAAAAAATCATATTCTAGAGCTATAATGACCGCCAGAATTCCATTTCGACCTTGATATTCTCAAATGTTAACTTTGATCAACCATACCAACTTCTAAAATAACAAACTTGTATAATTCTCATCCAACCACCTTGGAAACTCTGCCACTCACACCCTCATATGAAAAGTATCATAAAGTAACTATGCAAAGGTGTAAAATGGTCAAAAAGATCAAAAATCAAAGAATCACCATGAGGGTTGTTATAGTAATTATGGAGTTAATTCTTCATATTGTCATTGAACTATTGACAATATCCCACCAAAGTTACTTTTATTTTTTTATGACAAATATGTCATTGAACTATTACTATGTCTCTTATATAGTCATTCTAACATTTTAAGCTACTAAACTCGCTTAATTTTCTTAATTAACATTTTAAGTTAAATTTAATGACAAATTCATTAAATTATACCACCCAATACATAATAGAAAATGGTTCTAGTATAAAAGCAATGAAATCCACCAAAAATAAATAAATTTTAAATAAAGACAAATTATACATGCTGAGATGTTTTAAAAAAAAAACATGAGATTTTATAGGATCATTTTTTTAATTTTTAACCAGGCACTCTCTCCGTTTCATATTATTTATCCACTTTTCTCTATATGTCCATAAAAAATTATAAATAAGAAGGATAGTTTATTAATTTACCTTGTAATTGTTTTTAGTACACTCTATTTGTTTCTAAATCTATACTAAAATTAACAATGTAAGAATTTTTTTTAGAACTTTATAATATTTATACTTTCAAAAAGAATAAATTATAAGGACAAATAAAAAAAAATAATTAATTTTATCTTAATCTTGTAAATTGACAAATATCTTGGAATATATGAGACAAAAAGATTAGTTAATACTTCCTCCGTTCCTAAATAAATACACAAAAATAAAATTTTAATTCAGAAGATTTAAAATATAAAAACCAAAAATAAATGCACTAAGAAACTAAGACATTCAACATTTACTATACATGCATAAAAATAATTTTATTTTTTATATGTGTAATGTCATTTTTCACTGAATGAAGTTTGGATGAACCCTTGAGCTCAGTAACTTAATTTGATCCAAATTTTATATCTGTTTAAAAAATTTATTGAATGTATACATATTAATAATATAGAACTCATTAATTTTTTTAAAAATATAAAATAAAATTCAGAATTCATAAACTTCAAATTATGACTTCATAAGTGAGACATGTAAAGAGAAAGTCTGTAAATAATATGAAATGGAGAGAGCACCCACTTAATTTTTTTAAAAAAATCGTCCTATGAAATCTTATGTTTTTTTTTTTTTAAATATCTCAATATGTATAATTTGTCTTTATTTAAAATCTATTTTCATTTAGATGGATTTTATTGCTTTTATACTAGACCCATTTTTTGTTATGTATTAGGTAGTATAATTTAATGAATTTATCATTAACATTAAACTTAATTAAGTGAGTTTAGTAGCTTAAAATGTTAGGATGACAATATAAGAGACAAAGTAATAGTGCAATAACATTTTTGTCATAAAAAAATAAAAGTGATTTTCGTGGGATACTTCCAATAGTTCAATGACAATATGAAGAATTAACTCAGTATTTATGTAGAGAAGTTCATTTTTAAAGATAAAAAATTTTGAGATAGATTGCACGAAGAATGAGTCATGCAAAACAATCCTTAATAACTTTAATCTTGTTATTATCACACAACTAATTACACTATGAATTCAGATACACCAATCATTAGAGTATATCATAATTTCTCTTTGGGTAAATAATATGACATACTATCATTATTTAACTGTCTCTTTATCTTCAATAGGCAATTAAAATTTTTTAATCAAACTTACAGATATCTTTGGATATGCAAATATATTTGACAAAAGAATATTAATTTACCTCATCACGTCGCTATTCATAAAGTAATTATTTCACCTTTGGATAAATTGGTAAGTTCTAATGATAATGAACGTCAATTTATCCATCGTTTTCAAGCAATAGACATATCATTAGTATCACGGATAAATGATACAGTTTATGCATGTATATCTTTCATAAACATACTAGTTTGACTACTTTAGTGACTAACAAACTAGATGAATGTAAATACATGCATGAAATAAAGATTAGATCACTTTATCCATGTGTGTATTTTTAACCATCCTAGTTTGACCACTTTGATGACAGACAAACAAAAAATATTAATACATACATAATATTATGAGCGTAATTTAGTCACTCTAGTTCGACTACTTTGATACAAACTATATAAGCCTGAGTTTAAATTTTATGCATCATCAGTGTATAAGATTTTTTATACCATCAGGTAAATTTAAAGGTAAACATGATAACTTTATTAAGTAATTAATTACATACTTTTTTAAATATAATTATAATTGTGGAAAAATATAGTAAATAAAAGTTGAGTCCTCTTTGTGCTCTAACTACAATTAATTCGTAGTTATCTTTTCTTAATCAACTTTATTTCTTTTCCTAAATTTAAAATTTTTCATGGATCTTTCTCAACATCATGCCAGAAGTAATTCTTCAATGCTACAAATAATTTCTTAATGGCGACTCATGTTTTTGACGAACAAAAAGAATTCAAAGAAGCAACAACTTATTTTTCTGATTCGCAGTTCTGGATATTACAAATATCCTGAAGATACGAATGTAGTTATTGTTCCTGAGAAATTTCACAAATAACTTGGAAACATGATTGACTAAAAATGATTGAACGATCAATATACTGAAAGAAGATGCAAAAACTAAAGTGATAGAACAAAAAGATAATATTGATATAGGAAATATAGTGCCAATTATCTTTAACTTTATTGATAAAATTAAATTGTCATTTGTCTATTCAAAATTTGAGATTTCTAGAGATTAATTAATAAAGATGGAGCAGTGATTGATTTATGGGACAAGTAGTTGAGAGATCGAGGAAGATGGGGAACTCTGAAGAGGAGAGAGAGGAGGAGGAGAAAAAGAAATATAATTTCAAAAATTCAAAATTAATTAAAAATAAGTGGTAACCTATTATAGAAGGTTAATATTACCTGATGGTGTAAAAAAATTATACACTAATGGTGCACAAAACTTAATCTCTATAAGCATAATCTCTAATCTCTAATCTCTAATTTATTAAAAGCGTGAAGATTCTTACAAATGTTGTTTGAACTTTTTGTCCTTCATTAAAAGATTTCGCTTTAGACAAATTCGTCTTTTCACTTTTATAATATTAAATATTGACAATAATAAATATATGAAAAAAATAAATAAGGAAAAAAATTTTATTACGTGTAAAGTCGCTGAATTTTCCTACTATTTGGGAAAGATGACGAAATAAATGGGGAAGAAGTTTTATTAATTTGTCCTACTTTTGCGGGAAAGGTTGATTTTCTAATGTCGGCATATTATGTTTATGGAAAAACAATTGTTAACATATATCATACCCTCCTAAAATATTAATCAGTCTCCTTTTTAGTTTATGAATACTCTACTTCTATAGTAACCCTTCTAATTTCAAATTCTTATTCATCGAATTTGTCAGGGCTGTCACAGCTTCATCACTGTTTGCTGCAATTTGTTTGTCTCAAATTAGTCTCTACATCATCTTCATCAATTTTGTCGGAATTTTTTACACTTGCAGGTCGATATGGAGTATAATTCTATGATGCTAATCACTGGGACGAATCCTTATATTACGCTTCTTGAATTGAGGCTCTAACCCATCTGATTTATATTCTCCTCTCTTCTTGGTTGCCGTTAATGTGCAGGGTAGAGTAGCTTTCGTCCTTGAAGCTTGGCTGCCATAATTGTATGCATCGACTTCAATTTCCTATCAGTCAACAAGGAGATTGAGATTGGATTCGTCGATAATATATATATATATATATATATATATACACACCCGCGGAAACAATTTCTTTAGATTTCATCAACTAATCTAACATTCAATATAAACTCAATAGTTTACTCCTATTTACTTAACAATACATAATATTCTTTGTAGATATAGTTGGCAGAGAGATGGTACTTATATAAGAAGAGATGTTGAACTTAGTTTAAAGAAAATCCATGAAGGTTGTACAGAGTCTTTGTTTAAAAAGTATCTTATCTTTGTTTAGCTTGTTGACCTACTACAATATAGATTTAAAATTTAACCTTATTTATTTACTTGAAAGATTCAGGTGTGATCGAAAAACAACTTTATGGGGTGAATCATCAGAAATATAGGAATTTCTGAGGATGAATTGCTACAAAAGTTAGACTGTTGAAAACCCATATAGGAATTTCTGAGGATGAATTGCTACAAAAGTTAAGACTGTTGAAAACCCTATTATAGCATTCTTATTTTCCAGTTTTCTGAAATCATACAGGTAGGTGACATATGGTAATCCACACGGGATACAAAAGTTGACTGCTGAACCCTATTATAGCATTCATATTTTTCAGTTTTCTGAAATCATACGGCTTTGAAAAGAATCACTAAGGTCTAAGGCTTGCTTCCTAATATACCCAACATTTTTTTTTGTATTTTGCTTATGTGGAATTTGCCTAGAGTATCACGTAGACACCCTTTAAGAACTCCGTGTCATTGCTCAAGGCTGCAAGTAGCTCCGATACTACCATATGTAACAATCCAGCCCACAGTAATTTCGTCAGCTCTAACTTCAGCATCAACAAGTAATAGCTTATATGGACACAAGGTTTTGCTAAAGTTGGACGGCTAACAAGTAATGAAAAGAGTTCAGTTTCATAGCTTGATACCTTGTAAACTCATGGGCATTAGCAAGAATTGCAGCTTTCTTGATTTATGTATCTGTAGCTTCCTCTTTGCCTCCTTTAACTGTAAACCTAAGTTTGTTCGATTATGTTTGCAGCTTATAATAAACAGTCAACAGCTGCAATGCATACATGAAGAGCACTTTATACATTCAGATCAAAGGACTGATTTTAGCTATATTTTCTACTAGAACTCTAAGGAAGAGTCTCAATAGATGACGATCATAAAATCTAGCTTTTATAGATTCGATGAGGTATTACCCGAAATGACGGAGATCAGAAATGTTTTCGACCTTAAATAGCTTCTCCATCATCCACCTTTTGGTGGTTTGTGGTCGTCGATTATAGATCTGGAATAGTAAAATCAAAGTCAGATCACGATATTTTACCGGAAGTGAAAGAGTTTAAGCTGACACAAGATGCATAGTACCTGGGTAGATAAGAAGTAGTTGATGTTAACGGTGATGATGCTCTGTTCGTGAAGCTTGCAACACTGGTGCAGTTATTGGAGTTGATCTCTCCGATGCTATTCCGACAGTGAAGTGGAAATGAACTCATTGGAGATGAAGTGTGAAGTGGAATGTCCTTTTCGCTTTTAGATTAGTCTACTTTCTCTTTGTTGTTGTCTTTGGGACCTTTTAAAATAAGTAGATCTGTAAAAAGATTGAAAAATTAAAATCATAAATGAACATTATTTCCTTTTTTTTTTTTTTTTGATACGAAGGTAACTTTATATTCACAAAATCATCATCCAACAAAGTGGATGAGATGGGGTCTTACACGCCACAAAAACATTATTCCATTTTTCACAAAGTTTTATGCAACCAACTTAGAAGATTCAAAGAAAATGATTAATGATGTATGAACAGGATAACAAATAGCCATAAACCTGCCATTTCCATTTTTGAGGTCTCTAAGACCATCTCCAATGGTTAATGGTACAAAAACATTCTCTGATGCATACCTCACTACCTAAATGGCAAATCAAGTGGCAATCAGGTGAGACAGTTTGCAGAACACCAAAATTCAATGATTTGATTACTTAGCGTGCCACATAACAAAGACAGCTTTTATCTGTACTAAGCAGAAAACTTAGTATGTGAGATGGAAGAGAGATCAATTCATGTCCCATCTCTATACCTTTACTCTCAAGTGGATAGGGAGGTCTTATTGAACCAAGCAAAGATAGAGTCTAGAACCTAAATATGCCACCAAATTTAAAAAATGACCGAAATATGACATGTTTTTAATAGGTGACACAAATAGGCTTAGCACACATATTATGTGCGATAATATAAAAAAAAATTTAACGGGGCCAAACTAAATGTTGGTTAACTTCTACAAAAGTACATAGTGCACAATTTATATGTCACGCCCCGAATTCTAACGAGGCGTGATTGGCACCCGAAGCCGATATGGCCCGAGAGAACCAATCTTTGATCATGTACTCTAATGTGAATGTTCGCGTATGCATATCATTTACTTCACGTAATTAAATATCAATGGCGGAAGTCATAGCACTATGTGCAATATATGAAACTTGGTCGTTAGGGCCATTACGTCAAGATGAATGTACATCTTTTACTTTCATCTCCCCACATATGTCTACAAAGCCACTAATAGATACAGGACCATGTGTATACAATATGTACAAAATGTCAAAACTTAATGAACCCATGTGACTTGGGAAGCCCCTGTAGACACGTGATTTTGACCCTTCCTGTCCTAGCCTAATTTTAGCACTAAATATTATTATTATTATTATTTTTTAACTCTTTTTTATCTAATCTTTATTTTAGTTTTTATTTCATGTTTAGTAGGTTTTCTTTGAAAAAAATTGCGAAAAGATGTCAAAAATAGTCACATTTTAATATAAGTTTGTTTTTACTTTGCAAAATAAAAGTAAATTTCTCTAAAAATATACTTTCTTTTAATTTAGGTTTTAATAAATAAGCTAGTAATCTTAATATTCTCTTAATTGTATTTTTTTTTAGTCTAGTTATAAATTTTTCTTATATCTTCTTAGTATAAAAAATTAATTAGTTAATATTTATTATTATTTTATTTTTTTAATTATCTTTTTTTAAAAAAATAAAAAAATGGAAGAAAACCTAATCTACCCAAACCACCCCATTTCCCCACTCCCTCACGTCACTCCCCACATTTCCCCCCACTTAATCTGCACACACACACACCCTCACAAACTCCTACTCCCTCACAACTCCCACAACTATACATACAATATATAATAACACACATATAACAACAACAAGGGAAAGGAGGAAGAGAAAGGTACAGAAAAAAGGAATAGAAAAACAAGAGGAAAAAGCGTACAGAAAGAAAAGAAAAGTAAGAGGATAAGAAAGAGAACAAGAATAATACTTTGGTTTAAGAAAACAATAAGGAAACGAAGAGAAAAAAAAAGAGAAGAAGAAGGAGGTTAGAAGAAAGAGAGCAAAAAAAAAAAAAAAACATAAGGCAAGAGAGGTAGAGAAAGTTATAAAAGAGGATATTCTTAAAAGGTTTGTGAGTTAGAGTTTGAGTTCGGGTCTCCGTTTTGAGCTTTCAGTGACGACGTCCGTGGTTCTTTGTTAGTTGGTTCATCACACAAGTTCTTATTCAACCCCTTACAATTGTTTTTTTAAAAAAGTTTATTAAACATTAAAGCACGAAGAAAGTTATTTATGTGATTTCTTGTACTATTTGGCATACGAGATCGGTTATTTGTGCTTTGTCTTAGGAAGTGTAAGATTATGGAGAACACAGTAGGATTTCTGAGATTAAACTTAACGTGAATTTGTTATATAGTCCATACGATTATCGCAATCAATTTTAATTTGGAATTAAGAAATGTTTGTTGTATCATTATGTTGCTTTTGTTCCAGTTCTATTTTTTTTTTATACTTGTTCATTAATGTAGTGAGTAATTTTTTTTAATTGTTACAATTATAGCAATGTTACTTATGCTTAAATGTTTTGTCGCAAGTTTTAAAGTTTGACTGTTTTTATTGTTCATTAATGTGATGTGTACTTACAAACTTCAGAATAAGTTATTTAACATGCTTAAAGCACTTGTTGTTATTACAGTGCAGCGCCTCGCCTAGCGGCAAAGTGGGTTTAACTTCTTAATTTTTGAAGTCGTGGGTTCAAACCCACCTGAAGCGCTCTTTGTTTTATCCCAGACCCCATTTTGTGGGAATACATGGGGTATGTTGTTGTTGTAGTTGATTCCTTTTCGTGGTTTGAAACATTTATCTTTGGTATTAAGTTCTCAATTTTGGTGTCTTTCGATTGAACTTAGCTGATAAGGCATGCTGCCGGTGGTATGCACTACGGTCTACTCCCATGTAGTTAGACTATAGGAGGTTAATCAGATTGTAACTTGGAATTTGGCTCTTTCAAAGTTCATACTGATATTCCATTTTTGCCTTTTGGTTTATCTGCTACTATCAAAATATTTAGGTACGTTAAATGTAATAAATAAGTTAGAAGATGTGTTAAAAGTTATTTAGATACACGCATGCCAACCATTCTTTTGGGGACAATTCTAGGTCTACACTTAGTTGGTTTTAAAATCGGTATGTAATCACTATAATTAATCTACCCTTAACCGTGTGTAAATTAAACGTCTCTTAGATGGATTCTTCAAAGTCAGTACTTTATATTTCAATCGTTTACTTAAGTTTAAAATTATAAGAAGTTTTTTTTTTCCCCATTTTATAAACAAGAGTCGGTTGGTGGCACTATCAAATTTTGATAAAGTTCTTTGAATTAAAATACGAAATTTTTATTTACAATGGGTTTTAATGGTTAATCTTACTAGTTTTATTTCACAAAACATTACTACTTATTTAATATACACTTTTGGAAAAATTATTTATTCACCTTGTTATTTTCTGCATGGGTTGCATGAAATTAGTGGAGTGAGAATTTATTTTGTGGGTAGTATTGACTGGGTAGGTGTAGCGTTTGTCCGATTAGGAAATTGCGAGGATAAATTACGAGATAAAAAGTGGGTGTGATAGGTGTAAATCGAGGCTAAGAACAAGTATTCAATATTCTGCTTTGGACTACTTTTGTTTTATCATTAATTATTATAAACTGTGGGAGAATCACATATTGAGTCGTTGGGTTTAAAACCCACTCAAAAAATTTGGATTTAAAACATGTCCATAACTCTAGTAAATTATTTATTTGTATGATATACAAATGTTCAATGAATCAGTAAATATTTAACGTGAAACTCATGAAAATATAATTGATCATAGCATGCTATTTTAGGCTTTCAATTACCTACTGTTTGGTTTTTTTTGTTTTTTTTTTTTCTTTATTTTTTGTTTCTTATTACTATGATATTTGAATACCCATGTCTAAATTAACTGAATAATGTTTGCATGTCTTTTTTTTTACGAATTAGGAGTCATGAGGTAAAAATGTGGTTTGATTTTTCCCATGCCTATAATCGATGTTTATGGCCCAAATTAATTTAATTTAGTGTGAGTTTGAGTGAGATGGGTTGCAGATTTATTTAAGACCCGTAGCAATAAGGAAAAGAAAAAGAGGAAAAATCCATTTGGTAAGGGAGCAAGGTGAATTGCGGATTAATTCAAGACTCGTTGTAATTTGAAAGAAAAGAGTGAAGAGAGAGTAAAAATGGATAAGGAAAATGGTCTCGAGTTTACAAGAGACGAACTAAATGCCTTTAAAGCTTTAGGCACGATAAAATTTTGTCTTGAGTAAGAAGGCAGTTATGCATCTTTCTCGTTATACTTAATAACAAATATGAAACTTAAGGATGCAAAATTGCACCTTGGAAAAGATCGTCTTATTAATTAAAACTGAGACTTGTAGATGAAACCTCACAGATATGGTGCATTTGAGTGAAGAAGATTGTCTGTCAAGACTTAGATTGCAACTGTGCATCTAAGTCGAGACTAATGAAAATTAGACATTAAAAGTGAGCGAATCGAATCAAGGCCTACGAACACAATTTATCCAAAAATAATTTAAGCTAAGTATAAGTGGATAAAAGCGACCGTGCTAGAACCACGGGACTCGAGGGGTGCCTTACACCTTCCCCTCGGTCAACAGAATTCCTTACCCAACCTCCTGTTCTCGCAGACCAACAAATAATGAGTCATTTCCTTTAGACTAGGGATTCAAAAGGTGACTTGGAACACCATAACTCAATTCCAAGTGGAGACTCTGTAAATAAAATAATCCCTATTCAAAACCGTCACTTTAATTGGAAAAACCCTTCGACCCGAAAAGGACGAAAAAGGGGTGTGACATCTCTGGTGACTCTGCTGGGGACATTAACTAGAATTCGAGCTTTATGACATTGACTTACACTTGCTTTAATTGTTTGGATATTGTGTTTTTGGCCTAACGTGCTACTTGTCGCTCCTTTACCGCTTTGATATTGTTGAATTGTATTATAAACTGTCTTCTCTCGCGCACCCCTCTGAGTCTCTGAAATATAGGATAGAAGGAATGCAAAGCATGCATCCTACTTTCTTTTGAGATAAAGCCAGAGTGCCAAGGTACCTGGTGAAGGATTATTAGTCACACATGTTAGACGGGGTTTGGACCAGCAACGAAGGCGGAGTAGCACTGCTACCGAACAAGTTGCCCCACCCCGACTCGAGTGTCCGCTCGGGTAAGCCAGTCTAGACACCTATCTCCATCAGGTTAAACCTAGCAGAACTGAAACTCAGACGTGGCTATTCCTATTAGGCTTCGTTTTATCTGCATCATGTGCATTTGAATTAGCGGGACTCGGCACAGGGGCTGGGTCCGTCTAGGACAGGTGTCCCTCTTTATATGACCAACATGTGCATCCTATGTGCTCTTTGACATTTATTTGGAAGGCCTGTTCGATTGTTGACTGGCTTTAGGCAACTTAAAAAGTAATTTTTCCTCTAAACTTTTATAACCATCTTCTTAAAAAAAAAAAAAATATATATATATATATATATATATATATATTTTTAGGGAATAAAACGGAAAAAAAAAAAGATCACCCTTCGATTGAGGGTCATTTTGAAAATATGACTACTATTTTTCTATCCTCAAATTTATTATTTATGCATATATCCTAATAGCCCCGAACCTTTAGGGGTCGGGAGGCTAGGTTTTTACAAAATTTATATATATATTAATAGCCCTGAACCTTTAGGGGTCGTGAGGCTAAGTTTTTATAAAAAAAATAAAAATAAATAAATAATAATAAAAAAATAAAAAAAAATTAGAAAAAATATATACATATATCTTAATAGCCCTGAACCTTTAGGGGCCGTGAGGCTAATTTTTTATTAAAATAAATATATATATATATATATATATATATATATATATATATATATATATATACACATATATCCTAATAGCCCTGAACCTTTAGGGGTCATGAAGTTGAGTTTTGCAAAAAATATATATAAAATAATTATGTCTTTCTGCTAAGTTACTATTGTTATTATTTTATTTTTAAAAAAAATAATAATACTTGGTTGACATCTATGTTTCCCCACCTCCCATTTTAAATAAAATTATTTCTGGAGTCCTATTTTTTTTATTTTGCACTAACATTCACGAGTTAAGTCAAAATTTGAGAATTGAGTTGTGTCAGGAGCTTAGACGTTTCCTAATCCCGTGTTTCTATCCATAGGTGTAACATGTCTCGTCCAGTTCGTGGGGAGTGTCAGAAGAGGAAAAAGGATGGAAATATACCACTGCAGGTTGTGGATTGTGCCCCCTGGCAACTTTGGACATGGTGGAATGAGATGGATTCTTCGGATCATGATGAGATATTCAAATATTTGGGTTTTCTGACAAAAATCATGACGATCAACCCTAGGAGGGATGTAATTGAAGCCTTGCTATCTTTTTGGGACCCATTGAACAATGTGTTTCGTTTCTCAGATTTTGAGTTGACTCCAACTTTAGAAGAGATAGCGGGTTATATCGGATATGGGAACATGCATCGTAAAAGACTTATAGCCCCAAGAATCATTTCAGTGAACAGATTCTGTGCGCTCCTGAACATGCGCGTTCCAAAAGAGAAATCACTGGAAAAAGGTTGGGTTTCCTTGCAGTTTTTATATGAAAGGTATGGAAGGCAAGAGGGGTTTGAGCAGTTTGGAAAACAACTCGTTAACAAGGGAAATTTTGAAACCTGGAAAGAGCATAGGCGATTTGCATTCATGGTAGCCTTTTTGGGGACGATGGTTTTTCCAAGGAGGGAGAAAAAGATTAACATTCATTTAGCCGGAGTGGTACATGTCTTGATTAAGAAAGAAGATCACACTCTGGTACCGATGATCTTGGCAGACATATATCGCGCTCTAACTGTCTGTCAGAAAGGGAAAGGTTTCTTTGAAGGGTGTAACATCTTGCTGCAAATGTGGATTGTGGAACATCTTTACCAGCGTCCTGTGGTAGCCAGGTTTGTCCCAGAGCAAAATGATCACATCACAGACTATGAAAAGAGGATGACAGGATATAAATGCCCGGAAGGGGTTAGTGCTTGGGATAAGTGTTTTCGCTCGCTGACAGTAGATAAGGTCACATGGAACCTCCCTTGGTTCCCTTGGAGGCAGGTCATACATAGGTCTACTAGTCGCCCTTTCTTGTTGTTGATGGGTATTAGAGGTGTTCAGCCATATGTGCCATTGCGGGTTCTGCGTCAGTTAGGCAGGCGTCAAATAATACCTGTAACTGAAGACATGACAAGGTTTGTGTTTGAGGTCAGACCAGAGATTCCCCTTCCAGAGGGGTTGGCCCAGCAGATTTGGGATGGTTGTCGTCTTATGGGAAATGAAACAATGGTGGTAGAACGCGAGGATGGGGAAGTACACCCGGGTTACTCTGAATGGTTCAAGAAACAACCACCTCCGCCAGTCAGACCAGAAAGATCGGTTAAAGGGTCGATAGATCAAGAGGCTGCGATAAGGGTAGGAATTGAGATGGCTATGCGAGATCATTATGCTGCCGATAAGGTTTTGAGAGCAGAGTTGGAAAGTGCTAGGGCAGCGTTGACTCAACAACAAGCAGAGAGTGATGCAGTGAATGAGGCAAGAATTAAGAAAGCTCGATTAGATATGGAGAGAGATTATCAGTCTATTATTCAGGTACTGAACGCTGATTTGGAACGAGCTAGGGAAAGGATCGAGGAACAACAAAGGGAATTTACTGAAGAAAAGGCAAAGTCAGCTCAGATTGAGGTTGCACTCCGGGGACAAATCAAGTTGGCAACAACCAGGGGGTCACATGTCGCAGAACTCGCTGCGTCCCGCCGCCAGCAATTGCAGGAATATGAAAATAAAATGCAATCAGAGTTTGATCAAGAAAGGTCCCAGTGGATGCGTGAAAGGGTAATATTGCGAGAAAAGCTAGAGGAAGCTTCCACTCGAGAGCAGTGCGCAAAGGAGACGATTGCCTCCCGTAATCAGCAAATGCAGCAATGGGATCAAGCTTTTAGTTATCTTCGTGGGAAGGTCCATCGTGTGGCGGAACACACTGCTCAAATGGGCTTGGATTATCAAGAGTTGACTCACGAACAGTTCCTGGTGCAAGTACCAGCCTTTGCTCAACGTCTCACTACTTCATTGCAAGATATATACTTGGGTTTGGGAGGTCATCTGAGCCCAAAATCTCCATGAGCAGACAGTTCGAGGCCAGAAAGATCACCACTAGATTTCAAGACATTTAGAGACTACTTGTAGTGATGGACATTTATTTCCTTTTGTCGCATTGTTTCAGTTTTAGTCTTCGAATCTTTTCTCAAAATTTATGTCTCTTAGTTAATCTTGTCTATTTAAGTTTAGTTTCATTTTCAAGTGTCAGTTCGTAGGGCTTGTTGTTAGGTGTCTTTTCGCTTTTTAAGTCGTATTTGTGGTTGAAAAGAAATATTTAATGAAGGTGAATGTGTTGGAACCTTTCTAATTATCTTTGTTTTTTTATATATATGTATATTTTTACTTTTTAGTCTTGAAAAAAAAAAAAAAAAAAATAATAATAATAATAGTAAAAAATAAAAAAATTTAATAATAAATAAAATAAATAAATTTATTATTATTAGTTTTCTTCGAACTACGCAATGATCTGATTCATGTCCCGACATGATACGTAGGCAACCCTACAATGGGTTCGATCAAAGCTTTTCAAAAAATAAAAAAAAATATATATATATAAAAATAATAATAATAATAAAATAAGAAATAAACAAAAATAAATAAATAAATAAAGATATATATATAGAAAAGAAAATGAGCCTAGATAAGCCGGGATGAAACATAAGGCCTCCCATATTAAGATGGGAAATGCATGTAGAGACATAATATACGATGTGTTATATAATTTCCAATATGCAACACTCACCCCTTTGCCGCTTCATACAGAAAAGGTTAAAATCTTATAAGGTGGTTGGTTTGTGGTTACACTGGCATCTCATCCGTACAATACCAGATCCAAAGGAAAGGGCAAAATGGCACACAAAGAGGGGATAGAGTCAGACAGCGAAGAAGAACAAAATCAGTTGATTCAACAAAAAGTCGCATCGATAGAGGAGAATAAGTTATTGAAACAGCAGATGGCAGAAATGTATCAATCCTGGATGAATGGGCAAGCTCCACCTTCCTCAATTCCTGCACTTTTGAACACGACTGTCTCAATTTCCACTCAGGCCCAAACTGATGATCTGTTTTACCCACCAGGATTCGGCCCATATACTAATGTGCCTAACACAGTGGGGACCTCCACTGTGCGCCCCCCAAATCCATCTCTCACAAATAACCCGCTTTTCATTCCTGCAGTTCCAACTACTATAGATCCTCCACCAAAGCTGATACCGAAGTCTGCGGGTGAGCTACCTCGTGATCAATTCTATTCCACTGGATTAACTTTTAAGGTCCCAGAATCCTCTAATCCTGCTTATATGCACAACTCCCCTATTGTGATTGAAAGGACGACGAAGAATGAGGAACAAGAGGAGATGGCCAAAAAAATGAGAAGTTTGGAGCAAAGCATGAGGAACATGCAAGGACTAGGAGGGAACAAGAGTGTCTCTTACAAAGATTTGTGCATGTTCCCCGATGTCCACTTGCCTCTAGGTTTCAAAACCCCAAAGTTTGATAAGTACGACGGCCATGGTGATCCTTTAGCTCATTTGAAAAGGTTTTGTAATCAACTAAGAGGAGCAGGGGGAAAAAAAGAGTTACTTATGGCTTATTTTGGAGAGAGTTTGACGGGGATAGCTTCAGAATGGTTTATCGATCAGGATATCTCTCGTTGGCATGTTTGGGATGACTTGGCTCGGGATTTTGTCCAACAATTTTAATATAATATTGACATAATTCCGGATCGCACCACACTTGCCAACCTGAGGAAAAAGACTACTGAGGGTTTCCGTGAATACGCTATTAGGTGGAGAGAGCAAGCTGCCAGAGTTAAGCCCGCAATTAAGGAGTCAGAGATGATTGATATTTTTCTCCAGGCACAGGAACCTGACTACTTCCATCATTTACTTTCTGCCGTTGGGAAAACATTTGCTGAAGTCATTAAGGTTGGCGAAATGGTGGAAAATGGAATTAAGTCAGGAAGGATTATAAGCCAAGCTGCTTTAAAAGCTACGACACAGGCAATTCAAAATGGTTCGGGAGGTATTGGGGGAAAGAAAAGGAAGTAAGATGTGGCTACTATTGTGTCAGGGCCACGACAAACTCCAAGAGGTCCGCCTCACCAATACGTACAATCTCAACCCCAGATATATACCCCAGACCCATATAATCACCCACAACACTATCCACTATATTCCGTACCATCTCCTCAGTATCCCATTTATAATGCACAGCCATATACCCAACCCTCTTCTTACCCGCAGTGGCGTGCACCAGCCCCTCAAAATCATCCTCCACTCCCACAAGTTTACCAAGGCCCTCTTAAACCTAATTTCCGACCTAGGGCAGAGTATGAAAGGGGTAACATATCCAAAGATAATTTCACTCCTATTGGAGAATCGTATGCTAGCTTATTTCAGAGGCTGAGGGCCTTAAATGTTTTGAGCCCAATTGAGAGGAAAGTATCAAACCCTCCTCCAAAAAATATGGATTATTCTCGAAGATGTGCATACTGTTCCGATGCCCCAGGGCACGATACAGAAAAATGTTGGTTCTTGAAAAAAGCCATCCAAGAGTTGATTGATACACAACAAATTGTGGTGCAAAACTCAGATGCTCCAAACATTAATCAAAACCCTCTGCCGACTCATACTGAAACAAATATGCTTGAGTTGATACACGGCGGTGAAGAATCCATAATTTCCTACAAGCCTATCATTAAGATCAAAAGTGATGAATAAAAGACAACAAATGTGGTGGATTTGACAAAGGTAGTATCTTCAGGAGTGAACGAGACGCCCATAAAGCCCAAACAATCGAATACTCCCATGGTTATTGTGAAAGGAGCTTCAGAAAGTGTTGGGTCAAGTCAGATGATCCCAAAGTTGATTGCTCCAAGAATGCCTGCCAAGCCCCTCTTAATTGTGAAAGGAGTTCTCACAACTCCTATTATTATTAAGCCAGTGTCACAACTTCCAATGGTTAACACCAAGACAGTCCCTTGGAACTATAATCGCACAGCAGTGACATATAAGGGAAAAGAAGTCTTTGCAGAAGTGGATGGAATAGGGGGGTTGACTCGTTCAGGGAGATGTTTTACCCCAGAAGAGTTAAGAAAAGATAGAGACGACCAGAGGCCAGTCAAGAAGCCGGTAACCGCGGAGGAGGCTGAGGAGTTCTTGAAAAAGATGAAGTTGCCAGAATATTCTGTCTTGGAACAGTTGAGGAAAACGCCATCCCAAATCTCTTTGTTGTCTTTACTGATCCATTCAGAAGAGCATCGCAAAGCTATAATAAAGATTCTGAATGAGGCACATATACCCAGTGAGATTACAGTAAATCAATTGGAGAAAATTATTGGAAGAATCTTTGAGGTAAATAGGGTCACCTTCTCAGACGATGAACTACCCGTGGAAGGTACTAGACATAATCACGGCCTCTATATTACTGTAAAATGTGAGCATTCCTATGTCACTTGAGTCTTGATTGATGGAGGATCTGGTGCTAATATTTGTCCTCTATCAACTCTGCAAAAATTGAATGTTAGTACAGAAAGGATCCGACCTAATAATGTTTGTGTCAGAGCCTTTGATGGAGCAAAAACGAATGCCATTGGTGAGATAGAACTTGTATTGACAATAGGGCCTGTTGATTTTACCATAGATTTGCAAGTCTTGAACATAGACGCCTCCTACAATCTGTTATTGGGGAGGCCATGGGTTCATAGGGCTGGGGCAGTCCCATCCACATTGCATCAAATGATCAAGTTCGAACATAACAAAAAAGAAATAGCCGTTCACGGAGAAGGGGACTTGTCCATGTACAAAGAATCATCCATTTCCTTCATTGACGCAGGAAATGTACATGGAGCGCTGATCTATCAGAATTTTGAGGTAGTGGTTGTTGAGCATATCCTCGAGGGGAATCTCATTCCGAGACCACAGTTGCCATCTGCATCTGTCATGGTGGTAAGTGAGATGTTAAAACATGGTTTTGAACCAGGAAAAGGATTAGGGATGTCTTTACAGGGTCGGGCTCATCCAATATGCCTTCGTGAGAACCTGGGTACCTTTGGTTTAGGGTATGAGCCCACTTTTGAAGATAGGAAGAAAGCTAAGAAGCAGAAAAAAGAGTTATGGTCACTTGTCAAGCCGATACCGCCACTCAACCGGTCTTTCATCAGAACCAGTGCTATTGGGTCCCCCATGTCACCAGTATCAGAACAAATATTTGATGATGATACAGAGTTGACTGGCCTTTTCCGAAACATGTTTTTTGAGGCTGATATGGTTGAAATTGGGGAAGGCACCAGTAATGCAGATGTGCAGTTTATTGGCCCTGATGTCCAACTCAATAATTGGGAGGCCACTCCTCTTCCCACTAAGAAGGAGTCTTGGTAGTTTGTTTATTTTCCTTTCTGAAATTTGAATTATTCCAGGGTTGTAATTCAGACCTTTATCTTGTTTGTTTTATGTTCAAACCCTCCTATCTTTATTTTCAATGAAATGCAATTTCCCTTTTTCTATTTTGAGTCTAATATTTACTTATTTATTTTCTATTGTACAGTTCTTTCTATGCTGATTCTAGTGATATGACATGCATGCGAAATTTTCAGCCAGATCTTAAAACTCAAACTAATCATGAAATAACGAATGAAGAAGTTGAATATGATCAAGATGAAGTATTAGAGGAAATAAGCAAGGATTTCGAACAGTTTGAGAATAAGTCCAATCCTAATATGAATGAAACGGAATCAATCAATCTAGGAGATCATGAAAATATTAGAGAGACTAAGATAAGTGTATATGCGCAACCACAACAAAAGGAAGAAATAATTGAGGCCTTGCTTGATTATAAGGACATATTTGCTTGGTCTTATGATGATATGCCTGGTTTGAGCACTGATCTAGTAGTTCATAAGTTGCCAACAGATCCCGCCTTTCCTCCGATCAAACAAAAGTTGAGGAAACTCAAAACAGACATGAGTGTATTAGTTAAAGAGGAAATCACAAAGCAACTTGAGGCTAAAGTCATTCGAGTCGCTCAATATCCTACTTGGTTAGCCAATATCGTCCCCGTCCCAAAGAAAGATGGCAAAGTTCGAATGTGTGTTGATTATCGGGATCTAAATAAAGCGAGTCCAAAAGATGACTTTCCGCTTCCTAACATCCATATTCTGCTGG
This sequence comes from Capsicum rhomboideum, assembly GCA_031232105.1. Lineage (NCBI taxonomy): Eukaryota > Viridiplantae > Streptophyta > Magnoliopsida > Solanales > Solanaceae > Capsicum > Capsicum rhomboideum. The sequence continues at coordinate 18,157,873 of CP124710.1, forward strand.
ACAATTGTTCCAAGCATGAACTTGCATCTTTTGTGGATTGTTACGCGGGATACCATCAGATCATCATGGACCATGAAGACGCAGAAAAGACATCATTTATCACATCATGGGGGACATACTGTTATCGAGTCATGCCATTTGGGCTAAAGAATGCAGGAGCAACTTACATGAGGGCAATGACTACTATATTTCACGACATGATGCATAAAGAGATCGAGGTTTATGTGGATGATGTGATAATTAAGTCAAGAAAGCAGTCAGACCATGTCAAAGATCTGAGAAAATTTTTCGACAGGCTTCGGAGGTACAATCTCAAACTTAACCCAGCAAAATGCGTATTTGGGGTCCCGTCTGGAAAGCTTTTGGGGTTTATAGTCAGTCGGCGTGGTATAGAATTAGATCCTGCAAAAATAAAAGCCATTCAAGAATTACCTCTACCAAAGAACAAAACAGAGGTGATGAGCTTACTGGGAAGGTTGAATTATATCAGTAGATTCATTGCCCAACTCACAACAACGTGTGAGCCCATTTTTAAATTATTGAAGAAGAACGCTGTAGTTGAATGGACTGAAGAATGTCAAGGGGCATTCGATAGAATCAAAAGGTACTTATCGAATCCACCTGTGTTGGTCCCACCTGAGCCAGGCAGGCCCTTGATATTGTATATGTGTGTTCTGGACAACTCTTTTGGCTGTGTATTGGGTCAACATGATATCACAGGAAAAAAGGAGCAAGCCATCTACTACCTCAGCAAGAAGTTTACCGCTTATGAGGCTAAGTACACACTTCTCGAAAGAACGTGTTGTGCCCTGACTTGGGTAGCACAAAAGTTGAAGCACTATCTTTCATCCTACACCACTTACCTCATCTCCCGCATGGATCCCTTAAAGTATATTTTTCAAAAACCTATGCCCACAGGCAGACTCGCGAAATGGCAGATATTGCTCACAGAATTTGATATCGTCTATGTGACGCGGACTGCAATGAAAACCCAAGCGCTAGCAGATCATTTGGCCGAAAACCCCATTGATGAAGGTTATGAGCCATTAAAGACTTATTTTCCTGACGAAGAAGTATCATGCGTCGACGAAGCTGTCTCTGATGATAGCCATCAAGCTTGGAAGTTGTTCTTTGATGGAGCTGCTAATGTGAAAGGAGTTGGAATAGGAGCAGTTCTTATTTCGGAATCAGAACAATATTATCCCATAACAGCCCAACTTCGATTCTATTGTACAATAATATAGCAGAATATGAAGCCTGCATCTTGGGCCTGCGACTGGCTATCGACATGGGAATTCAAGAACTGTTGGTGTTAGGTGACTCAGACTTGTTAGTCCACCAGATCCAAGGAGATTGGGAAACTCGCGACTTGAAGCTTATACCATATCGAGATTGTTTGCAAGACCTTTGTCGGCGATTCGTATTGATAAAGTTTCAACATATTCCTAGAGTTCGTAACGAGATTGCTGATGCCTTGGCAACCTTATCTTCGATGCTCCAACATCCCGACAAGACTCATATTGACCCCTTGAATATACAAATTCATGATCAGCACGCTTATTGCAATGTGGTCGAAGAAGAACTCGATGGTAAACCTTGGTTCCATGATATCAAAAAATACATTCAATCTGGAGAATATCCAATACATGTCGATGGTAACCAAAAGAGAACTATTCGACGGTTGGCTAGCGGATTTTTCTTAAGCGGAGGGATCTTGTACAAAAGAACTCTAGATTTAGGACTTTTAAGGTGTGTAGATGCCAAAGAAGCTTCCACTATCATGACTGAAATACATTCTGGGGTTTGTGGGCCGCATATGAATGGGTATGTATTGACAAAGAAAATACTTCGGGCAGGTTATTATTGGCTTACCATGGAACGAGATTCCATTCGATTCGTCCGTAAATGTCATGAATGCCAAGTGCACGGGGACTTGATACATTCCCCTCCTTCGGAGTTGCATACAATGTCTGCTCCATGGCCCTTCGTGGCTTGGGGAATGGATGTGATTGGACCTATTGAACCAAAAGCATCAAATGGGCACAGGTTCATCTTGGTAGCAATTGATTATTTTACAAAGTGGGTGGAAGCAGCAACTTTCAAGTCGGTGACCAAAAAAGCTGTGGTGAATTTTGTTCACTTCAACATTATTTGCCGATTTGGTATCCCAAAGGTAATTATTACAGACAATGCTACGAATCTCAATAGTCATCTGATGCAAGAGGTATGCCAACAATTTAAGATTACGCATCGGAATTCAACTCCATATCGCCCCAAGGCAAATGGTGCTGTAGAAGCTGCCAATAAGAACCTAAAGAAGATACTCCGAAAGATGGTGCAAGGTTCCCGACAATGGCATGAAAAGTTACCTTTCGCTCTATTGGGTTATCGTACTACAGTTCGTACTTCAATAGGTGCGACTCCCTACTCGCTAGTATATGGAACTGAAGCAGTTATACCTGCAGAAATTGAGATTCCATCTCTTCGAGTCATTGTAGAAGCTGAGATTGATGATGATAAGTGGGTCAAGAACCGATTGGAGCAACTGAGCTTGATTGATGTAAAAAGATTAACGTCAGTATGTCATGGCCAACTATACCAGAAGAGAATGACACGAGCATATAATAGAAAAGTGCGGCCTAGACATTTTGAAGTGGGGCAGTTAGTATTAAGGCGCTTCCTCCCCCATCAGGTTGAAGCTAAAGGCAAGTTTTCCCCGAACTGGCAAGGTCCATTCATAGTGAAGAAAGTGTTGCCCAATGGTGCATTATATCTGACCGATGTAGAAGGCAAAATGGTAGAAATGGCTATCAATGCCGATGCAGTTAAAAGATATTATGTATGATCTTTATTTGTCGTTATTGCTATTTACATGTTCGGTTTGGGCATATTTAAAAGATTGATATGACGAAGGCATTTTATTCTACTATCCAAATATCGTGTCATTAGTTGTCTATCCCATTTGAGCTTAAGTTTTACTTTCTTTCGTACCCCTCTTTTGGAATCAAAAAAAAAAAAGAAAAATGATAAAAATGTTGGAAAAAAAAAATGGAGTCAAAAAAAAAAAAAAAAAAAAAAAAGGGAGAAATTGAGTCAAAAAAAAAAAAAAAAAAAGAAGAAGAAGTCAGAAAAATGAAAAAAAAAAAAGAAGAAGAAAATCAAAATCAATCAAAAGAACAAGTTACATGAACTACGTTTGACCTAATTCTTGCTACGACAAGATACGTAGGCAGCCCTACTCTGAGGTTCGGTCCCACCAAAATTAAAAAAAAAAATAAAATAAAATTAATTCAATTTACCCAGTTTAAAAGAAACTGGAGCAAAAGTTATTTTCTTTGTGAGTCGATTCCAAAAGTTGTAAGTCTCACCCTATGTTAAGTGTCTTTTGAGTCTCATGCCACCCTTTCTTTCTAACCCTATCCAAAAGCCACGTTACAACCAGAGCAAGACCTTCAGATCAATCTTTGAAAATGTCGAGACTAAGCATGGTATGGTGACATGATGCTCTATATTTTGGGTCGCACTTATCCTTATCAGCAGAAAGAAAATATGACAGAAATGAAAAGTGAGAGAGTCTTATTGGTGAAAACCCTCACGGGCACCATAAGGCGACGATGAGATGAGAGAAACAAAAATGAGAGAGTCTTATTAGTGAAAACCCTCACGGACACCATAAGGCGATGGTGAAATGAGAGAAAAAAATGAGAGAGTCTTATTGGTGAAAACCCTCACGGGCACCATAAGGCGATGGTGAGATGAGAGAGGTTTGCTGGTGAAAACTCTTTGGGGCTTCACTAGCCGGATGAGGTTTGTGATATAGAGGCGACAGACTCAAAAGCAAAACTCAGTTTTGAATTCAATAAGTTGGCAAAAGTTGATAAATGGTTGAGGTTGAAAGATTGGGCTGCTTGATCCCAAATGCATGTCATAATCACTAGAACCGGCTATAATATTCAGATAAGTTTTCTTTCCTTCTTTGTTTTGAAAATAGGGTCGCCTGTTATGTTTCTTTTCGTTCAATATTTTCATTTTTATTTTCTTGTCTTTGTTATCAAAATGAAAAATCACCGTCCTCATTCGTCTATTGTCTCTGAGTCAAGTCCATGGCAAAACAAGTAAGAAAGGACTTCAAAATTTGCTATCAACTCCTTCAATGGTGCAAAGCAGGGGAAAGGGCCAACACATAAAAGAAACATGATTCAAAGTGAAACAAAACACCTAAGAATGGTCATCATCTGACAGTTTCCGGATTCGTAAGAATACGAAGTTGCGACAGAACTTAAAATTCAGAGGCGCTATGAAATGAAGATATGATTTGAGTTACAGTCATCGGGTAACCAGAATTTTGGGTCAAAGTAATACAAGTTAATGATACTCATCAACGGCCCGAAACAAAGCTGAACATGACAAGTGCAGGAGCAATTGAATCAAAAGTCAAATGCCACGAACAAACCACCATGTTGTTAAACTCACAATTTTTCTTTGTCTGAAACAGAGATAGGTGTTGCCTGCAAATCAAAGGCTTCGAAGCCTGGATATTAGAAGGGGGCAATTCTTCACTTCAGCGAATGCAAGAAGCAATATTGCGATATAAGCTTGCTAGATTACAGTCATAGTAAAAACTATTATCTTTTACCTTTGCGAGAGGTATTTTCGGGAATTGGGCAGATCTTGGATTCACCCTCTTCATTTTTCAAATAGTTGTGATTTTTCAAACACTCACAAAAATTTTTTGTACAAACTGGGGCAAAATTTTGTTCGTGTTATTTGGGATTTTTATTTTCTGTTCAGGACCCTCCTGGAAAATGGGATCAACAGGACCCTCCTGGAAAATGGGACTTTATTTTTCTGCTCAGGACCCTCCTGAAAAATGGGATTTTATTTTCTACTCAGGACCCTCCTGGAAAATGGGACTTTATTTTGTGCTTAGGACCCTCCTGAAAAATGGAATTTTACTTTTCTGCTCAGGACCCTCCTGGAAAATGGGATCAACCTTTCTGCTCAGGACCCTCCTGGAAAATGGGATCAACAGGACCCTTCTGGAAAATGGGACTTTATTTTCTACTCAGGACCCTCCTGAAAAACGGGATTTTACTTTTCTGCTCAGGACCCTCCTGGAAAATGGGATCAACAGGATCCTCCTGGAAAATGGGACTTTATTTTGTGCTCAGGAACCTCCTGGAAAATGGGATCAACAGGACCCTCCTGGAAAATGGGACTTTATTTTTCTGCTCAGGACCCTCCTGAAAAATGGGATTTTACTTTTCTACTCAGGACCCTCCTGGAAAATGGGACTTTATTTTGTGCTCAGGACCCTCCTGAAAAATGGGATTTTACTTTTCTGCTCAGGACCCTCCTGGAAAATGGGATCAACCTTTCTGCTCAGGGCCCTCCTGGAAAATGGGATCAACAGGACCTTCCTGGAAAATGGGACTTTATTTTCTGCTCAGGACCCTTCTGAAAAATGGGATTTTACTTTTCTGCTCAGGACCATCCTGGAAAATGGGATCAACAGGACCCTCCTGGAAAATGGGACTTTATTTTGTGCTCAGGACCCTCCGTAAAAATGGGATTTTACTTTTCTGCTCAGGACCCTCCTGGAAAATGGGATCAACATTTCTGCTCAGGACCCTCCTGGAAAATGGGATCAACAGGACCCTCCTGGAAAATGGGACTTTATTTTTCTGCTCAGGATCCTCCTGAAAAATGGGATTTTACTTTTCTGCTCAGGACCCTCCTGAAAAATGGGACTTTACCTTTCTACTCAGGACCCTCCTGGAAAATGGGACTTTACTTTTCTTCTCAGGACCCTCCTGGAAAATGGGATCAATAGGACCCTCCTGAAAAATGGGACTTTATTTTATGTTCAGGACCCTCCTGAAAAATGGGATTTACTGCTCTAGTTCACTATTTATTTTGAGTTCAGGAACATGTTTGGAGAACAAGGATTACTTTTAGTTTGAAGCTCAGGAGCCCTCCTGGAGAATGGGGTCAATTTTCATTTTTCAAATTCAGGAGCTTGCCTGAAGAATAGGGTCAACTTGCAATTCAAGCTTAGGAGCCCGCCCGGGGAACATGACAATTTTTGAATTCAAAGTCAGAAGAAGCAAACGTCCGTTTGAAGAACAGGGCCGATTTTCAAGTTCATCTCCAATAACCGAAGTCGACATGAAGAAAATTTCACTGTCGAGTTCAACGCAAGAGGAGAGTAGACATATCATCACTTGGGGAAGCGTGAAGATTAAAGTCAAGATTCAACAGAAGCTGAATAGATAGGATCTTGTACTTGAAGAATCAGTTTTATTCTTGTCTTTCATTTTGATGTAAACACAGGAGCCGCGAACCGGAGACTCGACGGGACCTCACTCGACCTCTTACTCATCGTCTCACCCTTCCATCTCATTAAACTACACGTGACCTGATTCCCTTATAACCCGGGATATGTAGGCTGTCCAAAACCAGGACTCGGTCTTTTCTATTTCATTTCAAATAACAGTAGGGTCAAAACTTGTCTCGTTGTCTACTTCTTTGTCTAAAAATACTTCGTATTCCCACACAAAGAGGGGCAAATGTAGACACGTGATTTTGACCCTTCCTGTCCTAGCCTAATTTTAGCACTAAATATTATTATTATTATTATTTTTTAACTCTTTTTTATCTAATCTTTATTTTAGTTTTTATTTCATGTTTAGTAGGTTTTCTTTGAAAAAAATTGTGAAAAGATGTCAAAAATAGTCACATTTTAATATAAGTTTGTTTTTACTTTGCAAAATAAAAGTAAATTTCTCTAAAAATATACTTTCTTTTAATTTAGGTTTTAATAAATAAGCTAGTAATCTTAATATTCTCTTAATTGTATTTTTTTTTAGTCTAGTTATAAATTTTTCTTATATCTTCTTAGTATAAAAAATTAATTAGTTAATATTTATTATTATTTTATTTTTTTAATTATCTTTTTTTAAAAAAATAAAAAAATGGAAGAAAACCTAATCTACCCAAACCACCCCATTTCCCCACTCCCTCACGTCACTCCCCACATTTCCCCCCACTTAATCTGCACACACACACACCCTCACAAACTCCTACTCCCTCACAACTCCCACAACTATACATACAATATATAATAACACACATATAACAACAACAAGGGAAAGGAGGAAGAGAAAGGTACAGAAAAAAGGAATAGAAAAACAAGAGGAAAAAGCGTACAGAAAGAAAAGAAAAGTAAGAGGATAAGAAAGAGAACAAGAATAATACTTTGGTTTAAGAAAACAGTAAGGAAACGAAGAGAAAAAAAAAGAGAAGAAGAAGGAGGTTAGAAGAAAGAGAGCAAAAAAAAAAAAAAAACATAAGGCAAGAGAGGTAGAGAAAGTTATAAAAGAGGATATTCTTAAAAGGTTCGTGAGTTAGAGTTTGAGTTCGGGTCTCCGTTTTGAGCTTTCAGTGACGACGTCCGTGGTTCTTTGTTAGTTGGTTCATCACACAAGTTCTTATTCAACCCCTTACAATTGTTTTTTTAAAAAGGTTTATTAAACATTAAAGCACGAAGAAAGTTATTTATGTGATTTCTTGTACTATTTGGCATACGAGATCGGTTATTTGTGCTTTGTCTTAGGAAGTGTAAGATTATGGAGAACACAGTAGGATTTCTGAGATTAAACTTAACGTGAATTTGTTATATAGTCCATACGATTATCGCAATCAATTTTAATTTGGAATTAAGAAATGTTTGTTGTATCATTATGTTGCTTTTGTTCCAGTTCTATTTTTTTTTTATACTTGTTCATTAATGTAGTGAGTAATTTTTTTTAATTGTTACAATTATAGCAATGTTACTTATGCTTAAATGTTTTGTCGCAAGTTTTAAAGTTTGACTGTTTTTATTGTTCATTAATGTGATGTGTACTTACAAACTTCAGAATAAGTTATTTAACATGCTTAAAGCACTTGTTGTTATTACAGTGCAGCGCCTCGCCTAGCGGCAAAGTGGGTTTAACTTCTTAATTTTTGAAGTCGTGGGTTCAAACCCACCTGAAGCGCTCTTTGTTTTATCCCAGACCCCATTTTGTGGGAATACATGGGGTATGTTGTTGTTGTAGTTGATTCCTTTTCGTGGTTTGAAACATTTATCTTTGGTATTAAGTTCTCAATTTTGGTGTCTTTCGATTGAACTTAGCTGATAAGGCATGCTGCCGGTGGTATGCACTACGGTCTACTCCCATGTAGTTAGACTATAGGAGGTTAATCAGATTGTAACTTGGAATTTGGCTCTTTCAAAGTTCATACTGATATTCCATTTTTGCCTTTTGGTTTATCTGCTACTATCAAAATATTTAGGTACGTTAAATGTAATAAATAAGTTAGAAGATGTGTTAAAAGTTATTTAGATACACGCATGCCAACCATTCTTTTGGGGACAATTCTAGGTCTACACTTAGTTGGTTTTAAAATCGGTATGTAATCACTATAATTAATCTACCCTTAACCGTGTGTAAATTAAACGTCTCTTAGATGGATTCTTCAAAGTCAGTACTTTATATTTCAATCGTTTACTTAAGTTTAAAATTATAAGAAGTTTTTTTTTTCCCCATTTTATAAACAAGAGTCGGTTGGTGGCACTATCAAATTTTGATAAAGTTCTTTGAATTAAAATACGAAATTTTTATTTACAATGGGTTTTAATGGTTAATCTTACTAGTTTTATTTCACAAAACATTACTACTTATTTAATATACACTTTTGGAAAAATTATTTATTCACCTTGTTATTTTCTGCATGGGTTGCATGAAATTAGTGGAGTGAGAATTTATTTTGTGGGTAGTATTGACTGGGTAGGTGTAGCGTTTGTCCGATTAGGAAATTGCGAGGATAAATTACGAGATAAAAAGTGGGTGTGATAGGTGTAAATCGAGGCTAAGAACAAGTATTCAATATTCTGCTTTGGACTACTTTGTTTTATCATTAATTATTATAAACTGTGGGAGAATCACATATTGAGTCGTTGGGTTTAAAACCCACTCAAAATATTTGGATTTAAAACATGTCCATAACTCTAGTAAATTATTTATTTGTATGATATACAAATGTTCAATGAATCAGTAAATATTTAACGTGAAACTCATGAAAATATAATTGATCATAGCATGCTATTTTAGGCTTTCAATTACCTACTGTTTGGTTTTTTTTGTTTTTTTTTTTCTTTATTTTTTGTTTCTTATTACTATGATATTTGAATACCCATGTCTAAATTAACTGAATAATGTTTGCATGTCTTTTTTTTTACGAATTAGGAGTCATGAGGTAAAAATGTGGTTTGATTTTTCCCATGCCTATAATCGATGTTTATGGCCCAAATTAATTTAATTTAGTGTGAGTTTGAGTGAGATGGGTTGCAGATTTATTTAAGACCCGTAGCAATAAGGAAAAGAAAAAGAGGAAAAATCCATTTGGTAAGGGAGCAAGGTGAATTGCGGATTAATTCAAGACTCGTTGTAATTTGAAAGAAAAGAGTGAAGAGAGAGTAAAAATGGATAAGGAAAATGGTCTCGAGTTTACAAGAGACGAACTAAATGCCTTTAAAGCTTTAGGCACGATAAAATTTTGTCTTGAGTAAGAAGGCAGTTATGCATCTTTCTCGTTATACTTAATAACAAATATGAAACTTAAGGATGCAAAATTGCACCTTGGAAAAGATCGTCTTATTAATTAAAACTGAGACTTGTAGATGAAACCTCACAGATATGGTGCATTTGAGTGAAGAAGATTGTCTGTCAAGACTTAGATTGCAACTATGCATCTAAGTCGAGACTAATGAAAATTAGACATTAAAAGTGAGCGAATCGAATCAAGGCCTACGAACACAATTTATCCAAAAATAATTTAAGCTAAGTATAAGTGGATAAAAGCGACCGTGCTAGAACCACGGGACTCGAGGGGTGCCTTACACCTTCCCCTCGGTCAACAGAATTCCTTACCCAACCTCCTGTTCTCGCAGACCAACAAATAATGAGTCATTTCCTTTAGACTAGGGATTCAAAAGGTGACTTGGAACACCATAACTCAATTCCAAGTGGAGACTCTGTAAATAAAATAATCCCTATTCAAAACCGTCACTTTAATTGGAAAAACCCTTCGACCCGAAAAGGACGAAAAAGGGGTGTGACAGCCCCGAAGAAACTGGAGCTCACCAACAATCTGCGGAGATCTACTGACACCTGTGCCTATAGCATGTAAGGTAAATTCCCCAAAAGGGGTCAGTACGAAGAATGTACTGAGTATGTAAGGCCATATGAAACTATAATAATACATAAGCACTTCCAAGAAATTAAGCATAAGAGAATAATCAATATGGATATACCTCCGTCTTGAATATGTGCAACCATGTTCATTACTTCTATTAGTCTCATTACTTGATCAATCAGTCGCGTCATTGTCACTTTCTTATAACCATATTTATGTTTATTTACATCTATACACGCAAGGGATATGTTCTCATCTCTTTACAACTATATTCATTATTGTTCACTCAATTAGTTAGTACCGGGCCTCCACCTTTGGTGGGCTATAAGATATAAGTATAATACCGGACATCCACCTTTACTGGGCTATCATATATAAAGATAATTCCGTACATCCACATTTAGTGGGCTATCATATATAAATATAATACCGGACATCCACATTTAGTAGGCTATCATATATAAATATAATACCGGACATCCATATTTAGTGGGCTATCATATATAAATATAATACCGGACATCCACATTTAGTGGGCTATCATATATAAATATAATATCGGACATCCACATTTAGTGGGCTATCATATATAAATATAATACCGAACATCCACATTTAGTGGGCTATCATGTATAAATATGATACCGAACATCCAGCTGATCAGTGGGCTATTATATAAACCGGACATCCAGCTGATCAGTAGGCTATAATAAATCATATAATAATAATACCGGACATCCAGCTGATCAGTGGGCTATAATATAAATCGGACATCCAGCTGATCAGTGGTCCATAGTCATATATATATCGTAATAATACCATAACATAATATTGAGATTGTTCCATCTTGAACTTACACCCTTTGGATTGTGATCCATACTCAATGTAACATAACATAAAGTAACCATTGGTGCATTACTTCTTCACAATCTTATTTTCTTGACATAGCTATGTGAGTGATACATTAGAGATCATGACACTAAAGCTAACGCTCATACACACATCTTCACTTATAGGGAATAATTATACTAACTTGCATATCGCCTCTTATTTCTTTTATGAGATTGATACTTTTACTTGTGAGAGATTGACACAATGATAGTCACAACTTTCTTTGAAGCTTTGGACCCATGATCAATGAGTGAGAAACATGTGAATAAGCATTATTGGAAACATAACCTTCTTGGAAATATAACACTGTTGGAACCATTGGAACAATGACCAATGAACAAGATACATGAGTAGAACCACTATTGAAACCTTGGAACATAACCTCATTGGACTTTTAGAACATTACTAATGAAAAGGAGACATGTGTATAACTCTATTGGAACTTTGATTCATGACATGATTGGAATAATGTTGTTCAAGCTAAACAAGTCCTCTTTACCTCATTACTCTTGTTGAGATAGTTCTCTTGGACTTTACAACATTATGACAGCTTAGTAACCTCAATCAATGAATAAGAAATAAGTGAATCATAATTCATCTAGGAGTAGGACACTTGTGAATAACAATCTATCAATCTTAGTTGGAATACTATAGAACCTCTTTTGAATAGAACACTTTTGGAACCTTAGGATAATGATCACTACATACTGTACATATGGATATCAACTGTTCACCAACCTGAGATGTAATATCTTACCACATTTGGAACTCTTGACATATTAGCCAATGAACGTGAGTCAACCAATGGACATGAGTCAATCAATGAACATAAGTAAACCAATAAACATGAGTCATATTATTCACCATTGACCAATGAATAAGGAACATATGAGTAACTCTAGCCAACTTTCGGATACGGAATACCTTAGGGCATTTTAAAGTCGAATGAGTATTCTAACAATGTGAACATTCATGCTGCAGAAGGATATAGAAGAGTAACCTTACATACCTTATTTCCTCAATGTGAAAGTACAATCCTATATGTGATTACGATGAGCCAGCTCTTTCCTTATGTCTTACTCTACATCACAAGTTCATAATAGAATTCTTGTTAACAACTATTCACCTTACAAACGCATAAGTGTCACAATGAGTTACGTGGCTGTTTTATAGCATCGTTTCATCCTTCACAACACAAATCACTGCATTAACATGCCAACAATTTCATAACATACCACACATTGACCAATACATCACAACCCAATAACATTTCACACTACACTTACCCCCTTACGTCCCTTCATTGTTATTCCGTCGCCATTACTCTTTCATAACAACATGTGAACATTAATACATACTTAATACAATCCAACATTCTTTCATACGATATTTTAAAGTCATTAAAACGACATCCCAAATTGATAATTACATCCATGAAGGGTATAGGGGTTTCGGGGGTCCAAAGGGATGCAAAAACAAGCAATTCGGAGTTCTGGGCCGATCCGCTAAGCCACCTGCGCCCGCAGGTGGATGACCTGTGTCTTCAGGTGACCTTTGGCAGTAGCCAGAGGCACCTGCGCCCGCAGGTGTTCGTCTGCGAGGGCGGGTGCCCGTTTTGGTCCGAAATGGTCTTTTTGGGGTCTTTTTATGCAATGAATGGTCCATGATCATAACCAAACTTATTTTAACATATTGTTTATCATATAACATGCCAACAACCATCCATGGTCTCACAACACACATAACATCACCAAAATTACACTTTACGGCCAATCCGCCACTAAAACCATAACCAATTTCACAATAGAAATTCCAAATATTATACATCATGACAAAACAAGTCAAGACTATAATCACATATCACATGTCAATATTGAATCCATCAAGTTTATTTCCTTCAAGATCACAAGTCCATGTTCAAGTTTTCAAGACAAAAATCATCCTCCGATTTAGCAAACACAAATTGTTTTACACATAGTGACCTTCTCACTCTTCACCAACATAACCAACATGATATAAACCATCTTCCATGCATAAAATATATTAAACCATGATAATATGCACTTACCAAGTCTTGCTCCAAGGTGATCTTGACCAAAGGAATGAAGGCTTAGGGTTTGGTTGAAGAGAGAAATGTTATGGAAAATTCTAGACAAAGCATGGGTGTCAAAGTGAATAAAAATATGATTTGCATGCTTATATATAGGCCCTAAAGTCTCTTCTTATCCTTTATCAACATTAAATATTATGTTTGAATGGGTCAAATGGAAGAATGGATCTCTTTTCTCCATTTGGGCCATGCATTTGGGCTTAAATGAAGCCCTTTTGCATATATTAATTTGGCCCAACACTTTTATGTGTAATTCCTCAAAAATATCATGCATTGTTTAATTAATTCCATGTATATCACGGGAATCAATTTGGTTAGGAAATCTACGGGGTGTTACATTCTTCCCCCCTTAGGAACATTCGTCCTCGAATGCTAGTAACAGTCTCATGCTTAAACAGTACGGTTTGCTTGTCCCTCTGTCTGAAGATCAAAAACCATGCTTACATTCCCTTGGGTTCCCAGAAACATTTCTTCAATTGTGTTAACTTGGTAAGCCTATCAATTATTGCCCATATGGCATCACATCTATTTCTTACCTTTACTAGCCATCCCTTTGATCACCGAAGTATAATTTCACAATATTCTTTTTATGTAATCCTATCAATAAATCACTTCCAATCATGGAACCTATTGATTACTCCCTACTAAATAGCACGTCTTAAGTGTTGTGCATTACCATAATGCATTTATTTAGCTCATATATATATATATATACCCAATACGTAAAACCTTCCTGACACTTCAATCTGTTGCCTATAATTAATGTACATACTCAACATGTCATCCCTTATCAATACAATTTATACTGGGACATCCTATTGGGGTAGACTAGTATCTTCCACATTAGTAGCTCTAACATTAGTGTCCTTCACTCTGGACAAGTGACATATGTACCCTTCCATTCAAAATTCTTTATGGAAAAATGAAAATAAAATTTCTTTGCTTGGCAATCTATTGAGGCCTAACAAAAAGCCAACCAAGACATACCCATGGTAACATTAAAATCTATCATTTCTATCTCAAAAATATTCGTCAATGTAACGTGATCACTACATTTACTATACAATTGCGACATACTCTTTTAGCTATAATAAATTCACCAACTGGTGTGGACATCCCAACTGACTTAACTATTAACTCTAATGTTCCTTCAAATTTTCCCGCAGTCAATAGAGTAACATCTGATAGGGTAGAACCCGGATCAATTGATGCATATTCATTAGGTAAACATATAGATAACGTACCTGTCACCATATCAAGGAGGGCCTCTGGATTCTTCTAACCCCGTAGGTCGTGTCATACTACCCGTGGCCCTTTGTGGGCATTCTCTCTTCACGTGTCCTGGATTTTTACACCAAAAACAAATGTCTGTCTCAAACCGGCATTCACCTGAATGAAACTTTCCTCAGCATTGGCACTGCTGAAGAAAAGATCCTGCTGTCTGCGAACCCCGTATTCCACTACTCTGCCCAATCGGAGTGCCTCTAGACCCTCGAAATAGAGGTGGAGTACCCGCTATAGGGTAAGACAATGATGATCTAGGTGGTCTTGGGAAAACCCGAGGCCTAAATCCTCCTTGGGATGTCATAAACTGTCCCCTGGGTCTAGCCCGCTTTGACGATCATGTCTCAAATTCTTGTATCCTTCCCCTTTGCCTTTGATCCTCCATCTTTTGCGCGAAGGCTTGTATTCTGGATATATCCATGTCTTTATTTAATGCAGCAATAGTACAGTCTCTTACCAAGTAGGGCTCTAATCTGTCTACATACCAATGAACTCTATCGGCCATAGTCGCTACCATATGAGGAGCGTATCTAGCCAATGAATTAAACCGAAGACTGTACTCCCTGACGCTCATATTTCCTTGACGAAGATTTAAAAACTGATCCACTCGAGCCTCGCGAACCTCATATGGAAGATAATGATCAAGGAAGGCCACCCTGAATTCCTCCCAACTAGCTGGATTTGCACCGATACCTCTAGATTGTTTCCAATCTTCGTACCATAATATAGCCTCTTCTTTCAATCTATATGTTGCAAGCTCCACTGTTTCTACACCCGTCACATGCATAACATCTAGAGCTTTTTGAATTTGATCTATAAAGTCTTGCGGATCTTCATTAAGATCGGATCCGGTAAATGTGGGAGGATCCAATTTCAGAAAATCCTGTGTCCGCCGACTAGCTATCCTAGCCGCACCATCATCACTTGTCACTGGACCAACTCGTCCTTGACTTTGGGCAACAACTATTTGAGTCAACATTTGCACCACATTTTTCAAATCCTTTAACTCCTACCTAGTAACATTAACAGGCGATTCTGGGGATATTTCCCTCCTTTGTGGTCTCCCTGGAGAAGGGGGAGGAGAAGGTGCCCGTGATGTAGATTCAGTTTCAACCCCATATTGACTAGCTGGGTTAGGTGGGGATTTACTAGATCTTTCTTCCGCTTGCATCTCTACCTGCTTATCTTTGCCCGTACCTTGTCTTATAATCGGCATTTTACTAGATCAAAGGAAATCAATTACAATGGTCAGATGTAATCCCACCTATGACAATGGCTCTATTGCACGATCTAGAATGAAGAAATGAAACAACTCCTAAATGTCCCGTAGCCTCCTACTTATAAATGTGGCGCGCAACACATCCATAAGCAAGACTCTACTCAGACACGGCTTTGTAGACACCCCTTAGAACGAACTGCTCTGATACCACTTTTGTCACGCCCCGAATTCCAACGAGGCGTGATTGACACCCGAAGCCGATATGGACCGAGAGAACCAATCTTTGCTCATGTACTCTCATGTGAATGTTCGCGTATGCATATCATTTATTTCACGTAATTAAATATCAATGGCGGAAGTCATAGCACTATGTGCAATATATGAAACTTGGCCGTTAGGGCCATTACGTCAAGATGAATGTACATCTTTTACTTTCATCTCCCCACATATGTCTACAAAGCCTCTAATAGATACAGGACCATGTGTATACAATATGTACAAAATGTCAAAACTTAATGAACCCATGTGACTTGGGAAGCCCCGAAGCAACTGGAGCTCACCAACAATCTGCGGAGATCTACTGACACCTGTGCCTGCAGCATGTAAGGTAAATTCCCCAAAAGGGATTCAGTACGAAGAATGTACTGAGTATGTAAGGCCATATGAAAATATAATAATACATAAGTACTTCCAAGAAATTAAGCATAAGAGAATAATCAATATGGTTATACCTCCGTCCTGAATATGTGGAAACATGTTCATTACTTCTATTAGTCTCATTACTTGATCAATCAGTCGCGCATTGTCACTTTCCTGTAACCATCTTTATGTTTATTTACATCTATACACGCAAGGGATATGTTCTCATCTCTTTACAACTATATTCATTATTCTTCACTCAATTAGTTAGTACCGGGCCTTCACCTTTGGTGGGCTATAAGTTATAAGTATAATACGGGACATCCACTAAGATAATTCCGTACATCCACATTTAGTGGGCTATCATATATAAATATAATACCGGACATCCACATTTAGCGGGCTATCATATATAAATATAATACCGGACATCCACATTTAGTGGGCTATCATATAAATATATAATATCGGACATCCACATTTAGTGGGCTGGGCTATCATATATAAATATAATACCGGACATCCAGCTGATCAGTGGGCTATTATATAAACCGGACTTCCAGTTGATCAGTGGGCTATAATAAATCATATAATAATAATACCGGACATCCAGCTGATCAGTGGGCTATAATATAAATCGGACATCCAGCTGATCAGTGGTCCATAGTCATATATATATCGTAATAATACCATAACATAATATTGGGATTGTTCCATCTTGAACTTACACCCTTTGGATTGTGATCCATACTCAATGTAACATAACATAAAGTAACCATTGGTGCATTACTTCTTCATAATCTTATTTCCTTGACATAGCTATGTGAGTGATACATTAGACATCATGACACTAAAGCTTACGCTCATATACACATCTTCACTTATAGGGAATAATTATACTAACTTGCACATCGCCTCTTATTCCTCTTATGAGATTGATACTTTTACTTGTGATAGATTGACACAATGATAGTCACAACTTTCTTTGAAGCTTTGGACCCATGATCAATGAGTGAGAAACATGTGAATAAGCATTATTGGAAACATAACCTTCTTGGAAATATAACATTGTTGGAACCATTGGAACAATGACCAATGAACAAGATACATGAGTAGAACCACTATTGAAACCTTGGAACATAACCTCATTGGACTTTTGGAACATTACTAATGAAGAGGAGACATGTGTATAACTCTATTGGAACTTTGATTCATGACATGATTGGAATAATGTTGTTCAAGCTAAACAAGTCCTCTTTACCTCATTACTCTTGTTGAGATAGTTCTCTTGGACTTTACAACATTATGACAGCTTAGTAACCTCAGTCAATGAATAAGAAATAAGTGAATCATAATTCATCTAGGAGTAGGACACTTGTGAATAACAATCTATAAATCTTAGTTGGAATACTATAGAACCCCTTTTGAATAGAACACTTTTGGAACCTTAGGATAATGATCACTACATACTGTACATATGGATATCAACTGTTCACCAACCTGAGATGCAATACCTTACCACATTTGGAACTCTTGACATATTAGCCAATGAACGTGAGTCAACCAATGGACATGAGTCAATCAATGAACATAAGTCAACCAATGAACATGAGTCATATTATTCACCATTGACCAATGAATAAGGAACATATGAGTAACTCTAGCCAACTTTCGGATACAGAATACCTTAGGGCATTTCGAAATCGAATGAGTATTCTAACAATGTGAACATTCATGCTGCAGAAGGATATAGAAGAGTAACCTTACATACCTTATGTCCTCAATGTGAAAGTACAATCCTATATGTGATTACGATGAGCCAGCTCCTTCCTTACGTCTTACTCTACATCACAAGTTCATAATAGAATTCTTGTTAATAACTATTCACCTTACAAACGCATAAGTGTCACAATGAGTTACGTGGCTGTTTTATAGCATCGTTTCATCCTTCACAACACAATTCACTGCATTAACATGCCAACAATATCATAACATACCACACATTGACCAATACATCACAACCCAATAACATTTCACACTACACTTACCCCCTTACGTCCCTTCATTGTTATTCCGTCGCCATTACTCTTTCGTAACAACATGTAAACATCAATCCATACTTAATACAGTCCAACATTCTTCCATATGACATTTTAAAGTCATTAAAACGACATCCCAAATTGATAATTACATCCATGAAGGGTATAGGGGTTTTGGGGGGCCAAAGGGATGCAAAAACAAGCAATTCGGAGTTCTGGGACGATCCGTTAAGCCACCTGCGCCTGCAGGTGGATGACCTGCATCTGCAGGTGACCTTTGGCAGTAGCCAGAGGCACCTGCACCTGCAGGTGCTTCGTCTGCGAGGGCAGGTGCCCGTTTTGGTCCGAAATGGTCTTTTTGGGGTCTTTTTATGCAATGAATGGTCCATGATCAACCAAACTTATTTTAACATATTGTTTATAATATAACATGCCAACAACCAGCCATGGTCTCACAACACACATAACATCACCAAAACGACACTTTACGGCCAATCCGCCACCAAAACCATAACCAATTTCATAATAGAAATTCCAAACATTATACATCATGACAAAACAAGTCAAGACTATAATCACATATCACATTTCAATATTGAATCCATCAAGTTTATTTCCTTCAAGATCACAGGTCCATGTTCAAGTTTTCAAGACAAAAATCATCCTCCGATTTAGCAAACACAAATTGTTTTACACATAGTGACCTTCTCACTCTTTACCAACATAACCAACATGATATAAACCATCTTCCATGCATAAAATATATTAAACCATGATAATATACACTTACCAAGTCTTGCTCCAAGGTGATCTTGACCAAAGGAATGAAGGCTTAGGGTTTGGTTGAAGAGAGAAATGTTGTGGAAAATTCTAGACAAAGCATGGGTGTCAAAGTGAATAAAAATTTGATTTTCATGCTTATATATAGGCCCTCAAGTCTCTTCTTATCCTTTATCAACATTAAATATTATGTTTGAATGGGTCAAATGGGTCAAATGGAAGAATGGATCTCTTTTCTCCATTTGGGCCATGCATTTGGGCTTAAATGAAGCCCTTTTGCATATATTAATTTGGCCCAACACTTTTATGTGTAATTCCTCAAAAGTATCATGCATGTTTAATTAATTCCATGTATATCACGGGAATCAATTTGGTTCGAAAATCTACGGGGTGTTACATTATATGCGCAATCCATTTTTTTAAATATACAAAAATACAACGCATAACTTTTGTGCTTTTTTCATTTTTGATAAAAGACCGATCTGTCTTTCTTCCCCACCAGCTGTCCCCTTCTCCACTTTCTTGATAAAATTGTGCATATTTGTAAATTATAGACATCTGAGTCTACCCATGCATTTTAGCATTCTGTCCTAATTTTTTCATATAATTATTTGAAGTGCCAGATACGATGGATATATCATGACCATTAAACCAAATTCTCTCTTGTGTACAGCATGGTAATTACTAATTAGAGCCGCTGACAGAAAATTCACACCTTTAAAGAACTTCACTTCTTCACTTATCTGTGCAATGTGTAGAGTCTAGACAAAGTTGAAACTCAACAGGCTGAACTCTAAAATCTTAAATGAAAGTTCATTTACGTACAATTTAGAAGTCCAAATATAGCGAATGAACTATGAAATGGAAATATAGTAAATCTCCTTTTGATAAGAAATATTAGTTCATCATTAGTACCAAAGAGCGAGGCTTCCACAGACACACAACAAAGGAAAATATACTAAAATCACTTCAAAGAAAATTTCAAACACAACACTACAATTTGAACTAGAATCATCAAACTCGAAAAGACTGAAACTTTTTTTTTCTTTCTCAAATCCTTTATATAAGATAACCCCAACCTCTAAACCACTGGTGGAGAAGGGGACCGTCGATGGGGAAGAAAGACAGATCTGTCTTTGATCAAAAATGAATAACCCACAAATTAAAAGTTATGCGTTGTATATTTTTATATTTAAAAAAAAAATGGATAGAGCATATAACTTGTGCGCTATGTACTTTTGTAGAAGTTAACCAACATTATATTTGGTCCGTTAAAATTTTTATATATAGCGCACATATGCGCTAATATGTGCGCTAAGCCTATTTATATCACCTATTAAAAACATGACATATTTCGATCATTTTTTAAATTTGGTGGCATATTTAGGTTCCGGACTCGTACAGATACAACAAAAAGAAAATTGAAGAAAATAATAAGGCAAAATAAAAAGAACAAGGACCCAGACCGGTCCTAAGAACAATATCTCCCTAGCAATCATGTACAATTGCGTCCAATGTTATATAGATTGCACAGTTTTCAAAGAAATTGTGTATAATGACGGCCAATGTTATCTATTGTGTTAAATTCGATGTCTCCCAATAAATAGTGTGTAATCAGCCTAAAGATTTGTTTTTCAAACAATTACTTCACAGATGCAACTCAAACAGTTTTTCAGCCTAAAGATTAGTTTTTTCACTCAGCTACTTCACAAATGCAACTCAAAGAAACATCTTGATCCTTGACAAGACTAAACAATAAAAATGAACAAGGACAACAACTCAATTTACAGCTCGGAGAAAAGAAGGAGAGAACTGCAACTCAACTTACAATCTAGCACAAAATAATATAAAATACAAAGTGTGCAGGATATGGAAAAGAACTGATCTTAAACTAAAGTTGGTTTAAGTTAGTACAATCCAAATTGCTGGATGCTATACCTCACTTCAAAATAAGTGTGGTCCTCTGTAGTTTATTTTACAAAAAGAGTATGGTTGGTCTCTCCTATATACAAATGTAGCTATCCTACTTCAATAATCTCATCCAGCTAATGAACTACAACACCATCATGCACCACCACTTTGCGTCCCACTTGCTATAATTTTTTATCTAATTAATTTGATGGCATTTATCTTAATTAACCCAATCTGACTTTCTCCTAAAAATCAAGACTTAAATTTTCTTCAATTGCTCTCTTACTTAGCAGTGAGCAATTGAAGCTACCAACTTCCAAAACTGATTATTGTTTTGATTTTTTAATAAAAGAAAGAAATTCCACACCATTGCAAAATAAGTAGATTTGTCAAAAAGATGGAAAAACTGAAATTCTAAAAGTGCATGTAACTATTATCCCAAATTGAGGCAAAATAAAGGTAGTTCTTACTCAACATCAAACAGAAATTAGTAGATTTCGAAGCGACCTACTTTTTTTTGGAACAAGGAGTTGGGCCTTCAGAGCTTCAACTCCATGGCTATGGATAAACACTGTCTATATTCTTGAACTCCATCAAAGAACATATTACCTTGAGCGATCCACCATGGCAATGGAACCGCCGCGGTTCAATGGAAGAGAACCATGTTCTTCAACTCCATTGAAGAACATTTTTGGTTAAGTTTACTGATGAAGACAAGAAGACTAAAGTTTCCTAATTGATAGAGAGAGTCAGTTCTAAGATTCTTGTCTATAGATTATTTTCTTTAGCTTTTCTAATTTATTTATTTATCTATCTTTCGTTTTCCTTTTTTGTTGTAAATAAATTTAGTATTTTAATTATAATATATATACCCGGTGTGAGATATCACATTGTTCGAGGAACCCTAGATGTTGTCGAAGTAAAGGATCGTCAACAAGGCCCACGGGTCGTGAACTTCGAAGCAAGAATAAATGAAGTCCATCAGAAACAAGACCTGATTATTTATATACTAAAGCCTAACTTAGTGGTTTACCAAAAGTTTTTTAAAAAAAATATCACGAAATGAAGTAATAACGGAGAATTTAGCCATGAAATTTTTAAATATTTTCTATCGCGTTAAACTCTGAAAAATAAGTTTGCCCAAAAATTTGGAATTTTGAGGAATTTTGGAAATATCAAAAAGATTATTTTCACTCAAAATTACTCACAAAAATTCAAATAACATTATAAAACCAATTGAATATATTATTAGTCCTTTTATATTGTTCAAGGTTTATTTATCGCGTTGTTTCGACCCCAATAACATGCTCATAATTTGTGTTTGATCGTATTTTATGAGTAGATCAACAACTTAAACTCACTGAATTAACGCAGTTCATGTGAACAACATTAAAACTATAGTGTTGTTACATTGATTTATATGTGTTTTTGATCTATTCAATACACTAATTTTGTCTCAAATGTATTTTAGATTGTATGTTAGATAACAATTTCTCAAGAAAAATAAACCAAAACATATAAAATAATAAAAAAAATAGGATTTATGTCAATTTAGATTCGTTCGAATTTTGATCGACAAGGCATGATACATCATATGGTAATGGAATGACCAGTGAAAAAAAATCCAGAATTACAGTCGAGGTGATCCCAGTCGTTTGTTTTGTAGGTTTGGGTGCATTGATGTATAAGAAGTCATCCACGATCGCAGTTTTGATATGATGCTAGGAGAGAAATTCTTTGAATAGGTCTACATATCTTCTTCATAGGCAATGAATTTATGCAGTTTATATATATATATATATATATATAAGTCTACTACAGTGATAAATAGAAGTATACAATTTTTTCGTCTTTCTCATATGTATAATAGATTAATAAGGAACCCTTTTTTTGGTTTGTCTTGAAAAGTGACAAATCTTTTTGCTATTCTGAAATGTGACCTTAAGATGTTATACAATAGCATGTTAGTGCACTAAAGATTTCACAATGTGCGCGGTTCAAGGAAGGCTGAACCATAATGGTCTATGGTAAGGTTGCTGCGTACAATAAAATATTCTCTTATGTACTTTAATTTTTTTATCATTTGTAGAAGATGATGGCACATTTAATTGATAGAATAGTACATTTAAGTAGTATTTGTATAAAAAAATATATAATAAAAAATGACACTATAAAAGGATAATATAGGAGCATTACAAAGTTTATATGGGAGTCCTTTTTCCTCTTGCAGCCGGAATATTGATAATGAGAGATTGGGGATCGACTAAAACACTCGAAAATGTCAATCATTTAATGATCAAGTTGATGATAAAATTAGAAAAGATTTGTGAGATGTAGTGATGGCTCGATGAAGATGACACTTGAATGAGCTAGCGAAAATCGTGGATGCACATCTCATACAATAGATCTACAAATTAAATCTTACATAGTAATAAGGTGTTGCTTAGTATATATGTAATTTTCTTCTTTAATATTAAACATACGTGCAACGCACGTACACTAAACTAGTCATATATAAATATACATAGTTAGTACTTCCTCCGTTTCAATTTATTTGACCAACTTTCCTTTTTAGCCCATTTTATAAAAAAAATTCATCCTAATCACAGACAAACATCTTTATAAAATGAGGTAGCTGTAGAGGCTTGCAATCAATATATATATCTTAACCAACTCAGGGCTTGCAATGATGTACACACGACTAACTATACTTTCTTAACTATTTCAATCACCAATTACTCCCTTCGGTCCATTTTAGTTGTCACGTGCATTTACTAAAAGATAACTGACTCAAAATAATTATTATTTTTAAAAATCAAGATATAATTAAATTTTTTTTTCTATTTTTATCCTTAATAAATGTAAAATGAGATTTTAATATGGTGAAAGACTAATATTAAATTGAGATGAAAGAATAAATAAGGATAATAATTAATTAATTACTTTTTTAATTAATATTTTCTTAAAAGACTCGCAAAAGAAAATCATGACAAGTAAAATAGATCGGAGAGAGTAATATGCATAACCAACTCATAAACCTACCCTTATTTTTAACCCTCCATAAGAGCATTCACCGTTTTTGCTCCCTTGATTTATCAAATCCACAAACTTTGAGTCATAGGTGAAGGGTCTTGAGCAACACTCCCTTCGTCTACCAATTCATAAACCTAATCATCTTGGAAAGGCGAATTTGAGTGCATCGACTCAAACTTAGTTGACAAGAGGGCAACAACAATTAGTAGTAATTTTTTTTTATTTCGAATTAACCAGCCGGCAAATCTTTGGATTCGAGTCAATAAGTTCACTAACGAGATAAAGCCCTTGGTACAAAAAAAGGTGTATATTTCCACAACGCTGATACCTCTAGTTAAGAATTACAAAAATTCCAACCATGCCACCACCTTTTTAGATAATAATAGTTATAATTGCATCAATTACAACTGGTCAAGCTTGTCGTTTTCCCGATCAGGCGGAGAATTTCGACAAACGGGGCAGGTAGACTTCATCTTCAACCACTCATCAATAAACCGAGCATGGAAGCAATGTTGGCACATTGGTATGAACCTGATTGACTCTCCAGCACTGTAATCAATTAGGCATATTGGGCAAGTGAGTGGGTTAAGCCCCGGAAGCCGTAGACATTCACCAAGGACTACCTACAAAGGCAAATTCAAAATCTAAAGTCAATACAACCAAATTGAGTATGATTTTATTGTATGTTTACGTTTAAATTATTATTTTTTTGCTTATGTATATACAATTAGAAAAATATGGAGGAATATAAATGATAAAATCTGAAGAAAGAAAATCCAGCTTAAGAAGATATAGGATAAAAAACAGAGAAATTTCTGTAAGTATCTCTCAAAAATATCATGTTTATTTTGATATATTAGATTAACAGCCAACAAAGTCATGCCTCAGGACCGATTTTGCGTGGGGAGGGGGAATCGACTCATTTTGCCTCGCGACTCAAGGCTTGTGAGCGCGAGCTCAATCCCCTTTTCTTGTTCTATACTAGTCCTCTAGAATTAAGGACAACTGTTAATTGATAAAATGAAAGAGAAAATTCTTTCTAATCAATGAGGGACACTCCACTAATCACTAATTCTTATATCATACATAATTCAAACAAAAAATAATAATTAAAAATAAACTTACAAAACCTGTTCTAAATCTGACTTCTGATTACCTTTTGGTACGACTGAATCCTGAAGTCATCAAAACCTGAAGTATGTAGAGATATTATCACAGAGGATTCCCGAGGCAACGGTGATATTTCTCCGAAAACTTGGAGCCGGAGCCGGCGAATGGCATCGAGATGCAATCGACAAGCTACACAGATTAAACAGAAGAGGGATGGTACAAGCAGGCATATTGTAACTAATAGGCCTAGAGTAATTTTTTGACGAGAAGACATGCATGTGAAAGCTCAATGTGAAATGACAACGAAACTATAGGGAGCATGTCAAGTCAATTTAATAACTAAATTTCCTTAAATGAGTATACACTTGGTCAATTTGTGTTATTGTCATCTACTAATTGACTAACATTATAATTTACTTTATTTCCTTATTACTGTGCGAAGGCATGCTTTTATATATCATCATAATATAATTTACTGTATTTCCTTCGTGAAGTCATACTATATATGATCCTCGTCATAAATCAACATTTTGAGTCAACTCAACCCTTTTCAGCATAATTTCTAATAAAACGAACGTGCTTCTTCTCTAATTGTTTCCACTTTTAGATAAGGTGATAACATAATTCAATATAACATATCGAAGTTTCGGCTTTTTTTCCCTTTACTTTCTGCCTTAATTTTTAAATCTCGCACATATATATATTTTGTTCCGTAATACTTGTCACAATTTTCTTTTTGACAGACAAATGATATGAAATTTGACCAATATTTTAAGATGTATTTTTTCATCATATTGATATGAGAAAACAATTAATTTATAGTACTTTATATATAGTTTATGAATATATAAATTTTAATTTAAAAATATTGAATTAATCTTTTCTAATTTAACTTTAAAAAATAATCAAATGAACTCTCGAAAAATAAAATGTGTCAACTATTTTAAAATGGAGAGAGTATTATTTAACACGTACAAGCTAGCGGAAACTGATTTAACGAAATTGAGTTTTTAGCACATCAAAAGGTTTTTGATAAATTCCTTTTGTTCATCTTTTCCAATAATTGATGAAGGATTTTGTGAACTCAAATATTTTGAAATGGAAGGGCCACTGTTCCTTCAGATTCATGAACGCTCCTTGGATTTTATTCTTAGTACCCAAATACATACGCTACATGATAATACAGTTATCAAGGAAAGGTAAAACTAATGAATCCCACATGATATAATTAATAATAAATTATACTCCATCTGTTTATTCTTACTTGTCACTTATTGTCAAAAAGAATTTTCGTTTTTATTTGTCACTTTTGACATAACAATTTTTTTTTCATGTCTTACCCTTAACATTAATTGATTATTCTCCAAACTATTTTTAAGACATAATACTAAATATCAATTAATAGGGTTAGTATGGTAAAATAGTCACATCAATAATTATTTTCTTAATAAATATGTCAAATAAAAATGTGACAAGTAAAAGTGAATAAAGGAAGTAGGAGGGAGGGGAGTAATTTAGAAGAAGAAAGAAGAAGAAAAGCCAACCTGGGTTGTTTTGCTTTTTTCTTTTCTTTGTCCTTAGTATTTACAATGATTTTTTTTTTTAATTTTCGTATGAAATTTGGATTTATTTTTCTCACGATTTCTAACATAAAATTTCTGATTCAAGAACCACATAAAAAGTACAATAATTGTCATGATCCAACTAACCGGATCGTGCGAGCACCTAGTCTAATCTATCTAAATAGAAGAATCCTTACCATCCGATTAAAATTCATGTGGAAGTCAATAAGAAATAATAAGTTCTTCATTTATTACAAATGATTTACAAAACTTTAAGTACGAAAGAAGTAATTTTTTCCCCAAGGACCTAGTCCAAACAGGTACAAGAGCTACTACAAGAAGAATGAAAATAATACACATGATCCAACTTCCACGCAAGAGGCAATAATAGAAGTTGTTGGAGATCTCTACCACATCAAGTATGAAACATCTACTGACCCTGCAACCAGATTATACCCCAGAAAAGGGTATAGCAATAGTAGTATCAGTACAAACAACACGTACTAGTAAGCAACACGTACTAGTAAGCATCATCGGTCAACCCGAATTAAATCACATAAATATTTAAAAAGAACTCGTCAATTAAGAGTTGATTTAGCCAAGACCCTCAGTCATTAATTCTTTACCTCCCTTGTCTTTTCTTATTCATACTATCAGTAAGTCAACTCCCACACCAGGTTCAATTCTAATGCGCTAAATTTCCATCATATTATCAAGTCAGGCCTTAACACCCCTTCAATTATGAATTCTACCATGCCTAACTTTAATGGTTCCCAACCTTAACAACCCTCTTAGTTAGAGATTCAGGCAAGGCTAACGAAAATTAATTAACAAGATAGCAACACCCCGTCTACCTAATCTCAATAATGTCAATCAATAGATCAATGACCATAACCATACTACGAACACAATCATGAATACCTTTCAAGTAACTTATATTCATTAAGAGCACTTAGACTTTTAACAACCACAAAGTTTTATCAAGTACTAATCAGATAGGCAACAACTCAAGTCAGACCATGACTACCACAAGAATCCAAGTCAACAAACCATGACTCAACAACACAATGCTACACCTTGTCTTAAATACAGAAGTATATAGACTGTAGACACGTGATTTTTGACCCTCCCCGAGCTTTAACCTATTTTAACTTTAAATATTTATTATATGTCTGATCTTTGTTTTAACTTCTATTTCATTTTTAGTAGGTTTTCTTTGAAAAATTGTGAAAAAGTATGTCAAAAAATAGAGTCACATTTTAGTACAAGTTTTGTTTTTACTTTGCAAAATAAAAAAAAAATCTAAAAATATATTTTCTTTTAATTTAGGTTTTAATAAATAAGTTAGTAATTTTAGTATTCTCTTAATTATATTTTATTTTTAGGCTAATTATAAACTCTTCCTATATTTTCTTACTATTAAAAATTAACTAGTAAATATTTTATCATCATTATTTATATATCTTTAATTTAATTAAAAAAAAAAAAAAAGAAAGTAAATCCTAATTACCCAACTTCCCCCACCTGCACATCCCCACTCCCTCATTCTCCCTCACATCCCCCCCCCCCCCCCCCACGCACTATCTACACACACACGTACACAACACACACACACGCACACTACTACATACACTACACACCCCTATATATAACATAACAACATACACACGGAAAAGAGGAGGACAAAAAAAAAAGCAAAAACGGACAGAAGAAGAAAAAACAAAAAAAGGTCCAGCAACCACGAAAAAAAAAAAAAAAAACAATGGTCAAGAAATGAGAAAATTACTTTGAGGTTTTATTCGCGGTTTTGAGTTCGTGGCTCTTGAAAGTTGGTTATTTTTAACTTTGGAAATCAATAGATTGCGGGTGTTTTCTTGTTTCAAATTAATATCCACAAAAGTAACGCTCAATTCTTCTTGTATAATTTAATATCGTGATGATACGAGACTTGATTTCAATAATAGAAAGTTGTTCAGATTTATTATATGTTTAATTGGTATAACCAACACTTGTTTTCGCATGCTTAAGTTGAATTATTATTCCTATGTGAATTAAAAATTTACATTTAGTGGTTTAAAATTTCGATTTCTTGAATAATTGTTCTGAAAAATGCATTTCTCAATTTTATCTTAGCATGTTAAATATAGTTCTGTATGCTCACGTCATCCCTTATGCCACCTTTAGTTAGTCATGTTTAATTAGTGCTCATATTTGCTTGAATAATTTCGTGTCATTTTTTTTTTCTTATACTATAAGGTTTGATTAGTAGTCATAGTGAAAGTGTTTGTTTACTGCAATGAATGAGGATTTCATATTGTTGGAAATTTATTTGAATTGGACTTTGCATTAATTACTTGGGTTTCAAATATTTTATCTATTGATTTGTTATGATCTTATTTTAATCTTCTTATAGAAAGGCAAACATTAGGATATTATCAAGTTGATAGGTAAATATTAGACTCAAATAAAATTTTTGTTTCTATCAAGAATGCGGCTACACATTTGTTTTTAAAGACACTTAAAATAAATTCAAGGACCATGAACATTCAACAGTAAAAATGAGTGAATCAAGGCCTGCAAACGTAATTTAAAAAAAATAGTTTAAGCTAAGTATAAGTTGATAAAAGCGACCGTGCTAAAATCACGGGATTCGAGGGGTGCCTCGTACCTTCCCCTCGGTCAACAAAATTCCTTACCGGATCTTCTGTTTTCATAGACCAATAAATAAAGAGTCATTTCGTTTTGACTAGGGATTCAAAAAGGTGACTTGGAACACCATAACTCAATTCCAAGTGGCGACTCTATAAATAAAGATAATCCCTATTCAATATCGTCACTTTAATTGAAAAAACCTTTCGACCTACCAAGCAAAAAAGGGGTGTGACATAGACAACATAAGGATATGTCAATCAATCACAATTTAGTCCAGACCTCTCAAGGATCCAGTCCAACAGATTATTTATTATCATTAATCATAAATACC
This sequence comes from Capsicum rhomboideum, assembly GCA_031232105.1. Lineage (NCBI taxonomy): Eukaryota > Viridiplantae > Streptophyta > Magnoliopsida > Solanales > Solanaceae > Capsicum > Capsicum rhomboideum. The sequence continues at coordinate 18,187,673 of CP124710.1, forward strand.
GGTTCAATCAAGGAACCAACTTCAATCCAACATTTTATTTCTTATCATTAATCATAAATTTCGGTTCAATCAAGAAACCAAATATAACAAGACAATACATAAACTCAGTTCAATCAAGGAACCAACTATAACAAGTCAACACATAAATCCGGTTCACTCAAGGAACCTTCACACTCACCTATATCTTGCCCATGTACTAAATGCCAGACATCTAGTGCCTGCCAACCTTAGATCGTCAAATCCCGTGAAGATGTCCAAATACCGGTACATTCCATGATAATAAATATAAATTTCGGGAAGATGTCTAAACACCGGTCCTACAATAATAACAGATATCACAACAATCACAATCACGCTGAGAATAAGCAATCATACTTGTATAATCAACAAGCCTTTAATATAATCTCATTATATGTGATTAATATTTAGGATATCATTCAACAATTACCTTCCTTAAGCATGCATTGAGCAAGTAGACAAACACTCCAAACTTGTTCAATACTCCAGTTAGTCATTTCATGTAAAAAAATAATTATCCTCTAACACACGAAATCAAAAGTATGCCCGAAGGCCAGCCAACAACTTATAATTCAAGCCCCATCAATTCATATTCATTAAAATCAAGTATTCTTTTTCGGGGTTTAACTCGTACTTGAACGGTCTAAGGTGTACAACCACTCATCCTAACAATAATACCAAGTCCATGACTACCATTCCTCTAGTTACCACCCTAGATTTTTTAGAATCCACTAATACTAACACTTAGTCAAGACAATCATTCTTTAACAATAACACTTAGTCAAGACAATCAGTCTTTGGAATCCTCCAACACTAACCACCTTAGATTCCTCAAAATCCACAAACACCAACTACCCACCACCTCTAATTTGGCATTTATAGGGTTCTATACCATTTCTTGGGTGCAACACCATTAAAACATTCATGAGTGATCAACGTCAATAACAATGCACATTAATTAGTGGAGAGATTTCAACATCATAAATTTTACATCAAATTGCATACAAGCAGTCAGATTTTACCATTTTTATCCATCTTAATACCATGCCCGCAGGCCTAAACATGAAACCTCTCATCAATCTACGTCATGCCTATGCTTTCTAATCCAGGACTAAACTACTCAGTTAAATCTAGCCTACATGGATGCCAAACAGCTGTTATGGAGGCATGAATGCGGGCTTCTGATTCTGTACTACTGATTTTCAACATGAATTCAGTGAGAAAATCATGAGTTTACCCTATTCAAGCACAATCCCTCCTCTTCATTGCTCCAAGGCCATGAGGCAACCTTGGGATTTTTTTAGAAACCTCATTCATGCTTTTTGCAACTAAAGAGGAGAAGAGATTTTTAATAAAATGGGGTTTGGCTTATGCCTTCGGCATCCCACTATAGCGTCTAGTTGGCCTCTACTACGCCGCCGCTATAGCAGGATAACGTCAGTCCGACCCAAAATTTTAAATTCTAATTTTTTTTAACTAAGTTAAACCATACTAGTTCGAGCTCGTATTTTCAAAAGTACCCGTACCATGTGCCCATAGACGAGTGCCTTTAATAACGATGGAACAAATCATTACAATAACTCCCCTTCCACCACAACGATAATTTAAATAACAAAAATAAATTAACAAAATATCAAGATGAAAAAAGCAAAAAACAATAAGCATTAGTAAAAATTGAAGAATAAGATATTATGCGAATACTATTAAAATAAGACGAAGATGAGGAGAAGAGACTACCCTACCTCTCCCACATAAAATTAGTACAACACTCGGTTGCCTAATTATCATTCTACTCTTATCTTCGACTTTCAAATCTTTCTATGTAGGATCATATCCTCAGTAAACTAAAGATATGTCATATCTAGTCTAATCACCTCCCCTCAGTTCTGCCCTTCCTCTAATTCTCCTAAAAATTGTTATAGTCAGCCTCACACACCTCTATCATGGTCCAAAATAACAAGAGTTGTGATTGCACCTACCCCAACCTAACTATGGTAGGTAAGCCAAACTCAGCAAACAAAATCAAATTTAAATAAAATGAAATAGCGAAGTATTGATACGATTAACTTATCATAACACCAAACATCCTCAAATAGAAACAAAACCATACACCAAAATCCCGAGACTCACCCGTCACAAGTACAAGAGCGACTTCTAAACAAAATCTCAAACTAAAATACATAATTGTCCATAAAGAATATAAGACATAGATAAAAGATAGAGAAAACTAGGATAATATCCGAATATATGAGACCACCACAACTTTGAATCATAAAACTCTGCATGATTAAGGATCATAATGGCAACTCATACTAGGGTCTGCATCAGAGGATGTAGAAAAGTAGGGTGAGTACAACCACTAGTACTTAATTTGTCTGTCATGGAGGCTACTCCCATCCTGTTTTGTATAACTTCGTTCTCAATCCTATTTCTTCGAGTATGCATGCACGTCCATTTGAGCATCTTTATCTCTGGTACCTACATCTTTTGAACATGTGCATTCTTGACTGGCCAACACCCTTCCCCATACAACAACGTAGGTCTAACCACCACACTTTGTAGAACTTACCTCTAAGTTTTGATGAAATATTCTTATCACACACGAGCCTCCATTTCACCTCCTCTACTCCAATATGATGTGTGATATCAACTTCTTGATATATACTTTTCAAGCTGTTTTAATTGTTTACGTTTCTTAAAAATGAGTGCTTTGATCTTCACCAAATACATTTAGTCATAAATTAACCGTGGTGGTTAGATTTAATGAGAAGTCAAAAGAACTAGTACCAATTGCTTATTACAGGAACAATGTTCTTATGCAAATAACACAAATCATATAGAAACACACAAGCAATTTTATATGAAAAACCTCTTAGCTCTAGAAATAACAACCATGACCACAAAATCTAATAAACGTCAATCAACCAAGTTTTATGATTACAACTCAATAATCAATGGAACTAACTCTAGAACCTAGACACAAACTATTAACTATAAATATTCTTCACAACAACTCTCTCAAGAAGTCAAACTCACTTCTTGTTACAAGCCTCACCAATTTAGTCACACTCTAGCATAATAGATTAGCTATAATTCCATAACTAAACTAAATTATTAAAAACCTCAAAACATATTCTAGCTTTGATTATGATCAAGAACAATCAACTCTGGTTTCTTCTTGAGCCTTCAATGGTTGCCTGTTTTATTGTTCTCCTACTGCTTGAGAATACTACCTTCTCTGTATTATGCAACAGGTAGTTGAAAACTGTTTAGTTCTTCTCCTTATATAGTAGCAAGTTTGTGGGATTTTTTGTGTCCCAATCATACATGGAGAGAAAGCCTTAATGTTTTCCTTGGTCAACAAGAACTCAATAAGCAGACCAAAAATAGAGCAAGTACAATTCTTGTCTGATTCAATTTACCATAATTAGATTATTCTTGTTAGGATTTTTGCCCTGATTTTCTTACCAAATTTGAGTTTTACTTTTTCTTTGAAGGAAAGTCAAAGTAATACCATAATTACTTTTACTTTTACTAAAAGGAAAATATAATTCTTTTTCATATTTGATAACCTCTATCTTGGTGGAAAGGTTTTGTACCTCTATAAATTGAAGATCCCTCTTCCCATACTAAAAGTATAGTAGCATCCATAATGTAGTCGTTTAGAAGAGTCTTGTTTAGGGGGAGATTTATCTCACATTAATTTTATGCTTTTTGATTAGTTTTCAATATGAAGGTCAATTGACTAAAGCTATCAATAATATGTCTTTTTAGTATAGTTTTTGTGTCATCTGATTTATCATCTTGATGGTTTGCAACTAATAGTTTCCGCATGATGCCCTTTCAATTTTGAACTCAACAGGTGCTATTGGAGCCTATAGTTCAGTCGTGGGTTGAAGGCAAGGTCAATGCGATTTCAGTTATAGCTTTAAGCAATTTGATGATAATGAAGGTTTTTGTCCAACTATGTATGGAGATAAAATTTCAACCATATTTTCAACAATCGTGTTGCCCATCTCTAAAATAAAATTAATTTTCAACATGGGCTACAACTTTCATCCCTTTCTTACTTTTATTCATATAATTTTAACGCATTTGCTCCACTTTTAAATTGTACTCACTTTTAATGCACAAGGCTTTAATTTTCAACCCTTCTCACTTCTAAAATAGGGTCCCAATATTTTTAATTCTTGCTTAGTTTAACACACAGGGCTCCAATTTTTAACCCATATCAATTTTTAATCATGGTAAGCAACATAGATATATGAAGATTTTGTGAAGAAAAGTGGATCAAATTTTATCAAGAAAATCCAGCCAAAAAGGGGAGATTTGTTAGAGTTATTGCCCTGATTTTCTTACCGAATTTGAGTTTTACTTTTCTTTAAAGGAAAGTCAAAGTAATATCATAATTACTTTTACTTTTTCAAAAAGGAAAATATAATTCTCTTCCATATTTGATAACCTCTTTCTTGGAGGAAAGGTTTTGTACCTCTATAAATTGAAGATCCCTCTTCTCATATCAAAAACATAGTAGCATCCACAATGTAGTCTTTTAAAAGAGTCTTGTTTAGAGGAAGATTTCTCTCACAATAATTTTATGCTTTTTGATTAGTTTTCAATATGTAGGTCAATTGACCAAGGATATCAATAATATGCCTTTTTAGTATAGTTTTTGTGTCATCTGATTTATCGTCTCGATGGTTTACAACTATTAGCTTTCGCATGACGCTCTACTAATTTTGAATCCAACAATTCATTGCCTTGAATCATGTGACACTTACGCGCCTGTTTATCTATCATCAAAACATATAGGAATCAAGAACTGAATCCTTCAAGAATTCTTGAAGAAGTGGGAACTTACATTTGAAGGTGCATTTCTTTCTTTCTTTCTTTCTTTTTCAAATTTAAACTACTAGACAGTGTGTCTAGTGGCGATTTATTAATAATAAAAATTAAATGTCAAAAGAGAAAAGTACAAGTAAGAGGGGCTAGGCCTTACCTTACCATTCTTAATGAGGTAACCTCTACTAATTAACAAGCATGCAAAAAATAAGAACTAGAGAGAACTAGTTATTCTAGGATCATTATAGAGTTTCTATTACACTCTATGATGAAATTACAAAGAAGGATGCTTAAGTAATGAAAAAATATAAAGATAAAGGAGAAGTTTGAGTTATCAACCACGAACTCCTTTTTACAAATGTATGAACTAAAAAAGAACATTGGCCCATCTAAAGTAACTTGATATATTCGATCCTTGTCTTCTTCTTCGAACCTGTCCAAAATCACTTGAAAATTCATCACTTCTTCTTGAATTTATTGGTTCTTATTGAAGTTGTTGACACTGTCGTATGATTTTGCTTTACCAGTCGCATCGAAAGGTGCCTTGGAACAAACTCCTCTGTCACCTTACCATCCCAACTTCGATTTCTACCATGATATTTTATAGTTTTTCTATTTCTTTGTAGCTTAGGAAAGATATCGGCATCCCTAGCTGCATTTGCAAAGCATATAGCCAACATATCTTCATTCTCACTTTCCTCAAATATGTCATCTTCTCAGAGGTTTTCAAAACTCTTTGGGGACAAAGTATCACTTCCCACCAATTATTTGGAAGTATTAATTGGAAAAAGGGAAATTAATACACCACCTGAAGTTTGCTTGAAACCTGATGAATTATTACGAATTAGAGACTTATTTGGAACAAAAATTGGAGTTTGATCTTTAAGTTTGCTGCCAATATTATCTGCCTGATGTTCGTCTTCTTTATCTATCAAATCTTCCCAACAATAAGAACTGGTATCACCTTGTTGCTCCTTATGGATAAACGATATAAATTGTTGCATAGATTCACCATGTTGCTGCCCAAAATCAGGTTGTTGATTTTCCTTTAATACTTTAGCCACCTCTGGATTTGATACAGGTATTGTAGGGCTGTTTGGATTGATTTTATGACCAACTTTATCTGAGAGAAGATCAAAAGGATTTGGACTAGAATTATCCTTTGAGGAAGAAGCTCGAGCACATGAAACATCCCTTGCTTGCTGCACAAAGCGAGCAGGAGAGCCAATTCGAATGCCTCCAGTCCTTGCCATTACTGTTATCCATACCTTTGATTTTATTTACTGATTCATCACCACTAGCATGCTTTTCATTGATGGAATGTTCAAACTGAGTAGAATTAGAAGGGGACTGCAAGTTATCAACTTCTGAATTTTAATCCAACAATTTCTTAGCGACATTCAAGCACGAATGCTTCCCAGATTTTTCATTGCTTACCACAACATCATAATATGGTGCATATCTGACTGTGACGTCTCACCGGTCACCAAATTTGCTGGTTTTAAAGATGTATTTTGTCCTTGTTCATCAATGTGTTGTTCAACAATTAAGTTCCTTGATTGTAGTCCATATTTAGCTTGCGATGAAGGGACTAAGGCCTTAGAATTCACTCCAGATTGGACCATCGACTCACATGCATCCACATCACCTATAGTATCATTGTTTGCAACAATTTGTTGCTTCCCAAAATCAACATTCGATGCAGCAAGCTTAGCGACATTGTTATGGACCTCAACATCAATAAGAACTGGATGGGAACTTGTCAACAAGCCTGGTTGTTCGTTCTTTCCATGAGGTCTTCGACCACCATTTTCCCGCCCTCTCTTCTCATTCAAAAATTCTTTCAAATCTCCTTGAAATTTTTCTCTAGTAGCTTCTTCTTTACAACCTTCGCCACCTTCAATCGGAATAGTATCTAGTTTCTTTTCCAATATCAAACGACATGTACCTTCATTATGTCCTTGTTGTTTGCAAAAATTACAATACAAGGGTAGATTATCATAAATAATTTCCTGGAAACTCTCTAAAAGCTTACCAGTTTTGTTGTCTAAATATTGCAATCTTATTCGCTTCGGAAGTTTTTCCAGAAGGTCTAGGATCACCTTAACCCTGGCGGTGCTCGATTTGGACTTAACTTGTGTTGCTTTGTCTATAGCTATTGGTTTTTCGACTGCTGCTGCTATAGACAATAATGACCTCTTGCCAAATAGATTTGGAGCTAAGTTCGGCAAAGAAAGCTACACTGCCACCTTGGTCGTTTCTTCTTTGTGGTTAAAACCAATAGACCATGGGAATATCCTACATTGATGCTCCTTTCCATTGTAAGAAAAATAGTTCACTGATCTTGAAAAAGCAATCACATAATCGTCATATTGATCACACCTTAGCAAGAGTTTTCGTGGTGCCAATGAACCAATCAGACAATGACCCTTGATTCCGAGATGTTTCGGCAGTAGTGTCCTCAGGTCCCTCAAATATGGCGCACCTAAAGAGAGTTTAATCACAATTGCTTGATGCAATCCTTCCTCAGTAGCAAACGCTTCTCTTTCCTCCATTGTAAACTTGAGTGTAGGTTCACCATGAATATATTCAATTGGTTTTAGTTGTGTTTTCGTCATATTTTGGTCAGCTTTTTTTGAATTTAGTAATCCAGAATATGATGTTTGTGGATTAGAAGTAGGGTTTGGCTCTCCCACAACCATAGGCTGGGGAGAGATAGACGCGGCCATGGCTACCCTAAGTTTCCATCAGAGTCACCGAGAGAGAGAGGAGAGGGAGCCACTTAGGGTTTTTATTTTTTTATTTGAAGGTGCATTTCTCTTTACAGTTTTTGCAGTTAGTTTTTACTATTTTTGGACTGTAAGGCATTATTTTCACTTTCTTGGTTTTGTGAGTGTTTGAATTTTTATTTTTGAATAACTACTTTTAGGCTTTCTTGATAGAGAATTATTTTTTGTTTTATTGTAAGCAGAACTTTTCTCAATGTAAAAAAACATTTATACTCTGAACAATGACAAGATACTCATTTCAATGGACGTGGAAATTCAATGAGTAAGAAAAGTTTTAGCAGGAAAATGGTCTTCTAACTTTCTATTTTAAAAATCCTCATAATTACTCTTAACATACATGCTCCAAATCTACTTGATTACAAGCTAACTACATAACAGGGCTAATTAATAACTAACTACTACCAAGAACAACTAATTAATTACAATCTCAATATATTCTACTTAAGCAGGCTATTAACTTTTTAAGTCTTGTTAAAAAAGGTTGTCCAGTATAAAGTATTAATAAGGTATAATTGATAGATAGGCACTTTAATTTAATTTTTACTGGTAGTTGAACACTGTAACACCCCGTACCTTCCTAACCCTACTTGACGACATTATATAATGTTTACTTAGGTATCGGGAGCTATAAGTATGTATTTGGTAATGCCATTGATGAGATAATTGAATTTGGCCTTTGTATAGGTGATTTCATGGGAGGTGTTTTATGATCTTCGTGGAACATTTGCGGGGTTCAAAACGAGGCTAAGAGGACCTCTAAACAAAGTATATTAAGGTTAAGAAGTAAGTCAAAGAATAGGATTTGAAGTATCTCACCGAACCCGCGAAGAAAAGTCGAAAAATGGAATTTTTGAAAAAACTAAGTGTTGGGCGCGTTGGGGACCGTGCCACGCCGCTCTGGACTAAAATTTTTAGTCCAGAGGCAGCAAGTTGGCGCTCCCAAGGGCGTGCCACCTTGGTTTTTCCACTTTTTCGAAAGTTGGAAATTTCTAAGTCCCAAGGGTATCCGGGGACGTACCGAGCCGATTTTTGCCACGTTTCTTCCACAACAATGAGTATATACATGAAATGAATGACATATTATATTGGTATGATAAAATTACTCGAGAACGAATTTGGGGTAGAAATGACAGTTTTGCCCTTAAGGTCAAAATAAGCCAAACGTGGCTAGAATCACTTGTTTTTGGGATTGAGGCTACGGATATGAGTAGCATGACTGGGAATATTATTGTAATATGTATAAGACGACTTAAACACGAGAAATTATTGATCTTACTAAGTTAAGTGAATTGGGCCCAAAAAGGATCCATAAATGAAAAGAAAACATAGCCCAAGAATGGGTCAAAAGACCCTCCAATCGGAACTTTCACAACTTTCACAACAATCGGAATTTGACCTCCTGTTCCTGTGAATTAAAGAAAGGAGGTGGCCCTTGGGCCACTTGACTGGTTGGAGAGGACTTCCAGGGTTCGATCTACGGCTGCGTCCCGTGGTTTGGTAGAATAGACACTTCCAAGGATAGTCTACACACACAAACCCCATCTCGTTTTCTTAGGGTTATGGTGGCACTATGTTTAAATTGACTTCCCCTCCCCTTCAAAAAGACCCATTCTTGCATTGACCTTCTAGAACCCAATATTAGATGAGAAAGAGTGGCTAAGGATGGACTTGGGGGCCTATAAAAAGGGCAAGAAAGCTGATTTTTATTGCTTCAAAAGCCTCATGCCTTTTTAATATTTCTCAAGCATGTCTCTAGTTCCAAAACCCTAAAGCAAATAATTCCTTTGGGCTCTTTGGCAAAGATCATCCTATTCCAAGACTTGGTAAGTATTTATTCTTATGGATTAACATATTATATGCATGAAAGAGTATGTAGATCATGTTGGTTGTGTTTGTAAATGTTGTACATGGTACTTTGTGTTTTTGTATAAGATTTGTGATCCATGGGATTCAAGTTTGAATTAGGACTTGTGCCTTTGATGAAAGAGCATGGTATGGATAAAATATGAACATGTATGGTGTTATTTTTGTTGTTAAACTTGTTATTGTCTATAAGTGTAAATTGTGGGATTTTGGCCGATATGTGCTATGAAGTGCATTAAGGTGAATTGATGGATTGTTTGTGATATGGTGTGGATAAGAAAGTGTAAAGGGGAAGTGTTGTGGTGGAATGTATTGATTATCATGTATTGGTCAATGTTGGGAATATTGGAGGATTTTTGGAATAATGATTCTATCAATGGTTTTGTCACGGGGAAATGACATGTTTCAAGGCAAACATGTACCCCATTGATGTTATATGCAATTGTAAAGTAGTTGTTGGTTAATGTGAATTCCGTTATGTATTTGTATTGTAGAGTGACACATAAAGAAGGAGCAGGACTATTGTATGCACATCTAGGATTGTATATCCGTATTGAGAGTACAAGGTATGTAAGGTTACTCTGTCCGTATTTTTCTGCGGCAAATGGTATTCACATTGACATTACGCTTGTACCATCCCGAAATGTGCTAAGGTATCCCATATCCGGTTAACCATGGTCATTTTCATATATTTCCTACTCATTGATCATTGGTGAATCTCATGTCTCATATTCATGATTAATGTTCCAAAAGCTCAAATAAGGTTGTGTTCCAAAGTTCCGATAGTGGTTGTACTCATGTCTCTTGTTCATTGATTATGGTTCAATGGTTCCAATAGTGTTATGTTTCCAAGAATGTTATATTGCCAAGTTATTCATGTGTCTCTTACTCCTTGTTTATTGATCCAAAGCTTCAAGTTATGACTATCAAAAGTATCAATCTCTCACAAGTGCTAGTATCAATCTCTCACGAGTAAAGATATCGATCTCAAAAGTAAAGAAATGAAGTAAGAATAAAGTAATGCATATTGAGTGTGTTCATGAGATGTTATCCATGGGGTGCAACCACCCGCATGAGGATGTTCATTTATCCATGGGGTGCAAGAACACCCGCATGATGATATGATCTTTTATCCATGGGGTGCAAGAATACCTGCATGATGATATGATCTTATCCATGAGGTGAAAAGAATACCTGTATGACGATGATTTTTGTATCCATGGGTTGAAAATAACACCTGCATGATGAGGGCCCGGACAGTATATGTATATGAGTGATGTAATAGTAAGGTAAAGGCAAGAGAAAGTAATGAACGCAATGGATGTAATGAACGCAATGAATGCAATATACTTTTTCCAAATGCATTGGTTTATTTACGTTGACTACTCACTTGTGTTTAACTCCAATGAAGTCTTTATGTTATATGCAGTTTCATTTGAGCCTTACATACTCAGTACTTATTCCGTACTGACCGCTCTTGGGGAACTTACCTTATATGTTGCAGGTACAGGCACTAGTAGACCTCCACCGTAGATTGACAGTACTCGCAGATCATTGGTGAGCTCCAGTTAGTTCGGGGCTTCTCCGAGTCGTAGTGGGTCATATGTTTTGGTATTGCACATGGTGTATGAAGCGGGGACTTATCCCGACTTTCAGTTGGTTTTGGTCAATGCATCTGTTAGAGGCTTTTGTAGACGTATGTGGGTGTATGTGTATAAGATAATAGATGAAGTCTTGACTTGATGGCCTCAACGGTCAAGTTTCTCATATGTATATACGTCACATGTTCTATGCTTTTCGATTTTAGCCTCTCATGTTTCTATGTGATAGTAGTGTTTCCTATGACATGCATATGAATGAATAGAAGCAAAGCTTGATTCTCTCGGGCCTTGTCGGCTTCGGATGCCAATCATGCCTCGTGGGATTCGGGGCGTGATAAAAGAGGTATCAGAGCAGGTCGGTCCAAGGGTGTCTACAAAGCCGTGTCCGAGTAGAGTCTTGCTTATTGATGTGTTGCGCGCCACATTTATAAGTAGGAGGCTACGAGACATTTAGGAGTTGTTTCTTTCCTTCACTTCTAGATCGTACAATAGAGCCAATGTTGTTAGTGGAATCATATGCGCTCAATGTAGGGGTTTTCCTTTATAAAGAAGTTGTACGCGGAATCATAACTGACCATGGGAATTGTTTTCTTGTGTGTTTGATTAGCAATGCCAATGGAAAGAGAAGGTTGGGGAAATAGAAAGGATATAGACAGGATTGCCGGAGAAGGAACCAGTAGAGCACCACCTGAGCAAGTTGATCAAGGTGGGGCTGGAAATGAGTTGGTACCACGGGCTTCTCCGACTCTTTCAAATCCAGCGGAATTTTCCAATAATGCTATTGTGCAAGATTTAATGAGTGCAGTGCACATACTGACCCGTGTAGTTGCTGCACAAACTAAAAGACGAGTATTGGAGAAGCAAATGGTAGAACAAAGGCAAAAGAGAAGGACACAAGACTTTGACGAAGGGCCGTCAAAAAGGGCTAGACTCGAGAGGCAGTTCATAGCCTCCCAAGAAGGATTTGAGCCTCGGATGTTGCACGAACCATCAAGGCCATTATTTTCTCTACTTACAGCAAATGTTCCCCCTCTATTCCAAGGGTTTAGAGGCAACCAGTTTGGGCAAAGAAGTAAGAGTCAGGATTCACGAATAGTGGGGTGTCAAGGACAAGAAAGTAGGAGTCAATTAAGGCCTATTCGTCGGCTGTGCGAGTGCTGCGGGAAGTTTCATGTAGGTGAATGCTGGTTCGGAACAAATGTATGCTATTGGTGTGGTATGCAGGGACATGTGAGGAAAAGGTGTCCACAAAAGAGCACGAGTGGTCGCGATAGAGGTTTGAGAGGAGCAGCTAGTTCCAGCGGAACCCAGGATCATACCTATACCTCAGCGAATCGACGGAATTTGGAGTCTCCTCCCTATGCAGATACAGGTACATTATTCGTATTTTTCTATAAGGTAAATGCATTGATTGACCCAGGTACCATATTATCATATGTCCCTCCCTTAATTGTTGTAAATGTCTATCTGAAAGGACACCAGAAATGTTAATTAACCCATTGGAGATATCTACACCAAACGGTGAATTTAGTAGAACTGAAGGAGTTATTTGTGGTCCTGATACGCTAGTTGATCTTATTGGTGGATTTTGATGTTACAAAGATATTGTGCTATAATCGAGTGCCGAGCTACGAAATTACATTTTTACATGTCCCCCCAAAAGAGTGTTCTTGAATGGCAAGGGTCATGTGGGGGCACCAAAAGGAAAATTTTATTTTCCTTATCTTATAACGCAAGGAAAATGATACCCAAGAGGGTACCTATGTCACTTGGTGACAGCGAAGGATACTAATGTGGAACCACCAACTCTTCAATCGATTTTGGCAGTACATGACTTCCTCGATATAGGAATGAGTAGATAATGATATGATGTCAAGCACTTAGCCAAGTTGTCTTCATTCATAGGGCATGGTTCCTGTAGAGATAAGGAGCTTAAGGACAAAATTACAAGACGTGATGAACACAGGAGTCCTAAGAACTAGTACATTCCCTCGAGGTGCATCTGCGTTCATTGCACGAAAATAAAAAGACTGTGTATATACTAGTGGCAAAGGCATAGGGTGACAAGTAAGAATCTTGATCAGTCTTCCTAACGATTACCCTAAGAGCTGGTAAGCATCAAGTAAGGGGTAGAGAAACCAAATATACTCAAGATAGCCTTCTGAACAAAGTATGGTTGGTATGAATTCATAGTTATGACATTTGAGCTGACAAATGCTCCAGTTATGTTTATGGGTTTACTGAATAGGGTGTTCAAGACACTTTTAAATGTGTGTGTGACCATGTTTGGGGATGGTATGCAAATCACAAGAGGACTATGTGAATCATATTGCAGCAAGTGTCATAGAATGAAAGATAAATTGGTTCCTGTACTAGTACCTCCCAAAGGCACAAAAGAGTATGCAGTGTATTGCGATGTTTTAAAGGTTGGTGTGGGATGTGTATACATGCGGCATGACAATGTGAAAGAGTATGCCTTACGACAATTGCGTCCACATAGGAGGAATTATTCCACATATGATTGTGATATTCCCTCCCCAGAAGTGACGATTTGTAAAGCAGTTTCGGGATTAGAAATGAATGATGTTGATATACCCAAGGCATCATTACAAACTTGGATAAAAACAAACTTCAGATGAAAGAATTATAATGTCAAATGTAGCCGAATTTTCATTGGTATCTCAGAGAAAGGAAAAAAATAAAAAAGCAAAGTGTAAGTCATATTCTTAGTTCATTGAGAAAGAAAAAAAAATGACGGCAAAGTTCGACGAAGATATTTGAGCAAACATAAGGAGGAGTACTTTAACGCCAATGTAGATTAGGCGTACTGGGTATAGACGAGTTAGGACAATGAATTATAACAGAACTCGTAGCTCAATGTCCAAATAGTCACTGGTTAACAGTATGGCATTAGAAATCTGTATGTTTTATGCCAGTGCATTACCCTTCTAGTTTGGAAGTGGAACATGAATAATATGGATGTAATCACAGGGTTGTCTCGTACATTGCGAAGGTTGATTCCATATAGATAATAGTTAACAGACTTACCGAGTTAGCGTACTTTCTACCAATTAGGACCACCGATACAGTTGAACATTATGCAACGTTGCAGGTTACAGAGAGAATACGATTACATGGATTTCCACTCACTATTATATCAAACAGAAGAGCTCACTTTATTTCTCAGTGTTGCAAGTCTTTTCAGTAAAGCATGGGTGCATAGGTGAATGTAAGTACAGCTTGTTATCCTCAGATGGATGGACACGCAGAAGAATATTTGAAGATATGCCACGAGGTTGTACAATGGACTTTAAACGTAGTCGGGATGAATATCTATCGTTTATTGAAATTATTTATAATGAAAGTATCAAAATGGCCCCTACGAAGTTTTATATGAAAGAAACAAATAAAACATCCATTGGATGGGTTACAGTTGATGAAATTTGCTTTGCTCAGGTGATGCCGATATTGGAAGAAGGGAATTAAAATATACCATAGGTGATGAGGTATTTTTGACAGTGTGACCAATGAAAAGGAAAGGAATAATGAGAATCGAAAAGAAAGGGGAAGTGTCCAAAGATTTGGGCAGATTGCGTATCTATTAGCACTAGCCCAAAAACTCTTCACAGTTCATTCACTATCTTATATGCGATGCTTTGATAGTGTATAGGAGGTTATCTCTTATTGCTCCCAGTAGAGATACAAATTACGAAAGACCTCACATGTAAAGAGGTACGATCGATTTGCGAAAGCAATAAGAAATAAAGGAGTAGCTTCCGTAAAGGCAACATTGGAGAAATTAGCGTGTAGAAGAAATTACGAGGGAATCCAAAGAAATACATGAAAGCAAAGTTCAAGATACAGAATTGGAGTCATAATAAGTAAGTCTTTACAAGTGTTATATGTGTATACGATAATGTGAAGGATTCACCTCGACTTAAGTTGTTACATTGAAACAATGTTACTAACATTCGAGGACGAATGTTTCTAAGGGGGGAATAATGTAACACCCCGTACCTTCCTAACCTACTTGACGACATTATATAATGTTTACTTAGGTATCGGGAGCTATAAGTATGTATTTGGTAATGCCATTGATGAGATAATTAAATTTGGCCCTTGTATAGGTGATTAAACCTTCATGGGAGGTGTTTTATGATCTTCGTGGAACATTTGCGGGGTTCAAAATGAGTCTAAGAGGACCTCTAAACAAAGTATATTAAGGTTGATAAGTAAGTCAAAGAATAGGATTTGAAGTATCTCACCGAACCCGCGAAGAAAAGTCGAAAAATGGAATTTTTAAAAAATCTAAGTGTTGGGGACCGTGACACGCCGCTCTGGACTAAAATTTTTAGTCCATAGGCAGCAAGTTGGGTGCGCCACCTTGGTTTTTCCACTTTTTCGAAAGTTGGAAATTTCTAAGTCCCAAGGGTATCCGGGGACGTACCGAGCCAATTTTTGCCACGTTTCTTCCACAACAATGAGTATATACATGAAATGAATGATATATTATATTGGTATGATAAAATTACTTGAGAACGAATTTGGGTCAAAATGACAGTTTTGCCCTTAAGGTCAAAATAAGCCAAACGTGGTTAGAATTACTTGTTTTTGGGATTGAGGCTACGGATATGAGTAGCATGAGTGGGAATATTATTGTAATATGCATAAGATGACTTAAACACGAGAAATTATTGATCTTACTAAGTTAAGTGAATTGGGCCCAAAAAGGATCCATAAATGAAAAGAAAACATGGCCCAAGAATGGGTCAAAAGACCCATTCTTGCATTGACCTTCTAGAACCCAATATTAGATGAGAAAGAGTGGATAAGGATGGACTTGGGGGACTATAAAAAGGGCAAGAAAGCTGATTTTTATTGCTTCAAAAGTCTCATGCCTTTTTAATATTTCTCAAGCATGTCTCTAGTTCCAAAACCCTAAAGCAAATAATTCCTTTGGGCTCTTTGGCAAAGATCATCCTATTCCAAGACTTGGTAAGTATTTATTCCCATGGATTAACATATTATATTCATGAAAGAGTATGTAGATCATTTTGGTTGTGTTTGTAAATGTTGTACATGGTACTTTGTGTTTTTGTATAAGATTTGTGATCCATGGGATTCAAGTTTGAATTAGGACTTGTGCCTTTGATGAAAGAGCATGGTATGGATAAAATATGAACATGTATGGTGTTATTTTTGTTGTTAAACTTGTTATTGTCTATAAGTGTAAATTGTGGGATTTTGGCCGATATGTGCTATGAAGTGCATTAAGGTGAATTGATGGATTGTTTGTGATATGGTGTGGATAAGAAAGTGTAAAGGGGAAGTGTTGTGGTGGAATGTATTGATTATCATGTATTGGTCAATGTTGGGAATATTGGAGGATTTTTGGAATAATGATTCTATCAATGGTTTTGTCACGGGGAAATGACATGTTTCAAGGCAAACATGTACTCCATTGATGTTATATGCAATTGTAAAGTAGTTGTTGGTTAATGTGAATTCCGTTATGTATTTGTATTGTAGAGTGACACATAAAGAAGGAGCAGGACTATTGTATGCACATCTAGGATTGTATATCCGTATTGAGAGTACAAGGTATGTAAGGTTACTCTGTCCGTATTTTTCTGCGGCAAATGGTATTCACATTGACATTACGCTTGTACCATCCCGAAATGTGCTAAGGTATCCCATATCCGGTTAACCATGGTCATTTTCATATATTTCCTACTCATTGATCATTGGTGAATCTCATGTCTCATATTCATGATTAATGTTCCAAAAGCTCAAATAAGGTTGTGTTCCAAAGTTCCGATAGTGGTTGTACTCATGTCTCTTGTTCATTGATTATGGTTCAATGGTTCCAATAGTGTTATGTTTCCAAGAATGTTATATTGCCAAGTTATTCATGTGTCTCTTACTCCTTGTTTATTGATCCAAAGCTTCAAGTTATGACTATCAAAAGTATCAATCTCTCACAAGTGCTAGTATCAATCTCTCACAAGTGCTAGTATCAATCTCTCACGAGTAAAGATATCGATCTCAAAAGTAAAGAAATGAAGTAAGAATAAAGTAATGCATATTGAGTGTGTTCATGAGATGTTATCCATGGGGTGCAACCACCCGCATAAGGATGTTCATTTATCCATGGGGTGCAAGAACACCCGCATGATGATATGATCTTTTATCCATGGGGTGCAAGAATACCTGCATGATGATATGATCTTATCCATGAGGTGAAAAGAATACCTGTGTAACACCCCGTACCTTCCCAACCCTACTTGATGATGCTGAATAATGTTTGCTTAGGTGTCGAGAGATATAAGTATGTATTTGGCAATGCTAATGACGAGAAAATTTAAATTTGGCCACGCACATGCGAGTAGACCTTCGTAGGAGGTGTTTTGTGCTTTCGTGGAGCATTTGGGTAATACCCCGTACACATACTAACCTCATTTGGTGACTTGAAGTCATGTTTATTTGATGATAAAGCTCACTAAGTAAGTATTTTGTAGTGTTTTGATAGGGTATTGGACGATATGCAAGTGTTGGAAAAAGTGGCCGAAAAATTCAGCAAAGTACCAAGTCTTGCGCCACTCCCTATTTCAGGGTGTGTGGCGCAAGCCACCTGATTCAGAGGGCAGCAGGATCTCGCTCCACTGCTTGCTTTGCAGCAAGTGGCGCAAGGCACAACATATTGTGCCCTTCCGCGCTCATTTTGTAACGCGATTCTACGTCGATTCTTAGATGGTTTCTTTTGGTTCTTTGGAGTTCTTTGAGCATTGTTAAAGCTTCAAATACTTCAATACACTCCTACATACTCCTACATGATCAAAGCATGAAAGATAAATAGTTATTCAAGATGTTCAATAAAGCCATGGGCGACTAGAATTCCTATTTTTGCGAATGAGACTACGAATGAGAAACTCGTAAGAGAATCTTGTCGTGAGATTATGGAATTATTGAAACATGATATATATGGTTGATTATACATGGAATTTGGTGGGCTAAGTTGAGATAAGTATTGGGCCCAATTTGAGGCCCAAAGTGAGCCAAAATGAGAAGAAAAGCATGGGCCAAAATGGGTCAAAAGACCCATTCTTCCATTGACCTTCTAGACAAAGTATTAAATGCATTATTAGTGGCTAAGGATGGCCAAGAGGGTCTATATAAAGTCCCCAAAAATCAGATTTTTAATACACACAACACACATGCTTTTCTATCTTTTTTTCTAGAATTCTCAAGAAAGCTTCTTTTGGACTCTCAAACCCTAAGTCCACTTCTTGGGCAAGAGCATCATCCTACAAGTATTGGTAAGTGTTTATTCTTGTAATTTAATATATTATGTACATGAGAGGTTATGTATATCATGGTAGTTATGGTGGCAAGGTGTTGAATAGTGCACTTTTGGTTTTTGATAAAAGATGTGCATTCTTGTGAATTAAACTTGAAATATGACTTGTGGGTTTGATGAAAAGGCATGGTATGGATGAAATACCAACATGTATGGTGTGATTACATTAAGAAACTTGTTATTTCCATAAAAGTGTAAATTATGGGATTTTGGCCGATTTGTTGTTGTGAGGTGTATTGAAGTAATTTGATGGCATAATTGTGATGTTGTGGTGATGGAGAAGTGTAAAATATGAACTTGGTGTGACATGATCTTTGCTATCATGTATTGGTCAATGTATGGAATATTGTGGGATTATTGGAATAATAAATTCATAAATGATATTTTGGTCAATGTTGGGCATGTTGTGGTATTATTGATATGACCATGCCGAAAAGGATATTATCAAGGGGAAATGACATGTTAAAGCCAAAAATGTGACTTGTTGTTATTGTATGCATTTGTAAGGTAGTTGGTGGTTAATGTTGGTTCCATTATGTATTTGTGATGTAGAGTGAAACGTAAAGAAGGAGCGGAATTGTTGCTCTCACATATTTGATTGTGTACTTACATTGGGAAGACAAGGTATGCAAGGTTACTTTGTCCGTATCTTTCTACGGCCACTAGTGTTCACATTGACATTTCTCTAGTTCTATTCCGAAATGTACTAAGGTATCCCATATGCACTTATCTATGGTCATTGTCATATATATTTCCTACTCATTGATCAATTGTGAATCTCATTTCTCATATTCATGGTTAATGTTCCGAAAGCTCAAATAAAGTTATGATCCAATGTTTCAATAGTGACTATACTTGTGTCTCTTGTTCATGGATTATTGTCCAATGGTTCTAATGGTATCATGGTGCTAGTAATGTTATATTTCTCATTGATATTTATTCACATGTTCTTCACTCATTGGTCAATGATTCAAAGTTTCCAACAATGTTATGTTCCAAAGTTCCAAAGTGATGGTATGACTATCAAAGTATCAATCTCAAAGTAATGAACAAAGTAATGCAAATGTGGTCAATGATCAAGTACGGGTGGCAAGTCTAGGGGCGTAAGCCTAGCTCGACTCGATCCCGAGGTTTGGATTTATGGGTGGCAAGTCTAGGGGCGTAAGCCTAGCTCGACTCGATCCCGATGCATTGATGTATGGGTGGAAAGTCTAGGGGCATAAGCCTAGCTCGACTCGATCCCTACACAATGATATGATATGAAAGACCCACTGATCAGTAGGGGCCCGGGTACATTGTTATCAGTGAGCATTGAGATAAAGAAAGTAATGAAAGCAATCCACATGGTTTCCAAAATGCAACATGGTGACTTACCCACATTGATTATTCATATGTTTTGAGTTCATTGACATATTCTTGTATTGTACAGTTTCATCTGAGCCTTGCATACTCAGTACTTATTTCGTACTGACCCCTCTCGGGGAATTTACCTTACTTGCTGCAGGCGCAGGTACTAGTAGGCCGCCACAGTAGGTTGCCAGCTATTTGCGGTTTATTGGTGAGCTCCAGTTAGTTCGGGGCTTCTCCGAGTCACAGTGGTTCATATGCTTTGATATTGTACATTGTGTATAAAGCGGGGACTTGTCCCGACTTTCAGTTGGTTTTGGTCAATGCATCTGTTAGAGGCTTTTGTAGACGTATGTGGGTGTATGTGTATAAGATGATAGCTGAAATCTTGACTTGATGGCCTCAACGGCCAAGTTTCTCATATGTATATACGTCATATGTTCTATGCTTTCCGATTTTAGCCCCTCATGTTTCTATGTGATAGTAGTGTTTCCTATGACATGTATATGAATGAATAGAAGCAAAGATTGGTTCTCTCGGGCCTTGTCGGCTTCGGGTGCCAATCACGCCTCGTAGGAGTTCGGGGTGTGACAACCTGCATGACGATGATTTTTGTATCCATGGGTTGAAAAGAACACCTACATGATGAGGGCCCGGACAGTATATGTATATGAGTGATGTAATAGTAAGGTAAAGGCAAGAGAAAGTAATGAACGCAATGGATGTAATGAACGCAATGAATGCAATATACTTTTTCCAAATGCATTGGTTTATTTACGTTGACTACTCACTTGTGTTTAACTCCAATGAAGTCTTTATGTTATATGCAGTTTCATTTGAGCCTTCCATACTCAGTACTTTTTCCGTACTGACCCCTCTTGGGGAACTTACCTTACATGTTGCAGGTGCAGGCACTAGTAGACCTCCACCGTAGGTTGACAGTACTCGCAGATCATTGGTGAGCTCCAGTTAGTTCGGGGCTTCTCCGAGTCGTAGTGGGTCATATGTTTTGGTATTGCACATGGTGTATAAAGCGGGGACTTGTCCCGACTTTCAGTTGGTTTTGGTCAATGCATCTGTTAGAGGCTTTTGTAGACGTATGTGGGTGTATGTGTATAAGATGATATATGAAGTCTTGACTTGATGGCCTCAACGGTCAAGTTTCTCATATGTATATACGTCACATATTCTATGCTTTCCGATTTTAGCCTCTCATGTTTCTATGTGATAGTAGTGTTTCCTATGACATGCATATGAATGAATAGAAGCAAAGCTTGGTTCTCTCGGGCCTTGTCGGCTTTGGGTGCCAATCACGCCTCGTGGGATTCGGGGCGTGACAAACACCTCAACTTTCATTGTGACCATCTAGATATAAGTTCATGTTCTTTTTGAACATGTCTAAATGGTCCTCATTATCTAGACCAATTATAACTCCTTTTACATTAATCTGAATTTGCCCTAAAAAGAAACTGTTGCCTTAAAGAAACTGCTCTAGTAACTGTTCTTGATGGGAGAACAATATAATAGTACGAAGGCATATGAGTTGGATCCCTAATTACCTAAATTCATCTCCTATAATACTACACCATCTAGTGAGATATTTTGAGTGCTTGGAAGACTCACCAAATTTGAAAAACAAACGCTGACACCATTAACGACTCCAATTACTCCGGACAATGGATGGAGGTATGTCGATCTATTATTTCCGTTGCACTATGTTTTGTAATGTCTAAATTTTGGTATCAGAGTAATCTCATTTACCTCCATCTTGTTGATTTTCAAAATTTACAAAAATCCTTTGAAATGGGTCTTGTTTTTCAGATCTGTTTTTAAAACTTTTTGACGCAAACTAATGTCGAAAATCGTTAATATTGATTTTCTATCAAGACTGTATTCTTTTAAATCATTTTGGATGTTTAAATTCTTGGAGAATGATTTTTGGAGAATGTTGGGTCTGCCTAGTCACACTTCACAATAGGAGCTACACTTGGTGAACAATCTTTCATTCAAAACCTCTAAAATTTTATTGATATAGGTTTCTTGAGAGAGACCGAATGTACCTTGACATCTATGTCGATGAATTTTAATGCCAATGACATAAGACATATTACTCATGTCTTTCATATCAAAATTTTTAGAGAGAAATTGTTTCACTTCATGTATCATTCCCTTATCACTGGATGCAAGTAAGATATGGGAGTGAGGCAAAAGTCCTTCACTGCATTCACTTGAGAGAGGATAAGGCCTTAACCCATTATTAGTAGTCGAAACTAAGTGTGGGCTGGCTAATTCAAAATTGAATGAAGAGATAACATGAAATTTTAAATACCATTGATGAAAGTTTTTTTTTCAATCCATAGATGGATTTCTTTAACTTGCATACCAAGTGCTCACCATTACTAGAGAAGAATCCTTCAGGTTGTTTCATGTAAACCTCTTCTTCTAGATCACCATTGAGAAAATATGATTTTCACATCCATTTGTTGCAGTTTTAAGCCACAATGAGACTTAGTTCCATCATTGTAACAACGAATGTTTATGAATCTCTATTTTATATGATATTTCTCGTATTTGTAATTGTGTGCACATTTCGTTTTATTTTACAAAATATCGCTATAATATGGACCTAGAATAAACATCGGGTTTATCCATCAAGTAATAATGGCTAAGACTTAGAGGCATGGCGCATTGTGATACATGGAAGATACAACTCGATCCAAGGAAAAGTATCGCCATGATTCATGTATCATGATTCTTTAAGCATACTTTGAGTTGCGTATTCAGACCAACTGGGAGAATGTGAGTTCACATTATATTTGAATGTGTGTAAATGGTCCTTGTTATCTGGACCAGTTATAACTCCTTTTACACTAATCTAAAACTGCTCTAAAAAGAAACCGTCATCCTAAAGAAACTGCTCTAGTAACTGTTTTGATGGGAGAACAATATAAAAGTAAAGGCAAGGATTGGTTCTCTAAGTACAGAAATTCATCTCCTAAAATACTGTACCGGCTACTGAAATATTATGAGTGCTTAGAAAACTCATCAGATCTGAAAACGAACGTCGTCGACATAAACATTCCAATTACTCTGCGATGTCTAACTCTAGACACTTCCACTTGATGGAGTCACATCTTAACTTTGAAAAGGCACATCTAGATACCTTTAAGGGGGTACATTTTAGATGTGCATTCTCAAAGTTGAGATTTTACCGGTCCAACTTAAACCAAGTTAAGATGTCTAGATGTGCATTTTCAAAGTTGGGGTGTTCAATTAACAGATACAACTAAGTTAAAAGTGTCCATCTTAGTATTTTGACAAACCAAATGAATAATTTGTAGAAAATCACCTCTGTTTTGCATCAATTCGTTCAACAAACTGGTTGATGCATAAGACGTACACCCTTGTGAATCAATCTCCCATCATGATGTCTTATTTTGTTTTTTGATTTCCCACTCGGTGTTCGACGGGGACTGACTAATACAGCTCGTGCAGGGAACTTGGTGTCTTATGTAACAGCTCTGATGAATAACAGGGAAAATTACACACCAACCTATCATTTCATATAATTTTGCATTTAATCTCCACAAAAAACCAATCTTCACTCTTAAACAAAATTGGCAAACACATTTAGCTCTTCAAGAGCACTAAAGAATGTAAAATACAAAATAGAAACTTCACTTCTTCCTTGTTCATAAAGAAAATTTGACATCACTAGCAGAGGTCTTTGATCAACAGTCCTGGGATTTGCTTTGATCCTTGAACGTAATGTGGAAAATCTCTTTGGAAGCTCTTCTTGAATCTGAATTCATCCATGAAAAGATATGTACAGGAGAGTATTCAAATACAACTTTGACAAGGAATAGTGGAAGAAACTTGATCCAAAAATGATTTGACTGGCAAAATCTAGCATCAATCTTGTTCACCCTATTTTCACAAATTCGGAGAATTCTAGTGAGGTGATCAGCATAAATAAATAGATATACACAATCAGACACCTCTTAAAACAATCATCCTCTATAACTACGATGTCTTCTGTGGAACCGATCTTTCATGTTAGGTTATATTATATGTTCTCTATAACAATATTTCGCTAGAGCAGCCAAAAAAATTTGAAGCAAACGATGTTTTAATAGAGAAATTTGACTGTACATATACTAGCAATTGTAGACATAATGTATGTTTTTAAACAGAAGATGAGAATAGTATGCAAGGATTATTACCATTTATACTTTTGATATCCTTCTAAGTTGAACTCATTGGATAGGTTGGAAGATGAGTTGGCTCATCTAGCTTCTTCAGCCTCAACAGCGTCTCAAGAACAATACACACAAGCATTACCGAACCAAGAAGAAATCCATAACCTATTTTCCAGCTCTGCCCCGCACCTGCATAATGCATCCCCAATACTATGTTCACAGCTGCGAAGAAAAGAGCAATCCTCCCCACCCAACCATGATACAAATTCCAACACTTGCGATATTTGTTGTCTCTATCTGGCCGTAGAAAGAATGCTAACACCTGCACGTAAATAAGCAAGTGCCATTGTTAGTCAAATAGGCTTTCTTATGATTAGAAATATCCACTGTCTTCTTAACCAGAATCTGTATGCTTAAATAGAAACAAAGCTGGTAATGTTAAATATAAACAAAAACAGAAACGTTTAAACCAAAATTTAATTCTGAGTGCATAGAATTCACTGTATGTCCTTAAGAAATTTAATCCTCTCACAGTCTTGAGGTATAAGATTACATCCTCTTAGGATAGAAAAAATAACTCTACCAGAATAGAGGTACCTCAAACTCCAGCAGCATTTGGACGCAAAGGATGGACTAAATTACATGACACTGTTTTTGTTTTTGAAACAATTCTGAGAAAAGAGAAGAACACAAAATCTCTGTAAACATCTGAGGCAAGGCCTCGGTATAGATAGGCAATGAATAGTTATTGTAATGAAAAGGTGCAACCCAATCTGGTGCCTTTTTGAAAAAAAAAAAAAAAGTTGTCGTGCCTTAACCAAAAAAGGAACAAACGGAAAATAAAAATCCCTTTAGTTCCCATTCACACAACTGCAAACCAACAAGAAATACAGGACACAAAAAACTGTTGTGGAAATATGAAAAGACCACTTTCTCAGGAGGAGGAATGTAATCATTTCAAGAACAGTCTCTCCTCAGTGTTAGTGAAACAACAGCTACATTTTTTGAATGGAGAAAGTTTCTAACCTAAAACATACATTTAGATCACCAGTGGAATAAGGTTTAAAAAGTTTTTGAGTAATCAATTTGTCGAATCAGATAAGTCCAAACCTGAAGAATGCTTAGCACAAGAACAAGAATGCCAATGCCTTCATGAGCTGGAATATGAACTTGTAGCTTGTTGTGAAGTTGAATACCAAGAACCACTCCAGCAAGTCCTAATATGAATCCTATGAATTGAGCGGATACGTGAAAGTAATACCATATTTTTTGGCTCTTGAAGTATCTTGCGAAAATTGCTCCAAAGGGGGAGAATACTCCCCATCCCAGTATACCTAATACCCCATGAGTCTTCTTTGAGCTAGCGTAGTCACTAGGTCCAGCCGAAACATCAAATGAATTACCTGAAGAAAAGATAAAATTAGCTCAACTAAAGAAGTCAAATGTCTTACAAGCTTTACAGATTGCATTTAGATAACAGAGAATAACACAAACTAAAGCTATCACAGAAACAATTCATGAAGTGCAATTTTTCCTTCCTACTGAAGAAAATTGATCAGTGACATGAATCAATAAAAAGATGCAGGCAAAATGTTAACATTTTAGTCTTAGTCGAAGAAGAAGGTAAAATGATTATTACTGTTGTTTTCTGGTACAACTATCTATATTTAAACAACAAGAACTTCAACTTTAAGTTCAAGAACAACCAAGAAGTTCAACCGCTTCAAACACAAGTTCAGCAACAATGAACTATCAAAATGAAGTTTCTACTATTTTTTGGAAAATAGCAAAATTGTAAGAAAGGAGATGAAACAAAAATGTAGAATCAAGTCCACCGAATTCACGGTGTGTCCTTAAGGAATTTATTCCTCTCAAGTACCTGAGGTTATGGAATCTTTCCTCTCATGATAAAATGATTCTCTTCAGTAGAATAGTGGTACCTCAAATTCTACCGAACTTCGAACACACTCAATGATTTGATGATCACACTTGAGTTTTTCAAGAAGAAGAAAATGTTTTTCTTTCACAAATTTCGTATCCATACCTGAGGAATAAGTCAGGTATTTATAGCCAAAAGGTGGTGCATCAGAAGAGAAGCAAAGGTTCATGAAAAGAGACAACTTTTTGGAATGTCACTTGACCTGCAGACCCCACCTGCGCCGGCAGGTGGCGACATGCGGCCTCAGGTAGTCAATAGACGATTTCCAGAAACTTTCTTTCTGTCTGCGAAGGTCACCTGCGTCCGCAGGTGACGACCTGCGTCCGCAGGTGACTACCTGCGCGCGCAGGTTGTCCTTTTCGCGTAAAATGTGTATCGCTTCTTCGAAGGGTCGCGTCCCTTCAAGGTGCGTTGTGACATGCGTCCGCACATGTCATGTGCGTCCGCAAATAGAGAAGAATCATTTCTTATCGGATTTTTGGATTAACATATCACTATATTTCAAGTTTCAAATGAATTTTGTCCAAAAAAATAATCTCTCAATCATTTGCTAAATCCAAAGCCGAAGCAGAGCGAGCTACGACGACGACGGTACGATGCTTGTATTTTTCTTGTCTCACTATCCACATAAAGGGGAGTGTTCCAATATAAACACTAAGAAGTTTCTTTCTCCCACCAATGTGGGAGAACTTTACTTTCTTAAAGTGAACTACATATTTCACTTTTCCTCCAATTTTTCTTCCCTCCATTTTCCATTCACAATACACTTAGAACACAACAATCACCCACATGAATGGAGAATGGCTATTTCATCAAAGAATTTATGGACAAGTGTGTGATCAACAAGCAAAGATTAATTGCATCTGGATAAATAGGTTCCCCTTTGAACTTTCTGTAGTGAACTTGCATCGGATGCACTTGATCAATCGGTAGATGTGATATCTTTGAACTGTCGAACTTTAATGTACACCTAGACAACACAAGTCATACAACCAGCCTTTTACCATTTATGGTTCTCGCGGTTTTGTTCGTTTCATCCATGAACACAACCTGGTTTCATGAGAGCGTAGAGAATAATCCTTTACTATCATTCTCCTTGAAGCGGCTTCCACTTCATCCTCACATGGGTGATTCCTAAATGTTTCAGTCCTATAAATCAAACGATTTGGTCAAATCTGCCAAACTTAGAAACCGTTAAAAGACTTTCAACCATAAGTCTCATCCTTATTTCCTGAACATTGTCTTCATCATGAGAACGAGTTGAGTTAATTAACAATGTTGAACCATCAATCACAACCTTGTTTGATCTCCTTGAACCTAGCTCTCGGGATCTCCAGTCTGCTAGGTAGAGTTACCGCTGTGATGACTTGTCCTAGATAGGCCTCTCTAGATAGGCCTTTTGTAAATGGATCCGACACATTATCCTTTGACTTTACATAGTCAATCATGATAATTCCACTAGAGAGAAGTTCTCTAATGGTATTATGTCTCCGTCTTATATGACGAGATTTACCATTGTACATCATGCTCCCTGCCCTACCTATCGTAGCTTGGCTATCACAGTGTATGCATACTGGTGCCAAAGGTTTAGGGCAATAAGGAATATCTTTCGAGAAATTCCAGAGCCATTCAGCTTCTTCACCGGCTTTATCTAATGTGATAAATTTAGATTCCATTGTAGAGCGAGCAATCAGAGTCTGTTTAGATGATTTCCAAGAGACTGCTCCTGCACCTAAAGTAAACACATATCCACTCGTGGATTTTACTTCATTTGATCCGGTGATCCAATTTGCATCACTATATCCTTCAATTATCGTAGGATATTTGTTATAATGCAAAGCAAAGTCTTGAGTATGTTTTAGATACCCCAAAACTCTTTTCATTGCCATCCAATGAGTTTGATTGGGATTACTCGTGTACCGACTTAGTTTACTAATAGCGCATGCTATATCCGATCGTGTACAATTCATGATTTACATCAAAATTCCCAACAATCTTGCATAATCCAATTGTGACTCACTTTCACCTTCATTATTTTGAAGTGTAAAGCTCACGTCTAATGGAGTTTTGATAATATTGAAATCCAAATACTGAAACTTGTCAAGTACCTTTTCAATATAATGAGACTGTGACAATGCCAACCCTTGTGGAGTTTTATGAATTCTTATTCCTAAGATCACATCCGCAACTCCAAGGTCTTTTATATCAAACTTGCTCTCAAGCATTCGTTTCATAGTATTTATGTCAGAAATGTCTCTACTGATGGTCAACATATCATCCACATATAAACAAACAATGACTTTGTGATTTAGAGTGTCTTTAATGTAAAC
Source organism: Capsicum rhomboideum (assembly GCA_031232105.1). NCBI lineage: Eukaryota > Viridiplantae > Streptophyta > Magnoliopsida > Solanales > Solanaceae > Capsicum > Capsicum rhomboideum. Next base: position 18,215,958 of record CP124710.1, read on the forward strand.
ACATTTATCATATTCATTTATTTTGAATCCGTTTGCCAACATGGTTTGGTCAAACTTTGCATGCCACTTTTTGGGTGCTTGTTTTAGTCCATAAAGTGACTTAACAAGTTTGCACACTTTTCTTTCTTTACCAAGAACCACAAAACCCTCGGGTTGTTCCATGTAAATTTCTTCTTCCAATTCTCCATTTAAGAACGTTGTTTTCACATCCATTTGATGGATTTCAAGACCATATACCACAACTAATGCAACTAACATCCGAATGGACATTATCCTCGTTACTGGCAAGTATGTGTCAAAATAATCAAGGCCTTCTTTTTGTGTAAAGTCTTCACTACAAGTCTTGCCTTGTATTTGTCAATAGTACCATCAGCTTTCATTTTCCTTTTGAAGATCCATTTAGAACCTAAAGGTTTATTTCCTGGAGGAAGATCAACCAACCCCCAAGTATAGTTGTTCAAGATTGAATCAATCTCACTATTAACAGCCTCTTTCCAAAAGGATGAGTTCACAAACGACATCGCTTGTTTAAACGTTAGAGGTTTATTTTCAAGAAGAAATGTTACAAAATCTGATCCGAAGGAAGTCGACGTTCTTTGTCGCTTAATATGCCTTGGATTCTCTTCATTATGTACATTCTCCCTTGGTTCATCCCTAGGTCGTTTAGACCCTTCACTCGATAATTCATTTCGAGACTTATACGGATAAATGTGTTCAAAGAACTCAGTATTATCTGATTTAATTACCGTATTATCATGGATATCCGGATGTTCAGATTTATGAACCAAAAATCGACATGCTTTACTATTTGTAGCATATCCTATGAAAACACAGTCCACAGTCTTTGGTTCTATTTTCAACCTTTTAGGTATAGGAACTTGGACTTTGGCTAGACACCCCCACACTTTGAAATATTTCAAGTTGGGTTTCCTTTCTTTCCATTTCTCATATGAAATAAATTGTGTCTTTTAATGGAGCACTCTATTGAGTATACGATTAGCTGTAAGGATGGCTTCCCCCAACAAGTTTTGTGGTAAACCTGAACTTATTAGTAAGGCATTCATCATTTTCTTCAATGTTCGGTTTTTCCTTTCCGCAATCCCATTTGATTGAGGTGAATATAGGGTCGTAGTTTGATGAACAATTCTATTTTCCAAACATATCTCCGCAAAAGGAGATTCATATTCTCCACCCCTATCACTTCTTATCATATTGATCTTTTTATCCAACTGATTTTAAACTTCAGTTTTGTATTGCCTAAATGCATCTATTGTCTCATCCTTACTATTCAGCAAATAGACATAACATAATCTAGTGCAATCATCGATAAAAGTTATGAAACATTTTTTCCCACCACGAGATGGTGTTGACTTCATATCACAAATGTCTGTGTGAATTAAGTTTAAGGAATTGGAATTCCTTTCAACGGACTTATACGGATGCTTAACATACTTAGATTCAACACATGTTTGACACTTTGATTTACTGGACTCAAAGTTAGGTAAAACTTCCAAGTTAATCAGTTTTCACAAGGTTTTATAATTGACATGTCTTAAACGTTCATGCCATAAATCATTTGACTTAAGTAAGAAGAACCAAAACTTTTATTCATATCAATATTCATTACATTGATCTTAAAAAAGCCCTCGGTGAGGTAACCTTTGCCTACATACACTTCATTCTCACTAATTACAACTTTGTCGGAAACAAATACACATTTGAAACCATTCTTAGTCAGAAGTGAAGTAGAAGCCAAGTTTTTTCGCAACTCTGGAACATGAAGAAACTTGTTTAGTGTCACCACCTTGCCTGATGTCATCTCCAAGTAAACCTTGCCCGTTCCTTCAACCTTTGTTGTAGCAAAGTTGGCCATAAATATCTTCTCATCATCTTGAGCCAGAGCAAATGATGCAAATAGTTCTTTATTGGCACACATGGCGGGTGGCACCTGAATCAGTCTACCACTCTCTAGGATTTCCAACAAGATTGCATTCCGAGAGCATAGCACACAGATTGTCTATTTCTTGTTTGGATTTAGCCATGTTTGCTTGGTCCTTTTTCTTGCCCTTCTTCGAAGTCCGACAATCAGCAGACTTGTGGCCAGCTTTGCCACAATTAAAGCAATTTCCTTTGAATTTCTTCTTAGGAGGATTGCCTTGTTGTGCTTGTGCTTTCTTTCTCTTCTTTGTTTTGTTGGGATCATCTTCCACAATATTTTCTCTATTTATTGCAGAGTTCCCACGAGACCTCTTCTCAGCTGCCTTATTGTCTTCTTCAATCCTCAACCTCACAATGAGGTCTTCAACTGACATCTCCTTACGCTTATGTTTTAAGTAGTTTTTAAAGTCCTTCCACAAAGGTGGTAACTTTTCAATTATCGCAGTTACTTGAAAAGCATCGTTCACAATCAAACCTAGAATAAAGGTTAAGTGAACATTAATAACATTCTTAAAATTTTTAACAAAGTCATTATATAGAATTATACCTTCTGCAAGGAGATCGTGAATAATGACTTGCAACTCTTGGACTTGGGTAACTACAGCTTTGCTGTCTACCATCTTAAAGTCCAAAAATTTGGCAACAATGAATTTCTTCATTCCGGCGTCCTTTGAGGTATTCATCATGCTATACACATTGTATAGGTTCTTGTAGGCCACTCAATATGTAACTCTTACATAAAAAATTTGAGTGCTTCCAAGCTTCAGTTACTACAAAGCGATCTTTTTTCGAAATATCTTCCGACAATTCAGGAACACTTTCTGTGATGAACTTTTACAAACTCAAAGTAGTCAGATAAAAGAATATCTTCTGCTGCCAACTTTTGAAATCAACACCAGAAGATTTTCCTGATTTTTTCACTGGTGCCATGGCATGAGCAACATTCGTACGACTTGAAGTAACAATGTTTGTTGCTGCAACATTCGTCGTTCCATCATTGACTTGAATTTCATTAGTCATTTTACTGACACAAAGAGACAACCAATTTAGTAATACAAATACTAACAATAAAGTTTAAAACTTTAAACAAATTATTTCTAGTTTAACGACGAAGTTTTTATATTCTTCAAATCGTCAACCGAATGATCTTTGACTTGTGATGAAGTTTTTATATCTTCAAATCACTATCAAGTTCAGACAGAGTAGAAAACCAAATGGTTTTAATGAAGTTCTTCTTGTTTAAATAAAGATAGTTGTACCCGGAAACAACAATTTTAAGGAATTTATTCCCCTCAAGTACCCGAGGTTATGGAATCTTTTCTCTCAGGATAAAATGAATCACTTTAGTAGAATAGTGGTACCTCAAATTCTATCGAACTTCAAACGCACTCAATGATTTGATGATCACACTTGAGTTTTTCAATAAGAAGAAGATGTTTTTCTTTCACAAATTTCGTATCCATACCTGAGGAATAAGTCAGGTATTTATAGCCAAAAGATGGTGCATCAGAAGAGAAGCAAAGGTTCATGAAAAGAGACAACTTTCTGGAACGTTACTTGACCTGCAGACCCCACCTGCGCCCGTAGGTGGCGACATGTGGTCGCAGGTCGTCAATAGACGATTTCCAGAAACTTTCTTTCCTTCTGCGAAGGTCACCTGTGTCCGCAGGTGACGACCTGCGCGCGCAGGTCTTCCTTTTCGCGTGAAACAGTGTGTCGCTTCCTCGAAGGGTCGCGTCCCTTCGAGGTACGTTGTGACATGCCTCCGCACATGCCATGTGCGTCCGCAAATGGAGAAGAATCATTTCTTATCGAATTTTTAGATTAACATATCACTATATTTCAAGTTTCAAATGAATTTTGTCCCAAAAAATAATCTCTCGATCATTTACCAAAGCCAAAGTCGAGCGAGTGACGATGACGGCAGCACGAGACTTGTCGTGTTCTTGCCTCACTATCCACATGAAGGGGAGTGTTCCAATATAAACACTAAGAAGTTTCTTTCTCCCACCAATGTGGGAAAACTTTGCTTTCTTAAAGTGAACTACACATTTCACTTTCCCTCCATTTTCTATTCACAATATACTTAGAACCCAACAGTTACATCAATCCTTCTCAACATGATTATTTTTTATGCATATATTATTGGCCTGACGTTTGTCAGCATAATCGTTTCCTAGACAAGTGGAGCACATTCTCTAATGCCACCTGTTGTTGACAAAGCTATTTGACTTTTTACCAAGATTATAGAGGGTCTGATACCAATTGATGAAAAAATAATTTACTCATAAACTTAATAAATCTTTGAATGATCTCTGCCAATCTCCACCTCTCTCCTACTAAACGAACATAGCTAGCAATTGTCCTATATTTATAGTATACAACCTCTTTTTGACTATAATCTGGAAAACTCATTCCTATATAACTTCGACTACAAATCCTAAATAATTTTGGTTTTCCTAAAATCTTGGGTTGTCTTCAACGTATCGTTATTGAGAACGACAAATGATCAATTGAGTAAGGAGACTAAGATGAACGAACCTGAAGAGAAGTCGAACAGTATAGTTGTTTTATCATCATGTACAGTAAGGTGGTGGTGATGAGGATATTTAGTTGCAAACGCTAGCAAGATCGGTTGGTTTTTGAGACGATTCGGATACTTCAACTGGAAGGCCAAGTATATTGTGGCACCTTGAAGATAGATGAGGGGTGGAACGCTTGTCAGTGGCAGCTCGCCTTTCTCAGGTTTAATTTTCGAAGGTGTTAAGCCCGCAATATAATATTGCTTGATTTTCCCCTGTCCTGCAGGATTCACCCAACCAACCATACAGCTCGAATTGATCATCTTTCCATCTCGTGAGAATCCCATTCCAACCCATCCAGTTGTGTACACAGTTGATAATACAATTGTGACAACATTGTCTTTAGTCTGTGAGTACTGTAACAAAGAATTAAAGCAAAAGTTATTTGTGCTATCAATTTAGCATGATAAACAATTAACTACCAAAATTAACCTCTGTATTCTATTGTGGTCGTTCGGACTTTATTGTAGTGTGAGCCATGAAAGTACTCGAAGTACAACAGCAATTTCTTTAAATGGATGCCTCTTTCAACCCCGTCTCGATTTTAAAAGGAAAATAACAACCAATTACATCCTTAACGGCCTCTATTCCGGACATGAAAGACGTTTTGTCATTGCCATTAGCTAGAGTCTTATAACCTTTCATAAATGTTCCCACCCCCCGACCCCGACTCCATAAGGGCCCTCGTATTGCTTTCTACTCCCTCCGTTTCAAAATACTTGACCCTCTTTCTAATTTGGTTTGTTTTAAAATACTTGTCCAAATTATAAAATCAATTCTATTTTGAGCATTCATTTCCAATTTTACCCTTAATATTACATTAAGTATCACACCATTTTCAAGGCTATTAAATATAATTGACAAATACCTATGTGACCTTTTTTCTCCCTTCTTTGACTTCAATTCGTTAAACATATACTATTAGTATTTTTTTTTTCTAGTAAGGAACAATTCATACATGCCATCAATTAAATACTTATTGGTTTTACTCCCATCATTGTTTAATTATTAGAGTATAAGGGTAAAAAAGTAAAATGACACCTCCAATCATTGATATCTTAAGGGGTGTGCCAAGTACAAAAGGGTTAAGTATTTTGGAACAGAGGGAGTATTCATATGTGGCCTTGAATTAGAAGCTTTTTTTATGAGGTGATTTCAAGAATCAACCAACAGAAAAATGCCAAGTGAATCACACCTCCCTCTCGTCTGTCTTGTTGATTAACTCTCCCCGTTCTCTTTTATTTGTTACTTTTTTATTTTTCGAGGTCAAGTTGCATTAACTTTGACCAACATTTTAAGATACATTTTTTCATTATATTAATATGAGATGAATTGCAACTTATAACATTTTTCGTATAGTTTTGGACCATCCAAATTTTTAATTTAAAATATTAAATTATCAATTTTAAAATATTGGTCAAAATTAATGCAAATTGACCTCAAAAAGTAAAAAGGTGGCAAATAAAAGGGAACAGAGAGTATTAAGTAAAGAGATCAGAAAAATCTAAACCTTGTAATCATAAACTTGTCACATTTAGTAGTGACTGAATATAGCACGATAAAATAGAGAATATTGTTGCAAGGAGAATGTGTAACTTGAACAAATTAAGAAAAGAAAAGGAATATGTTTTGCTTAAGAGAGCTATTGTGGTAATTTTCAAGAAAATACATGGTGTGGTACTGACAGGGCCGGCTTCAGCATGAAGCCACTGAAGCCAATGCTTTAGGCCTTCAATTTTTGAGGGCTCCATTTTTGATAATTAGGAGTAGTTTATATTTCTGTAGATTTTTTTCATTAGAAAATATTGAGTACTTTTTAATATTTTTCAGTCTCATTTTAATGTTGTTTTAGCTCACAAAAATTATCACTTTAAGAATTCAAGATTAAATTGACAATTATTTCTAACTTTACCTTTAACATTAAAGTAGTTTTTCATTAATATTGCTCAATATTTTTAAAAAATAGTAATAAATAGGAGTAACTTAGTAAACTATACCTTAGAGTTGTTATTTTTCTTAATAATCGTGAAAACAATTAAAATAACTGTTAAAGTGGGACGGAGGGAGTAGAAAGGTAAGAAATATTTTAATAAGATAAATTTTTTTTTTTTTTTTTCAAATATAGAGTTCCTATAACAATCCTCAGCCGAAAGAAGTTTTTAAAATTAAAATTGATAAATTCTTACTTAAAATCAACAACGTCTAAAGAGAAATTGAATGAATTAGGTGTATTATCAATTGAAAAGGAATTATTTCGAGAAGACCATTACAAAACAATCTTATTCACAATTTTGAATCTCAAGAACTTCTAAAAATAGACTTCAAAAAATATATATATAATTTTTTTTCATGAGAAAACAAATTAAGGCCTCATTTTGAAGTTTCGTTTTAGGCCACCGGGTATATTGAGTCGCTCTTAGTGCCGAAAGTGCAAATGATAGTTTTTCTAATATTTCAGTTTTTAGGACGAGTTGAAGTTTTATGCACTTATCATATTAAAAAAATATTTACATAATCAAATCACTTACAAAGTACTGTAATTATAGCTAAATTTCTCTCATAAACAATTGATAATGATAAAAGTAGTAACTTGTCTGCTATCATAAGTTAACTATACGTACTTTTGACTGTCAATGTACACAACTTAAATTCGTCGAAAAATTATCTTGAAACTTACACGTAGGAGGAAAGAATTCCAAACAGGTTGACAGACCATATTCTCCAGACCACCATAAGGAGGAGGAAGAAATTGGGCAAGATTTACACTACAAAGTGCTTTGGCATCTTCATCAACGGCCATTACCATCCCTTTACGCCGTGCCAATTTATCATCTCTTCCTAAAGAGATTAACATGATAAAAAATGACAACACCAATAATCTTGAAACCATAGCCATATTTTTCTAGAATATCAAAACATCAAAACAGGGGAAACTTTGGCTATAGTGAGGTAAAAAAAATGAGGAAATGAAGAATTGGTAGATGAGTTTTAGGTGAAAAAAATTTGTTTTCTTGGAGTTGAAGTATGTGTGATTGCAGATGGTAGGGTGGGGTGGTGGTTGAAGATAGAGGGTGATCATCATCATTCTCTTCCATGACAGATCCTTTAACCAACAATATTGCTCACTCCGTTTCAATTTATATGTCTTATTTTTTTTTTTAGTTAGTTAAAACAATGTAAATCTCCTTTTTTAACAACTCTTTAATTCTAATTTTTCACTTGACATATTTAAGACTATAAAATTAAAAGTTATTTTAATATATTTTATTTATCTTTAATTTAAGATTATAAAATCAAAAAAAAATTTACTTTTAAAAATTGCATGTCAAGTCAAAACCACACAAACAAATTGATACAGAGAGAGTAATAAAAATAAGGTAAAAACTTTTAGAATTTCTCTCTTGACAAAAACCTTTTAACAGGAATTAGGATTGGAAATGTTTGTTTCCATAAAAGAGATTTTTGCTTGAAAAAGGATCAAGCAGGGGATATTTGAGGTGAACTGTCACATGGGGTAAGTTATTGAAAATTTAAAATGAGAGGTAGAGAACCTAAAAAAGTAAAACAATGACGAGTGGGTTGTTAGGATAGTAAGCATCCTCCATCTTCAGTTTTGAGGTTGTGAATTTAAGTCATCAAGCTAACAAAAAAGGTGAGAGTCAAGCCCGGCTGATGGGTGAAGCTGCTAAAGCACATGCTTTAGGCCTCACCCTTTTAGAGGCCCAAAATTCACTCATATTAGAATATTTGAATTTGCATAGAGTATTTTAAGTAAAATAATAATTCCTACATTCCTTTTTATATGCTCCCTTCATTTTTCATGAGTCAATTTGACTAAGTTTCAAAGCTAAACTAAATTAGATTAATTTAATTTTTTAAAATTAAAATTTAGATATTAAAAAACTATATGAAAAGTACTATAAATTGCAATTTTCTTTTTTTCAATTTGATTAAGAAATACATCTTAAAATATTGATCAAAGTTTGTATCGTTTGACTCTAAAAAAGAAAAGGGAGCATATAAATAGGAATGGAGAGAGTATGTCATTCCTTTTAGTTTATGTCATTCTTTAAGTAATTTTTTTTTTTTTTATTAAGTTGTTTTAAAAGGAATGTCATATTTTTATACTTTTTTGACTTTCGAAATTGAAAGGGTGCCATTTAAATTTGGACAAAGAGAGTATTTAGAAACAATTGTCTTCTAGTTTTTTTTTTTTTTCCTTCAAAGTTGAAGGTCTATATTTAAAGTTTGGCTTTAGGCCACCAAACTTATTGAGCCGCCACGGGTGAGAACTCCTATTAAGTGTTAAAAGAAAAAAGAGGATTTTTTTTTAACTAATACATTGCCCATCTCAGCACGTTGCACACACATAGTCATATTTTCAACTTCCATTCGCATAGTTAAATTTTTTTTGCTGCTACAGTGTTTATACATTATGTATATAATATTATACACTTAGGGGTCGTTTGGTAGAGTGTATTAAAAAGAATATTGCGTGCATTAGTCTTGAGTATTATCTGTACCTTGTTTGGTACATTTTTTTTAGCCTATGTAGCATGAGTTATACACTCTATTGTGTATTGAGGTGTATAGTACTAATACCTTCAAATCAATGGTATTAGTAATGCAACGAATTCTAATGCATGCATTAGTAGGATTAAAGATACAATTATCCCTCAAAAAATTTTCCACACCCTTTTCACCATATATATGGAGGGTATTTTTATTAAAAAAATTTTTTTTTTTAGAAATTATGCGATTCATGTTATTTTTAATATACCAAACCAAACACTGCATAACAAAAATACAAGCATAACTAACTCAAACATTACTAATACAAGCATTACTAATACATTATATTTTGCATTATTCTTATACACTCTATCAAATAACCCTTAGTGTAACAATATATCAATCTTAATAAGCAAAAAGGGCCAAGTATGACCTTAGCGAATGTGAAATTGAACAAGTATGTCTTCGTTAATAATACTCATGAATGTGCTCAATCAAATCCCATTTTTTCATATTTAACCAAGTTAAAACTTTAGTTTATTGGTTGATAACCCCCTTCAACCCCACTAATTTTTTATAAGAGCATTTTTTTTACCGAGAAAATCAACTCGTGATGATTGTTGTTATTATTAAAAATTATTTATTCAACACTATAATTGATCTTTTAACGCAAGCTTCACATATTTTTATTTTTATAATAATATGAAAATAAATTATCTCATACCAAATCTAAGAACACACGTGTAATATAGAGAATACGTGATAGATTATAAAAAACTCAGAGAAAACTGAAGAACAAAAATATATTTTTTTACATCATTAGTATATACATTAGAAAATATCAATATTAACTAAGCTAAATTATTTACATTCAGGCTTAGAAATTGGTGCTCGACTTTGATTGTTAAACATGGGTCAAAAAAGAAATGCTAAATTTGTTCATGTAAAGAAATGTTAGACTATTAACGAATCACATTCATTTATTAATAAGCTAATTTGATTAATTAAGGGCTCCAGTTAATTTAAAAGTATAGTTGAACCAACTACTAAACGATAAAGATATGTGTCAGCTAAACTATGGGTAAACTATTAATGAAGGGAATATCTATTTAATTTTAAATACTTTAAGTACATATTTGATTCTTTTCTCGATTAAAAAACTTTAGAGAAAATTAAATAAAAGTGCATACAACAAAGTTACATTATAAAATATAATTCACTTTTTAAGTTGTTACTACAAAGGGGCCAATTGTATAAGCTCAAAAATATTACTTTTCAATCTGTAGCTCATTTCATCTTCTTACCTTTCTCAATTTTCTCTCTATATCTCTTTCCCTTTCTCTATCTAAAAATCACTCACTATTTTCTTTTTCTACCTCTTCCTAATCTCATATCTGATTAGGTTCAATCTTCTATCCATTCTATTAGATCTTCTCTTTTGTTAATTTTCTGATCAATTTCCTATTTTGAGTTTCAGCTCTTGAAGTAAAAGCCAAAAAATAAAAACAAATAGAAAAATCAAGTGTAAAGTTGTAATCTTGTAGTTGTCAGCGTGGTGGGTATGGTAAAAATTGAATTGCCAGAAAATTCAACATAATTTTCTCAGGAAATTGAGTAGCCAGAAATTTTGTTGCACCATAGTTGTCAACAAGGTTTTGTGATCTGATTTGCTAGATTATTCCGTACCTCATTTCAACTGGTGCTAGTCACTCTTATGCCTCTCTCATCGGATTCCGTTCTCTTATACCTCCACCATTTACAGATCTGAGTTCTAGCATTCCTTTACAAATCTTAGTTCTAGATTGGAATGCATTCATGGATTTATGAAAAAAAAATTCTTTTTATTCTCATTTTGCTACTATGATTTTGATATTGAAATGGAGATTTAATAATAGATAGAAGGTGTTTTTCTAGTGTAAACATTATATATACATATGTATAACTTTATCTAATTATGTTTATTATTGTATATATATGTAGTACTTAAAACTATGTATATTAATGTATAATTATATATATACACCATTATATATCATTATACAATAATATACAAATTTATAAAAAGTGTATAAATTTGTATATTGATTGTGTAAACACTCTTATACAATAAGATGGACTCAATTATCTATTTTTTTATACTAAAGTAAAAAAGAAAAAAAATCAAAAGAAAGAACCTTTTTCGGCAGATTGTCGTAGAAATTCATGTCGATTTAAGGATATATCTTAGGGAGCACTTCAAAGATGTATTGACTGCCTAGGACTTCTTGTTCTTCATCAAGGGATCTGCCTTTGGTTCTTCGCTAGAGTTGCAGGTTAAGCCGAAGTTGTCGCCGGTTCTTTGTCGGAGTTGCAAATTAAGCCAAAGTTAGACGAAGTTTCTTTTGGATCTGATGATTCCTAGGAGCCTAGGCCCTGTACAAATGTTGATATCGCCGCCGCTGTACGACAATACTTGAAGGAAGGAAGACATTCGAGTTTGGACTATGAAATTGAAATGCAAGGTTTGGGCTACTTTATTGCAATGTAAGTTTGTTATATTTACTTTTACGAAAATTTTTCAAGACTTTATATGATTATTAGATCCTCTTACCCTTTCTCTTACAATTCCTAAGTCACCATGTGAAAATGAAAAGAGAAAGAATGGAGGTACAATTTTGAAACTTGTAACTTAAATATATCATAGTATGTAGCAATTTTTATAGCGATTTTTGAATTTCGGCATATTTTGATCATTTTATCCCTCTCTATAGTTATTTTATGGTATTTATGATTTGCGGATGTGGGTTGCACAATTTTCGAGGTTGTTGATTGGGTATTATGTGAGTTTTTTTTTATTTTGAAAGGTTTTGAAGTTAATATGATTGACTTTAGTCTACATTCAGAGATTTTGAGATCGTATGGAAATTCCATTAGTTTCGTTAGCTCTGGAATGTCATTTTTTAGGTTAGTAGGGCCTTTGGTTTTGGTCTCGAGGCCTTTAGATGGATTTTGAAAAGTTAGCTGAAGAGTTGGAAGTTTATGGTCTAAAGTAGACTTAGGTTAACATCCGTTGATAGTACGGAATATAGATTTAAGTTTAGTAGCATAGTCGGACCGTGTTCACATGGTTTCAAATGAATTTAAAGGGTCCTGAGAAATTTTAGGACTTGAGTTTTGTTGTCAATTGTTGTTTACTGGTGCAGGTGCCCTTTCTCTTAATGATCATGTGACGGCTGTCACGATTGCGAGGGGAAAGTGTATTGTGAATCACAATCGCATGACACTTGTCGCAATCGCAAAGGATAGATTCATGGTTCGCCGCGATCGCGTTCCTTTGGCCGTAATCGCAAAGGGTGTTTTTGGTCGGATCTGGTTTGGGTTGTTTTTTTTTTCTTCACGATCGCGATGGTGGATCCACGATAGCGAAGAGTACTTTACCTGGGCAGAATATATAAGTCCTTTTTCGATTCAAAATTCCATAACTTAATTTTTGAAGTTTGGGAGATTCAAATGGTGATTTTCGAGATTTCTTCTTTGGGTATGATTTTTATACTACTTTTACACATTTTCAAATGATTATTTCATGATTTCATCTACCAATCTTGATTTTTCAAATTGAAAATTTGAGAATTTTGGGGTAAAGTTTAGAAATGGTATTTTAATGATTTCAAGATCGATTTTAACTCCATTTTTAATGAAATTTTGGATTTGAATTTCTTAAGTTATGTTTAACGTGACTTTCTATTAAAATTTTAGTTTTTTTCTTGGAGGCTAGAAGTTGACTTTTTGAACCTAGAATTAAGTATGCAATATGGGTGTTTATGTAATTATTTTTTATGTTGAATACATATTTGATCATATTGGACTTATTTGGAGGCTCTTAGAAGGGAAAAGTTTTGATTTTAGTTTTCAGGTGTTGAGACTTTCTTTGACTCTATGTGTTAGTTGTGTGTATGGGGAGTAATAGGAAGATGGAGGTCCCATATAGATAAGTTTACGAGCATCTATACGGGTACCGATGTCTCTGTAAAGGGTTAAAATGAATAATTGACTTGGTTGAACCATTTTTCCCTGTTATTAGTGTAAGAATAATCCCTACTTGTGGCCCAAGCTTACTTGGGACCCAAGTAGTGTCCATAATTAAGAATTGATCTCGTACACCAGTTACTCGATGAACGTATCAGATTAAGTCTTGATTTTTTATCAACCTCTATAAATTGGTCCTCCCTTCACCCATTAGTGTTGTCACATACTCTCTACATATTCTCCATCACTAAAGGTTGTGGTAACGTAAGGTTAAGGGTAAGGAGGTCAAAACCAATTTCTATTAATGCTTCTGCTATTCTCTGTGATGATGTCTTCCACATTAGGTATGTTTACTATAACGTATCTTTGTAAGATTGCCATATTCAAGATCCTGATGTGCAATTAAGTATTAAAGTTTACATGTGGTATCAGAACCAGATTTGCATGAACTGATAATCTTTGTCAAAAGAATATTATTTTTAGATCTCTAACGTTATGGTACTCCGGCATCAAGATTTTACTTGTACCCTAAGATTTAATACTTAACAGCGTTCCTCATGTTATGGACAAATGCATCCATATTCCTATATTTTGTGAGCTAAATTGTTGTTATCAGTATTTTGATTGTGGCTTATGTGGCGCTATTGTAGAGGCCCAAGGTTCTTGTTCTCTGTAATTGTATTTGTCTCTTTATCTTAAAAAAAATTATTGAGACACAAAGAGCCTTGTCAATAGCACCAGAAAGTGATGAGCCTATTAGTGCATATTCCCTGTGGAAATCATGAAACATGAAACAAATTTGGCCCTTATGAGGCCACTGTTTGCCTTAACTAATACTTTTGAAAGTTTTATCTAATTTAAGTATTCAGTCATTAGTGTTGGTCTATTCAATTGATAATATTCTAGGCCATAAATTAGTTTTGCACTATTAAATTATTGAAGTCGTTTGTTGTTTATTTTATGTATGTGATTATCTTAATTAGTTTGTTAATCACCAAACTGATCAAGCTAGTATGTTTAAAAGAGAAAATAGTTTAAAAGCCTCCCAACCTATACACGAAATCTCAACTATACACTCGAACTTCATGGGAGTCTTATCATCCTCCTAAACATTTTAAACGTGGAATTATTATCTCCCTAAGTGCTTATGTGGCAAAGTGAGTGTATTTCACTCTCTTTGAGAGAGTGAAGACCAAAAATAAATATTAAAACTTTATTTTTAATATATCTTTTTCAATAAATATATATATTTCTATTTTATTTTCCTTTTTTTAAAAAAAAATTCTCATTTCTAATTTATTTTCTTCTTCATAGCAACTTAACAACATCTATGGCAACCACCAAATTCACTACCACTCACCATGAAACAATCACCAGCACGATGTCAATCAACATACCACAAATAGTAGATAGCAATTCCCAACATACCCACGAGAATTCTTGTAATCACTTGCAAATATTGAGACCTGATTTCTCTCAGGTTCGAAGCTCAAGCTTCATGAATGGCGTTTTACAGATCCTTCTTCAAGTTTCAGGCAACCAATTTAGTAGATAAACTTAATTTAAGCTTTAAATAATATTCCTCAACTGATTTTAACAACTGGTCATTATATCCCTGCAAATCTGAAAATGCAGCCCATGTTTTTCATCTCATTTGCTATGAAAATCTGATGCAAAATCACCCTAAATCTTTGCTTCTCTCAACTTTTTGATTCTTTTGATATATTATCCACTTAAAACGGAGCTCATTTGTGGCAAATCAAAATTTGAACTCAAGCTTTTGAACAAGCTTTAATGGTGGTTTCAGCTGGTGCTTCAGTTTTCAACCTTCAAACAGCCCCAATTCATGAATTAGCCCTAAACAATGATATAAAACTCTTCAAACAATCAACCAACTCAGCTGCTCCCAATTCAAGAATATAGATCCAAGAATTTCATATGGAAGCTTGTCGATTTTCATGGATTTCTGGCGTTCAACCTAGTATAAACTCAGTCAACCCAATATTTTTAGCTTAAAAATAATTAGCAAGCAACAATGTAATCAACAAGTTTCAGTAAGATCCCAGACACGCATCGGCCAATTTGGACGTTTTGGCCTACAATGGAGTTTTTAAAATAATAACTCAAAAAGGGAAAGAATAAATAAAAAAAAAAGTTTTTAATAAATTTAAACATGTCAAACGCGTGGATTCCACCGATTAACACAAATGTGGTTGTGAGTTATTAAGGGGGTATATATTCCACTTTTAAAATATTCAGGGGTGGTGGTGATAGGACCCCTGTGAAGTTCAAGTGTGTAGTTGGGATTTCGGATATAGGTTGGGGGGGTTTAGACTATTTTTTCATGTTTAAAATAAACACATACATAATATTTACATTTATTTTGTACATGTAGCATGTTTATAGTTTGTTAGTGACCAAAGTGGCCAAACTAGAAGGTTTAAAATTTAAAGTTAGTCACATGCATAAAATTTTATGATATTATGTGTGCATTTGCATTCATATAGTTTGTTAGTCACCAAAGTGGCCAAACAAGTATGGTTAAGAAAAAACTGCATACATAAAAATTGTCATTTATCCATGAAACTAATGAAATGCCTATTATTAAAATTTTATCGATAAATTAACTTTTAGTATTGCTAGAACTAAAGGATTTACCCATAGGTGAACCAATTATTCTATGAATAGTGAATATTATGAGGCAAATTAATATTCTTTAGTCAAATGTATATTGTATATCCAAAGATGTCATATATGTTAGATTGAAAATATTTAATTGCCTATTAAAGTTGAAAATGACATTTAAATTATGATAGTGTGTCGTAATATCTACCCAAAGTAAAATTATGATATACTTTTATTGTTTTGTTGAATCCACATTAATTTCTAATTTGTGAGCATGTATATCTATTTTGTAGCTATTCCTCTTCATTCACTTGCTTCATCTATTACCTTGTTCAATGGATTGAACTTCTCTGAATGGCATGAACAAGTCCAGTTCCACTTAGTTGTGGTGGATTATGACTTGGCTATGCTGAATGATAAACCTACTTCTATTACTAATATGAGCAATGAGGATGAGAAGTCTTTCCACAAAATATAGGAACGCCCTAATAGATTGAGCCTTATGTTCATGCAAATGACTATTGCTAACAACATTAAGAGTACTATTTCACAAACAGAAAGTGCCAGGAAATACCTGAATTTTTTGGAAGAACATTTTCATTCTGCTGATAAGTCTCTATCTGGTACATTAATGGATGAAGTCACGATCATGAAGTTTGATGGGTCGTGTAGTATGTAAAATTATATCATCGAGATGACGAACATTGCAGCAAGACTTCAAACCTTGGTGATGAAAGTGGATGACACCTTCTTGGTTCAGTTTATTCTGAACTCACTGCCTCCTGAGTATGGATTATTTTAAATTAACTATAACACTATTAAGGATAAGTGGAATGTTAGTGAATTTTCCAGTATGCTTACTCAAGAGGAGTCAAGACTTAAGAAACAAGAAGGTCATTCCATCAACCTCATGGGTCAAGGAGCTATTAAAGGACTTAAAGTGAAGGCCAACAAGTTCAAGAAGAAGAAAGCACCTGCTGAAGTCCCACATGATGCTCGTAAGGAACATCAGACAGATGTGTGTCATTTTTGTAGAAAGGAAGGACACTATCAGAAAGATTGCTTGAAACGTAAAGCTTGGTTCGAAAAGAAAGGTACATCTAGTGCTTTTGTATGTTTCGAATCAAATTTAGTAGAAGTTCCTAATAATACTTAGTGGCTTGATTTTGGTGCAACTACTCATGTATCTACTATGTTGCAGAGATTTATTATGATCCAAACTACAAATCCGAATAAGGATTTCTTGTTCATGGAAAATCATATGAAGGCTCAAATTAAAGTCATAGGGACTTATCGGATGATCTTGTTGACTGGACATTACCTTGATCTATTACAAACTCTTCATGTTCCTTCATTTTCTAGGAATTTGATTTCTCTTTCAAGACTTGATTTTTTCGGTTTTGATTTTAAATTTGGACATGGATGTTTCAATTTATATAAGAATGCTATTTTTTATGGTTCTAGTGTTCTTATTGATGGTTTATATCAATTGAAACTCGATAATGTTTTTTTTGAATCCCTTCTTGCTATTCATCAAAATGTTGGAATTAAACATAGATGATTTTTCACGTTATGGATATATCTATTTGTTCAAAGAAAAATCTCTTGCGACGGACGCTTTCAAAGTGTACGTCAATGAGTTTGAAAGACAGCTAGATAGAAAAGTTAAAATCATTAGGGCAGATAGAGGTGGAAAAATATGATGAATTGGGACAATGTACAGGTCCATTTACAAAGTTCCTCGAGGAACTTTGAATATGTGCACAGTATACTATGCTAGGAACACCTCAACAAAATGGTGTTGTAGAAAGGCGTAATTGAACACTTATGAATATGTTTCGGAGTATAATCTATAATTCCTCATTACCTAAATCATTGTGGATGTATGCTATTAAAATTGCTGCATATTTCTTAAATAGAATTCCTAGTAAGGCAGTTCCAAAGACTCCTTTTGAACTGTAGACTTGAAGAAAATCTAGTTTAAGACACCTGTATGTTTGGGGTTGCCCAACGAAATTTAGAGTTTATAATCTACATGTAAATAAATTAGATTCTCGAATACTAAGCGGTTTCTTAGAGAAATCTAAAGGGTATAGGTTTTATTGTTCAAACCATAGTTTGAGAATTTTTAAAACCGATAATGCAAGATTCATTGAGAATGGTAAAGTTAGTGGGAGTGTTGAACGACAAAGTGTGGAGATAAATGAGGTAAGGGTGAATGTTCCATTGTAAATGAATGTGTCTACTTCCACACCAATAACACTTTAGGAAGGAGCTAACTCACAAATATCTGACATAAACAAACCATAAACAGTGCCGTTAAGAAGATCTCAAAGTGAAAGAAAATCAGCCATTTCTGATGATTATGTGGTTTATTTGCAAGAGTCAGATTTTGACATTGGACTTAATAAAGATTCAATTTTATTTTCACAGGCCATAGAAAGCACTGAGTCTGATAAATAGATTGATGCCATCAAGGAAGAGTTAAAATCCATGGAATATAACAAAGTCTGGGATCTCGTTGAATTTCTAGAAAGTTCTAAAAGAATCGGGTGTAGGTGGGTCTTTAAGATCAAATGCAATTCAAATGGCAATATTAAACGATATTAGGCCAAACTTGTTGCCAAGGGTTATACTGAGGCATTGATTATAAAAATACATTTTCACCAGTCTTGAAGAAAGACTCATTGAGAATTATTTTGGCTTTAGTAGCTCATTATGATTTAGAGTTACACCAAATGGATGTGAAAACTACCTTTCTTAATAGAGACCTCGAGGAGGAAGTTTATATGGACCAACCAAAGGGTTTCAAAATTAAAGAAAAAGGTCAAATGATATGTAAGCTGAAGAAGTCAATAGATGGATTCAAACAAGCCTCACGACAATGGTATATAAAGTTTAATGATGCCATAACATCTTTTGGATTTAAGGTGATCACCGTTGATCGTTGTATATACCAAAAGATTAGTGGGAGCAAGTTTATATTTTTAATCATGTATAGCGATGACATTTTACTTGCTGCTAATGATTTAGGAATACTGTGTGAGACAAAAGATTTCCTCTCTATGAACTTTGAAATGAAAGATATGGGTGAGGCTTCCTATGTAATAGGGATATAAATATTCCATAATAGATCACAAGGATTATTGGGACTACCTCAGAAAGGTTATATCAAAATAGTTCTGGAGAAATTCAACATGAACAATTGTTCTACAGGAAATATTACTATTCAAAAAAGGGATAAATTTAGTCTCATGCAATGCCCAAAGAATGATATAGAACGAAAAGAAATGGAGTCAATTTCTTACTCTTTTGTTGTTGGAAGTTTGAAGTATGTTCAAACTTGTACAAGACCGGATATTAGTTTCGCAGTCAGGATGCTTGGAAGATATCAAAGTAACCCTGGAATTGATCACTGGAAAGATGCAAAGAAAGTTTTGAGGTACCTGAAAGAAATGAAGGTTACATGCTCATATAATGGAGATCCAATCAGTTGGAAGTTAATGGATACTCGGATTCAGATTTTGCTAGATGTGCCGGCACTAAAAAGTCCATGTTTGGTTACTTGTTCCTATTAGCTGAAGGAGTAATATCATGGAAAAGTGCTAAGCAATCTGTCATTGCTACATTCACAATGGAAGCCGAATTTGTGGCATGTTTTGAAGCCACAATTCATGCATTATGGTTGTAGAACTTTATTTGAGGACTTGGGGTTGTCAACACTATTAGCAAGCCGTTGAAAATTTATTGTAATAATACCGAAGCAATATTTTTCTCCAAGAACGATAATTACTCCAAAGGTGCCAAATATATGGAATTAAAATACTTTACCGTCAAGAAAGAAGTTCAAAAATAAAGAGTTTCACTTGAGAATATTAGAACTGATCTTATGATTGCGGATCCGTTAACGAAAGGTTTACAACCAAAGACATTTAAAGAACATGTTCAATCAAAGAATGGGTCTTGGTTGTACTTATGATTGATGTAATTATGATGTTTTGACTCTCTGAGCTCAATTATATGTTTCAACTATACATTAATGAATACCTGTTTCTCATAGTAGTGTACACATTATTATTTTTGAAATATTACAGGATAAGTCTCAATGAGATATTATTATGGACCATAATAGTATATGTTTTATATCTTATGAACCTAGTATGATAAGTTGCTAATGTATTTGTATATGGAAGGGATTATGTAGCACAAAATTGTGTATAACCACCATAACTCGCATTGGTAGTTTGTTATATTATGGTATGTATGATAAACTTTATAGAAGAGATTTATTTAATCGCAACTAATGTTATGTGGACATTGGGCCAAGTGGGAGAATGTAAGATTAATCCTTACTTGTGGCTCAATCTTACTGCTGACCCAAACTTACTTGGGACCCAAGTAATGTCCACAATTAAGAATTGATCTCCTCCATACGCTGGTTACTTGATGGAAGTACCGGATTAAGTCTTGATTTTTTATCAACCTTTATAAATTGGTCCTTCCTCCACCCATTAGGGTTATCACATACTCTCTACATCTTCTCCATCACTAAAGGTTGTGGTAACGTAAGGTTAAGAGTGAGGAGGTAGAAGTCAATTTCTATTAACACTTTCGCTATTCTCTGTGATGATGTCTTCTGCATTAGGTATGTTTACTATAACATATCTTTATAAGATTATCGTGTTCAAGATTCTGATGCTCAATCAAGTATTAAAGTTTACAATTGGTATATGACTTGATGCGTGAAAAAATGGTCTAGTGATTCTATCAATTTGATAGTGGTTGATATTGACTATACCTCCCTTGGTGAGTGCAATTTGAGTAATTTAGGAGATATTGATGATATTTTAAGCTCGTTTTTGGTGTTTTTAAGTTGAGTTTGGCCTTGTGTGTTTGGATTAAGATGTTTTCATACTTCTTATCATTGTAAAATATGCATACTCACTCGTATTATTGTCATAGCATTGTTAAAGAGATATATTTGAGAAAAATGATTTAAGCATGACTTGCATACTGATGAAAAATTATTTTGGATGGTTTCTACTGATTTTGACTTGCCTATCCGATGGGAAAGTGTTCTGGGTTGTAACACTCCAAATTTCTAAACTATGATCCAAGCTGTTCTTCGAATGCATATAGATCCAAATCTAATGATTTCAAATTTATACATAAGTGTTAAGATCAATTCATTAGTATACGAAGAGCTTTGGATATGAATTAAGGTCATTAAGAATCTCTAGCTCAAAGGTGAGTTAAAAGCTTCCTTACCGATTGAGTTTTTGTATAAGAGTTTGCTAGGGTCAAATTCAAATGAGCATCACTTCTAGAATATGAAGATTTTTGTAGCTCAATACACACCAAATTAAAGGTCTTCAAATCTTCTTTCCAATGCCAATGTTCGTTTGTCAATCCAATGCCAGAGTAAAAGGTTATGATCTTTTTAATAAAAGGTGGTCGAGCAGCTGTACAACCAAATAGACCTACGTGGGTCACGTAGGCTGTGTGGCCAATTATAGAATTCTCCTAGAAGAGCTCTTAGACCTACATGGTTTATTTAGGGGGCTACATGGGTCACGTATCTGAAGCTAAATTTTAATTTCTTTTTTTCTTTTCAACTCCGACTAGTTTAAGGGTATTTTAGGCCTAAACCTTTTAGAAAATCATCATATATTACCTTTAAACTTCCAATAAGAGTTGGTTACTCAGATATATTGATATAATTCATCTCTTCCTTCTTATCCCAAAATTCAATAACACATAGAAGGGTTTCTCAAATCCCCAAGCTCTAAAAGGCTCCAATCTCAAGAATTCCTCCAAGAATCTTCTACTTTTAGGTATGTGGGTATTTAATAAGGGTTTTCTTTTTCCATTATGCCCAAAACCTAGTTTCTAAATTAAGATATTTTTATGAATTCACAACTCGGGGTTTTACCTATGTTTATTCAGATTTTCCCCTTTTATGAAAAAGTATGGATTTTACTGAAGGAATTCCCCTGAATCAGTATTAAATTTCATGTAAAGTATATTATAATTGTGGTATTTATCTTATGACATATTTTATGAATGATTTATGAAATTATGATTATGAATTTAAGAAACCACAAACTATATGATGATTTCAAGCAAGTTTTAATGTGTCAGCTACAAGTATGTTTATGAACAAGATATATTTAGACTGGACAGATTCCATCCCATGATTTTATTACATTATATATATGAGCAAATAGTAAAACTATGGTTTTGGAAGTAGTTTTTAGCACCGTACAGTGATGTCGCCCAAAATATACCTCCAGAAAAGTATAATGTGGTCCCTGTATCAAATATAGAACCCAACTAGGTTGGGGTCGATCCCACAGGGAATAGGTAGAAGTTATGTAGAAAGCTAGTCTAAGTAATTAGCAAGTAAGTAAAACTGGGGGGTTTTGTGAATAAATGGTAACAGTAACGATTGTTGAATATAGGGTTTGTAAACAATATGAGAAATACACTAGGACTGTGATCCCCAATGATTCCTTAACTCTATCGGTTATTTGTGCTGGCAAGACTGTCCCGCTGTGTTGCATGCAAAATCTAACAAGTTAAGTTCATCTAAATATCTCTCGACCTTGGTTAGACAAATTTCACTCTTCTCCTCTCGGTCTATAAGTGTCGCACTACTAACCCTTGTCCTGGATCTCAGATAACTCTCCTTGCTACGGCTCAAGTTATTAGATGAAGGATGATAGCTTCAAATCTCTGTTGTTATTCCCTTTTCCCAATCTTTACCTCTCTCTCAAGCAAGTCTAGAATACAGGCAAGTATTTAACATTTGCAACCGTTAGAAGATCAATTATAACGAAGGTAATAATAATACATGCATTCATAACGGTTCAGAATTTGCTTTGCACTTAACCTTCTTCGTTAAGTCCTCATGGTTCACACAACCCTAGTTAATGGGTCTAGATGCTCATTATTGTAAGAACACAAGAAGACTTCGAAGATGAAAACATAATTGTAAACTCACGATAATGAAGAAAACTCTAAAATATCAATATCAATAAATAACCCTAGAATTGATGTTCCAAGATTACAAAATCAATAATATATTCTCCAACTCAAAATAATGGAAAATATTTCTCAAATCAATGTACTGTCTAACTCCTGAACATAGGACAATACAGGGGTATTTATAGATACAAGCTGAATCCTATCCTAAAAAAAATAGGAAAACAAAGTCGGCAACTTTCCACGGTACCGTGACTAGGTGTCGTGGAACCAAGTCACACTATATAGGTCAGTGCCGTGGAAATCAGGCAACTTTGGACATCTCTGAAGTTGACTCATGGCAGCCACTCACGTCACATGAGTGAAGTCACAGCATGTGAGTCCTGTCGTGAGTCACCTCTCTGGTGCAGATCCTGGTTCTTTCTTCTTTAGATACTTCATTCTCGATCATGATTCTTTCGTATTTATCATTTTGCCTCTGAAAACCTATTCTTCTGCGATATAGAACAGAAAACACGCCATACCTACCAAACATACCCAAGTTATTGCATATTTTCTTTGTTTTAAGCATCGAAAGTGCCATATGAACATGACACAACGACACCCTCAACTTAGAACATTTGCATGTCCTCAGGTGAACAAATCAAAATAAACACGATGATGCTTAACTAAGAGAAACCTAAGGGACCTACGACAGTTGACTCGTTGCTTTTGACCTCAAAACTTTTCTGACCACCTCCTACTTGCAAATCAAAATCTCAGTGTGTAAACATGCAACATATTATCATGACATAGAAGGGATCAAATGATGGCATCAGATTATGAACAGACAACTAAGCATATCTGCAAATGACATTATCCGAACAAATAGCAGCTACCAGTGTAACCCATGTACTCTCACAACAAATAAGTCCCATACACTCAAAGAATACTAATGAATATCAAAGCAGGGACTAGGTCAAAACACTCTCTCTCACAAAGAAGTTCACACAATGTGCATGAAATACCATAGGCTTGCCCTTATTTTCTATGCCTTAGGTTTTTTTCAGACAGTTGGATTAGGATCACTATAGGACTTTCATCGGCTTGTAATATAGGTTTGAGGACGGGTGTGGTACATATGGATATAGTGACTCAATCCTTCTTGATACTACACTATTTTTGGCTTCTCTTTTCAACCATGCTTATTTATTCTCCCTTATTCTCCTTCATTTATTTTCAGATTTTCGGGTGTGATTTTCTTCATTCTTTCAAAACACAATTCTTTTTTTTTTCTTTTCTTTTCACACCCAAATCTGTTCTCTCTTTTTTTTTTACTAACCCGTTCTTCATACCCAAGTCAAACTACGCACCCTATGATAGCCACCCTCAACTTAGGCAATTTGCCTGAGTTGAGGTACACAATATCCAATGAGGGACCAGGGCCAAGACAGGTTCATTGTAAGTCAAAATGGTAAGGTGAATAGGGTAATAAAAGAAATAGGTCAATTAAGGCTTCAAACTCGGGATCAAGGAATACTTAATTCAATTGGTCGGGCATTTAGACTAAAAGTAGACTTGTTAAAAAATGGCATATGCTCCTTTCCTAACCACCATCGTATAACCTAGGCAAGACTAACTAGGCAAGTTCTGGATTGGACAAACAAAGTGAACTATGTACTGACCTCACACACACATAGCACAGGGTTACACTATCAACCACTACCTATCCAGTTCATGCATTGCTATCCACAGTCATTCTGCATATAATACTAATTTCATAACAAGATCCAACAGCTGTCACAAACTAACATACTACACACATAATTTAAAACAAAAGTTTTCAAGAGGGGTGTCCTTTAAGCAATCAAGCAATGCAACTTGTTCAAAACTGGACTGCACTAAGGTTCCCCTATTTTTCTCCTAATCAATCATGCAAACACCTAGTAATCTGAACAAACACCTAAACATACCGGTTCTACTATGATAGCACACTTGGGGGAAAAGAAACACGGCAATAAAAAACCCCAAGTGGTGGTATACCCCCACCCCCAACTAAAAATGATGCACTGTCCCCAGTGCACAACTAGCCATAACATAAGTGTAAGGGAGTGAAGAAATACCAGTGGCACCCTAGGCGCCGAACATGGTCCCGCCCAATGTGGGATCATCAGCATGCTCTCTTGTCTCTCTGCTAGGTGCGTGTGCCTGACTAGAAGATGCACCCAGTGCCCTCTCCTCCTGAACAATCTGACTGGTATGGTACTCTACTCTAGAGGCCTTAACCGCTCTCCAAAAATAACCCTCGAACTCATCACCACTATCAGCCTGATCTTTTGGACTACATGGTCTCCTTCCTCTATCAATAGGAGGCTCCTCATCAGCAAACAAATCCACCTCGAACACTGGCCTTATCGGGGCCAGAAAGGGCATAGGTGGAATAACAATAGTGTTGCTCAGTGCCAAAGCTCTAACCTCCTCTCTCAATTCAGCCACCTCCTATGACAATCCATTCATGTCAGGTATTTTTGCCGAACTCAACCAGGTGGCCATCCGTGCCTCAAAACTATCAATCCTCCCATGCAGCTCTCTCACAAATCTATCCATAGCTGCAGGCATACAGGCCTCCACTCTAGATTCTACAGCCTCTACCGTGGTCCTAACCCAAGGCTTAATCTGGGATACCAACTTAGCCATCTGTGCCTCAGTGTGAGCCTACCTTTCAAACATCTGTGTCTGTCGATCCACTAACTGCTGCAGGAAGTCCCTCAAAACTGAAGCCATATCAGAGGAGGGCGGTAGTGCTGTAGTGCCATTGACCTCATTGTCAATCACCGAGCCTATGCCCTCAGCAGATGCATGCACTATCTCTGGTATACTCACTGGTTCTGGAACAGGCATGGGTGTACTAACTGGCTTTTCTCTATCTACAGGCCCTTCAAAAAGGGCTGCTCCTAATGACTCAAAAAGTCGAGACCTCTAGGGAAGAACTGGGTGAGCTCCCTGCTGCTGCATCAACCTAATATCTGCAATGCGGGTCACCTCAATATAATGATCTATGGAAGGCATCTTAACCACACCCACACTATCACATAGACCCTGAATTAGACAAGGGAAAGGGATGTTGGTAAAATCTCTCAAGGCGTGCTCATGGATCTCCCTAACGATGTAGCGAACGAAATTAATGTCATAGCTAGCAATGATGCTCGCTATCAAAAAAGCCCAGTCTAAAGTGAGTGAATTATTAGCATTAGTGGGACCCAAACGATGCCTGACCATCGACCACCAAAATTGGCCCGCAAAGTAGAGTGTGGACTTCTTGATATCTAGCTTCCCAGTTACCTAACTAGCATCGACACCATCCTCTGCTATATACCCTACAATCCATAATAGTAACTCCAACTAATGATTGGCGTCCCTCATTTTAGTCCTATTTCTGACAGTCTCCATACGGTGATCAAACTCAGCAGTCGTGGCTGGAAATGGACGTACAACCCCAAAAAAGAATCTATGGATGATCTGCTCAGAGATATCTACTCTGGTCTCCAAAACCATAGTGTGAGTCAATGGTGGTTGGTCCCAAAACCGCTGATTAACAGGTGCGATCAACTCAACAGACGCAACATAAGAAGCATAAAACTCACGGACCAAATCTGGGCTATAATGACCAGGAGGCTCCGCCATCCGCCCAAATCCATAATGATCAAACACCATATTAATATTAGGTAGTATCTTTAACTCCTCTAGCTAATATTGGGGAT
Source organism: Capsicum rhomboideum (assembly GCA_031232105.1). Lineage (NCBI taxonomy): Eukaryota > Viridiplantae > Streptophyta > Magnoliopsida > Solanales > Solanaceae > Capsicum > Capsicum rhomboideum. The sequence goes on from CP124710.1 coordinate 18,242,344, forward strand.
CCTCAGTAATACTAAGTCTCCACATGCTCCGCTCAATAAACTTGGAATCTCTGTCATAAAAGTTCCTCATCCCCTGAACACACCATTGCATGTTTTCCCTTCTCTGGGAGGAGGTCGTGGAGTTTTGCCCCCCAATGCCAGAAATAGATGTTGTCGCCTCAATCGAAGAATCTTCAGGTCCTTTAACATTTTCCTCCTATCCAGATACAATAACCTCCTGTTCATCACCGGTTGTCGAAGCATCCTCCCCCTCTTCAGACTGGGGGGCAGAATCAGAAGACTGATCAGGAGCAGTCGGCTTCACAGGTTGTTGAATAGGCTGAAGTGCAGCCCGCACAACAACTTTTGCCCTAGTTTGTAACCTCGTGGTATGAGGTACTAGTGCAGCAGCATCAGTAGCAAGCTCATATACCTCTTCAGACACACTTTTATTGGACCCTGAAGATTCATCACGCAACCTAGTCGTAAACTCAGGGTTTTTAGTACGGATTCTTGATGAAGAACCCATGTCTCCACATTTGGGGTTTGATTTAGGCATCATGTTGGACACTATGGGTCAGTTTGAGTGGGTTTGAGTCGGGTTGGGTTATAGGGTTTTCAAAAATTTGGGATTGTGGGGTTGAAGATTTCAGGCTAAATGGTGGTTGGGATTTGGTATGAATTTCAGGTTTGGTATATGGGATTTGGAATTTGGTATGTGGAATTGGATGAATTTGATGTATTTTGATGATAGGGTTTATGTTAGGATTTGAATTTGTGAAGGTTGAAGTCAGATTTGAGTGGGGTTTATATTAGACCGAAATTAAACAAATTGGGTCGGGTCGGATTTAGGTTTAACTGGGTTTTCTGATTGTCACGGCATGAACCCACGTGACATGGGTTGACCTATGTCACATGGGTCTATGGCGTGGGTCAAGTCTTGCAGGTTGATAATTCCTCTGATTTCCATGACACCAACCCACGTCACGTGGGTCCCTGTAGTGGGTCAGGTTCTGCAGATGTTAAATTTTCTCTCATATCCACGACACCAACCCACATGATGTGGGTTGTCCTACGGTACATAAATCAGTGTCGTGGGTTGTACTGAACATATTCAGTTCAATCTTGTAACTTTTAGCTAACTTATCCTCCAATTAAACACCTGCAATGATCAGATCAAAACCAAATCAGAACTTGGGTTACCTCCCAAGCAGCGCCTGATTTAACATCGCGGCACGACTTGGCTAGGTTGGTTACTCAGACGTCACCAACCAACCCATGGGTTGCCTCTTATGAAGCGCCTGATTTAACGTCGCGGCACGACTTGGCTATCTTGTCTACTCAGACTTCATCAAGATTAAACTCCTCACAAGTGCTTATCTCTTCTGTGAACCCCACATAGTGTTTTACACGTTGCCCATTGACTTTGAATAAAACATTATCTTCACCTGTTAGCTCAATTGATCCATGCGGGAATACCCTAACAACGGTGAATGGTCCAGACCATTTAGACTATAGTTTTCCAGGAAAAAGGCGAAGCCTGGAGTTATAGAGTAGCTCCAAATCTCCCGGATGAAACTTTCGTCATTCAATTTTTTAGTCATGATACAGTTTCATATTTTCTTTATAAAGTGCTGAACTTTCATAAGACCTTAGACAAAATTCATCCATCTCATTCATCTGATCTAGCCTCAATTTAGTCGCGTCACTCCATTCCAGATTCAACCTCTTCAATCCCCATAATAATTTATGTTCAAGTTCGATCGGCAGATAGTATGATTTACCAAAAACCAGCTGATATGGAGATGCACCAATAGGTGTCTTGAATGTAGTTCGATAAGCCCATAAGCATCATCTAATCTTCTCACCCAATCAGTTCTATTGGCGTTTACCGACTTTGCCAAAATAGACTTAATCTAATGATTTGACACCTCAACTTGCCCGCTCGTCTGAGGATGGTAAGGTGTTGCCACCTTATGTTTGACACCATATTTTTCAAGCAGGACTTTGAACAGCCGATTTCAGAAGTGGGATCCTCCATCACTAATGATTATTCGCGGTGTCCCAAATCGTGAAAATATATTCTTTTTCAAGAATGTCGTGACACTTCTTCCTTCATTATTGGGAAGCGCAATCGCCTCCACCCATTTAGAAACATATTCAACAACTACCAAAATGTATTTCATCCCATTTGAGCTCACAAAAGGGCCTATAAAGTCAATTCCCCATATATAAAACCATTCGAGCTCAAGAATAGTTGTCATAGGAAGTTCATTTCTGCGTGAGATATTCCCTTATCTTTGACATTGGTCACAAGGCCTAGCATAGTCATGAGCATCTTTATAGATGGTAGGTCAATAATAACCGTATTGTAAGATCTTGTGCGCAGTTCGCGTACCACCATGATGACCCCCAATTGGAGATGAATGACATGCTTCCAAGATACTCATCATTTTAGCCTCTGGTATACACCTTCGAATCATACCATCTGTACATACTCTAAATAGGTAAGGATCATCCCAGAAAAATTTTCTCACCTTATGCAAGAACCTCCTCCATTGCTGGTATGACATATCTTTTGGGACTAGATCGCTTGCCAAAAAGTTGGCAAAATCTGCAAACCAAGGGATTAGGTCTTGTGATGCTGCCAGTACTTTCTCATCTAGAAAAGTATCATTAATATCGAGATCATCCCTTAATTTAAGCATGGACTCCTCCTCAAGGTGTGATAGATGGTCAGCAACCTGATTCTCCATTCCCTTTCAGTCCTTGACTTCAAAATCAAATTCTTGCAGTAAAAGCACCCACCGAATCAATCTTGGCTTAGAATCCTTCTCTGACATAAGATACCAAAGTTTTGCATGGTCTGTATGCACAATCACCTTCGTACCAATCAAATAAGATCAAAATTTTTCAAAAGCAAAAACCACAGCCAACAGCTCTTGTTCAGTCCCAGTGTATTGCTTCTGAGCTGGATTTAGTGCCTTGCTAGCGTAGTAAATAGGATGTAGAATTTTTTCATATCTTTGACCAAGGACTGCACCCAAAGCTACTCCACTAGCATCACACATAATCTCGAATGGTATCGTCCAATCTGGTGTGACAATTATAGGAGCTGAAATCAACTTATGTTTCATACATTCGAATGCTTTTAGGCATTCTTCATTGAAAATGAACTTCACCTCTTTATCCATAAGTTTGCATAACAGATGTGCAATCTTAGAGAAATCCTTGATAAATAGTCTATAAAAACCTGCATGACCTAAAAAACTTTGAATCCCTTACACAGAAATCGACGGAGGTAATTTTTCAATCATCTCAGTCTTTGCTTTGTCTACTTCGATACCCTTCTTTGATATTCGATGACCTAATACAATACCTTCTTTAACCATAAAGTGACATTTCTCCCAATTTAGCACCAAGTTGCACTCCTCGCATCTTTGCAATACCTTAGCAAGGTGAGCCAGATAGTCGTCAAAAGAGTCTCCAATAATCGAAAAATCATCCATAAATACCTCAATAATGTCTTCCACCATGTCAGAAAAATGGACATCATGCAGCGTTGAAAAGTTGTTGGTGCATTACATAATCTGAAAGGCATCCTCTTGAACGCAAACGTCCTATATGGACAAGTGAAAGTGGTCTTCTCTTGGTCTTCGGGAGCAATGAAAATTTGATTATAACCCGAATAACCGTCGAGGAAACAATACCATCCTCTACTAGCAAGGCGGTCTAACATCTGGTCCATGAAAGGCATAGGAAAATGGTCCTTCTCGGTCTAAGAATTCAGCTTTCGATAATCCATGAAAACTCTCCATCCGGTTAGTGGCCTCATTGGGATTAATTTATTTTTATTATTTGGAACTAAATTTATTCCTCCCTTCTTTGGCACACACTGAACTGGGCTTACCCACTTGCTATCAGTAATGGGATAAACTACGCCTGCGTCTAACCACTTAATAATCTCTTTCTTCACAACTTTCTACATAGGTGGGTTCATACGACGTTGGTGCTCAATGCTTGGAATACACTCCAAAATAAGTTGGATCTTATAAGTGCAAATGCCGGGTGAAATCCCTATAATATCAGCAATGGACCAACCAATGGCCCTTTTAAATTTCTTCGATACCAAAACCAGAGCTTTTACCTGCCCTCCTGCTAACTCAGAAGAGATGATCACATGCAAGGTGTTATTGGCACCCAAAATTGTGTAGCGATGGTGAGGAGGAAGAGCCTTAAGCTCTAAGACTAGAGGTTCCTCAACAGAAGGGCGAGTTGGTGGTGTTACCCTATTCTTCAGATCAAGATCGAGTTTTTTTAGAGTATAAGAATAGTATCCTCTACCAACAAGCGATCCAACTATCTCATCATATTCCTCAATACCATTTCTGTCAAAATTCATAACCACAGCTGCAAGAGATTCTACCCCAACCTTTCTTCAATTAGAACTACTATGGCACTCTTATCAAGCGTATCAATTACAGAGATTACCCGCATATCTTTTGGTTGCTTCATGGAACGACTAACATTAAAAGTAAAATGTTCATAATTTAACCTGAATTTCATCTGCCTAGTTTCCATGTCAACCAAAGCACGTTCAGTGGAAAGGAATGGTCTCCCCAGGATGATAGGAACATCAAAGTCAGCTTCACAATCTAGAATTACAAAGTCAGCTGGAAAGATGAAAGATGCAACTTTCACCAAAACATCATATAGAATGCCCATCATTTTTTTTACAGTTCTGTCTGCCATAAGAAGCCTCATAGAAGTTGGTTTGGGTGCTCCCAACCCCAACTGCTTGAACACGGCTAGCGGCTAAGTTAATGCTAGCACCCAAATCACATAGTGCCTTTGCAAAGTTGTAAGACCTAATAGTGCAAAGGATTGTAAAAGCCCCTGGATCCTTCTTCTTTTCAACTAGAGAACGCGAAGCAACTGCACTACAATGATGCAAGTTATCTGTCGGTTCAAAACTGGCAGTTCTCTTCTTCATCACCATATCTTTCATGAACTTTGAGTAACCGGGCATCTGCTCCAAAGCCTCAACAAGAGGGATATTTACTGATAGCTCTTTCAAAATTAAAATAAACTTCTGATATTTTCCTTCCTCAGCCTTCTTTTTCAACTTTTGAGGAAAGGGAGGAGGAGGTCGTGGGATTTTTTTCAACAATTGTGGAACTTCCTTCTTCTTTCTTTTCTCAGATGCAACTTCCTTATTAATACTGTTGTCCACTGCTAAATTTTTTGGCTCCATCTCTACCTCTTCATCGACTACTATTGGCTCATCTTTCTTATCATCATTCGCAGGAATAGGTGGGTTCGTCGTGCTCTTTCCGCTTCTTGTAGTAATGGCTAAACAATGACCTAGGATGTTGGATGGTGTTACTTGGAAGAGTGCCTGGTTGACATTGGTTCAATGTCACCGATATCTATCTGAACTGTTGCTCCAATTATTTTAATGGCAGTTGAGTGAGATTCAACTTTCTGACTTATTCCCGAAATGTCCGCCCTAATTTCTTTCAAGAAATTTTCTTTGTTTTATAATCCTTTAACCAATTTGTCAAGAAGGGTTTCTATTCATGAATTTCCATAGTCAGCATCACGGTTCCCTGGTGGAACATAAGCACCGCTCTTCTCTTTGTAATCATCTTTTCGTCGCCAATCTCCATCATGATATCGTTCTCTGTCTCTATATCCTGACCTGTTGTAGTTGTCTCCATAATAGTTACGACCTTGAATTACTTGCCTCGAGTTCCAAGAGTCTTGATTAGACCCTTGGCCCTTGGCTTGAAAAACCCGCCACTTCTCGATCCAAGTATTTAGCTTCCTCATCAGAGTCATAATTTTCATGCTTAGATGATTTACCCTGTGCACTTACAGCATGTACCTTCTATGCATTTCTAGCCGCAATCTGTTTGGCTAGCAACTAATTTCTGTTCTTAATTGTGCAACCTCTTGAGCTACAGATTCATCCAAAGTCCGTTGTGCTGTCGATGCTCAAATAGTGTATGTACCAGTTAGTGTCTCTACCTCCCAAGTATGCCATCCTCGGTTGTTCTTAGTGACACGATCTAAAATATCTGAAGCTTGTTCCCACCTCATACTCATAAATGCTCCGCCAGTGATAGTATCTGCTATAACCTTAGTATTTACATTCAAAGCCCTGTAGAAGATTTCTAGTAGACTCCTACCACTCATCCTATGATTTGGCACATTCTGCAACTTCTTCTTGAACCTTAGCCATGTCTCGTAAAGGGCTTCAGAGTGTAGTTGTCTAAAGTTATAAATCTCATCCTTCAACTATAGCATCTTGGATGGTGGAAAAAATCTTTCCAGAAATTAATTTCTCAGCTCTCGCCAGGTAATAATGGAACCTCGTGGTAATTCAGCCATCCACAATGTCGTTTCTCCTATTACAAAGAACGGAAACAATCTTAACCGAATAGCCTCTTGGTCCACTCCAGGCAAATTATAAGAAGCGCAAACCCCCACAAGGTTTATCACATGCATGTTTAGATCATCTGTAGGAAGACCTGCGAATACACCTTTCAAGTTAAGCAGGTGGATCATGGTACTTGTAATGTCAAACTTAGTGCCCTGAGGTAATTCTGGTGAATAATTGCACCTATCTATAACGTATCAAAATAAGCCACATATTCTTCCTCAAGATCATCATAAACTGGCACATGCGGTCTTTGAGGTGATTGGTGTGCCCTCAGTCTTCTTTGTCTTTCTTCAGCATCAGCCAGACGTTGTGCTGCTTCTTGCATAGCTCGATTATCTCTATCTTCTTACCTAAGAGCAGCTTGTCTAGCTTGCTCTTCCTGTGTTAATCGAGCAGTAGTTTGGTCCGCTGTTTCATGACCAATCGGATGGATTGGTTGGTTATGAATGTCTCCCGCGGCTACAGGATCCTAAACTCTGTCGGTAATCACCAGTCATCGATTAGCTCTTAGAGTTCTTTTTATTTCAAGATCAAGTGGAATCAGTAGATTGCCTTGACTCCTAGTATTGGGTATACACCGGTGTGTGTCCATAAAAGTATAAGGAAATAAAACCAATCAACTCCAACAAGCAAAATACTCAACTCCGTAACCGTAGTTCCCCGACAATGGCGCTAAAATTTGATGTCGCCCAAAATATACCTCCAAAAAAGTATAATACGGTCATTGTATCAAATATAGAACCCAACTAGGTTGGGGTCGTTCCCACAGGGAATAGGTAGAAGTTATGTAGAAAGCTAGTCTGAGTAATTGGCAAGTAAGTAAAACTGGGGATTTTTGTGAATAAATGGAAACAGTAATGATTGCTGAATATAGGGTTTGTAAACAACATGAGAAATACACTAGGACTGTGATCCCCAATGATTCCTTAACTCTACCGATTATTTATGCTGATAAAACTGTCCCGTTGCGTTGCTTGTAAAATCTAACAAGTTAAGTTCATCTAAACGTCTCTCGACCTTGGTTAGACAAATTTCACTCTTCTCCTCTTGGTCTTTGAGTGTCGCACTACTAAGCCTTGTCCTGGATCTCAGATAACTCTCCCTGTTACAGCTCAAGTTATTAGATGAAGGTTGATATCTTCAAATCTCTGTTGTTATTCCCTTTTCCCAATCTTTACCTCTCTCTCGAGCAAGTCTAGAATACAGGCGAGTATCTAACATTTACAGCCATTTGAAGATCAATTATAACGAAGGTAATAACAATACATGCATTCATAACAGTTGTTTGTTAAGTCCTCATGGTTCACACAACCCTAGTTAATGGATTTTCATTATTGTAAGAACACAAGAATACTTCGAAGATGAAAACATAATTGTAAACTCACGATAATGAAGAAAACTCTAAAATCTCAATATCAATAAATAACCCTAGAATTGATGTTCCAAGATTACAAAATCAATAATATGTTCTCCAACTTAAAATAATGGAAAATATTTCTCAAAATAATGTACTGTCTAACTCCTGAACATAGGACAATACAGGTGTATTTATAGATACAATCTGAATCCTATCCTAAACAAAACAGGAAAACAAAGTTAGTAACTTTCCATGGTACCGTGACTAGGTGTCGTGGAACCAAGTCACGCTATGTAGGTCAGTGTCGTGGAAATTAGGCAACTTTGAAAATCTCTGAAGTTGACTCACGACACGTGAGTCCTATCGTGAGTCACCTCTCTAGTGCAGATCCTGGTTCTTTCGTATTCAGATACTTCATTCTAGAGCATGATTCTTTCGTATTGATCATTTTTCCTTTGAAAACCTATTCTCCTGCGATATAGAACAGAAAACACATCATACCTACCAAACATACCCAAGTTATTGCATATTTTCTTTGTTTTAAGCATCGAAAGTGCCATGTGAACTTGGCACTTCATGCGGATATAGGCTCTAGATTACCTAAGTCCTAGCTATGTGTCAGCGTAGGTCATGTTTATCCCAGAGAGGCTCAGTTTAGTGAATCCACCTCAGTTCATGGTTTTATACTGATGGTAAAGTACGGAGCATCCCTCCTCTTCATGGGTCAGGCGTTGGACTTCATGTTTGCTCACATGGTTTATGTCAGTTAGAAGTAACTCCCTTAGAAAGATATTTCTTTTAGCTTTATGAATGTATATGACCCATTGACTTTCATTTCAGATAAGGTTTACATTACATTATTTAAAAGATATAGTTTTTAGTGTGTGTTTTTGGTCCAATAGTAACAATTTTCATCCAACCAAAATATGTGTGTAAAAATTGACTAACTCTTTGAGACTCAGATCTAGCTCTCAATATCAGGTCCTATACATTAACACTATAAAAAATAGAACAAATAAAACACTAATACATCAACTGACTACACCTATCTTGGATATTCTCACTTGAGGTCCCCATTTGTGAATCCTTTGGCCATCAATATGCAACTGCAGTGCAATATCTTTCAATCTCTATGTAGTGTTTCCCCTGGTTGCATTGATTCTATTGTTTCTTGCATCCCAGATGTTGTAAATAGTGGTTGCACAACAAAACTCTACAATACCTTCCTTTGGTCTGTTATTCCTAACCCTACAATGCCTGCCCTGGGTCTGTTATTCCTAGTCCTACTAATGTAATGACCCTTCAGGTTATTTTATTGATTTTCATATGTTTCTGGCCTTTTGAGTCTTCCCACATCGGCTACAGGTCATTTATGACTTACCAGAACTATCAGTTCGATTATTGGACAGTTTGTTTGGGTTTTAGGCTCATTTCTCTGTTTTGGAGCTTTTGTTATTAAGGAATTGGTGTCGGACCAAAACTGCTAGCAAACAATCTCATATGGAAATTCTGACAATGCTATCAGCTCTGGAACGTTGATTTTAGGCTAGAGGGACCCTTGGTTTAGGTCCCGAGACTTTCGAACTCGTTTTGGGTTACTGGGTAGATTTGATGAAAAATGGAACTATGGGTGTAGGTCCCACATTTAATCAAAACGATTTTAGATGAAAGTTTCCATAGTTCCATTGAGTCCAAAATCTCAAATTTGGTATGGTATCATAGTTCTTTTGCGCGCACAGGATTCTAAACAAATCCCTAGTACCCAATCAGAGTCCATTTGGACTTCCAAAAATCTGGTGCCTGATATCTGGTATGACAACTTTAGCGGTCAAAGTCCACTTAAGTGGACGTCTCTATAGGGGTCGTTTTTTGCTTTAGCAAACGTTGCTTAAACAACCAGAGAGCCTCTTTGGCGGCCTACGCCTTTCCTTGCCCAACCGCTTTAGCGGTTATGTGCCACTTAAGCGGCCAATTGACCGCTTTACCGGTACCTGGGGGTGTTAAATCCCCCCTTATTCACCCAATTTTCTATTATTTTCTCAACTTTTTCCCCCATTTTGATAGCATAGGACATTGGAAAGTGTGGAAAATCATCCATTGAAGCAAAGGTAAGCTAGCTCAATGCTCTTTGGTCGTTTTCCATTATTTTCCCTGTTAAATTCCATCTTTTTCATTGTAAATTCTTAGAAATCAGGGCTTTAAATCCATAAACTTTAGGGGATAATTTGAGCCCCGTTTGTGCTCAACTTTTGAGCACACATTTGTTGTCCTTCGAAGGACCTCATGGCGGATTTAATTTTGGATTTCGTTTACTGGCCCCGCATGCCCCTTTTTGGCCCAAATTTTGACCAAGCCTTTGATATAGAAATTTGGATTTTGTTTTACTCGTATTGACATATAGATGATTATTTTGATAGCGTGGAGTCCTTTTGGGATCGTGGAGCAAGGTCGAGTGATTTGTGGGAAATTCAAAATTTGCGGTTTGGCATCAAGGTAGGATTTGGTATACTTTTTTCTATAATATTGTGTATAGTATAGTTTGCATGAGAGGTAGGGATGATAGGATATCTTTATGACTAGTATAGCATGACTTAGCCCATTTAGAAATTTGGGGTAGAAATGTGACCCGAACCTTAGTGTAAAATACTTGTCATGGCTATAGAATCTAATTACCCTCAATTGTAAGCATGTTAACCATAGTTTGATATTAAGGATCCTTTAGTATAAGATTTACTATTTTACTTAGTGAATAGGATGATATTTCCCCAATTAGATCTTTTAGTGATCTTACACCCTTATTTACCATAGTTTCCCAAGTTATGAGGCGTTATTATTGTTTGTTATATGTTGTTGGGCCCAAGGCCGTGGTAACGATGCCAGTTGGAATCCAGGTGAGTATTTTATCCCTAAAAGGGACATGATTTTAGATTACAAATGCTTCGACGCTTATGGTTGTATTGTTTGGATACTGGTGATAGCATACATACTTGTAGGCGCATTCATGCTCAATTAGTGGTACGATTCCAATCGAAATCTTAATTTTATTACTATTTTCCAAAAAGGGATTTATTCCCACTCTTCAATTTTATTACTATTTTCCAAAAAGGGATTTATTCCCACTCTTCACTCTTAAAATAGACTCTTTTATGTCGAAAATCGTACCACCTTATTTAATGAATTGTGATATTTTGATACCAAAAGTGATGAAAATTAGATCGAGATTGAATTCGGTCTATGGTTTACCCACTCTTTTACCACTACTATTTATTTTGGTCGATGGAGATTCTGACCCTTTCTACATTATTACGATGATTTAGTTCTGAGCTTGATCTCGGACAATAGTTTACAGCTGTACACTCTTTTAGTCACGATTTGAGTTCGTGCACTTATTATACAATGTACACTCTTTTAGTCACGGTTCGAGTCCGTGCTCTTATTATACAATGTACACTCTTTTAGTCAAGGTTTGAGTTCATGCACTTTATATCTCTCTCTGGTACTGGATGGAGTAGATTAATGGTGATAGTTATTGGAAGTCCTGGATCGGGACCAGGCTGTGTATTTGAATATTATCGAATCCTCTACGGGCCCATTCGTCCGTGAGCCACAGAGCTGAAGAAGAGTGGTTGTCGTAGGTCCTGTCTTTGCCAGCTATCGAGCTAGAGGAGGTGTATACACTTGTTACGTTATACTAAATTGTATATCATGGCACTTGGTTCGGACATGGTATTTATGGTTATGTTGCATTCATTCATTTATATGCATTGCCTATTACCAGTATAATCATTTGGCGCTTATATCTATCGATCTTATAGGGGGTTGTATGGGTATAAGCTATGATTATTGTTTACTGAGTGCTTCCGTGAACCTTTCGGTCTTATGGGGGCCCAATTAGATATTTGGTTGGTTGGACTAGCCGGTTACTTATTTATTGATTATTATGGTTAGTTCATGGTAGGATGATTATGGACTGGTACCTTAGATTATCGGTACGTTTCTGATTCCCTTCTTTAATTCGATGGGTTACATTATTACCTCATGCTTAGTCGCATTTTGGTTAGAGGCCCGATCATGCTAGTATTAGCTCCCTTGCTTGGCTAAGGTCCTCGAGATGTTAGGTTGACTTGCTCAGGTTATTACCCTTGAGTTAGCCCTATACGTGTGTGTATATATATAGGGGTATTACCGTATATCCCTCTCTTTCTTTTTCTATTCCTATTGTATAGGTATTTTTTAGCCTTGTATATTATTACATATCCATCTTTCACTCTTTATTGGTATATTGGCTATTGAATACTGTTAGAATAGGGTAGTTGTAACACCCCGTACTTTTATAACCTAACTTGATCCCTTGGGATCATATCTACATAGGTGTTGAGATGCCATGCATATGTGTTTTATAGTGTCATTGGTGAAACATTTGATATCGGACGTAACATGTGCGATTAGATCGTCGTAGGAGGTGTGTTGTGATTTCGTGGAGCATTTGGGTAAGAACTCGTATACATTCTAACCTCATTTGGTGACTTTAAGTCATGTTTGCTTGATGGTTAAGATCACTAAGTAAGTATTTTGTAGTGTTTTGATAAGGGATTGGACGATACGTAAACGTTGGATTAGTGGCCGGAAATTTCAGCAAAATGCCGAAACTTGCGCCACTACCCTGTTTCAGGGGTGTGGCGCAAGCCAACAGCCTGCAAAAACTTCAGAGAAGTCCATATTCTTGCGCCACTACCCTGTTTCAGGGGGTGTGGCGCAAGGCACAATAAGTATGCCTTTCCGGCGTCGTTTCGTAACGCAATTCTACGACGATTTCTCGATGGTTTATTTTGGTTCTTTGGAGTTAATTGAGCATTGTTAAAACTTCAAACACTTCAATATACTCCTACATCCTCCTACATGATCAAATCATGAAATGTAAATAGTGATCCAAAATGTTCAATGAAGCCAAGGGCGACTAGAATTCCAATTTTTGCGATCGAAAGGACGAATGAGAAATGTTTAAAAGAATATTGTCGTGACATTATGGAATTATGTAAACATGAGATATATGGTGAATAATACATGAAATTGGATGGGTTACATGGGTATGGGTTATTGGGCCCAAAATTAGGCCCAAAATGGAATTTACAAGAATTGGCCCAAAGGGGCAAAAAGACCCATTCTTCCACTTTGACCTCATTTAATGCCAAGAGTGGCTAGGCATGACTTCAAAAGTCTATAAAAGGAGCACAAAAATCAGATTTTTAAGACAAAGAACACACATGTTTTTTCTCTCTTTTTCTAGACTTTTCAAGAAAGTTTCTTTGGGGGCTCTCAAACCCTAAGCCATATTTGGATCAAGATCACCATATTTCAAGCCTAGGTAAGTGATTCTTATTATGGATTAACATATTATATGCATGGGAGATTATGTATATTATGCTAGTTGTGTTGGCAAGATGATGAATAGTGTATTTTGCCTTTGGTGAAAGATGTGTCATCTTGGTAAATTGAACTTGAATTAGGCCTTGTGCCTTTGATGAAAAAGCATGGTATGGACAAAATATGAACATGTATGGTGTTATTTTGGGCATTAAACTTGTTCTTGTATAAAAATGGAAATTATGGGATTTTGGCCGATATGTGTTATGAGTTGTATTAAGGTACTTTGATGGATTATTTGTGATGTGTTATGGATAAGAAAGTGTAAAGGAGAAGTATTGTGGTGAAATGTATTGATTTTCATGTATTGGTCAATGTTGGGAATATATGGAATTTTTGGAATAATAGTAGGAACAATGGTTTTGTCAAGGGGAAGTGGCATGTTTAAGGACACATGTATGACTCATTGATGTTACATGCATTTGAAGAGTAATTGGTGGTTAATGTGAATTCCGTATTGTATTTATGTTGTAGAGTGACACATAAAGAAGGAGCGGGCTTATTGTATACACATCAAAGGTTGTATATTCGTATTGTGAATCCAAGGTATGTAAGGTTACTTTGTCCGTATCTTTCTACGGCCAATAGTGTTCATATTGACATTTCTCTAGTTCTATTCCGAAATGTACTAAGGTATCCCATATGCACTTATCCATGGTAATTGTCATATATTTCCTACTCATTGATCAATTGTGAATCTCATTTATCATATTCATGGTTAATGTTCCGAAAGTTCAAATAAGGTTATGTTCCAATACTCCAATAGTGCCTATACTTGTGTCTCTTGTTCATGGCTTATTGTCTAATGGTTCCAATAGTATCATGGTGCTAGTGATGTTATATTTCTCATTGATATTTATTCACATGTTCTTCACTTATTGGTCAATGATTCAAAGTTTCCAACAATGTTGTGTTCCAAAGTTCCAAAGTGATGTTATGATTATCAAAGTATCAATGTTATGATTATCAAAGTATCAATCTCAAAGTAAAGATTAAAGTAATGCAAATGTGGTCAATGATCAAGTACGGGTGGTAAGTCTAGGGGCATAAGCCTAGCTCGACTCGATCCCGAGATATGGATTTATGGGTGGCAAGTCTAGGGGCGTTTCCAAAGTGATGTTATGATTATCAAAGTATCAATGTTATGATTATCAAAGTATCAATCTCAAAGTAAAGATTAAAGTAATGCAAATGTGGTCAATGATCAAGTACGGGTGGCAAGTCTAGGGGCATAAGCCTAGCTCGACTCGATCCCGAGATATGGATTTATGGGTGGCAAGTCTAGGGGCGTAATCCTAGCTCGACTCGATCCCAAGATGTATGATTTATGGGTGGCAAGTCTAGGGGCGTAAGCCTAGCTCGACTCGATCCCGATGTATTGATTTATGGGTGGCAAGTCTAGGGGCATAAGCCTAGCTCGACTCGATCCCAATATGATGTTATGATATGAAAAGACCCACTGATCAGTAGGGGCCCGGGTACATTGTTATCATTGAGCATTGAGATAAAGAAAGCAAATAAAGTAATGAAAGCAATCCACATGGTTTCCCAAAATACCAAATGGTGATTTATGCACATTGATTATTCATATGTTTTGAGTTCATTGAAATATTCATGTATTGTACAGTTTCATCTGAGCCTTGCATACTCAGTACTTATTTCGTACTGACCCCTCTCGGGGACTTTACCTTACTTGCTGCAGGCGCAGGTCCCAGTAGGCCTCCTCAGTAGATTGCCAGTGTTAGCGGTTCTTTGGTGAGCTCCAGCTCATTCGGGGCTTCTCCGAGTCAGAGTATATACATGTTTTGGTTTTGTACATAATGTGTAAAGCGGGGACTTGTCCCGACTTATGGTTCTTTTTGGTCAATGCTCTGTTAGAGGCTTTTGTAGACGATATGGGTGTATCAGTGTAAAAGACATATGTTGTTTTGACTGGATGGCCTCAACGGCCAAGTTTCGTATGTATGTATAAATATGTCCCATGTTTTCCTGTATTCGTCTTTCATGCTCTTATGCACTGGTGGTATGATTATGGTATGCATATGATTGAACATAGGCAAAGGTTGGTTCTCTCGGGCCTTATCGGCTACGGGTGCCAATCATGTCTCGATGGGACTCGGGGCGTGACAAAAGTGGTATCAGAGCAGTCGGTCTAAAGATGTCTACAAAGCCGTGTCTGAGTAGAGTCTTACTTATCGATGTGTTGTGCACCACATTTATAAGTAGGAGGCTACGGGACATTTAGGATGTCGTTTCTTTTCTTCCTTCTAGATCGTGCAATAGAGCCAATGTTGTCAGTTGCATTGTATCTGATCTGGGTAATTGTTTTTCTTTGGTATAGTCAAAATGCCGAACACTAGAAGAGGAAGAGGAAAAGGTAAAAGTAAGCTGATAGATAGAATTGCTGAAGGAACAAGTAGACCACCACCTGACCAAGTTGATCAAGGTGGGGCTGGAACTGAGTTCGCAACGCGAGCTTCTTCTACTTCTTCAGCTCCAGAAGAGCCGAGAAGAAGGGAAGTGCCCGTGGAACCACCGACGAATGCCACAGATCAGGATCTTAGGAATGCTGTACAGATGTTGACACAGTTAGTGGCGGCACAAAGCCAGGGAAGAGCTGGTGCAATGGCACATGATGATGAGGCGGCTAGAATGGCAAGTCGCAGAACGCAGGATTTCTTGAAACTGGACCCTCCTATATTCACAGGGTCCGATCCAAAAGCAGATCCACAGGACTTCGTGGATCAAATTCAGAGGGCCTTGGAAGTTATGCATGTGACAGGGGTCGAGACAGTGGAACTTGCTGCGTATAGGTTGAAAGGAGAGGCAATACTGTGGTATGAGGATTGGAAGAAATCCCGTGACATTGGTGCAGATTCACCAACCTGGGAAGAGTTTAAAGTGGCCTTCCTCGATCATTATCTTCCATATAAGGTTCGGGAAGCACGTGCAGATCAGTTCCTGAACTTGCGTCAAGGGAATATGAGTGTTCAGGAATATAGCTTGCAATTTAATTCCTTGGCTCGATATGCGCCAAATGTTGTGGCTACGATGACAGAGGTCCATAGATACGTGGACAGATTAGAGCCATATTTGGTAAGAGATTGTACTATTGCGGCCTTGAATAGGGATATGGACATTGCTCGCATACAAGCCTTCGCCCAGAAAATGGAAGATCAAAGACAGAGACGAAGGGTACATGAATTTGATAGGGGACAGTCCAAAAGGGCTAGACCTATGGGACCACCTATGATGTCCCAAGGAGGATCTAGGCCCCGCATGTTTCCTAGACCACCTAGACCGTCGTTCTCTTATTCCACAGGTGGTGCTTATTCGCAGTCTCGAGGGTTTCGAGGTGGTTCAGCAGGGCAAAGTAGTGGGGTTCATGGATCACAGGCAGCAGGTTTCCCTCGTCAGCAGTGTCAGCACTGTGGGCGTATGCACACAGGTACATGTCGGATAGGGACGAATGCCTGCTTTTGGTGTGGTATGCCGGGACATATAGCGAGAGAGTGTCCACAGCGGAGCATGGGTGGTATAGCACGACCAGCTGGGTCGGCTGTTGCGTCATCAGCATCGGTTCCTTCACAGGGCCGAGGGGTGCAGCCTATTGGTCGTGGTAGAGGAACCAGAGGAGGAGCCAGTACTAGCGGGGTCCAGAATCGCACTTATGCTTTGGTGGACCACCAGAATTCAGAGGCTTCCCCAGATGTCGTCACAGGTACATTATCCATATTCTCACATAATGTATATGCATTAATTGACCCAGGCTCTACATTTTCCTATGTTACTCCATTGGTTGCTGCAAAATTTGCAACGGCACCGGAATTATTAATTAAGTCAATTGAAGTGTCTACACCGGTTGGTGAATATATTATTGCAAAGAGAGTGTATCGTAACTGTGTGGTAACTGTGTGTGGTCATGATACGTTGGCCGATCTCATTGAATTGGAAATGGTGGATTTTGATATAATTATGGGAATGGATTAGTTGGCTTCGTGTTATGCTACGGTAGATTGCCGGGCCAAGAAGGTACAATTTTGTTTTCCACAGGAAAATATTCTAGAATGGCAGGGTAAGGTAGGGGCACCACGAGGAAGATTTATTTCCTATTTGAAAGCAAGGAAAATGATTGCCAAGGGATACATATGTCATTTGGTACGAGTGAAAGATAATGATGTGGAACCATTAACTCCACAGTCAGTACCGGTAGTCAATTAATTTCTAGATGTATTCCCAGAGGATCTTCCAGGTTTACCCCCAGAACGAGAAGTGGAATTCGGTATTGATGTGATTCCAGGCACTCAGCCTATTTTTATCCCTCCATATAGAATGGCTCCAGCGGAACTGCGTGAATTAAAGGAGCAGTTGAAAGATTTGCTGGATAAAGGCTTCATTAGGCCTAGTATGTCCCCGTGGGGTGCACCGGTATTATTTGTGTGAAAGAAAGATGGCACCTTGAGAATGTGCATCGACTACCGGCAGTTGAATAAAGTAACGATCAAGAACAAATATCCCCTTCCTCAAATTGATGATTTGTTTGATCAGTTATAGGGTGCCAGGTGTTTTTTCAAAAATTGACTTGAGGTCGGGTTACCATCAAGTCAGAGTTAGAGAGGAGGATGTACCCAAGACAGCTTTTCGAACACGGTATGGCCATTATGAATTTTTAGTTATGTCATTTGGACTAACAAATGCACCGGCTGTGTTTATGGATTTGATGAACAGGGTGTTTAAGCCATTCCTAGATGTGTTCATGACAGTATTTATAGATGACATCCTTGTTTATTCAAGATCACCAGAAGACCATGCTTATCACTTACGGCAAGTGTTGCAAATTCTCCGTGAGCGTAAGTTGTATGCAAAATTCTCCAAATGTGAGCTTTGGTTGAAATCAGTCACGTTCTTGGGTCACATTGTATCAGATGAAGGCATACAGGTTGATACCCAAAAGATAGAGGCAGTGAAAAATTGGCCAAGACCTACGACACCCACAGAGATTCACAGTTTTCTGGGTTTGGCAGGTTATTACCGAAGATTTGTAGAAGGGTTTGCTTCTATTGCGGCACCATTGACAAAGTTAACTCACAAGGCAATTAAATTTCAATGGAATGATGCATGTGAAAGAGGGTTCCAAAAATTAAAAGATAAGTTGACTTCCACACCAGTGTTAGTTCTTCCTGAAGGCACAGAGGGCTATGCAGTGTATTGTGATGCTTTCGGGATTGGTCTCGGATGTGTGTTGATGCAGCATGGTAGGGTGATAGCATATGCCTCACGACAGTTGCGGCCACATGAGAAAAACTATTCCACACATGATCTTGAATTGGCAGCGGTAGTTTTTGCTTTAAAGATATGGCGTCATTATTTATATGGGGTTCATGTTGACATCTATACGGATCACAAAAGCTTGCAATATCTTTTTAAACAGAAGGAACTCAATTTGAGGCAACGAAGGTGGTTAGAGCTTTTAAAAGACTATGACATTGATATTCTTTATCACCCAGGCAAAGCAAATGTAGTAGCTGATGCATTGAGCCGTAAGGCAGTAGAAAGCACTAGTGGTCGGTTGGATGAAAAGCGTGAGATAATCAAAGATTTGAATCAATTAGCCAGCTTGGGAGTTCGCCTTATTGAAACCTCAGATGATAGATTTAAGGTGCAGAATGCGGCAGAATCGTCCTCGATAGCTGAAGTGAAAGAGAAGCAATTTGCGGATTCTACTTTATTACAGCTAAAGGAAAATGTGCAGCAGAATTTGACCAAGGCATTTGATATTACACCAGAAGGAGTGCTTCAATGTCAAGGGAGGAGGTTATGTGTACCGGATGTAGATGAACTGAGGACACGAATAATGACAGAGGCGCACCATTCGCGCTATTCCATTCATCCGGGTGCTACTAAAATGTACCATGAATTGAAAGAGGTGTATTGGTGGGGCAACATGAAAAAGAACATTGCGGAATTTGTCGCGCAATGCCCGAATTGTCAACAAATGAAAGTGGAACATCAGAAATTGGGAGGTTACATGCAATGTATCAATCTTCCAGTCTGGAAGTGGGATATGATTAATATTGATTTTATTACGGGTTTGCCTCGCACATTGCGGAAGTTTGATTCGATATGGGTCATAGTGGACCGACTTACCAAAGCAGCGCATTTTCTACCGGTCAAGACGACCTATACAGCTGAGGATTATGCGAAGTTGTATGTGAAAGAGATAGTACGATTGCATGGTATTCCACTTTCTATTATATCATACAGAGGAGCACAGTTCACAGCACACTTTTGGAAATCTTTTCAGCGGAGTTTGGGTACTCAGGTGAATTTGAGTACGGCTTTCCATCCTCAGACTGATGGACAAGCCGAACGTACTATTCAGACACTTGAAGATATGCTACGAGCATGTACGTTGGATTTTCAAGGCAGTTGGGATGACCATTTGCCTCTTATTGAATTTGCTTATAACAATAGCTATCATTCAAGTATTCAGATGGCACCTTATGAAGCTTTGTACGGAAGAAAATGTAGATCACCAATTGGGTGGTTTGAAGCAGGTGAAACTGCTTTACTTGGGCCGGATATGGTGCACCAGGCTATGGAGAAAGTCAAAGTGATCCAACAGCGATTACAAACGTCTCAAAGTCGTCACAAGTCATATGCCGATGTTAGAAGAAAAGGGCTTGAATTCGCCATAGGTGATTGGGTGTTTTTAAAGGTGTCACCAATGAAAGGGGTAATGCGGTTCGGAATGAAAGGAAAATTGAGTCCACGTTACATAGGCCCATATGAAATCATTAGAAGATTTGGGCAAGTTGCGTATGAGTTGGCACTACCCCAGGACCTTTCGTCAGTCCATTCGGTATTTCATGTGTCGATGCTTCGGAAATGCATAGGAGATCCTTCACGTATTATGCCGGTAGAAGATGTTCAAGTTGCCGAGGATCTCACTTATGAAGAGGTGCCCATTTCTATCCTAGATTGACAAGTAAAGAGATTGAGAAATAAAGACATAGCATCCGTAAAAGTCCTTTGGAGAAACCAACACGTAGAGGAGATCACATGGGAAGCGGAAGAAATGATGAAATCCAAGTATCCCCATATTTCAAAAGGACCAAGAAGTACACAGTGCGGAGGTGGAACAATAACAAGTAAGTCTTTAAGAGCATTATGTATATAGGTATGTTAAAGTAAAGATGCATTTGTTATGTATAAGACATGTTGTTAACATTCGAGGACGAATGTTTCTAAGGGGGGAAGAATGTAACACCCCGTACTTTTATAACCTAACTTGATCCCTTGGGATCATATCTACATAGGTGTTGATATGCCATGCATATGTGTTTTATAGTGTCATTGGTGAAACATTTGATATCGGACGTAACATGTGCGATTAGATCGTCGTAGGAGGTGTGTTGTGATTTCGTGGAGCATTTGGGTAAGAACTCGTATACATTCTAACCTCATTTGGTGAATTTAAGTCATGTTTACTTGATGGTTAAGATCACTAAGTAAGTATTTTGTAGTGTTTTGATAAGGGATTGGACGATACATAAACGTTGGATTAGTGGCCGGAAATTTCAGCAAAATGTTGAAACTTGCGCCACTACCCTGTTTCAGGGGTGTGGCGCAAGCCACCAGCCTGCAAAAACTTCAGAGAAGTCCATATTCTTGCGCCACTACCCTGTTTCAGGGGGTGTGGCGCAAGGCACAATAAGTATGCCTTTCCGGCGTCGTTTCGTAACGCAATTCTACGACGATTTCTCGATGGTTTATTTTGGTTCTTTGGAGTTAATTGAGCATTGTTAAAACTTCAAACACTTCAATATACTCCTACATCCTCCTACATGATCAAATCATGAAATGTGAATAGTGATCCAAAATGTTCAATGAAGCCAAGGGCGACTAGAATTCCAATTTTTGCGATCGAAAGGACGAATGAGAAATGTTTACAAGAATATTGTCGTAACATTATGGCATTATGTAAACATGAGATATATGGTGAATAATACATGAAATTGGATGGGTTACATGGGTATGGGTTATTGGGCCCAAAGTTAGGCCCAAAATGGAATTTACAAGAATTGGCCCAAAGGGGCAAAAAGACCCATTCTTCCACTTTGACCTCATTTAATGCCAAGAGTGGCTAGGCATGACTTCAAAAGTCTATAAAAGGAGCACAAAAATCAGATTTTTAAGACAAAGAACACACATGTTTTTTCTCTCTTTTTCTAGACTTTTCAAGAAAGTTTCTTTGGGGACTCTCAAACCCTAAGCCATATTTGGATCAAGATCACCATCTTTCAAGCCTAGGTAAGTGATTCTTATTATGGATTAACATATTATATGAATGGGAGATTATGTATATTATGCTAGTTGTGTTGGCAAGATGATGAATAGTGTATTTTGCCTTTGGTGAAAGATGTGTCATCTTGGTAAATTGAACTTGAATTAGGCCTTGTGCCTTTGATGAAAAAGCATGGTATGGACAAAATATGAACATGTATGGTGTTATTTTGGGCATTAAACTTGTTCTTGTATAAAAATGGAAACTATGGGATTTTGGCCGATATGTGTTATGAGTTGTATTAAGGTACTTTGATGGATTATTTGTGATGTGTTATGGATAAGAAAGTGTAAAGGAGAAGTATTGTGGTGAAATGTATTGATTTTCATGTATTGATCAATGTTGGGAATATATGGAATTTTTGGAATAATAGTAGGAACAATGGTTTTGTCAAGGGGAAGTGGCATGTTTAAGGACACATGTATGACTCATTGATGTTACATGCATTTGAAGAGTAATTGGTGGTTAATGTGAATTCCGTATTGTATTTATGTTGTAGAGTGACACATAAAGAAGGAGCGGGCTTATTGTATACACATCAAAGGTTGTATATTCGTATTGTGAATCCAAGGTATGTAAGGTTACTTTGTCCGTATCTTTCTACGGCCAATAGTGTTCATATTGACATTTCTCTAGTTCTATTCCGAAATGTACTAAGGTATCCCATATGCACTTATCCATGCTAATTGTCATATATTTCCTACTCATTGATCAATTGTGAATCTCATTTATCATATTCATGGTTAATGTTCCGAAAGTTCAAATATGGTTATGTTCCAATACTCCAATAGTGCCTATACTTGTGTCTCTTGTTCATGGCTTATTGTCCAATGGTTCCAATAGTATCATGGTGCTAGTGATGTTATATTTCTCATTGATATTTATTCACATGTTCTTCACTTATTGGTCAATGATTCAAAGTTTCCAACAATGTTGTGTTCCAAAGTTCCAAAGTGATGTTATGATTATCAAAGTATCAATGTTATGATTATCAAAGTATCAATGTTATGATTATCAAAGTATCAATCTCAAAGTAAAGATTAAAGTAATGCAAATGTGGTCAATGATCAAGTACGGGTGGCAAGTCTAGGGGCATAAGCCTAGCTCGACTCGATCCCGAGATATGGATTTATGGGTGGCAAGTCTAGGGGCATAAGCCTAGCTCGACTCGATCCCGAGATGTATGATTTATGGGTGGCAAGTCTAGGGGCGTAAGCCTAGCTCGACTCGATCCCGATGTATTGATTTATGGGTGGCAAGTCTAGGGGCATAAGCCTAGCTCGACTCGATCCCAATATAATGTTATGATATGAAAAGACCCACTGATCAGTAGGGGCCCGGGTACATTGTTATCATTGAGCATTGAGATAAAGAAAGCAAATAAAGTAATGAAAGCAATCCACATGGTTTCCCAAAATACCAAATGGTGATTTATGCACATTGATTATTCATATGTTTTGAGTTCATTGAAATATTCATGTATTGTACAGTTTCATCTGAGCCTTGCATACTCAGTACTTATTTCGTACTGACCCCTCTCGGGGACTTTACCTTACTTGCTGCAGGCGCAGGTCCCAGTAGGCCTCCTCAGTAGATTGCCAGTGTTAGCGGTTCTTTGGTGAGCTCCAGCTCATTCGGGGCTTCTCCGAGTCAGAGTATATACATGTTTTGGTTTTGTACATAATGTGTAAAGCGGGGACTTGTCCCGACTTATGGTTCTTTTTGGTCAATGCTCTGTTAGAGGCTTTTGTAGACGATATGGGTGTATCAGTGTAAAAGACATATGTTTTTTTGACTGGATGGCCTCAACGGCCAAGTTTCGTATGTATGTATAAATATGTCCCATGTTTTCCTGTATTCGTCTTTCATGCTCTTATGCACTGGTGGTATGATTATGGTATGCATATGATTGAACATAGGCAAAGGTTGGTTCTCTCGGGCCTTATCGGCTACGGGTGTCAATCATGTCTCGATGGGACTCGGGGCGTGACAGTAGTTTACCCTAATTGCTTCATTAGACTCATTATGCTTACCTTTCCAGGATAGTTACCCGTAGTTTACATTTCTGTATTTCATGCTTTTATACTTGCATTATTTCTGGAGTTCAGTCGGCCGATGCCTACTGAGTACCATATGTTTGGTACTCATACTACACTTCTATAGCCTGCAGATCACAGTACGAGCTATCGCCCTTGATGTGTACATCGTGCGAAGCATCTGTGAATTGGAGATTTAGGGTGAGTTGTTGATGCTCGGAGTTGCTCCTACTCTCTCTCTTTTATTATTAGATTGATCTCTATGTTGTATTCAGAGACACCTTTGTATATATATATATATATTTATCCTGTATTTCACTTGTACTCCTAATGCATTAGAAGCTGTTGTACTGGCTCCACTAGGTTTTGAGATTATATTGACCTTTTTATTATGTTTATTCCGTTGCTTTCTCTTATTTCTCTTGATAGTCCATTACTAGCTGTTTTGAATTATGGGTTGACTTACCTACTGGTGGGTTATAGTAGGTGTCATCATGACCTGAAAAATTGAGTTATGACAAATTGGCATCAGAGCCTAGGCTTACCTATGTGTTGGTACAAGACCTAAGTGTTTAGTAGAGTTCTGTGGATCGGTACGAAGATGTCTGCACCTTATCTTTGGGAGGTTACAGAACATTCATAGAAAATTTTATTCTTGACTCCCTATCATGTGTCCGTGTTTCTATGAACCTCTAGTACTTTCTTTGACTCCATTCCTTCCCAGATATATGGCACAAGGCTATCGATAGATGCGGATGTTACTTTTGCGCATGTTACTAGAATTTCAATCCAGCGACGAACTAGGGAGTTAGGGATTGATATCGAAGATTGTCAATGTCAACCAGAGGGTCAGGGGTTAGCTCATGCTTCGATAGAGTTTGTGACTGCCTCACCTATTCAGGAAGCAGTACTGGGGATTTTGGGTCTGTTCTTGGGTACATCACAACCAGTGTTGGTACCTGGTATACAAAGTAGTTCTCAGGCCAGAGTTGCGCTTGTTAGTGTTCAGTAGGGATCCTTATCAATTCAGAGCATAAGATGTTATGGAGATTTATCAGAGGATTGGCTCTTCCACTCTGCTTGGCGATGGAGCATTTGGTTGCAGCTGCGTCTACTTTTTTTCAAGTTGTTAGCATACGAGGGCCACAAAGATGGAATGTATAGAGACATATGGAGGTGGCGGTAAGAGGCCATGCCAGTAGTACAGTGTTAGTGGTATTCCGTTTGGAGGTCAGGATCTTTCCAGCTAAGATTAGTATCATTTGCTATCCATTAGGCCCTACAGGTAGCACTTCAGTTTATGGGTAGCTCTCAGGCAATACGGGTTGTTCGGTCTAAGTTTTAAGGCCGCAGCAGTCGTTCTGGGCCAGTAGGTATAGTGTATTAAGAGATCCAGGGGCATGTTTTGACTTTGGTAAGATTGGTCATTGGTCTAAGGAGTGCCCTAGATGCGAGTTAGTCTGCCAGTTGGGGACGAGTCTTGTCTCTCATCAGGTTAGAGTTTTAGGGGCTTGTTATGACTGTAGAGAGACTGATCATTGGTCCAGAGAGTGTCCTTGACATGGGGTTATTAGTCATTCTGCTATTCCAGAATAGTCTCGTAGATATATGGCACCTTCAGTTAGAGGTGGTGTACTTAGTGCCTTAGTTGGTCATTTAGACGCTCAGTTTGGGTTTGGACGCGTTCAGATTCATACCTCTTAGGGCAGGCCAGGACTATGACTTCGAATTCTGCCGTAAAGGTGCAAATTTTGGTTTGCTATCTTTTAGCTTCTATTGAGTCAAGTTGGGGTTTTCATACCCATCAATGATTACATGCCTTGATATTTCTAGACTGATTGGCGTATGCCTTGTGTATATTTATACATATATAACTACCCCTCGTAGATGATTTCTTTTAGTAGTAGATGAGTGGATCAGTATTGTAGGTTCCTTGGGGTGTAGCATTTGGGTTCGAATCCCATTTCCGTTGGCATATTGGCCTTGTTATGGCCCTAGAGTGGTACTCTTGTTGATCTTCATTGTTGGTACCACTTGTATCTTATGTTGGTGATATCATAGTCATTGTTTTGATATTTATTGACTCTTATTTGATAGACGGCTAGACTAGTGTTATCTAGTTATCATTTTTTTCTCTCCTTGCCATTCTTGCCCGTTTTGCTTAGAACCTAGATTAGTTGTGTTTCCCTCTTGTTAGCGAGGTTAGATTAGTTCTGGAGAGGAAGTGAAGGTAAGTTTTTCCTTCTATGGCTTTGTTATAATTTTAGCATTAATGGTCTTCTTCCATAGCCCATTTCTATTAGTGATACATTTGGAATTTGATTCAATCTGGATAGTTCATCGCCCAGTAGTGGTCTCAATCTTGATGTTTAGTTAGAGTTGGCAATTCAGTTTCGTTGCCCGTTTATGATGTTGAAAGGACTGAGGCTTACTTTTTGATTTGTTAGGTTCATCTCCTGGTGATCGTTTTGATCTTGGTATGGATGTGGAGTTGGATACCCCATTCTTCTTATGAAAAAGTTCATGGTTCAACCAAGTTAAAGTTGGTATAATTGGGAGAATTCTGAAAATTCTCATCTCGGCATTTGCTTGGCCTATTATGACTTCGGGGAGTGTTTCTGCTTGATGATATGTGCCTATGGGTACTCGTAGCCGTAGATTGAGTAGTTGATTGGCCAAATTCAGGCTAGATTCATATTTTTTTCCGAGTTGCTCAAGTTTTGGCTATCATTATTACTGTTTGTAGCCTTTACGAGTTCTTGTTTATGCCTTGGTGCATTATATCTTTCAGCGGGAGTGGATTTGGTTATTCGTAGCTTCAGCTTGTAGTATTCCTCCATCATGACTATGCCTTCGATGACACTTTAGTTTCATCCCTTACGAGAGTCGTTGGATATATGCATAGTCTCTAAAGGTGAGATGGGTTTGGGGTATGTGCTTGATTTCTAGAAATGAGTTTGATTTAGGCATTTGATCTTCTTGAAGATTTATTAACCCAGTTATGATTTTTGACTCATTGAATGGAAGCTTGAGAGTGTGATGGATTTCAGTATGTAGATGCTTGCTTGTCAACAGGATCAATTTGGATAGTTGAGATTAAGTAGTTCAGCTTCGGTGTTGAGATTTTAGCTATAGCGTGTAGAGATTGGTTACAGCCTCCAGTTCAAAATTTGGTTAGCTGAGACTCCGTTTATAGGCTGACTAAGCCTACTCCTTACCTTCCGGTTTGGTTATCTTTAGTTTAAATGGATTATGCTTGATAGATGCTCGGAGGTTGGTCTGTCGGCACATGGTATTAGCTTTCACTACTCTTGACCTTGATTCTCAATTTTCATCTGAATTTGGATTGTCTTCTCTACAAAAGGAGTGTATTTTAGTTGGGCTTAGCATGGTTTTGTCCACAGTTGGTAGGACATTCTGAAGTAGATCATTTAATTTTGAGAGGTTGTGCTTCGTACTCCTGCTTATCGATTTCGAGGGTCATTTGGACCAGTTGTAGCTTTGGCTAGAGATCGCAAGCTTTGGTCATCTCCATTGTGTGTCCAGGTAGCACCTTCTGGATTTTTTTTATGCCTGCCATTATGGATTTTCAGTAGATCAGCTTTAGTCTTTCGAGGACAGTGTGATGGGTTTGCACTGACAGGACTCGAATGATACTTTGTGTGGTTCAGAGTAGATAGCAGGTTTGGAAAGGCAAAAGAAGGTTATATTTGGAATTGGATATGGTTGCATGATTCATGCCTTGAATCGCCTTTACCTTGGTTGAGTTATCGCTTGGTTGTGCTGGTATCGGTGTGCTATTAGCGTGTTGTTTTTTGGATTTATATGCATCAGTCATTCTCGGTTCAGTTGGAGGCTAGTTTGTTGCTGAGGATGAGTTTTGGCTTTTTGGAAAGTGAAGTAAGGAAATTGGTTGAAAAAGAGATACCTATAGCAAAATCCTTTGGAAACTTTGTGTCTTCTTAGAGGTTATCGGGGGAGACACACTCGGGGCATGCAGGCCCAGTACCTCATCCTTTTGAGCTTTTGAGCTCTTTCTATCCATTGACTTTCGCGGACAAAAGCCCTTTAGTAGTAGATATTGTAATGACCCTCTAGGTCATTTTCTTGATTTATGGATCTGGCATTTCTAGTCTTCCCTCAGCGGCTACAAGTCATTTATGACTTGCCAAAACTATCGGTTCGGTTATCGAACAGTTCAATTGGGTTTTAGGCTCATTTCCCTATTTTGGAACTTTTACTGTTAAGGAATTAATCTCGGACCAAAACTGCTAGTAAATGATCTTAGATGGAAATTCAGATAGAGCCATCAGCTCCAGAATGTTGATTTTAGGCTAGGGATACCCTTGGTTCAGGTCCCAAGGCATCCAGACTCGTTTTGTGTTATTGGGTAGATTTGATGAAAAATGAAACTATTGGTGTGGGGCCCATATTTAATCAAAATGACCTCGGATTAATGTTTCGATAGTTTCATTGAGTCTAAAATGTCAAATTTGGTATGGTAGCTTAGTTTATTTATGTACACGGGGTTCTGAACGAATACCGAGTACCCGATCGAAATATATTTGGACTTAGCAAAAGTCTGGCGCCTGATATCTGGTATGACCGCTTTAGCAGTCAAGGTCCACTTAAGAGGACATTGCTATGGTAGTTGTTATCCACCTTAGCATACTTCGCTTAAACGACCAGAGTGCAGCATTAGCGACCTCCGCCTTTCCTTGCCCGATCGCTTTAACGGTCATGTGCCTACCGCTAAAGCGGCCAAGTTACCACTTTAGCGGAACCTGGGGGTGTTAAATCCCCCTTTCTTCACCCGATTTTCTCTCATTTTTTCAACTTTTTTCCTCCCATTTTGAGATCATGGGACATGGGAAAGTGTGGGGAATCATCCATTGAAGCAAAGGTAAGCTAGGTCAATGCTTCTTGATCGTTTCCCATTATTTTTCCCTGTTAAATTCCATCATTTTCATGGTAAATTCTTAGAAATTAGGGCTTTAAATCCATAAAATTTAGGGGCTGATTTGAGCCTCGATTTACTCCCCGTTTTTGCTCAACTTTGAGCACACATTCCTTGTCTTTCGAGGGACCTCGTGACAGATTCAATTTTGGATTTCGATTGCGGGCCTTGCGGCCTGTTCTTGACCCAAATTTCAATCTGCCCTTTGATATAGTAATATGGGTCTCATTTTACTCGTATTGACGTGTAGATGATTGTTTTGATAGTGTGGCGGCCTTACAGGATCGTGGACCAAAGTCGAGTGATTTGTGGGTGATTCAAGATTTGTGGTTTGTCATCGAGGTAGGCTTCGGTCTACGTTTCTCTATGAGATTGTGTATAGGATATCTTTATGACTAGTATAGTATGACTTAACCTATCTAGGGAATTTAGGGTAGAAATGTGACCCGAACTTAGTGTAAAATACTTGTCATGGCTATAGAATCCTATTACCCTTTATTATAAGCATGTTAACCATAGTTTGATATTAAAGATCCTTAGTATAAGATTTACCATTTTACTTAGTGAATTGGATGGTATTTCCCCAATCAGATCCTTTAGTGATCTTACGCCCTCATTTACCATAGTTTCTCGAGTTATAAGGCATTATTATTATTGGTTATATGTTGTTGGCCGCGAGGCCATGGTTATGATGGCAGTTGGATTCTAGGTGAGTATTTTATCCATAAAAGGGACATGATTTTAGATTACAAACGCTTCGGCACTTATGGTTGTATTGTTTGGATACTGGTGATGGCATGCATACTTTTAGGCACATTCATACATACTTAGTGGTACGATTCCAATCGAAATCTTGGTTTTACTACTATTTTTTGAAAAGGTATTTATTCATACATACTTGATCTCGGGCAATGGTTTACAGATGTACACTCTTTTAGTCATGATTGAGTCTGTGCTCTTATTATACAATGTATACTTTTTTAGTCACGGCTTGAGTCCATGCACTTTATATATATATATATCTGGTACTGGATGAAATAGATTGATGATGATGGTTATTGGAAGTCCTGGATCTGGACCAGGCAATGTATACGGATATTTCAAAATCCCCTAGGATCCCCTTCATTCGTGAGCCATAGTGCCAGAGAAGAGTGGTCGTCGTAGGTCCTGCCTTTGCTAGCTACCGAGATAGAGGAGGTGTATACACTTGTTACGTTATGGTACTTGGTACATTATGGCACTTGGTTCGGACATGGTATTTATGGATATGTTGCATTCATTCATTTATATGCATTGCCTATCACCAGTATGATCCTTTGGCACTTATATCTATCGACCTTATGGGTTTTATATAGGTATAAGCTATGATTGTTGTTTACTGAGTACTTCAGTGAACATTTCTGTATTTCATGCTATTTATACTTACATTATTTATGGAGCTCAGTCGGTCGATGCCTACTGAGTACTACGTGTTTGGTACCCATACTACACTTCTGCATCCTGTAGATTATAGTACGAGTTATCGCTGTTGATGTGTGCATTGTGCGGAGCAGTCATGGATCGGAGATTTAGGGTGAACTCTTGACGCTCAGAGTTTCTCCTACTCTCTCACTTTTATTGTTAGAATGATCTCTATGTTGCATTCAAAGACACCTTTGTGTGTGTGTGTGTGTGTATGTATGTCTGTATGTATATATATATATATATATATATATATATCCTTTATTTCACTTGTACTCCTGATGCATTAGAAGCTCTTATATTGGCTCCACCAGGTTTTGGGAATATATTGTCCTTTTTATTATGTTTATTCCGCTGCTTTCTTTCATTTATCTTGCTAGTCCGTTACTAGTCGTTCCGGATTATGTGTTGGCTTACTTACCTGTGGGTTATAGTAGGTGCCATCATGACTTGAGAAATTGTGTTGTGACAGCTAATCATCCAATTCACTTCATAAGTCAGGTCACCCAATTATCTGTTTTATCCCAACCAATTCAAAATTACAGACCATAGATGAGAAAAATATGCACATGAGAAGAATAAATGATCAAATGTTTCAACTTGATTAGTGTTACAAAGCACACATCAGGCTGTACAACTATGCCTCATTTAAGCACTCTATCTACTGTGGACAACTTGCTCTGCAGGGCTATCCATGTAATGAATTGGTGCCTTGGGAGCAAACCTTTTACCTGTATTAACCCTCTCTAATCCACCTATTGATATGATGGTCTTACTAAGATATAGGCATTTTTTATAGTGAAAGCATTTGTTTTCAACAAAGTATTTACTCCAGTTTTGTTCATAAGCTATGTCCTTGCATCAAATATCTTCCTGACGAGCCAGCAAGCCCACTTTGGTATGGTCATGATGGAAATATCAGTCTTTATATAAAAAGTATGTACCCATACTACCCATAACTTGTCCTTCTTGTGTTCTATAGCCTAAAACAGTTTAGAGATTGCTACTTTATTCCAGGTACCAGTATCAATAATATTCAACACACAAACTGCCTTGGGTCTACACATTTTATCCTAAGCTACAAGGGCCTTCCTAGAAAAGTTATTACTCCTAGTCCACAAGAATGTTCTACGAATAATATTTACCATTTTGACAAGCTTCTTGGGCAACAAGAAAATTTGTGCCCAATAAGTTTGCATCTTAAACAACACATTTTTGATAAGTTGTTATCTACCACTATAGGACAGAAATTTAGGGGACCAACATTTCACTCTAGCTATCATTTTTTCAACCAAGGGCAAGCACTGGTGAACTGATAGTTTCCTAGTAGATAGAGGCACCCCTAGGTATTTAAAAGAAAACTCACCCTGCTTGCATTTGTATCTCATTCAGTATCTGGTTCTTGACTTGGTCAGACACTCTAACTTTGTATATAGAGCTCTTATCTATGTTTGTTTGCAACCCTGACACTTCTAAGAAGTATTGAAATATATAAATCAGCAAGTGTATAGACTTTATATCTGCTCTACAACACATGAGCAGATCATCTACAAAACAAATATGAAACACACCAAGTTTCTCACATAGAGGGTGATAATTAAATTGAGGCTCATGTCTTAACTGATGCAAGGTTCTGTGTAGGTACTCCATGACTAGGACAAAGAGATAAGGGGACATGGAAACCCTTTGTCTCAATCCTTTTTTAGCCTAAAAGGTAGGTGTGAGCCCCCCATTGATCAATAAGCTATATTGGACGGTGGTAACATACTCCCTAATCAATGTTTAAATCACAAAATGTGTGGGTTATTGTATGCTGATTTATACATGTTTCATTCAACTTTAGTTTTTTCATAATTTATATACTTACCATTGATATGCATATCTCATATACTCATTATATTTCAGACATACTGGCCGCATACTCTTTTTCCTATATTTTTCATGTGATGTACATTCAGGCGCTCATTCTAATGCACATGGCTAGTTGTGGCCAGTTCATAGTTCATTAGTTTGTGAGTCCTTCTCATTCGGGGACTTAGTTTAGTTGTTTCTTTCTTTCACTTTAGACATTATTTTAAGGGTAGCTGGGGGCCTTATCCCAAAATATTATGTTATTCAGACTTAGAGGCTTTTAGATATTAGAGCATGGATTATGTTAGCCCCTTCAGGCTTAGTATTTTGTTCATTTGAACTTCCACTTGTGTTTGAAACTCATAAGTTATGCTTTCATCTTTAGTTTTTACTTATTTTCATTTACGAGCTTAGATTTTCTATGCCAAGGGTTAACTTGGGCCCACTCATGGTTCTAAGCATCGTGTCTCAGTTAAGGTATAGACTCGGGTCGTGACAAGCTTTGTATCAGAGCACTAGGTTTAAGAGTCCTAGGATGTTTGAAAAGCCGCATTCAGTAGAGTTTTTTTTATGGGTGTGAAGTGCACCACACTTATAATGTGGAGGCTATAGAGTGTTTAGTAAATACTTTTCCTTCTTTCATACTCTAGATCATGCAATAGAGTAGTCCCCTAAGAAATTTATCCAGAGTCATGCGTTGCTCCAAATTCCTCCAACTATGCCTCATGTTTGAGGTGATAGAAATAGTAAAGCTTAGTTTCTATAGATATGGTGCTTTTAGATAGAACTATCAGCACTTAAGACACCACACAAAGGGCTTGAGGGGAGCCCATTAATGTTCTTTAGCCCATCAACTCAAAATCTACGTTCTTATCTATGTGAATTGTGTTGTTCATCCAAAATATGATATGTATTCATATTCTTCTTTAAGCCTTCGATACAGGTAGAACCCATGAAAGGAGAAAGTATGCGTTCAGATTCATGGGTAGTATTATTACCCGAGAAATAGTGTGATTTGGGATGTTATGATTTATAAGTAGTAGAATAACCCCAAAATTAGAAGTGTGAATCTAGAAATGTAGTATCCAGAAAGGTGGGGATAGTGAATTATTAAAATATAGTATATATATAAGCTATGTATCCATTAATTTAGAATTGAGGTGATATGTCTTTAGGTCTTAACTATGGGGTAGTAAGTGTAGCGTAGATTTCATGATAGACAGTAGAGAAGGAGTTATTGGTTAAGATGACTTAGATTATGCTTTAACTAGGAAAGGAGTTTATGATGCCGTGTTATTTAGTTATAAAAGTATAGGTCATTAATAAAAGTATAAAATGGTTAAGGATGGATAGATATAGGTTGCACTTTGTGATTTCAAAAAGGAATCGTTTGATGCTTATAGAGCTATGAATGTAGTTCAGACGTATGGATATATAAGTAGTGGTGAAGTGTGAAAGGAGGATATGCTAATGTACTGTAATTAGATAGACTGTAAAATTAAGATTGACTATTGTTATCATGATGTTTTAATAGACAAGTGTTTCTTGATTTTTATCTAGTAGCTGCTAAGCCAGAATAGTATGTGAATTTGCTTTGTTAACCATGTCTAGTATTCAACACTAAGTTTGAACTGTAGATGATCACTGAAGTAGAAATAAATGATAGTTTGGGGTTAGTGATGCTAGTTTTATGAAGTTCATCTAGTAGGCTTGTAATAGCGTATGCAGGAATTTAAGTTCATTCATTTGCAATAAGTTTGATATTGCATGTATGATATAGATGTGTACCCAATATAGTATGTGGATGCATGATATTCTATGATTATTAAGTGTTGTGTGTGCCTAGTTAGTACCCTTGAGTTGCTAAGTGTGAAGAAGGCTAATTATATCGTATATGCTATTCTTAATAGCTGAAGTGAGGGATTATAGATAGATGATGTTGAGACTTTTATTATAGTTTTAATTTTCACGGTTTCGGGTGAATATGAATTTAGAGGTGTGACGTTAGTGGATTAAGAAGAAGAGGGAAGATTGTTAAGTGTTAGAGAGGCAGATGTGTTTTCCAACAAGAGTGTAAGTTATAGGATGATGATTGTAGAAGCTAGATGAAGTTAAGAGTGGTATCTTTAAAAGAAATATCCTAGAATGAAGCTAGTATCTTCCAAATATAGTCTATCCGAGTAAGTTAAGCGTTCATGTGTATAGTGGCACCCCAACTATTAGAATAAAAAAATAATCACTCGGTTTAGAGGATATGGAATAGGCCCACAGACTTAGAATTTTGGCCTTAATTTAAGGGGAGATGATAGGGTGAAGAAGCAATACCTTTAGAACAACTACCTTTATATTACTCCATGAATCTATGGCATCCAACTTTATAATATACAACTCATGATATATGCACTCTTATTTCACAGTATGCTCAGTCTTATGAACTCATGATATATCCTTAATGGCTTGTTGAAGCCACGCTACGTCATGTATGTTCTCAGATCAGATCTCTTGAATAATTTGCTTATGATCTTTTAATCTAAGCCCTGCATATGCCTACTTATGAAAGTGATAGATGGTTATGTCATGTACATACCTAGAACAACTCCCTACTCTAACTTTATGAGTTAATATATGAAGTATTCGTGCCTATGATACCTTATCTCATAGGTTCCGCCAAGGTCCCGATAAGTATAAGTCATAGCTGAAATGTATCTCTCTTATTCGATATTCTCATACTCTAGTACTTTAGTGACCCTCCTTATGTTGCAATAGTGGTATTGATAGCAGTTGACTTTGAGTGATAGTTTAACTGAGAGGATAGATGTCCCTTATTGTGAATACCATAGTATGTTTATTCCCTAAGGTTATAAGAGTGGAGGAGGATCAATGTGAGGATTAGTTATATGTAATAGTTAGTTGAGAAGTGTTGGTGTGCTTTTTGGCGGTAATTCATGAAATTATTGTTGATAGAGATATTAGAGAAAATGAGAGAATTCTTCAATGGTTTGGTTGCCTAAAATTTCATGAAGTAGTAAAAAGGATAGACTTGAATTCTATGTTTGTATACATGTGGGCGATGCATTATGCACTAGTGTCTTCTTGATTTAAACTCGAGGTTAGTTGAATGGGGTGGTAAAAATAACTAGTATTCTTTAGATAAAATTCCCCATAGAAATATGGAGAATAAGTCCCGTGGTTTGGATTAGTATGATCATCTTACGTGTAGTACCTTATGACTCCGAGTTAGGCTTGAACATGGTGAGAGCCTTCATTTAGGCTCAGAGTTTGGTAGAAGTAGTCACATGTACCCTTGTAAGGGATATAAGTTTTAGATGATGAAGTGAAGTATTCAAGAGGAGGAGCATAGTTGAGAAATGTTGCTAAAAATAAAAGTTGTCAGTCATATCACTTATGGCATAGTAGCCCTATTCTTACCTTATGCCCAAGGTACCCATGTTTCTTGTCAAGTAGCTTCAGATAGTGTGTGACCTATGTTCAAATCTATACCGCTCATACTTTATGAACCCATGTCAGATGTCTCACATGAATTATGCCTATGATTCATTCATTAAAAATGTTATAAGAGTTCCCTTTTCAAGTCATATAGAGGCCAAGTTAGTGTCCTAGCTAATTTATGTTCTTCATGCCTATGCTAGGTTTTGCGCTCATAGCTCATATTTCTACATTTCTTGCTATTGATAGCTAGAACCCTATTGTTAGAATAGTTCAGTTCATGCCAGTATACAGCATAGGTAGCCCAAGTAAATCTTGGTTTACTCCATTTATATGCCCATTCTAGCTTTGACCTTCATTCGAGGATGAATGATCCTAGGGGGGAGATATTGTAACACCTTGAATTTCAAAAATATGATCCGAGCTGCCCTTCAAATATGTATAGACCTGAACATAGTGATTTCAAATTTCTACATAGGTGGTAAGATCAATGCCTAAGTGCGGGAAAAGATTTAGATATGAATTAAGGTCATTAGGAACCTTAGCTCAAAGTTGAGTTGAAGCTTCCTTATCGATTGAGTTTTTGTATAAGATTTTGCTAGGGTTAACTTCAAATGACCATTACTCCTAGAATGTGAAGAGTTTATAGCGCAATACCTACCAAATTAAAGGTCTTCGAGCCTTCTTTCCAACTCCATTGACCATTTGTCAATATAATACCGAAGCAAAAATTATGATCCTTTTAATAAAAAGGTGGACGAGCAGCTGTGCAACTAGGCAGATCTATGTGGGTCGCGTAGCCAGCCACGTAGGCTGTGTGACCAATTCCAGAATGCTCCTAGAAGAGCTCCTAGACCTACGTGGGTTAGTTTTGGAGCTGCATTGGTCACATAGGTGAGCCACATAGCTGAAGCTAAAGTTTAGTTTATTTTTTTCTTTTCAACTCCGACTAATTTAACCGTATTTTAGTCCTAAGCCTTTTAGAAAATCATCATATATGACCTTTAAACTTCCCATAGGAGTTGGTTCCTCACATATATCGATATAATTTCTCTCTTCCCTCTTCTACCAAAATTCAAGAACACATAGAACGATTTCTCAAATTCCCAAGCTCTAAAAGGCTCCAAGAATCTTCTACTTTCAGGTATGTGGGTATTCAATAAGGATTTTATTTAGCCATTACGCCCAAAACCTAGTTTCTAAATTAAGATATCTTTATGAATTCATAACTTGGGGTTTTACCCATGTTTATTCAAATTTTCCCCTTTTATGCAAAAGTATGGATTTTATTGAAGGAATTCTTATGAATCACTATTAATTTTCATGTAAAGTATATTATAATTGTGGTAATAGTATCATGACATGTTTTATGAATGATTTATGAACTTATGATCATGAATTTAAGAAACCACGAACTATATGATGATTTCAAGTAAGTTTTAATGTCTCAAGCTACAAGCATGTTTATGAACAAGATTATTTAGACAGGATAGATTCCAGCCCATGATATTATGACATGATATATATGAGAAATAGTAAAACTATGATTTTGGGAGTAGTATTTAGCACTGAGTGGATACGGGTTTCAGATAACTCAAGTCATAAAAATACGTGCCAATGTAGGTCATGTTTAGCCCTGAGAGGCTCATCTTAATGAATCTACCTTAGTTCATAGTTCGGTATTGATATCAAGGTACGGATCAACCCTCTTCAATATAGGTCAGACGTTAGACTCCATGTTTGCTCACATGGTTTATATCGGTTAGAAGAAACTCCCTCAGAAAGATATTTTTTATCTTTATGAACGTATATGACCCATTAACTTTGATATCAGATAAGGTTTTCATTACATTATTTAAAAGATATAGTTTTTAGTCTTTAAATCACAAAATGACTGGGTCATTGTAGGCTGGTTTATACATGTTTCATTTGACTTCAACTTTTGCATGATTTATACACTTACAATTGATATGAATATCTCACATACTAAGTACATTCAGACGTACTGATCACACACACTTTTGACTATATTTTACATGTGATGTAGATTCAGATGCTCATTCTCACGTACGTGGCTGGTTGTGGCTAGCTCAAAATTCAGCAGTTGGAGAGTCCTCCTCACTCGGGGACTTAATTTGGTCATTTCTTTCTTTTATTTTAGACGTTGTTTATGGGTAGCTGAGGGCCTTATCCCGACAAGTTATGTTATTTAGAATTAGTGGCTTTCAGACAGTAGAGTATGGGTTATGTTAGCCCCTTCGGGCTCATTATTTTGTTCATTTGAACTTCCAATTGTGTTTTCAAACTCATAAATTATGCTTTCAGCTTCAGCTTTCGCTTTGTGTCATTTATATGCCTAGATATGCTATGACATGGGTTAGCTTAGGACGACATGTGGTAGCACCTGTCTCGGGTAGGGTGTAGACTCGGGACGTGACACGGGTGGACCGATGGGAATGGTTCCGAATGGATTTATGATTTACATGCCCAATAAAAAGTGTTCCGTATGGGTATATGGACCTCGCGATTCTCCCATGGGTCCCAGCTAGCTAGACAAAGCAGCATATGTATATTGTAGCATACTTTGCATCCTATTGCATTCATTTTATCATTTCCTCTTTGGATTGATTCAGTTATTATTGTGTACAATAATTGAGTGGATATTTGATCATGTTCTGGTTTGGAATAGTTGTTTTTCTTCTTATTATTGTTGTATATCCACTAAACTAAGTGCGACTTTGCTTTTTGGCAGGTGTTCGAATTTGTAAGCAATAGTGTTGTATTTAGGTGATCCTTGCCATCACTTTGGATTAGGATCAGTCGACGATGCTGCTGAGTACATGTGGTGTGGTAATCACATTTGTTTATTTCTGTACTTTATGTGCAGGTGTGGAGCCTTCTGGACGTTGAGCTTGAGTCCGTGTTCGAGTAGTTTCTTTGAGATTCAGATGTAGTGGCTAATTGACTATAGTACCTACTGGATTTTTTTAGTTCTCTTTTGTTATTTTATTTTGTTTTGAGATGCTACAAATTTCTAGATGTATTCCTTTTTCTTACTCTTAAAGGTTTGTACTGTGTGATTACCAATTTTTGGGGTGTTCCTTGACTTTCATACTTGTTTATGTTTTGGTTCATACGATTCGCTATTGAGATTTGAGTTTATTTTGTTTCTTCTACTTATTGTTTGATTTAGCATATATGTATGTGTGGGGTTTGACTTACCTACCACAGGAGTGAGATAGGTTTCATTACTATACAAATTTTGGGTTGTGACATAGTATTTGTGGGATTATAAGTTTTTAAAAATTTGTGGCCTTAAATAATGTTACACCATTTGTGAAGTTAACTATAAAATCTTCTCATTTAGCATAAAATATAAAGTATAAGGTTAATTAATTGTTTTTAAATTTAAAAATCTGTCTTTTTGGAATGATTAAAAAAGAAAAAAATGTTGGTCACATAAACTAAAACAAACGGACTAGCTCTCTATTTATATGTACACAACAATTCAACACCTTTTATCTTATGGGTGCGGTCACACCTCTCTCCTTTTTTTACTCTCTCCTTTTTTTACTTAGAAATCATCTTATATACATCAAATGCTTCTGGATTGATGAAATCCAGAAAGCCAGAATTCTCATTTCCAGCAGCTAGAAATCAAAGTATTAAAAAATGAATAAGGGAATACACATCTAGATATCTTAACTTGGTTTAAGTCGCCTTGTAAATATACTCGTCCTACATGGCATTTTGCGTGAGTTACTGAGTTACATGGCATCTTACATGACATTTTGCCCGTTTTTACGACCAAGTTGAGGTGCATTCTCCATGTTTGGGTGTTTATTTGCCAGTTGAGGTCAAGTTAAGATATCTATCAATGTATTATGCTTAAAAAAAAGTATGATACTATATACCTATAGAAATTTAGTTCATTTTTTCATCCTATATATATGTTCTTCACCACTATTTTCATCAATCTCAAACACCCATTTGCTTTTATCACTCAATTTCTCTGTTTCTTTCTTTTTCTCTCCTCTTTGATGACCATGATTATGACTTCCTAATCTGCTTTTTTCTATCATAGTAACCTCTAATCCTTTTCCTATAGGATGCTTAGTTGATCTTACTTTAACCTCATTCTGCATTACTTTTTTCAATTTTCCCTTAACCCCTTTTTTCCCTTCTACATTGTTTGCAATAACAACCGATCTTTCTTGATTTACATCGAGTTTTTCGATCAACTTATCGTAATTTTTAGCCTTGCAATCGACGAGAGAGAAATCGACATTCTCGTAATTAGGCAAGACATCAACAGGGTCCCCTGTCTTGAACTCCACCATGTCATTTAGCCCTGTTTCTTCAATTACTTTCTGTGTCTTGTCAAGTTTCTGCTCCGGAAGAATGCACACGACTTTACCTGTCGATGAAATAATTAAATAAATAAAAGTGTTCTCTGTTTAACAGCCAGAGCCAGAAATTTATAAAAAAAAATTCTAAATTTTCTTAGTTGAGATTTAAAACATATAACTTGTAGCAACATTTGAACTCCCCTTACCATTATACTTGATTTTTGTTCCATGTAAAGGCGATTCAACAGTTTACATCTAACAAAAAATATTAATCATTTTCACCCTAGTTGCATAGTATAATATTTTGACTAAAGGGATTCGATTGAAACCCCTTCCATCTCATTAGTTTTGCCACTACTTACAAGTTAAACTTTTAAATAAGATGATCACATATTTCAACATTTACCTCCGGTTTGACGAGCTGCCGCTGCTAAGGCCACAGTTGATGGAGAGACTTCAGAGGTGACTTCCACCATTAATTTGGCACTCATTCCAGCTGCTAGTGCTGATATGAATTCGTTGCCGTCGAGTTCTTGTGTTCCAGAAGAACTGCAATCTTCATTTTGTTTGTTACACTACAAGGAATAAAAAAAAATGATAAGTTACAGGACTAACCATACAGTATTAGGAGATACTCCCACTGTTTCAATTTATTTGTTTGATTTTGACGGAATTTTATAAAGAAAAAAAATCTTTTGAATCTTTTGGTTTTAAACTAAAGATATGTTGAATGTACCAAAATGTTCTTGTGATCTTAAACATGTCACATAGAAAGTTGAAATTAAAAAGTTGTCAAAAAAGAAAGAAATATTCTTTTTAAAACGAAAACATAATAAGACAAATAAATTAAAACGCATAAGTACATTTTGTATGTGTTTCAATGTTACATGCACAATGTAAAAATATTACAAAGATTTTAATACCTTGAAATATATATGTTAGTAAATTTTGTGCATGAATGTGATACCATCTCTTTTCCAAGACAAAATTGCTATACAGCTCCAAAGTCAGACCACCACCCAAAATCATGCAAGGAAAATTTCAAGATTATAATCTTAACCCCCCCCAACCCAAAGAAAGGGGAGGTGGGAAAGAGAACTAAAAGAAAACTAATAACCATGAAGCAGGACAGATAATTATTTACTTAATCAAGATTAAACAATTAAATGTCATGGAAGTAGGCACTAACGTTACTGAGATATAACACATTGTTCAAACAACTATTTAGAGTCCTACAACTCCTCGTAAGGTTTCTACCAAAACTCATTATTGCTGTCAACTAGATAATTGCGCTAACAAACATAAATGTTTTACTTTTTTTTTCCTTCCAAATTCTTATATGTTGAACTAATCTAATTCAATTTGATGCTACATGAGATGAAAAGGAGAAAGAGGGAAACATACCAATTTGAGGGTGTCAAGATATGCATTGGCAGCACTTTTTGGGGACCAATCCATTCTAAAATAAAACTGGACTCACGTTTCAATCTGGAAACCAACAATTATTAGGACAAAAAC
Source organism: Capsicum rhomboideum (assembly GCA_031232105.1). Taxonomy (NCBI): domain Eukaryota; kingdom Viridiplantae; phylum Streptophyta; class Magnoliopsida; order Solanales; family Solanaceae; genus Capsicum; species Capsicum rhomboideum. Next base: position 18,283,515 of record CP124710.1, read on the forward strand.
CTTTTATTAAACTCTTGAAAGCTTTAGATCCTGTCAAGGGTATTATTATTCTCTTTCTTCTATATGTGGTATAATAATATTTGCTAGAATTTTTTATTTTTTTTCATGAGTTTTGTCTGCATGGGAGATATTTAAGGAGGGTGCAAGTAAGTTTTTACCGTATTTAAGAAGGCTTAGAAACCGAGTAAACAAATCCTAAGTTACTTTTAATGTTAATTTACCCGCATTTCAAGGATTGCCAACTTTGACCAATTTGACTGGCAATAGATATATGACGCGGTATTCAGTTACTCCTCGATACACCTATGTGTAAGTACAAAGTACTTGAGTTAAGTAAATATACGTAGAAAGTTCTAGATTTCGAATTTCCAGTGAAACTATATTTTAGAAAGAGTGTGGTGTCTAGTCGAAATACAAGAGAAATCAAGTAAAAATTTGCAATATCTTTAAAGTCATTTTCATGGAAAATATTTTTCGCGAAAGATCAAAAATGTTTTTCAAAAAAAAAAAAAAATTATTGAAAAATGTTTTCTGTTTACTGCTTTAGTTGGTAATAGAAAATTATTTTCTGAATTTTTTTGTATGTTCTAATTTATGTGAGATTGACCTCTTATTAGTTCATTAAAAAATGTCATGCCCCAAAATGAACGAGAGGTCCTACGACGCTAAAACCTGCCAACTTGCACCAAACGAATCTCTTTAATATAGCAACTACCCACTTCATGCCCATATATCATAATTTATTAAGTTAAAAATATTAACTAATTAAAGTAGTAAATATCAAATCAACAATATGCAATCAGTCTTTGAATAAAGATGACACTCGTAAATCCTTACAAGTACTCATAACCCAAAATAATACAAATCCATCTACGGGGCCTTTGTGACATTGCATCACATGACCTGGCCCACGATCTCAAAATGGGCTCAGCATGATAGAAAAGTAGGATTCTAGCAGGCACATGAAAATACAAAGCGTAAAAGCGACAAATAACGGAATACTAGTATGTGTCGTAGTGAAACCACCTCGCAATGCGACAAGTGTTGTTATGATTGCCCGAGATCCATATTAGCAAAGCAACTCAATACCACATTAAATAGTTAATTGTGAGATTCGAGTTGATAAATAGTGGACCTTCCAGGAGCCACTACAAGAAAGTGGAGCAACGACGACATGTATTTAGTGGTCAAAAAATAACTAATTTCTCAATATTTATGACAAAATGTCACAAAAATAACGACAATTGATATAAATGTCATGAATACAACGGCATTTGATGCAAATATCGTTAAAACAATGACATTTGATGCAAATATCGTTAAAACAATGACATTTGATACAAATGTCAAAAAATTTATGACATTTGTTTCGAATGTCATGTTATTAGTCATTAATTAATGACATTTAATCTAATGTTACGTTGGAAATTTAAATCTTTTTAAATTATTTTGTGACTCTTAGTATTTAACTCTACAAAAAAATTATTGGATGCAAAATTGAAAGGAGTTGTAATATTTGTTTAATTTATTATCGTATATATGATAGCATGACCTTTATATCAATAAATCAGAAATTATAATTTTAATAACTTACTAACTATCAAAAATCTAATTAAAATATTAAAAAAATAAGATCAATATAATTGAAAAGGCAGAACATAAAACAATAACAATATCATAATTCCTTTTTAAAAGTATAACATGCCATTTTATAATCATAATCGTTGGGAAACTTAGCTTTAATCTTTGTTTAAATAACTTACCTATTTTTTATATGTACTAGTCTTTGTGTACCCGCATTGTGCTTGTCCCCTACATTGATAAGAACAAATTTTAAAAATATATAGCATAATAATATTTAAAAGATTTGTTTGTGTAATAATATAAGAATTTAGAAGAAAATTATAAATTTTAAATTGAATAATTTATTATGTTTAAGAGTTTGATCTAATTCAGTTCTTCCTTCAGTTTATTTTAATACTTGCTTCATTGAACACAAGTATAAATAACATCTGATTGAAATGTTAAAAGTCGTTCGTTTTTATTTGAGCACTTAAATACATGCATTTTGTGTATATTTCATGTTAATTATTACAAAATTTGTATTACTATATTATTAACAGATTTAACATTTAATATAAATATTAGCATTATGAAGACACATTATAATACAAAATTGTATAGTAGATTAGAACATATAGTATAAGTTATTCTTCGCTTAAACAATTAGCACTTATTGAATACATAAAGTATTATTATTATTGTATAATATATATAAATAACAAATGAATCTCGAACTAAAAAAAAGTGTCTAAATTATTAGATGCATAAATTAGAAATTATATTATTATTATTGGATGCATAATTTAAACTATTATTAAAATAATTGATTTTACAAGAACAACATTATAATTTGAGTGCACTAATTTGCTACTAATAATAACCGATAAAGAAAATGAAACATAATACTCCTTAATAAATCAGTTTTTTCTTTTTTTAGTTCTATATACTTTCATAAAAAAGTTTCAATTTCATTTGCCCCCAACCTTTTTCCCCAAAAAAATTAAAAAATCCCCAAAGTCTGATCCTATCCTCGCCCCCGCCTCCCCCCCACCCCCAACCCAAATTTAAAACCCAAGCAATTAATAAAAATCCCCCAGTCCCCGAATAAAAAAATAGGAAAATCCCCCACGCCCCCAAGCCCCCCTCCCCCAACCCTCTCTCTTTCTACTTGAATTTTATGTGATATTTACTTCTTTTTTTTTTGATTTATTTCTTCTTTAGTAGGTTTTACGAAGTAAAGTTTTCAAAGAGATGAATTCTATAATATGATTGTTGCAATGGATCATATTTTTGTGAATGTGAAGGTAATATTCTAGCGTGTAATCTTTAATTAGGATTCACATTATATTTTGAGATATTTATTTTTAACCTTTTTAATTATACTGTGGTTATAGCAATAGTCTTATTTTAGGATCTTTGAAGTTCTATAGAAGTTGCTTCGCAATTTTTAAAAATAATAAAATTCTAACTTTTAATATATGCCTTTATTTTTTACAATTTTTAAAATAATAAAATTCCAACTTTTAATATATTTCTTTATTTTTTATTTTCTGTCAGGAATTCCTTTCTCATCTTCATCAGAAGTTGATATGAAAAAATCAAAATAAAAAAGAGAAGTCTTGTGAAGAGTAGAGATTCAAGTTGCTGCTTTGTCTGAAGGTTCATCAAGTGACCATCAATGAATCAGGATTCTTGTAATTCATCAAGTGACCATCAATGAATCAGGATTCTTGTAGTCACTAATAAACATTAGAGTTTATTTATAGTTACCATTCTTAGTTTGATAGGAGAAAAACTGTATTGTTTGAGAACCATTGCTTAATGGTGTTATGAGAATTTCAAAAATATAGTTTGTCAAAGTGATTCTAGCAATAGGTATATGCAATTAGATCAAAGCTTTGACTTAGTTAGTTATCATCTTATCTACTTTATGTGTTCTAGTATATCTCATCTCCTTTAGTTGTCTTCTTCTCGAGTATTCTAAGATTTTACCATTAGTATTGTTCATTATTACCTTGTTGTTTCGATTAGTAGTTGTAATTTGGATTCAGTAAGTATAATATACCTTAGTGTTGTGTTGAGAAATTTGAGTTGTTACAATGGTACTCCTATGGTAGCAGTAGTCCTAGATAAATTTAGCAGCGCCAACCCACAAGGGTGGAGTCCTTAATACTGAGCAGTATTTCACCTATATTTTGACTTCTCCATGAAAGACTGGATACCTATTGCTTCCTTCTATCTCGATGGTGCTGCTTATGATTGGTTTCAATGGTTGTATTGCAACCACCAATTTTTGAATTGGAAGCATTTCACTACAAAATTGGCAATATATTTTTGAAACGACTCTAACATGATCCATAACCACATCGACATTGCCCTTGATTTGTTGCATGCGGAAGTTAGATGAGAGTTACTTTTCCATGCTAAAAAAACATGATAATTTCCACCGGGCACTGCTCGTTTACTCCTAGCTAGTCGCTACAGATCTTGATCTTTCATGTGTGAGATCATCTTGTGAAGAAACGGAGGACTCCAACTTTCCTAAGCCAGTCAAATAACCACTTGTTACTTTCTCCAAAAAAAAAAAAGGGCAATATAAAAAAGAGTAGTGAGGGTCACAAACATAACAGAACGTGGTAATAGGATTTTTTTAATTTGGTTTTTCATCAGATGCCCGATATTGGCTTTGAAGTCCCGAGTAAAACCTAGGCATGAAAGCCCCATTGGAAGCGAAAGTTTATAGTTTGCACAACCTAATTTAGTTACTTTTACTTAACCATTTCCTATGTGTGAAATAAGTTGCCTAACATGTTTCAACAAGCAATAAAAGCAGTAGGTAAAAATACAATAATTTACTTGGAAAACATCCGACTCACAAAAGGTGTAAAACCACGACCTGTACCTCTACAGGATTTAACCCCAACTTCACTAAATCACAATGAGGCTTTCAATAAAAGATTACAAGCCTATGTAACCTAAGGAATTATAAACTCTAATTCCTAAACAACTAACAAACCTCTCAAGGTATGTTATCCCAAGTCTTTGAGTTTCCCAACTTGAAGACAACAATCCTAAATCAGTTTATAACTTACTAAACTAAGATTACATCCCCATTATAACTCGATAAACAACTTTTAATACATGAATTCTAAGACTCTTTAGCTAGCTTTGTACTAGGACCTGGTTCTACGATGTGTTCCTTCAGTATTCAAGTAGCACACTACCAAGTCAATTTGCCAATTGTCTTTTTGCTTTGTAAGTGTGTAAGTCACTTGGGTGACTGATCTTCTATTTAAATACAAATCTTCAAAAAGTTGTTCTTCAAATCAAACTCCTCAGCAATACGAACCGTCAATGGATAGAGTTTTACTTCAAGTGAGACTCTTTTTTCAATTCAAACTCCTACCTCTTAAGTGTTGTAGACAAACTTCAACTCTTCAATTCAGCATAAGGTTTATTCTTTTGAGTTTATCAGAAGTACCCATTATTTATTCCTTGATTCTTGAACCCTTGTCTTCAATCATCAATGATCTTGTTAAGAGTTTAACTGCTTGAGATAGTGTATCTTTAAACCAGCTTAACTGACACGTTTCATTCACATTGTCAATTATCAAAACTACATAGAACCCAATAAATTCCCCTTTTTTGATTATGAGAAACCTCTTTTCTTATGCATTCAAACATCATTTCCTGTAGATACTGAAATATGAAACACTAGAATGAAACAGGTTAGTCAGTGGGTTATAAACACTACACAACCCCCCTATCTTCCCTTTTTTGGCATCATCAAAAAGCTGGTTTAAGATAATATATGAGCCAAAGACAAGGTTAAACTATTCATAGACACTGGGGCTACCACCAAAATAATAAGAACCAGACATAACTTCAAACAAATAAAGCAGTACAAGGAGCAAGAAATAGAGACAATTAAGCTAAAGAGATTCATTGCATTATACTTCTTTATCATGGTCTACAAAAGATATAAGCAATTACTAAAAAATATAAAACCAACTGAGCACTAATAAAAAAACAAGGACATTGGACAAAAGGAGATAACACTAATACACTAAGAATAAAAGACTATTAGGAGAGTGGAACAGGTGGTAGAAGTTGTGTTAACCTACTAATAGTATATGCATTTTCATCCCTATCCCTTGCAAGATCATTCTCTAGTGCTATTATCCTATCCTGAAGGACTTTCTTCTTCCTTTCATAAGTGGCGTGAGTAGCTTCTAATTCAGCAGTCTTCTCAGTAAAAGCATTCCTCAGTCTTTGTAATGGGGTATCAGTCCTCCTCATAGAAGCAGGTAGAGTAACAAAGTTCACTCTACCAAGAATGTCTTTAGTTGTTTGGAAGGTCCACACTGGACAGGTACATCATAGTCCTTATATATTTGGGCCAACAAAAACCCATATGGAAGAGAGTGTCTATTTTTATCTTTGATAAGCACGCAATGCATGTGCTTGATGATCAAGCTCGCCAGATTAATCTTGACCTCAATGTCAAGAAGCTCCATGATTGTCATATCTAAATAACTAGCTTTTGTACCCCACTCATTCTTAAGAGTGATGACCTTGTGCACTACATCAAAATACAACTTGTGCAAATGAGATATTTCCCTCTTTTGCACTCTACGATGCTGAGTAAGGTGTGGATTTCCAGAAAACTTTTTTGTTATGGCAAGAGCAGATACCATGTTATCCAGTGGAGGCCATTCAATTTGGCATAATGATCCCAACCTCCAATGGGAACATTTAGAATCCTTGAAATTTCATCAACCACTAGGTGTATAAAAACACCTCTCACAGAAGTGAAAAACAATTTTGCCCTCTCAGACCTATTTGTGTAAAACTCATACACTTTAGGCCTCCCAAAATTTCTCCGAATATCTTCTTGAAGGAAGAGCTCAGAACAACCTTGAACTTCCAATTTAGCAAGTAAAATAGCCATTTCAAGCCCACCAAATCCAATCACAACTTTTTATCTAACAAGGGATCATTTTTGGAAGTGAAAAATGTGTAATAATTAAGGATCAGTAATACCAGAAATGTCAACATCATCAAGGACATATTTCTCAGTGGCTTCATAGTCAGAATCCTTGGATGGACCAGGTGGGTCAACCCATTTCGAAGATCTAGACTTAGAAGAAGTCTTAGATTTTGAAGAGGATTTTGTAGGAGTAGGTTGCTTTTTCTTAGAGAAAGATGGTTCTTTAGATACAGACTTAGATGAAGGAAGAGTTTGAGAAGGAAAATAATAGAAATGTTTGGAAATGGACCGCTTAACAGTACTTCTTCAACTAACTTTTTAAAGAAGTAAATCGTCATTAGAGGGAATTTCTTCTAAAGGAGGAAGAGTAGTAGTGAAGGAGGGACAATTCTTTTTAATTACCATAAGGGCTTTTTCAGAGTTTTATCTTCTTGACACTGGCAATTTCAGGTGTGAGGAGTTTGTACTGGAATAGATGGAGGAGTTGTTTCAACAGTGGGTTCATCAGTGGGAATATGAATGGAGGCTCTAGACTCTTTTTTGAGACGAGATTGAACACTTTAGGGGACCAATATTACAATGGGAGTGTCCTTAACTGGGGCAATCTGAAGAGGGACTACATCCATGACAGTGAATAACAAAAGTTTATTATAGGATGGATCATTGGAGAAAGAAGAAAGCATACTTAAAATTTCATTCCAAGTGGTGAAATCTGACATTTTGAAGAAAGGAGTGGGGGGAATTTTTGGAGTAGGTGTGGGAATAAAACTTTCATGCAAGACAAATTCCATGAAATTTGACGAGGGTTGATCAGTCGATAGTTATTCTTTAGTGGAGGAGGATTATGAGGAAGCCATGTTTGGAATAGACAAAACAATGGCAATTTTGCAGAATGTTATGATAAGGAAAGAAGATTTGTGAGAATTTCCCTTGCCTCAATAGTGTTTATATAGACACAATTGAATTTGAATAGGCTTAGGGAATTATAAATGGTTCAACAATGGAGAACCAATAGAAGTGGGAGATGTGAACAGTGAAGAGACAGTTGCGGCAACTTTTTGAAAAGAAAGAGACTCTTGAGTTTTAGCGGGTGTGGGACTTAGTGTGAAGTGACAGCTGCGACAACTTTTTGAAAAGAAAGGGACTCTTAAGTTTTAGCGGGTGTGGAACTTAGTGTTGTATTAGGACTAATTAATACATAGAACATGAGTGCTCAGATGTTTCATCCTAATCAATACTTAGCCAATATACAACATACCTTAGAGATAATGAGCATGTGATCATATGTTGCTTGCTTGTACTTTTTCTCTGCATAATCTAATACAAAATTAGTTCAAAATAGTAAAGAGTCTGTAATTGGGACACACAACTAAATGTGCAAGACTGAATTGAATAACATTTTAGCTAATACACACCTAAAATAATTATTCTACTCAATCATTGAGGGGAGTTCATGCAATCTTAATCATTCCCAAGTCTAACTTATTCTTTTCAAAATGTTCCCTACTTATTGACTTGGTGAAGATATCAACAATTTGTTCCTCAGTAAAACAAAACATAATTGAGATATGACCTTTTTCAAAATTATCTCTGAGAAAATAGTTTCTTATGTCAATATGCTTGGTTCTTTTATGTTGCACAGGATTCTTAGCAATATTTATGGCACTAGTATGTCACAAAATATAGGAACACAACCAACATTTATACCAAAATCCATCAATTGTTGTTTGATCCATAGTAATTGAGCATAACATGATCCAGCAGTTACAGACTCAGCCTCAGCAGTAGACAAGGCTACATAGTTTTTTTTTCTTAGTGGACCAGGAGATCAAACATGATCCAAGGAAGTGTGCCATACCTGTGGTACTTTTTGTGTCAACTAGATAACCTTCATAATCATCATCTACATAGCCCACAAGATTGAAATTACTTCCTTTAGGACACCATAGACCTAAATCTGTGGTTCCCATAAGATACTTTAGAATCCTCTTGACAGCCTTGAGATGAGACTCCTTGGGATTTGCTTGAAACCTTGAACAAAGTCCAACACTAAAGACAATGTTAGGTCTACTTGTAGTGAGATACAAGAGAGACACAATCATTCCTCTAGACAACTTCTACTCTATAGATGGACCTATTTCATTAAGGTCTAACTTTGTGGCAGTGGAAATAGAAGTGTCAATTTTCTTTGCTTCCTCCTTTTGGATCTTTTGAGTAGCTCCTTCACACACTTCTGTTGATGAATCAAAGTTCCATTTGAAGTTTGCTTGATTTGTAGACCTCGAAAGAAATTTAGTTCTCCCATCATGCTCATCTTAAATTTACTATTCATTAGCTTTGTAAACTCTTGAGTCATGTTGCCATCAGTAGATTGAAAGATGATATCATCTACATATACCTACATTATCAACAAATCTTTGCTCATCATGCTTATGTTCCAGTAGAAATTTTGAAAATATTTCACACCAAGCCCTTGGGGCTTGTTTTAACCCATACAAGGCTTTATCTAACTTGTAGACATGATCAGGAAACTCAGTGCTTTCAAATATAGGGGGTTACTTCACATAGACCTCTTCTTTCAAGTTCCCATTCAGGAATTCACTCTTTACATCCATTTGATAAAGAGTAAATTCCTTGAAGGCTTCAATAGATATTAGCAGCCTAATTGCTTCAAGCCTTCCTACCGGTGCAAAAGTCTCATCATAGTCTATCCCTTCTTATTAATTGTATCCTTGGACCACCAGACTTGCCTTGTTCCTTGTAATTGTTCCATTCTCATCTTGCTTATTTCTGTACACCCACTTTGTACCAATCAAGTTCTGTCTTTTGGTGGAGGAACCAGGTACCATACCTTGATTCTTTCAAATTAATTAAGATCCTCTTGCATGGGTAGTATCCAATCTTCATCAAGAAGGGCCTTCATCACCTTTTGAGGTTCAATCATCGATAAAAAGGCTTTAAAGGCACACAAGTTCTTCAATCCTGATCTGTAGTGATTCTAAATGTTAGATCGTGAGAACAGAATCTTGATACTTATAGTTTTTCAGCACCAATCCTTGTGAACTACCAACAACACTATCAGTTGTTTGGGCTGGTGTTGTGGGTGAAATAATTTCTTGATTTGTTGTTCCTCATGTCAATGTTCCCATAGTCTGCTGAACAATTGAACTAGGTGGTATGACTTGTTCCTGTACATGCTCATCAGTTTCACTTTTATCATGCATGTTAGTCTTAAGCATAGTACTAGATTCATCAAAAACAACATGCACACTTTCTTCAACACAATTTTTTCTTTTTTTAAAACCCTATATGCTTTACTGTGTTAAGAATATCCTAAGAAGATTCCCTCTTCACTCTTTGCATCAAACTTTTCCAAATTATATTTTCCATTATTGTGAATGAAACATTTGTAGCCAAAGGTCCTAAAATGAGCAATGCTAGGTTTTCTACCTTTGAGCAATTCATACGGAGTCTTCTCTAAGAGAGGCCTAGTCATGCATCTATTCACAATGTAGCAACCAGTGCTTATGGCCTCAACCCAAAGGCTTTTTGCAAGATTTTCTATAATCATCATTGTTCTAGCCATATCTTCTAAATTTCTATTTTTCCATTCTACTGCTCCATTTTTCTATGGTGTTTTAGGAGTAGAGAAATTATGATCTATTCCATTTGCTGAACAAAAATCTAGGAATTTTGCATTTTCAAATTCCATTCCATGATCAGATTTAATAGAAATTAAGGAGGTACCTAGTTTCTTTTCCATTTTCTTGATAAAAATAGAAAAGACATCAAAGGTATCTTCTTTAGAAGCTAAAAGTAAAGTCTAGGTAAACCTAGAATAATTATCCACAATTACATAAACATACTATTTTCCTCCTCTGCTTCTTACCCTCATTGGTTTACAAAGATCCATGTAGACCAGGTCAAGGCACTTGGTTGTACTTGCCTGGTTCTTTGTCTTGAAAGAGGATCTCATTTGCTTTCCCCTTACATAGGCTCTACAAACCTTGTCATCTTTGAACTTAGTTCTAGGTAAGCCTATAACCATGTCCTTTGGAGCAAGTTTGTTTAGCTGTTTCGGCTTGCATGTATGTCATAGGAGGGAGTCACAATCAATTTCACTAAGACATGTCAACATTGTACCAGTCATCCCCATGATGTCTGCCTTGTACACATTTTTATTGGCAATTAAAATAATCTCTTTAGTATATAGCTTCTTAACCTTGTAACCTGCAGAAGTAAAGGTTACCTTGTTTCCTTTGTCACAAAGCTGAGAGATGTTGAGCAAATTGTGCTTCAATCCATCAATATGATATACTTCTTCCAGAGCTTTTGTTTCAGATCTTCCAATATTTTTAACACTAGTAACTGTACCCTTTTGTACCATCTCCAAATGATACATTCCCCTTTTGAATAAGATGAGTGAAAGGATCTTTTGATTCTCCAATCATATGACTTGAGAAAGCACTATCCACGTACAAATATCACTTGCCTCTTTTCACTTTCACCTACAAAATAGTTTAGGGTTTAGTCTTAGGAACCCAGACAATCTTGGGTTCTTTCTTATGATTAAAAGGGTGAATCAGATTTCTTCTTGCCCATCTAGGCAACCGGTTGGTGGACTTGTTCCTATGTACTAATTTTACATTATTTCCTCTTGCCAGTTTTGTGCTCTAGTTTATAAACCCAGATGCAACTGGACATTAAGTAGTGGGATATCCAAGGTGTCCACAAATGTAACACAAATCATTAATGACAATTGATTCCTCATGAAAACCTAAACCTGCCTTTTCATTATGAGTTCTTCCACTTAGTTTGTTGATAATTCTGGAAGAGTTAGTCCATTTATTTTCTCTTTCAAGGTTCAATTTTAATCTTGACACTTCTTGAGTTAGTTTTCTCACCCTTTCTCTTTCAAACAAAAAAATCATTTTTGTACTACTTAAGGTCTGACTCAATCCTTTTCTGATCTTCACTCATGACTCTTTTTCCTTTTTCAGTAATTTGCAGTTTTAAAATTCCAAACTTAAGATTCAGATTTGATGAATCAAGTTTGCCAACCTAGTCCTTTAGGGTGCTATTTTCCTTTTCAGTGTCATTCTTGCAAGTTTCAAGATCAATATAATCAAACTTTAGGCTTGCAAAAGCACTGAACAGGTGATCCCTATCAGAGGTTAGTTCTTGAAAATCATTAATCAAGGTACTCATTAGGGAAACAAGTTTTATTTTAGAGAAGAGAGATGAAAATTTTCTTTTATTCAAGAATGCTGACCTCAGAGTTTGCTTCCTCTTCCTCTATATCTGAATCTCTAAATAGCCATAAATGCAGTCTCATCTATATCTTCATCATTAGTGTCACACCCCAAATTCCTATTGAGGCGTGATTGGCACCCGAAGCCGATATGGCCCGAGAGAACCAACCTTTACTTATGTTCGTTCATATGCATGCCATAAGAAATATCATTACCACGTGAGAATTTACCATGCTAATAACGACAGTCATGAAACATGTGCTAAATATAAATATATATATGTGAAACTTGGCCGACAGGGCCATCAAGTCGTCATGGACATACACCTCTTACATTTGTCTTCCCACAACTGTCTACAAAGCCTCTATCGATACATGACACAATATTTACATAATACCAAAACCTAGTATTCACGTATGACTTGGGAAACCCCGAAGCAACTGGAGCTCACCAAAGACCTGAATACAATCCGCAGGCTACTGACGAGGCCTACTAATGCCTGCTCCTGCAACATGTAAAGTAAGTCCCCAAGAGGGGTCAGTACGAAGAATGTACTGAGTATGTAAGGTTCAGATGAAACTGTACAATGCATGAATGCTTCAGTGAACTCAAATACAAATGAATAATCAATGTGAAAAAGTTACCATGTTGCATTTTGGAACCCACGAGTATTGCTTTCATTACTTTCGTTGATTACTTTACTTCAATGGAAATAATTATAAGAGAAACTCTATATGTGGAACCATGTACCTTTATTTCATTGTTATCATCTCCCATGATTTGTACATAATAAAAACAACCATGGGATCAATATAAGAGAAATAGCAATGTGAATATACTTTCTTGCTGTATGTTGGATACCATGTACATTATGTTCTTTCTTTTCCCTGCCTTTACTTTACTTTACTTTTATATTGCTCAATGTTGTTAGGGCCCTCATCATGCAGGTGATCTTGTCACCCCATGGATAAAATCATGTCATCATGCAGGTGTGTTAGTTCACCCCATGGATAAAATATCATCATCATGCAGGTATTCTGTTTACCCCATGGATAAGATCATGTCGTCATGCAGGTGTCCTTGCACCCCATGGATAAATGGCCATCATCATGCAGGTACTTGTACCCCATGGATAAATAAACATCAACATAATACATTACTTTGCTCTTACTTTATTTCTTTACTTTGAGATAGATACTTCAACTTGTGAGAGATTGGTACTTTGATATTCATAATATCGTTTTGAACTTTGGAACATAACATTGATGGAACCATGGAATATTTAGAACATTAGTCAAAGCATATGAAACATGTGAATGACAGTTGATCAATGCATAAAGAACATATAATGAACCATAATTGATACCCGGAATTAGGGTACCCCTTGGCTTATGAGGGATTGATACTTTTGTAGTCATAACATTGTTGGAAGCTTTAGAACAATAACCAATGAGCTAGAGACATGTATATAAACATTCTTGGAAACATAGCCTTCATGGAAACACAACACTATTGGAACCATTGAACAATGATCAATGAACATGATGCATGAGTATATTCACTATTGAAACCTTGGAACATAATCTCATTAGACTTTTGGAACATTACTAATGGATGTGGGACATGTGTATAACTCTATTGGAACTTTGGATCATGACACTAATTGGAACACACCCATATGCTTTACTTTACTCTTGAACTTCATGGGATTAACACCTTATCCAAACACGTACTTACATGCACATCTCGCTTCACTCCTTTATTTCATGAGGTTGACCATTTCACTTATGAAGTATAATTATACTAACTTGCACATCACCTCTCTCATTACTCTTATGAGATTGATACTCTTACAATTGGCACAAGGATAATCATCATACCATAGGACTCATAATATGATTGGAACAATGTTATTCAACTAAACAAGCTCTCTTAGGATCTACAACGTATGACAACTTAAGAACTTCCGCCCATAAATAAGAACTAAGTGGTTCATGCTTTGTCTAGGCGTAAAACACATACGACTATCAATATATCTACCTTAGTTGGAATACTATAGAACCCCCTTGGTATAGTACACTTTTGAAACCTTAACGTAATGATCACTAAATACGATACATGTGGATATTAACTATTCCCCACCCTGCGATGCAATACTTTAGACCATTTGGAACTTTTGACATATTAGCCAATGAACGTGAGTCAACCAATGGACATGAGTCAATCAATAAACATGAGTCATACGATTTACCATTGACCAATGAATAAGGAACATATGAGCAACTCTAGCCAACTATCGAATATGAAATACCTTAGAGTATTTCGGAATCAAATGAGTGCTATGACAGTATGAACATCATATGTTGCAGAAGGATATAGAAGTAACCTTACATACCTTTGCTTCCAAGTACAAGTACACAAGCCTAAATATGAACACAACAGTCCAGCTCTTTCTTTACGTCTCACTCTACATCACAAGTACATAGCGAAGCTTATGTTAGCAACCAACTACCTTACAAGTGTACAAGATGACTATGAATCACATAGTTACTTGAAAACGTCATTTCGCCTTCTTACAATGTCATTTATCGCATCAACATGCCAACACTACCAGAACATTCCACTCATTGACCAAGATTTCATTCAACAATATCATTTCACATCACACTTACCCTTTACGCCTTCTCATTTCCATTTCGTCACATTTACGCTTATCAATTTGCCTCATAACAACATATAAACAACCACCCACATTTAATACAGTCCAATACGCCTTCATATGACACTTTAAAGTCATTAAAACGACATCACAAGTTCATAATTCCATCCAAAAAGGGTATCGGGGCTTTCGGGGATCAACTAGAGTCGAGAGCACACAAAACGAGTTCTGGACCTGACCTGCGCTGCCACCTGCGCACGCAGGTGGCTGACATGCGCGCGCAGGTGCCCTCCAGCAGCAGCCAGAGGCATCTGCGATGGCATCTGCGCACGCAGGTGCCTCCGTCTGCGGGGGCGGATGCCCGTTTGGTCCGAAATGGCTCCGTTTTGGGTCTTTTAATGCCATGAATGGTCCATGATCATAACCAACCTCATTTTAACATATTTTTGATCATTTAACATGCCAACATGCAGTCATAACTTCACAACACACATAACGACACCCAAAACCACATTTCACGGCCAATACGACACCAAAACCATAACCGATTTCACAATACCAATTCCAAATGTTATGCACAAGAATGGAACAAGGTAAGACCATAATCACATCTCACATGTCAATATTTACTCCACCAAATTCACTTCTTTCACAGCCACAAGTCCAAAATCAAGTTTACAAGACAACTATCCTCCAATTTCACAAACACATAACATGTCACACTTTGTGGTCTTTTCAAGACTCCACCAACATAACCAACATAATATACACCATGTGTCATGCATAAAATATATTAATACATCATCATAAACACTTACCAAGACTTACCAATGGATGATTTTGGCCAAAAGAAGGTCTTGAGGTTCTTGAGAGCAAAAGGGAATTTTGTGGAAATTTCTAGAAAAGAGATGAGAGTTTTATGAGATAAAAATCTGATTTCTCCCTTTTTATAGTCCCTTTTAAGTGATTCTTATCCACACACTTGGGTCACTTGTGGTCCATGGAAGACTAGGCAAGAATGGGTCAAAAATTATGTGTTTGGGCCATGTCTTCTTATGAATTTGGGCTTCACTTATGGCCCAAATGATGCAAGATTTTGACATGTCCAATATTTACTACATCAAGCCCACAATTTAATACATAATTAATCACATCTCTCATGTTGTCATTTTTCCATAAACGTACATGTAGTCGTACTCATCAATAACATTATATAATACATACCTTTGACTCTCAACACTCAAGTATACCTTATCCAACATCGTCGCGTAGGGTTTGGTAAGTACGGGGTGTTACATTCTTCCCCCCTTAGAAACATTCGTCCTCGAATGTTAACATCGTTGTCTCATGTGCAACATATGCATTCTTACATCATCACCATTATCTATATACCCTTATACCCTCGTAGATACTTGCTTGTTCTTTCCTCACTTCTAAACTGTACACTCGTCCCCCTTTTTTTTTTTTTTTTTTTTTTTTTTTGGAACACTGATGGGGACCTTGATCTCATCACGTTGTTTTCAGCTTCTCGTCATTTATTCACTAACCTTTGCACTTGTCGCTTTAGAATAGCCATATGTATCTTTTCTTAGCGGGATCCTCCATAACTTGTATGTTTTCAATAAAAGCAATGGATCTACATTAACAACCTTTCATTCCTTCCTCCATAAGATCAACCATCATAACATGATCAAAAATACCCACTATACCATTATGATAGTTCTTTTAGCTAAGCTATATTCACCAACAGGTGGAGATATTTCTATTGGTTCAACTAATGACTCCAGTGTCCATTATATTTGAACCATAGTAGCCGATGGATTAACATACGATGGAGTAAAGTTCAAATCAATCAATACATATGCAGCATGTAACAGTATGGTAATACACCTAAATACCTGTATCGTTATCAGGAGATGTTTCCTCATTCTGCCGGTCTGCTAAAGCATAAATGCGATTCTGGACCCCACTAGTACTGGCTGCTCCTCCGGTACCTCTGCCACGATCAACAGACTGCACACCTCGGTCTAAAGAAGGAACCGACGCTGATGATGCCCCAATGGACCCCACAGGTCGTACCTTACTACCCAACCCTCGTCGTGGGCAGTCCCTCATTATGTGACCCGACATACCACACCAATAACAAGTATTCGTCCCCCTACGACATTCGCCTTCATGAAATCGTCTGCAAGATTGGCACAGCGGGCGAGGAGACCCCACTGTCTGTGAGTCTGGCATCCTACCACTCTGCCCAAGATAACTGCCCCTGAATCCCCGGGAGTGAGATGGAGCGCCTGCTGTGGAATAAGAGAATGAGGGTCTAGGCGGTAACATTCGAGATCCAGATCCTTCTGGGGATACTATAGACTGTCCCATAGGTCTTGTCCTTTTTAATGGACCTCCCTCAGATTCCTGTATTCTTTTTCTTTTCCTTTGGTCTTCCATTTTCTGTGCGAAGGCTTGAATTCTAGCAATGTCCATATCTTTGTTCAAAGCGGCAATAGTACAGTCTCGTACCAAGTATGGCTCCAGTCTATCCACATATCTATGGACTCTATCTTCCATCGTGGCCACTACATTTGGCGCATACCGAGCCAAGGAATTAAACTGCAAACTGTATTCTCGAACACTCATATTGCCTTGACGCAGATTTAAAAACTGATCCGCACGAGCCTCACGAATCTCATAAGGAAGATAGTGATCTAGGAATGCTGTTTTAAATTCCTCCCAATCAACTGGGAGTGCATCAATGCCTCTTGATCTTTTCCAGTCCTCATACCACAATACGGCCTCACCCTTCAATCTGTAAGCTGCCAGTTCAACTGTTTCTACACCTGTTATGTGCATCACCTCTAGTGCTCTTTGAACTTGGTCCACAAAATCCTGTGGATCCGCTTTCAGGTCTGACCCGGTGAATATAGGAGGGTCCAATTTTAAAAAGTCCTGTGTACGCCGACTAGCTGCTCTAGCCGCATCATTTTCAGTTCGTCCTTGTGCTTGTGCAGCTATTAACTGAGTCAACATGTGTACTGCATTTCTCAAATCCTGATCAGTGGCATTCGTAGGTGGTTCTGCAGGTACTTCTCTACCTCTTGGCTCTTCTGGAGCCGGAGAAGTAGAGGAAGATCGAGATAAAATTTCAGCATTTGCCCCACCTTGACTAGCTTGGTCAGGTGATAATCTACTCATTCCTTCTTCAGCAGGCACATCTACCTGCTTACCTTTACCTCTTCCTTTTCTAGTGTTCGGCATTGTTACTATATCAAAGAGAAACAATTACCATTGTCAGACACAATTCAACTAACAACATTGGCTCTATTGCACGATCTCGAATGAAGGAAAGAAACAACATCCTACATGTCCCGTAGCCTCCTACGTATAAATGTGGTGCACAACACATCGATACGTAAGACTCTACTCAGACACGGCTTTGTAGACACCCTTAGAACGACCTGCTCTGATACCACTTTGTCACACCCCAAATTCCTATTGAGGCGTGATTGGCACCCGAAGCCGATATGGCCCGAGAGAACCAACCTTTACTTATGTTCGTTCATATGCATGCCATAAGAAATATCATTACCACGTGAGAATTTACCATGCTAATAACGACAGTCATGAAACATGTGCTAAATATAAATATATATATGTGAAACTTGGCCGACAGGGCCATCAAGTCGTCATGGACATACACCTCTTACATTTGTCTTCCCACAACTGTCTACAAAGCCTCTATCGATACATGACACAATATTTACATAATACCAAAACCTAGTATTCACGTATGACTTGGGAAACCCCGAAGCAACTGGAGCTCACCAAAGACCTGAATACAATCCGCAGGCTACTGACGAGGCCTACTAATGCCTGCTCCTGCAACATGTAAAGTAAGTCCCCAAGAGGGGTCAGTACGAAGAATGTACTGAGTATGTAAGGTTCAGATGAAACTGTACAATGCATGAATGCTTCAGTGAACTCAAATACAAATGAATAATCAATGTGAAAAAGTTACCATGTTGCATTTTGGAACCCACGAGTATTGCTTTCATTACTTTCGTTGATTACTTTACTTCAATGGAAATAATTATAAGAGAAACTCTATATGTGGAACCATGTACCTTTATTTCATTGTTATCATCTCCCATGATTTGTACATAATAAAAACAACCATGGGATCAATATAAGAGAAATAGCAATGTGAATATACTTTCTTGCTGTATGTTGGATACCATGTACATTATGTTCTTTCTTTTCCCTGCCTTTACTTTACTTTACTTTTATATTGCTCAATGTTGTTAGGGCCCTCATCATGCAGGTGATCTTGTCACCCCATGGATAAAATCATGTCATCATGCAGGTGTGTTAGTTCACCCCATGGATAAAATATCATCATCATGCAGGTATTCTGTTTACCCCATGGATAAGATCATGTCGTCATGCAGGTGTCCTTGCACCCCATGGATAAATGGCCATCATCATGCAGGTACTTGTACCCCATGGATAAATAAACATCAACATAATACATTACTTTGCTCTTACTTTATTTCTTTACTTTGAGATAGATACTTCAACTTGTGAGAGATTGGTACTTTGATATTCATAATATCGTTTTGAACTTTGGAACATAACATTGATGGAACCATGGAATATTTAGAACATTAGTCAAAGCATATGAAACATGTGAATGACAGTTGATCAATGCATAAAGAACATATAATGAACCATAATTGATACCCGGAATTAGGGTACCCCTTGGCTTATGAGGGATTGATACTTTTGTAGTCATAACATTGTTGGAAGCTTTAGAACAATAACCAATGAGCTAGAGACATGTATATAAACATTCTTGGAAACATAGCCTTCATGGAAACACAACACTATTGGAACCATTGAACAATGATCAATGAACATGATGCATGAGTATATTCACTATTGAAACCTTGGAACATAATCTCATTAGACTTTTGGAACATTACTAATGGATGTGGGACATGTGTATAACTCTATTGGAACTTTGGATCATGACACTAATTGGAACACACCCATATGCTTTACTTTACTCTTGAACTTCATGGGATTAACACCTTATCCAAACACGTACTTACATGCACATCTCGCTTCACTCCTTTATTTCATGAGGTTGACCATTTCACTTATGAAGTATAATTATACTAACTTGCACATCACCTCTCTCATTACTCTTATGAGATTGATACTCTTACAATTGGCACAAGGATAATCATCATACCATAGGACTCATAATATGATTGGAACAATGTTATTCAACTAAACAAGCTCTCTTAGGATCTACAACGTATGACAACTTAAGAACTTCCGCCCATAAATAAGAACTAAGTGGTTCATGCTTTGTCTAGGCGTAAAACACATACGACTATCAATATATCTACCTTAGTTGGAATACTATAGAACCCCCTTGGTATAGTACACTTTTGAAACCTTAACGTAATGATCACTAAATACGATACATGTGGATATTAACTATTCCCCACCCTGCGATGCAATACTTTAGACCATTTGGAACTTTTGACATATTAGCCAATGAACGTGAGTCAACCAATGGACATGAGTCAATCAATAAACATGAGTCATACGATTTACCATTGACCAATGAATAAGGAACATATGAGCAACTCTAGCCAACTATCGAATATGAAATACCTTAGAGTATTTCGGAATCAAATGAGTGCTATGACAGTATGAACATCATATGTTGCAGAAGGATATAGAAGTAACCTTACATACCTTTGCTTCCAAGTACAAGTACACAAGCCTAAATATGAACACAACAGTCCAGCTCTTTCTTTACGTCTCACTCTACATCACAAGTACATAGCGAAGCTTATGTTAGCAACCAACTACCTTACAAGTGTACAAGATGACTATGAATCACATAGTTACTTGAAAACGTCATTTCGCCTTCTTACAATGTCATTTATCGCATCAACATGCCAACACTACCAGAACATTCCACTCATTGACCAAGATTTCATTCAACAATATCATTTCACATCACACTTACCCTTTACGCCTTCTCATTTCCATTTCGTCACATTTACGCTTATCAATTTGCCTCATAACAACATATAAACAACCACCCACATTTAATACAGTCCAATATGCCTTCATATGACACTTTAAAGTCATTAAAACGACATCACAAGTTCATAATTCCATCCAAAAAGGGTATCGGGGCTTTCGGGGATCAACTAGAGTCGAGAGCACACAAAACGAGTTCTGGACCTGACCTGCGCTGCCACCTGCGCACGCAGGTGGCTGACATGCGCGCGCAGGTGCCCTCCAGCAGCAGCCAGAGGCATCTGCGATGGCATCTGCGCACGCAGGTGCCTCCGTCTGCGGGGGCGGATGCCCGTTTGGTCCGAAATGGCTCCGTTTTGGGTCTTTTAATGCCATGAATGGTCCATGATCATAACCAACCTCATTTTAACATATTTTTGATCATTTAACATGCCAACATGCAGTCATAACTTCACAACACACATAACGACACCCAAAACCACATTTCACGGCCAATACGACACCAAAACCATAACCGATTTCACAATACCAATTCCAAATGTTATGCACAAGAATGGAACAAGGTAAGACCATAATCACATCTCACATGTCAATATTTACTCCACCAAATTCACTTCTTTCACAGCCACAAGTCCAAAATCAAGTTTACAAGACAACTATCCTCCAATTTCACAAACACATAACATGTCACACTTTGTGGTCTTTTCAAGACTCCACCAACATAACCAACATAATATACACCATGTGTCATGCATAAAATATATTAATACATCATCATAAACACTTACCAAGACTTACCAATGGATGATTTTGGCCAAAAGAAGGTCTTGAGGTTCTTGAGAGCAAAAGGGAATTTTGTGGAAATTTCTAGAAAAGAGATGAGAGTTTTATGAGATAAAAATCTGATTTCTCCCTTTTTATAGTCCCTTTTAAGTGATTCTTATCCACACACTTGGGTCACTTGTGGTCCATGGAAGACTAGGCAAGAATGGGTCAAAAATTATGTGTTTGGGCCATGTCTTCTTATGAATTTGGGCTTCACTTATGGCCCAAATGATGCAAGATTTTGACATGTCCAATATTTACTACATCAAGCCCACAATTTAATACATAATTAATCACATCTCTCATGTTGTCATTTTTCCATAAACGTACATGTAGTCGTACTCATCAATAACATTATATAATACATACCTTTGACTCTCAACACTCAAGTATACCTTATCCAACATCGTCGCGTAGGGTTTGGTAAGTACGGGGTGTTACAATTAGATTCTTCAGAGCCTGAACCCTAAGCAACCATCAGGGCATATTATTCCTTTTCCTTTTTTTTTGCCCTCTCTTTTAGTTCTTTTTCAGCTCTTTCTTTCTTCCACTCAATTTCTCACAGTGGACACTTCTTGATCATATGATCAGTCTAGTCAAATTTTTAGCATCTAGCCTATGATCTGTCATGGTACCACTTTTTGCTACTTGTTCCTTTCTTGTCAGATCCCTTTCCTTTCTTGAAAAACTTCTTGAAATTCTTGGCTAGAAATGCTACTTGTACTTCATCAAGGTCAGACTCTTCACTGTCAAATGCTTTCAGAGCCAGTGATTTTTCTTTACTCACTTCTTTCTTTTTGAGATCCTCCATAGTCATCTCATAGGTTTTCAAGTTGCCAACCAATTCATCAAGAGTCATATTGGTGAGATCCTTTGCTTGTCTTATGGCTGTGACGTTCATCCTATTTGGCCTTCGGTAGAACTCTTAAAACTTTCTCAACCTATTCCTCAGTAGTGAGAACTTTTCCCAAGGATGATAATTCATTGACTAAAGATGTAAATCTAGTGATCATATCCTGCAATGACTCATTTTCCTTCATTTTGAAGGCTTCATATTCAGTGAATAACAATGCAATTCTGAATTTCCTCACTTGGCTAGTCCCTTCATGAGTATTCACTAAGGCATCCCATATCTGCTTGGCAGTGGTGTAATTTGAAACCCTATTGTACTCATCCAGACCTAATCTACACACAAGGATGTTCTTGACCTTTGCATTTTTCTTGAGTGCAATAAGATAATCTGGAGTGAATTCACTTCTTACTTTGTTCACCTGCTCTCCATCCACTATTTTCACGGGAATTATTGGTCCATCAGTGACTCTGTCCTATAATTCATAGTCCTCACCTTGAATGTATATTTCTATTTGTGCTTTCCACTGAATGAAATGAGATCCATTAAAAAGAGGAGGTCGATTTGTTGACTGTCCTTCACTGTGTCCAATAAGTGGTACAAAGTTCATCATGATCTTATCTTAGGTGTTAGCCTATGTAAAATAACCCGCTCTGATATCAATTAATAGTCTGCATGACCTAGTTTAGTTACTTTTACTTAACCATTTCCTACGTATGAAACAAGTTCCCTAATGTATTCCAAAAAACAGTAAAAACAGTAGATAAAAATATAATGTTTCTACGTGGAAAATACCCGGCTCATAAAAGGTGTAAAAACCACGATCCGTACCTCTACAAAATTTCACCCCAACTTCACTAAATCATAAAGAGGCCTTCAATAAAAGATTACAAGCCTATGTAACCTAAGAAATTATAAACTCTAATTTCTAAACAACTCACAAACCTCCCAAGTTATGTGATCCCAAGTCTTTGAGTTTCCCAACTTGAAGAAAACACTCCTAAATAAATTTATAACTTAATAAACTAAGATTACATCAACATTATAACTCTATAACCAACTCCTTATACATGAAGACTAAGATTCTTTAGCTAGCTCTGTACTAGGACCTGGCTCTATGATGTGTTCCTTCAGTATTCAAGTAGCATACTACCAAGTCAATTTGCTAATTGCCTTTTTTCTTTATAAGTGTGTAAGTCACTTGGGTGACTCACCTTCTGTATAAATACAACTCTGTTCCTCAAATCAAACTCCTCAGCAATACGAAATCTCAATGGATAGAGTTCTACTTCAAGTGAGACTCCTTCATTAATTCAAACTAGTGCCTCTTAAATGTTGTAGGCAAACTTCAACTCTTCAATTTAGGACATAATTTATTCCTTTCAGTTTATCAGAAATACCCATTATCCGTTTCTTGATTCTTGTACCCTTGTCTTTAATCATCAGTGATCTTGCTAGAAGTTTAGATGGTTAAGACAACGTCTTTGAACTAGCTTAACTGACATGTTTCAGTCACATTGTCAATCATCAAAACTACATAGAACCCAACAAAAATGCTTTCAATCAGATTTTTTCCCTTCCTAGACTCGAATCTGAGACTTCTAGGTAAGGTGATCCTATTGATTCTACCACAATCCTCGGTGATAGAGTAATGAGAGTTATGATTGCTTTGAATGGGTGAAAACTAGGAATACATATGGCCAACTATGATATATGACTTTTGTGACACCAAAATGTCTTCCAATTTTCCTAAGCAAGTACATGTGAATTCTTGCATCAGCTAATAGAATGACACCAAGAAGAGACCTTACCCCAAAAAGAAACTAAGAATCTCTTTTGAGATGCATTGTTTCAACATTAATCAGGGACGCTAACTCAATATTACAAATTTGCAACTGATATATATTGAAAAAGCCCTCATTATTCACAAAGCAATCTCTGAGAAAACTATTGTCCAAAAGACAGAATCTATGCGTATAGAAATCCTGAAGCCTCTAATCTGTATATAAATTGCAGAAATCAGTAACCACAAAGGTAAGAATTTGACCATGTAACCTAATATATTGAACTGCTACACCGCATGAAAAGTCAACACATGATTCCAATTTACCAAAACTGCTACTCCAATACAAATGGCCTAGAAACCAAAAGTTATAGGACTTGAAGGCTAGGCTATACCTCCCTCAAAAGGATTCCTGAGCGATTTTCAAAGAACTGATGACATTTTCTTAACTGCAGATTCAATAGCATAGATTATGAACTCAGAAAGAGAAGAGCATTGTCTACTCATACTGTCACATCAATAAAGACTTTCACCTTCTAAATAGAAAGGGAGAGGTCAGGCCCACCTTTTACAAGAGTAGAAGCTGGTCCTCAACACTTGTATTCTCTTCCTCATTAATTTTTTTTTTTTATATTAGAAATATCATAAGAGAAATAAAAAAGTTCATGTAGGTCAGACCCTAGCATAGATAATTGCTATTTGGTAATCTCAAAATTTAATGTATGAATAAAAGGGTGCTGCGGATTGGGAATAACAACTAGTGATAGGGCAAAAATGTTTGATAATATTATAAATGTATAGCTATATATTATAAATATAGCAATTATGTTTGTTTACTTAGGTAATTTTATGATCACAATTCTTTATTCATCTTAATCATATCTTACCGGACCTCCTTGTAATAAATGCATTTCCAAATAAGTTCAAAGTTTCAATTATAGAAAAAATGTTCTAAGGCTTATTTTATATAGCTCCATTTTTACATCAAAAGAAAATTAGCAAACTAGTGTTCACTTCATCACCAAATATAAATTGACCAGTTGGTTAAGGGCTTTTTAGCAACATCTAAGGGCCAAATATTTGATAATTTGTCTCAAAGAGTCAAGCTAATATTTCCATACTATCCCTTATGGATGATGACTTAGAGAATGTTGGTTAGGTTCTCAGAAAAATAGGAAGTCAAAAACTAAAATTTATGAGAATCCCAATCTTGTTATCGATGACTATGGACTTCCACTGGTCTTTAACAATGGAGAAGGTAGTGTTATAACAAATGGAGATGAAGAGAACTCACGAATTTATATGGATCAGGAGTTTGATTGTTATTCTCTAAAATCTAGGCAAACTTTGGGTGAACTTGAAGTGATCGAATCACTCAGGGAAAGGAGTGACATATTGCTTTTGGAGAGAGTCAGATTGATGCATGCGAATATATCACCCAACACAGAGTTAGTAAGATAAATTACGACTATAGCCGATAAAAACTCATGCATTAAGGATAATTTTGAGGTAAATCTTGAAATGTTTTATACTTTGATCGACATAACCACCTTCTCTCTAAGAGTGATTGTGGTATGGAAGTTAAACACCCAGTCCATATAGACCAAGTGTTCGACAATATGACAACTGTAATTTTTAGTAATATCGTAGATTCCATTGCTTTCATTATAGCATGAGCCAACTCTGGGACATACATGACCCTATAAGTAACTTGGTATCTGATTTGGACAAGGGGTGTTTCACAAACTATCAAATGACTGATGTTCTAAGATGGCGATGATGGAATTGACTTGGTAGTTATTGACCTGAATGCAGGCTACTTGTTTGTTGACCATTCTCAATAAACTTTGAAGTATGGAAAATCCATTACATACAAGGTGATCTATGGAATTACTAAATGGATCATTGGAGACAATGATATCTCACTGATTAATGTGACAATTGTTCTAGTAATGAATTTGAACATGCCACTATTTGTGTTGCCCTTATCAAAAGAGGTATGTTTGATTAATTCAACAACCTTGGTCATATTGCACTTATTTCATCTCTGCTTTAATTTCCACATGACCGATTCACATTATGCTATCATGGACATCTTGTGTCGTAACACTATATCATCCTCTATAAGAAAATGGCACTATTCTCAGTTAATTATCAAATTGGTCTCTTTGCATCTTGTCAACACTCTATCTAAGTTCTATAGACATACCTCAAAAGATTGTTTAAAGAATGAGAAGTCATCTATGAACACTTCGACAGAGTCCTCTACTATCTCAAAAAAGAAAGATATCATAAACCTCTGGAATGTAGCAAATGCATTGCACAACTCGAAGGGCATGCATTTGAAGGCATATGTCCTATATGGACAAGTGAAGGTTGTCTTTTCCCGATCCTCTGAAATAATGACAATTTAATTATAGCCTAAGTAACTATCCAAGAAGCAGTAGTACTCCTTTCTTGCTAACCTGTCCAATATTTGATCGATAAATAGACCCGGGTAGTGATCTTTCTTCGTGGCTGAGTTCTTAGTTTCCTGTAATTTATGCAAATACGCCAGCATGTGACTTTTCTAGTCAGAATTAGCTCATCCTTGCCATCAATAATAACGGTCATCCCAGCTTTTTTGAGACACACTGAATCGGGCTCACTCACTGACTGTCTGAAATTGGATATACTATACCAAACAATGAGCTACTTTATCACTTTCTTCTTCACTAAATCTTTTATAATTGGATTTAACCATCATTGATACTCCACACTAGGCTTGTTGTCTTCCTCTAACAAGATCCTATGATGTGGCTCTCTTCCTATTTCTCAATACCTTTAGTGCTACTTCAACCTCATGATCTGATAACTCTGTTGCCTTACTATTTTCTTCTTCTTGATATTTTCAATCATTTTATATTTTTACTTTTTTCCACTTATAACAGAAAAAAGAAGAAGAAAATAATGATGATATACATACAGAAATACTTAGTTCAATATAAGATGATTTAGTAAGCAACTACTACATTGCATTTGTCTTTGTGTGTATATCCAAAATTTAAAATTAAAATAAATAATAACAATAATTTTTTTCCTGCTATACCCTTCCTCCCACAATAATGATACAAATCAGAAGAATATGAATATATAAATTCATTTCAAGTCTGAGTTCCTAATATTTTTAAAAAAAATGAACAAGACAATTGGGAGACTGATGGCAACTTTTAGAATAAAAATAATTTTTTTTTTATTTAGATAGCTAAATCAATCAGACAGAGTGGCTATGGTTATTAGTTGGATTTCGAGTTATGAATTGGATTTTAACAAATTTAAGGTTGATTTAAAATAGGCCAATATAAAAATTTCACACCATTATAAATTTTTAAATCTTATTTTCAGGTAGGTAGAGTTAAAATATGATTCACGAATGATTATTTTCATTTATATATTTGGGAAGTTTTTCTTAAGTAATTTCAAATTACTTCAACTGAGAAGGGCCTAAAATACAATGGGATTTGATGCAATATTGCCCTCTGTTGACCTTATAAGTGTGGGCGGCTAGAAATAAAAAAAAAATTGACATGAAAAATTAACGTTGGTGGCATTTTTGACCTGATAGATGAATGCAAGGTATACCAAATCTCATAGTTTAAAGCATTTTAGACTCATCTCTGTTGATATTTTTACGTTGTTGTTGGCTTCTTGCACCTTTCTCCCTCCTTGTTGTTCTCTGCTATAACATGCCACTATTATCACTTGTCCCATTGTGAATCTCCTTATTATTACTTGAATTCATGTCACCTTGCTTGTAACACCCCGTACTTTATAACCTCACTTTAGACCTTGGGATCATATCTACATAGGTGTTGAGATGCCATGCATATGTGTTTTATAGTGTCATTGGTGAAACATTTGATATCGGACTTAACATGTGCGGTTGGATCTTCGTAGGAGGTGTGTTGTGATTTCGTGGAGCATTTGGGTAAGAACTCGTACACATTATAACCTCATTTGGTGACTTTAAGTCATGTTTACTTGATTTTTAAGATGACTAAGTAAGTATTTTGTAGTGTTTTGATAAGGGATTGGACGATACGTAAACATTGGATAAGTGGCCGAAAATTTCAGCACTTTGCTGAAACTTGCGCCACTACCCTATTTCAGGGGTGTGGCGCAAGCCACCAGCCTGCATAAACTTCAGAGAAGGCCAGATTCTTGCGCCACTACCCTGTTTCAGGGGGTGTGGCGCAAGGCACAAACAATGTGCCTTTCCGGAGTCGTTTCGTAACGCAATTCTACGACGATTTCGAGATGGTTTCTTTTGGTTCTTTGGAGTTATTTGAGCATTGTTAAGGATTCAAACACTTCAATACACTCCTACATACTCCTACATGATCAAATCATGAAAGGTGAATAGTGATCCAAAATGTCCAATGAAACCAAGGGCGACTAGAATGCCTATTTTTGCGATCGAAAGGACGAATAAGAATCTTTTAACGGAATGTTGTCGTGACATTATGGAATTATGTAAACATGAGATATATGGTGAATAATACATGAAATTGGATGGGTTACATGGTTATGTGTTATTGGGCCCAAAGTTAGGCCCAAAATGGAATTTACAAGAATTGGCCCAAAGGGGCAAAAAGACCCATTCTTCCACTTTGACCTCATTTAATGCCAAGAGTGGCTAAGCATGACTTCAAAAGTCTATAAAAGGAGCACAAAAATCAGATTTTTAAGACAAAGAACACACATGCTTTTTCTCTCTTTTTCTAGACTTTTCAAGAAAGTTTCTTTGGGGGCTCTCAAACCCTAAGGCATATTTGGACAAGATCATCCTATTCCAAGCTTTGGTAAGTGTTTATTTTCATGTATTAACATATTATATGCATGGGAGATTATGTATATTATGCTAGTTGTGTTGGCAAGATGATGGATAGTGTATTTTTGCCTTTGGTGCAAGATGTGTCATCTTGGTGATTTGAATTTGAATTAGGCCTTGTGCCTTTGATGAAAAAGCATGGTATGGACAAAATATGAACATGTATGGTGTTATTTTTGGTATAAAACTTGTTCTTGTCTAAAAGTGAAAAATTATGGGATTTTGGCCTATATGTGTTATGAGTTGAATTAAGGTGCTTTGATGGATTATTTGTGATATGTTATGGATAAGAAAGTGTAAAGGAGAAGTATTGTGGTGAAATGTATTGATTTTCATGTATTGGTCAATGTTGGGAATATTATGGAATTTTTGGAATAATAGTATGATCAATGGTTTTTGTCAAGGGGAAATGACATGTTTAAAGGCAAACATGTAATTCATTGACATGGTATGCATTTGTAAAGTGATTGGTGGTTAATGTGAATTTCGTTATGTATTTATGTTGCAGAGTAACACCTAAAGAAGGAGAGGGATTATTGTATACGCATCGAAGGTTGTATATTCGTATTGTGAATCCAAGGTATGCAAGGTTACTTTGTCCGTATCTTTCTACGGCCAATAGTGTTCACATTGACATTTCTCTAGTTCTATTTCGAAATATACTAAGGTATCCCATATGCAATTATCTATGGTCATTGTCTTATATTTCCTACTCATTGATCCATTGTGAATATCACTTCTCATATTCATGGTTAATATTTCGAAAGTTCAAAGAAGGCTATGTTCCAATATTCCAATAGTGCCTATACTTGTGTCTCTTGTTCATGGATGATTGTCCGATGGTTCCAATGGTATCATGGTGCTAGTTATGTTATATTTCTCATGATGTTTATTCACATGTCTTGGTTAATGACTCAAAGTTTCCAACAATGTTATGTTCCAAAGTTCCAAAGTGATGTTATGATTATCAAAGTATCAATCTCAAAGTAATGAACAAAGTAATGCAAATGTGGTCAATGATCAAGTACGGGTGGCAAGTCTAGGGGCGTAAGCCTAGCTCGACTCGATCCCGAGATATGGATTTATGGGTGGCAAGTCTAGGGGCGTAAGCCTAGCTCGACTCGATCCCGAGGGTGGCAAGTCTAGGGGCATAAGCCTAGCTCGACTCGATCCCTATATGATGATATGAAAGACCCACTGATCAGTCGGGGCCCGGGTACATCGTGACATATGTGATAACAAGTGAGTATTGTGATAAAGAAAGTAATGAAAGTAATGAAAGCAATCCACATGGTTTCCAAAATGCAACATGGTGACTTATTCACATTGAGTATTCATATGTTTTGAGTTCATTGACATATTCATTGAAATATGCTTGTGTTGTACAGTTTCATCTGAGCCATGCATACTCAGTACTTATTTCATACTGACCCCTCTCGGGGAATTTACCTTACTTGCTACAGGCGCAGGTCCCAGTAGGCCTCCCCAGTAGATTGCCAGTGTTAGCAGTTCCTTGGTGAGCTCCAGTTAATTCGGGGTTTCTCCGAGTCATAGTAGATATATGTTTTGATGATGTACATGTTGTATAAAGCGGGGACTTGTCCCGACTTATAGTTCATTTTGGTCAATGCTCTTGCTAGAGGCTTTTGTAGACCGATGTGGGTGTATCAGTGTAAAAGACATATGTTGTTTTGACTGGATGGCCTCAACGGCCAAGTTTCGTATGTATGTATAAATATGTCCCATGTTTTCCGGTATTCGTCTTTCATGTTCTTATGCACTGGTGGTATGATTATGGTATGCATATGATTGAACATAGGCAAAGGTTGGTTCTCTCGGGCCTTATCGGCTACGGGTGCCAATCACGTCTCGATGGGATTCGGGGCGTGACATTGCTTTTCTTCCTTCTTGTTTGATAAAGTATCAAATTTGCTAATAATTTCTACCACCTTCTCTTCTTTATTGTTATCTTTGTCTGTCACATTGTTGTTTATCCCATTGGTGCTCCTGGTCTTGTTCCAATTTTCTGGGTTGCCAACCATTTTACACCTTGACAATACTTTTATAGGAAGTTGTTGGTTTCTGTGATCCAACTGTTTCTGTTCATCATGTTCATTGTAATTTTTATCTTCTAAGCCTCACTTTCCTTCAACATATCCTTCCCCTTGCCTTGTTGCCATTTCCTACTGTAGTATTTTGTATGTGTCATTAGTTGTCCTTGTGGCTTGCATTTCGTACAATATGTTGGTATGAAATTAGTGGGTTCTATTGTTTGGGTCTGGCCCTGTACAGAATCATTTTATCTTTTTAATAAATGGGCCTTACCCAGTTTTTGATTAAAAAAAAAAGGGTTCTGTTATTGAAAAGTGAATGAAAATGATGAGAAGAAAATTGGAGGGAAAGTGAAACGTTCTTTTGCTTTTTGGAAGAAGCATTTCTACCACATTGGTAGGGAAAAAGAACTTTCATGTGCTTAAATATAGAAGCACTTCTTCATGTTGTTAGAGGGTTGAGAAGAAGACATACCTCACGCTGTTGTCGTCGTTGCTCGCTCGGCCTCGAATTTGTCAAATGATTGATCCATAATTTGACCTAGTATTTTTCCTTCATGTGCGGACCGTACATGCTCCTCACAACCCCACGTCTCTAGAACCAGTGCAAATTTTTGGAACCAGTAGCTATTGTCTATAAATATTTGACTATTCCTGAGATATTTGGTATGAAAATTTTCATATACTTCTACATTTCTTCTTAAATCCGGGGAGGATATATTCTATAACCTTGATTTCTTGAGGGGAATAAATTTTTTAAGGACACATTGTGAATTTAATGTGCTTGATTTTATCCTTTCATTTTTGTTGTACTATTTTTCTGAAATAGTTTCAACTTTGTTTTGTTGTTCATATTTATTTTGAGTACAAATTTAGAAATAACAGAAATCATACTGAATTCTCACATTCTCTATCCTTATTGCTCCAATGATCTTATCTACAATATCTATATTGACATGTTTTGGAAATTGGTTGGAACACTACTAAAATAAACAGGAAAACCGACCACAAAAAGCGACCACAAGTGGTCGGTTTTCCTGTATTTCCGACCAAAAAACCGACCACAATGTGTGGTCGGTAAAATAGTGGTAGCTTTTCAAAAAGCGACCACATGTGGTCGCTTTTTTCAAAAAATATTTATTTATTTATAAATTGATATTAATTATATTTAAAATAATTTTTTTATTTAAATTATTTTATATTAAAATAATTTTTTTATTTAAATTATTTTATATTAAAATAATTTATTAAAATTTTTCCGACCACATGTGGTAGTTTTTTGTAAAAAAAAAAAAGCTTTTTGAAAAACCGACCACATGTGGTCGGTTTTTGTAAAAAAAAAAATAATTTTTTTAGAAAACCGACCACATTTGGTCGGTTTTTGAAAAAAAAAATTAAATTTTTTTAGAAAACCGACCACATGTGGTCGGTTTTTGTTAAAAAAATTTAATAATATTTTTTTACTTAAAAAAACGTTTAAATATTATTTTTTATTTATAAACCGACCACTTGTGGTCGGTTTTTTTTGCAAATTTCCAGAAAAACCGACCACAAGTGGTCGGTTTTTTCACAAATTTCCAGAAAAACCGACCACAAGTGGTCGGTTTTTCTGGAAATTTTTGTAAAAAAATTACAGCATATATGCTGCATTTCCACAACCCACCAATTCAAAAACATTCAATCATCTCAATACAACCCACCAATTTAGAAACATTAAAAATCTTTTTAAACATTCAAATATCAAAATCAAAACATCCAAATATCAAAATCAAAACATATAAACATCAAAGTTTACAAATCAAAACTAAACTAAAAGTCATCCTCATCATCCTCCTCATCCCCACCTTCATCATCATCATCAAAATCATCCTCCTCATCTGTAGTGTAATCATCAAGTGAGCTTAGGCCTCTCGCAGCCCGAGGTGCATCGCCGGGACACGGAGGAAGTATTTGTGGAGCTTGACGAAAACTGTTAATCTGCTCCTGCAACATTTTCATTTGCATAGTCATATCTACTCACTAAAACAAATTTCAAGTTACCACACTTAACCTTTTCCAAGCAACTAAGACACATTTTCAAGTCACTAATACACATTTCAACTTACTACACTTAACCATTTTTAACTAACTAAAACAAATTTCAAGTTACCACACTTAACCTTTTCCAAGCAACTAAGACACATTTTCAAGTCACTAATACACATTTCAACTTACTACACTTAACCATTTTTAACTAACTAAAACAAATTTCAAGTTACCACACTTAACCTTTTCCAAGCAACTAAGACACATTTTCAAGTCATTAATACACATTTCAACTTACTACACTTAACCATTTTTAACTAACTAAAACAAATTTCAACTTAGTACACTTAACCTTTTCCAAGCAACTAATACACATTTTCAAGTCATTAATACACATTTCAACTTACTACACTTAACCATTTTTAACTAACTAAAACAAATTTCAAGTTAGTACACTTAACCGTTTCCATGCAACTAAGACACATTTTCAAGTCATTAATACACATTTCAACTTACTACACTTAACCATTTTTAACTAACTAAAACAAATTTCAACTTAGTACACTTAACCTTTTCCAAGCAACTAATACACATTTTCAAGTCATTAATACACATTTCAACTTACTACACTTAACCATTTTTAACTAACTAAAACAAATTTCAAGTTAGTACACTTAACCGTTTCCATGCAACTAAGACACATTTTCAAGTCATTAATACACATTTCAACTTACTACACTTAACCATTTTTAACTAACTAAAACAAATTTCAACTTAGTACACTTAACCTTTTCCAAGCAACTAATACACATTTTCAAGTCATTAATACACATTTCAACTTACTACACTTAACCATTTTTAACTAACTAAAACAAATTTCAAGTTAGTACACTTAACCGTTTCCATGCAACTAAGACACATTTTCAAGTCATTAATACACATTTCAACTTACTACACTTAACCATTTTTAACTAACTAAAACAAATTTCAACTTAGTACACTTAACCTTTTCCAAGCAACTAATACACATTTTCAAGTCATTAATACACATTTCAACTTACTACACTTAACCATTTTTAACTAACTAAAACAAATTTCAAGTTAGTACACTTAACCGTTTCCATGCAACTAAGACACATTTTCAAGTCATTAATACACATTTCAACTTACTACACTTAACCATTTTTAACTAACTAAAACAAATTTCAACT
The DNA here is from genome assembly GCA_031232105.1 of Capsicum rhomboideum. Classification (NCBI taxonomy): domain Eukaryota; kingdom Viridiplantae; phylum Streptophyta; class Magnoliopsida; order Solanales; family Solanaceae; genus Capsicum; species Capsicum rhomboideum. The sequence goes on from CP124710.1 coordinate 18,317,651, forward strand.
TAGTACACTTAACCTTTTCCAAGCAACTAATACACATTTTCAAGTCATTAATACACATTTCAACTTACTACACTTAACCATTTTTAACTAACTAAAACAAATTTCAAGTTAGTACACTTAACCGTTTCCATGCAACTAAGACACATTTTCAAGTCATTAATACACATTTCAACTTACTACACTTAACCATTTTTAACTAACTAAAACAAATTTCAAGTTACCACACTTAACCTTTTCCAAGCAACTAATACACATTTTCAAGTCACTAATACACATTTCAACTTACTACACTTAACCATTTTTAACTAACTAAAACAAATTTCAAGTTACCACACTTAACCTTTTCCAAGCAACTAAGACACATTTTCAAGTCATTAATACACATTTCAACTTACTACACTTAACCATTTTTAACTAACTAAAACAAATTTCAAGTTACCACACTTAACCTTTTCCAAGCAACTAATACACATTTTCAAGTCACTAATACACATTTCAACTTACTACACTTAACCATTTTTAACTAACTAAAACAAATTTCAAGTTAGTACACTTAACCGTTTCCATGCAACTAAGACACATTTTCAAGTCATTAATACACATTTCAACTTACTACACTTAACCATTTTTAACTAACTAAAACAAATTTCAACTTAGTACACTTAACCTTTTCCAAGCAACTAATACACATTTTCAAGTCATTAATACACATTTCAACTTACTACACTTAACCATTTTTAACTAACTAAAACAAATTTCAAGTTAGTACACTTAACCGTTTCCATGCAACTAATACACATTTTCAAGTCATTAATACACATTTCAACTTACTACACTTAACCATTATCTACTCACTAAAACAAATTTCAAGTTACCACACTTAACCTTTTCCATGCAACTAATACACATTTTCAAGTCATTAATACACATTTCAACTTACTACACTTAACCATTTTTAACTAACTAAAACAAATTTCAAGTTACCACACTTAACCTTTTCCAAGCAACTAAGACACATTTTCAAGTCACTAATACACATTTCAACTTACTACACTTAACCATTTTTAACTAACTAAAACAAATTTCAAGTTACCACACTTAACCTTTTCCAAGCAACTAAGACACATTTTCAAGTCACTAATACACATTTCAACTTACTACACTTAACCATTTTTAACTAACTAAAACAAATTTCAACTTAGTACACTTAACCTTTTCCAAGCAACTAATACACATTTTCAAGTCATTAATACACATTTCAACTTACTACACTTAACCATTTTTAACTAACTAAAACAAATTTCAACTTAGTACAATTAACCTTTTCCAAGCAACTAATACACATTTTCAAGTCATTAATACACATTTCAACTTACTACACTTAACCATTTTTAACTAACTAAAACAAATTTCAAGTTAGTACACTTAACCGTTTCCATGCAACTAAGACACATTTTCAAGTCATTAATACACATTTCAACTTACTACACTTAACCATTTTTAACTAACTAAAACAAATTTCAAGTTAGTACACTTAACCGTTTTCATGCAACTAATACACATTTTCAAGTCATTAATACACATTTCAACTTACTACACTTAACCATTATCTACTCACTAAAACAAATTTCAAGTTACCACACTTAACCTTTTCCATGCAACTAATACACATTTTCAAGTCATTAATACACATTTCAACTTACTACACTTAACCATTTTTAACTAACTAAAACAAATTTCAAGTTACCACACTTAACCTTTTCCAAGCAACTAAGACACATTTTCAAGTCACTAATACACATTTCAACTTACTACACTTAACCTTTTTTAACTAACTAAAACAAATTTCAACTTAGTACACTTAACCTTTTCCAAGCAACTAATACACATTTTCAAGTCATTAATACACATTTCAACTTACTACACTTAACCATTTTTAACTAACTAAAACAAATTTCAAGTTAGTACACTTAACCGTTTCCATGCAACTAATACACATTTTCAAGTCACTAATACACATTTCAACTTAATACACTTAACCATTTTTAACTAACTAAAACAAATTTCAACTTAGTACACTTAACCTTTTCCAAGCAACTAATACACATTTTCAAGTCATTAATACACATTTCAACTTACTCATGATTACAACAATTTTAGAGAAAAAGTACGAACTTTCTCATTATCACAACAACTTTACAATAAAGATACAAACTTTTTCATGAAGTCCCTAATACATGTTTCAACACAAAATCCTACGGCCTTCATAGCTTTCTACAGCAGATAATCCCAGCATTCTCACCTAATGTGACATTCCGACAACTACAAAATAACTATACCTACACGAAGATAGAAAATCTACACTACGAAACGAAATCTTAAAGGTAGCTAAAAATAAAAGAGGGGTTGTTTACCTTTCTTAGAGCCGCAAAATGGAACTATGAGCTTCGTCGAAATCCTTGCCACCACGAAATCATTGAATGAGCTAGAATCGCACTACTCTTGTACGAAAAAAAATTGAAATTGAAATTTGGGAATTTTGGTATTTTCGGATTTGTGAGGAAAATGGTTTTTCTACACGAATTTCGCACCTCCCATACGTGTATTTGTACGAAATACACGACCAAGTGGAATTGGGGTTATCGGATTTACGGATTTTGGCACAAAAATGGACCTATCGGGTTTTGGGATCCATTTTTGGGTTTTTGGAGGAAAAAATCTGGTGTGGTGTGTTGGGGGTGAAGAAGAAAAGTGGATATAAGGGTGTGGGCTGGACCGGGTTGGTTTGATTTGGGCTTATTAAAGGATTGGGCTTCTATTAATTTAAAGGGATGGGTAAGGGTAGAGTAGGTTATTAAAATAAAAAGGAAGAGTATTAAAATAAAGAATGACCAATTAGATTATTTAGCCATCGTCATTTAAATTATAGACCTACTTAAAAAAACAATTGTCCAATTTAATTTTTATTACGACCAATTTGATTTTGATTACTACCCAAATTTAATAGATCGACCAAATTAAATCAACATTTGAAACAAATTAATAATCGATTTAACCCTAAGCTTCTTGGTTTAATAAAATCAGATAAATATTTTCCGAATAAATCGTATTATATTCATAACAAATACAAAAAAATAATACGATGTATATAAATCTGCTAATTAATTAATTCATCGTCACACACAAGTAGTATATTTCCTCAATTGTATAATAATATCAATGTATTTCGTATATTAGGATGAATTTTTGGTTAGTTAGCTTTTGAATATGAATTATATACCTTGTAATACAGCGTATTTTATATATAATCTGATGAATTATCGATTAATTAACTTACTTTATTACAGCTTCAAAAGTATATTATTACGTCGATCGTATGCTATCAACGTGTTATTCAAAATACTTAGATAGATTCGGTTAGCTTGCTTTTGACTACTACGTATATATATATATCACTACACGAGATATACGTATATATATACATATCGAATGACTAGATGAGGTTCAACATACGTACTGTATACATTACATAAACGAGTATATATACTCTGATGAATTATCGATTAATTAGCTGACATTTTTATAACTTCAATAGTATATATGTTAGTACGTGGATCGTATGATATCAACGTATTATTCAAACTACTTGGATAGATTCAGTTAACTTGCTTTTGACTATTACGTACATTACTACACGAGATATATGTATAAATACACATGTACACTCTATCGACTTTCAGGTTCAAAGTACGTACTGTATACATTACATACATGAGTATATTACCCCGTAATACAACGAATTCCATATATACTATGATGAATTATCGATTAATTTAGCTTACGTTATTATAACTTCAACAGTATATATATATATATATATATATTATTATTACACTGATCTTGTGATATCAACGTGTTATTCAAAATACTTGGATAGATTCACTTAAATTGCTTTTGACTACTACGTATATCAATACATGAGATATATATATATATACACACACACTCTATCGACTATTAGGTTCTAAATACATACTATATATATACATCACATACACGAGTATATTACCCCGTAATACAACGTATTCCTTATACTCTAATTAATTATCGATTATTTACCTTACATTATTATAACTCCAACAATATATTATAATTACCTCAATCGTGTGATATCATCAACATATTCAATATAATTGTATACATTCAATTAACTTTTGACTACTACGTAAATAACTACACGCAAAAGACGCTTATATATATATATATATATACACACACTCGATGGAAAAAATATTTTTATTTGATTGTTTTTTATGTTATTTATTAATGTTATTTAATATATTTAATATTTCTTAATTTATTTTTAATATTTTTTATAAAAATCAACCACAAGTGATAGGTTTTTCTTAATTCATTTCACGTATGATATCAACGTATTCAATATACTTGTATACATTCAATTAGCTTTTGACTACTACGTTATATACCCGATGGACAATATATTTATTTTATTAAAACGTAAGTAAAAAAAAAGGATTATGTTTTATGTTATTTAGGTATTTTATTTAATATATTTGATATTTCTTGATTTATTGTTAATATTGTTTAACAAAACCGACCACTTGTGGTCGGTTTTGTAATATTAATTGATTTTTATTAAATAAAAACCGACCACAAGTGGTCGATATAATTTAAAAAATATTTACTATATATTCAATATATATTCAATTTAACGTTTTTTATTTATTTTAAATTTTTCGGAAACCAAAACCGACCACAAGTGGTCGGTTTTCATAAAATCTTTTTTTATTCAAAAACCGACCACATGTGGTCGGTTTTTGATAAATATTTTTTTATTTTTTTAATCCAAAACCGACCACAAGTGGTCGGTTTTTCTAAACTAAAAAAAAAAATATATATATATTTTGTGTAAAAAATTAAGATGAATTTTAAAATAATTATTTTATTTATTTTTTGTTATTACCGACCACATGTGGTCGGTTTTATGAAATTATATTTTTTTCGTTATTATAAAATACAAAAACCGACCACTTGTGGTCGGTTTTTGATTTAAAATAAATAAATAAAAATTTAATGAAAAACCGACCACATGTGGTCGGTTTTTTGCGACCACAAGGTGTGGTCGGTTTTTTGTGGTCGGTTTTCCTGTTTTTTTTAGTAGTGGAAACCATATCCATCTACACCTTCACCCTCACATAACTAGGTCAAATTTTGTTAATAGTGGCCATCTCTAGTTGTAATGGTGTCCCGCTAGAGAGAATATAATGTTTCTTTCCAAAAACACACAGGCAGTAGATTTAGGAATAAAATCCAAGCAAAGGCCTGAATTGTTTCAACATCTACTTTGAACTTGCAATGATATATAAAAGGTCTCATCAAGTATGAACAACCATCCTTAGCTTTAAAATAGCACAAATTCCCTGACATGATATTAGAGAAATCCTCCTAAATCGCAAATCTTATTAACATATGTATATTTCAAAGAAAGCCAACCTTACATTCACCTTTCATTCCACACTGGGATGGAATGATTTTCGGTAGTTTTTCAAGGTAAGGCTACTTATTAGAGATTTTTTCTTTGATAGCATAATTTAATTTCTCAATTATATCCTTTTGAGTCACTTATGCTTTCGTCCACCTAATATAAGGGGATTGAAAAATATATTTCTTATGTCAAGTAAGTTCAATAACTTATATATAGAATTAGTTGGCTATCTGAACTCTAACTTTGTTGGTGAAGGTTCAATTCTCCGCCTTCTACTTCCCTCCCCCATTTTAAAGAAAAATAACTTTTATATATGTTTTAATTTTTCTTTATTTATACAGTATTTTTCTACTATTAATAAGTGGAACTTGTAGGTACGACGAAGGGCACTTACGGAATACTGAAATTATTTTATGAACATTGTAGTATTTTTATATTTCATTGCAACCCTTTCTCATTTTCATTACACGTATTTTGACTTGTGAGACAGCTGGCTTCAAGTTCCTACTTCACTTTACCCATAATTTCACTTTCTCTGTCTTCTTCATTCCTCATTCTCAAGTCATTCTTCCATGGATGTGCTGTTATTTTTCGTGTTTAGTAAAATTTCTATTTTTTCAACAAGAACTTTAAACACATGTTCAACTTAAAGAATGAACAATCAAATGAAGCTTGAACTCTGTATTCATAATTTTGAACTTCAATAATAAGTTCAACTCAACTTATGAACAACAACAAAATGAAGTTCAAACTATTTTCTGGAAAATAACAAAACCAAAACATTTAGAAAGAGATGAAGATTAGAAGATTCAAGTCTACCGAATTCACGGTGTGTCCTTAAGGAAATTATTCTCCTCAAGTACCCGAGGTTATAGAATATATCCTCCCAGGATAAAATGAATCACATCGATAGAATGACGGTACCTCAAACTCTGTCGAACAACGAACGCACTCAACGCTTCGGAAACTACACTTGAGTTTTTATGAAGAAGAAGGTGTTTTTCACTATAAAATTTTGTATCTATACCTGAGAAAAAATTCAGATATTCACAGCCAAGAGGTGGTGCTTCAGAAAGGAAGCATTGGTTCTGAAAAATCATACTGTTTCGGACCGATGGGATCACCTGCTCTGCAGGTGGCCTATCTGCTTCCACAGGTCGTGTTTCATCCAAAACCAGAAACTCCTGTGTTGACCTGCGTGGCACCTGCGTCTGCAGGTAGCCAGGTGAGCGTGCAGGTTGCCTCGAAGGGTTGTCCCTTCTAGATGCGTTGTGACATGCGTCCGCACTTCCTCATGTGCGTCAGCAAATAGAGAATATTTTTGTATCAAATTTTTGGATTAAAACATTATTAACTCTCAAGTTTCAAATAAATTTTGTCCAAAAAGACAATCTCTCGATCATTTTCGAAATCCAAATCCACATCCGAAATCGAGCCGAGCGTGTAACGACAGCGACGGCTCAAGGTTTGTCTTGTTCTTGCCTCACTATCCACATGAAGGAATGCTTCTCAATATAAGCATAAGAAAGTTCTTTTCTCCCACTAATGTGGAAGAAAAACTCTTTTTTAAAGTGAAACCACAATTCACTCATTTTCCCTCCATTTATTTTTCCTTTATTTTTCATTCACATTTTCACTTAGAACCCAACACGTGCATATATTTTTGTACCCCTAAAATTAGTCGGTGAGTTTTCTCGTATCATTTTTGTACCTTTTTTTGGATTTCTTCGTTGCTTTTGTTCTTGAGTGGTTGGCATATATGTGTATGTAGTTGTCAGATTTCCTTTTCTCCTTCCTGTGTTTGGAGGATTATATTTATGCATGTTTGGTCTAATTTCTGGATGCATGTTGATTTTGTTGTTTAATCATGTATGTTCTTTTTTTAGGAAAATTTTAGGTGTTTTTTTTTTTAAAAAAAAATGATAATGAAAGGTGAAGAACTTTGTTGCAGTAAAGGTATTTGACAGTATGCCTGAGAATATTCAATCAACTTTCTTTATAGGGGTTTCTATAATAGTGTTAAAGAAAGAGGAAAATCCGGATTAGTTTAAATCAAATTTTAGTAGTTCTACACATTTTGCTATCATCTTTCAGTTTCTATGAATCAAACACCCAGTTGAGTGCTAATTTTTACTCAAATACATGTTCAAATATTTCAGCTATTGTCCAAAATGTTATTCAACAAGCTTTGCATCCTTGTTCGTCTTCATTTTCATAATTGTGTTGTCAATGTAAATTCATTATTTAACTCTTGTTTGTTACTTTTTACTCAATTGATACTTCTTAGCACACGTGACTTATATACTCTTTGTTGAGTGACAGTGATATGTGTCTTCATTTTTGTTGGGTAACAACTCTATCACAAATATAGTACTAAGTTAAAAGATGCAACACCTAATGCGAATTCCACAAAAGATTTCAATGTTGTTGATAACATTAAAACTGTTATTGAGAGCTCTTGCCCTCATGTTGTCTATTGCTCAGACATTCCCGTTTTACTGCAGAATTATCCATTTCTCTGATGGTAGAATTTATAAATTAATTTATTTATTTATTTTTAAAAGGCATATTTTAAAACTTTTTTGTGTTCCTTCATCAAGTATCTATTTATTAGGAAGAAGAGACAGAAAAACAACGAGCCATAAAGTTAATACTTCTATTCTTCTCATGTAGCGTTAGTTGTTTTGCATATCCATCACAAGTGTGAGCATTTTTTGTGTTTCTTCTCATGTAGCTTTTTTTTGTTTTGCGTATCCATCATAAGATAGATATGGGATGTTTAACATTGATTATTAAATTACTTATCAGAATTTATTAATTTGTTGCAAGAAACTGAAATTTAGTTTAGTAATGGTACGCAATATAGTAGCTCTTCTTTGAAGTTCAATAAATTCATGATACATTAAGCTTAATTTTATTTTGCTACTTGATCAGTTAGCAGAGAAGGTCTATTTGTTTTGGTTAAAATTGATGTTTGAGCAGTTATTATGATGTTCATGGTTATTTACTTTTTGTGTAAAATAAAGGGTTGTCTCTAATTCTAGAAGTTTTAAAATGCAATTGTAAAGTAATTTTATAATGATTCACTATCTGTAATCTGTAGTTTTTCATCATATCACTGACAGTGTTTGTAATAATCATGCAGCTAAAGTATTACTGAAAAGTTTCAAAATCAAGATTGTTCTGTAGTGAAAGTTTCAACATCGAGATTGTTCCACGTGTTTAATACTGCACAAGATTTAGGAATAAAATTCAACTGCACAAGATTTAGGAATAAAATTCAACTCTATATTCAATAGAATTACGAATATATAGTGCAATGTTGAGGATTTGCAAAATAATATATTCTTCGGCTTTTCCATTTACAAGAGAAGAAAAAGGAAGCACCCTTTTGAAATTCGACTATTCCATAAAGCTCTGCAGTCGTAAACTTTTCTTGTCCTGTTTGGTAAAAATATTAGAGCCTGTCATTACACAGAGCATAGCCAAGAGATGAAATTTGCAGTATCTATCAAAATGAAAAGACGAAATTAAGTGAAAACACCAAACAAGAAAGACACAATGTGAAGCAAGTTGTTGGTAATTTACCTAAATCAGTGATGTGTGAGGCATGTTAAGGTAAAAAGAAACATTAATTCCTACAACTACCATACCTAAGTTCCAAATAAGTCACGATCAACTTTATGAATCCTCTACTCATCATAATCATACTATAATCATCGCTTGAGATTTGAACTCGCGGGGGAAATCTCCATGCTACCATAAAATAAAGAGCCATTGGAGCTATAAGTTGGCAGAAGAAACCTAATGGGTGCAACTCTTGTCTCACAGAAGGTTTTCAATAATTGACTCCAGCTAGCAAACTCAGTGATGGTTTGTTGTAGTGCCTAAGTATGAAATTTCATTATTGAGAGCTCATGGGTATGTGCTATGAAGGGGTCATATGCTTTGTTCTCTGGATACTTTGTTTCAAGAAATGAGATTCCCAATTATTAAATTATGATGCATTATGTGTCACTGTTTAAGTATCCTTTTGAAGGGTTCTTGATTAGTTAATTCTTTGGCTCTGGAAAGTGCCTAAAAATGTGTTTGGAATTCAACTCTTTTAATGTTAAGCAATTTTATATCTATGTTTTAGTTCATATATAACATACATTAAAGTCGTGAAACTAACATATTGTCCATTTATGTTTCTTTTTTGAGAAAACATGTTGCATATTTATATTTTTGTCAAGATAAAAAAGGACAGTACGGTACACTAAACTGTGATATGTACCATATCAAATTTAGGAAGACTATCAGCCTTCCATAGTAATTTGAATGACTTTTGTAGTTACTTCTCTTTCAATACAAAGGATTCAACCTGCAAGTATATCACTTTGAGATGAAGTACTCCAGAATTTACAATTTAGTCCATTGAAAAGTATTCAGGGTCTATAAATTTGTACCATCCTCTTAAATATGAGTTTGTCCAGTGATATTCTTCAAATTTATGAAGGATACATAATTGTCAGCTCAGTCATAGAGGAAACTAAACAAATGGATTCACTAGGATTTAAACTTTTCTTAAAGTTGTTTGATGGAAAATTGAAATGAGAACCCCAAAAAATTAAAAACTATTGCATTCAGATATTGCTTCCCACTTCTTACATTGCTTATTTGAATTTTCATCACGGCATTTTTTGGATGAATTGAAAATGAAAATGAAAAGCGAGTTAAAGTAGTTTGGTTGGTGTTGGTGTATCAGGTAATTTGAATATATAAAATGATTACCTTATTCAATATTTCCTTGTGCCCCTATAATTTTTGAATTGGAATTTTCTTATATTAATTATATGGTTCTTTTCCTACTTACTATTGCAGTAGAATCATAACATGATTTTCTATCACACGTCATTAGTTATGGAATATTTAATTTTTGTATCTTCTTACTAGGAAATTGAATTTGGAAGTAGCTAACAAGGGTCAAGAACACAACAATTGTGTTGAGCTTGTAGCAGTAGACAAACTCCTTGCGGAAGTCTTTTGGTCTTGAAGATGAAGTAATCACATTTGAAATGAGAAATTATCACTGGCTATTATATTATATATTCGTTAGTAATTTATTTTTGTGGACAGAAGTTAATGATTAAATTGTACGAAATACGTGGAACTTAAACTTTTACAAAAAGCTTGTAGCATATGACGTGATTGCCAGTTGTAGTAGCTCAACATATAGTCTCTCCGGGTACCAAATAGTTTTGTCGTAGATTATACAAAAAAGGACTAATATTTTGTTAATATTTAGATAGTTTACTATCATGTCATTTTGGTCCAATACAACTTGGGCAACTTTGTTTCTAAAATTTAAATGTAAGTTGTATCATGTATGAAGCAGTTAGTGTGCAATGTTATCTATATTTTCTTTCACACGTATCTGATATAAGAGCCTTATTTAAATTTTAGTAGCCAAAATAAGAATACTATTTCAGTTTTTACATATTGGCCCGGGCTATCTAATAATTTTAGAATGAATTGGGTAGTGCACCCCGTGCCTTCACTCCAATAAATATATGGGTAACTTACACAAATCCTATAGGTTTAAGAGTCAGTAACACTCTTTACCACCACTCAACTCAATTAGATAAAATCCTGAAATTTGTCTTTTGTGATACATATTGTTTGTGATACATTTGAAACTGAGTGGTTAGTTAAATAAGGAAGTAACAAAATTGCATTTATCAAGGGGAGCGAATCACGCGAAATGCGTTTCTGAATGAATCTCTGAAATATCCAAAATCAACTAAAATAGTCAATCTTGTAGTATTAGTATAATGTTGATACATTTTGTTAGTATAATGTTGATACATATTTTTGATACATTTGCTTTTACTGCACTGGTGATACATAGTCTTGATTGTCACACCCCGAATTCCAACGAGACGGACTGGCACCCGAAGCCGTTGAGGCCTGAGAGAACCAATCTTTGCTCATGTACATTCATACCCATGCTACTCAATATACGTCGTCACCACAAATGGATATAAGATGCCAATAGCGGAAGTCATGGAAAATACATGATAACTATGATAACAATGAAACTTGGCCGTTTGGCCCTTCAAGACAAAAACATTCATCTCTTACATCCGTTTTCCCACATCCGTCTACAAAGTCCCTACAAATACATGACCATAACCAACCTAGAGTCGGGACAAAACCCCGCTCTATACATATATACAATACCAAAACAAATGTACATAGCAACACGAAAAGCCCCGAACCAACTGGAGCTCACCAATAGTCTGCGGATAACTCGAAGCCTACTGAGGAGGTCTACTAGCACCTGTGCCTGCAGCAAGTAAGGTAAGTCCCCCAAGGGACGTCAGGACAAAGAATGTACTGAGTATGTAAGGCTATATAAAATCGCATCATACGTAAAGACTTCAATGGAGTAAAGTAACAAGTGGAAAGACAATATAGATAAGCCACTGCTGTGCATATGTTTGGAACCATGTACATTACATTCATTGCGTTCTTTGCTTTTACATTCATTTACCATCATTTGATTCATATCATACTCAGGGCCCCGACTGATCAGTGGGAAGTAACATACTATTGGGATCGTTCCAGTCAGGCTTGTGCCTCTTAGAGTGTGATCCATAATAGCATAATTTTGGGATCGTTCCAGCCAGGCTTATGCCCCTTAGAGTGCGATCCATACCAATAAAACAGGTTCGTTCCGACCAGGGATTTCACCCCTCTGGATTGCCCCCTATGCTCAAATAGTAAACAACTAAGCATTACTTTATTCCTTTACATTTGAGAGATTGATACATTGATAGTGGTACATTACTGGAATTTTGAAACATTAGTCAATAACTATGAAACATGTGAATCACAATTGACCCTATGAGTGATACGCTATGACAACTTGAAATGAGATACCTTTGAACAATTCGAGATGAAACAAGCACAATGTCAATGTGAACAATATGTGCTGTAGAAGAATATGGAAAGAGTAACCTTACATACCTTATGCTTTCAATATTACACAACCCTATACGTGAACACAATAGTCCAGCTCCTTCCTTACGTTCCACTCTACAACACAAGTACATAACGGAGCTCACGTTAACAATCAACTACCTTACAAGTGTATAAGACGACAATGAGTTATATGTGTGCCTTCAAATATCATTTCCCCCTTTACAATACCCTACCCGGCATTGTCATACCAACAATACCCCAACATGTCATACATTAACCACAACATCATATACCAATAGCTTTTCACAACAAGTTTCTCCTTTACACTTTTTCATTAACACCGCATCACAATTAATCCATCAAGTCACCTCAATTCACCTCATAACAACATATCGACAACAATCCCACAATTTACACTTATAGAAAAATAACAAGTTAAGGAACATAATCACACCATACATGTTGATATTTCATCCACACCATTCACTTTCATCAAAATATCAAGTCACCTTTCAAGTTTAAATCACAAAGATGGTACATCTTTTAGCAAAAAGCAAAAGTGCCCTATTCAACCTTGCCAACATAACCTTCATGATCTACACAATCTCTTAGGCATATAATATATTAAATCACAAGAATAAATACTTATCCAAGCTTGCAAAGGGATGATCTTGTCCAAAGAAAATGGTTGCCTTAGGGTTTGGAAAATAGAGAAATATTTGAGAAATATCTAGAAAGGCATGAGAGTTAGAATGAATAAAAATCAGATTTTGTGCCTTTATATAGTACCTCATGTCATCCTTAGCCAATTCTTGGCATTTAATGCAATGTTTACTTGGGCAAATGAAAGAATGGGTCATTTTGCCCTTTTGGGCCTTGCATTTTGGCTTCACTTTGGACCTCCAATTGAGCCCATTTACACATATTAACTTAGCCCACCAAATTCCATGTATAATACATCATATATCTCATGTTTAAATAATTCCATAATGTCACGACAATATTCACTTACGAGATTCATGTTCGTAGCCTCAATCTCAAAAATAGAAATTCTAGTCACTCATGGCTTCATTGAACATTTTTGATAAATACTTGTGTTTCATGATTTGATTATGTAGGAGTGTATTGAGGTATTTGAAGCCTTAACAAGGAGTAAAGGAACACCAAGGAACCAAAAGAAACCAAGGAAGAATCGACGTTGCAATGTGTTGCAAAACGAGCACGGAAGGGCCAAGTTGTTTGTGCCTTGCGCCACTTGTTGCAAAGCAAGCAGTGGTGCAAGAATTGCCTGGCCTCTGAACTTTGAAGGATTGCGCCACACCCCCTGAAACAGGTAGTGGCGTAAGTTTTGCTGGTTCTCTAAATTTTTTTCCCTTTTTGCAAACACTAGCATACCGTCCAATACCCCATCAAAGCAATACAAGATACGTACTTATTTCTCTCAACACTAAGGTAAACATGGCTCAAACATTCTTCCCCCCTTAGAAATATTCGTCCTCAAATTTTAAAAATTTCTTTTTAATTATAACAAATGCATCTTTATAGTAGCATATATATACACATATACTTAATGCCCATAGATACTTACTTGTTATTGTTCCACCTCCGCACTTTGAACTTTTTGTTCCATTTGAAACAGATGAGGGTATTTGGACTTCATCATTTCCTCAGCTTCCCATGTGTATCTCCTCCGACCTTACTTGATAACTTTGAGCCATGTTTACCTTAGTGTTGAGAGAAATAAGTACGTATCTTGTATTGCTTTGATGGGGTATTGGATGGTATGCTAGTGTTTGCAAAAAGGAAAAAATTTTTAGAGAACCAGCAAAACTTGTGCCACTCCCTGTTTCAAGGGGTGTGGAGCAATCCTTCAAAGTTCAGAGGCCAGGCAATTCTTGCGCCACTGCTTGCTTTGCAGCAAGTGGCGCAAGGCACAAACAACTTGGCCCTTTCGTGCTCGTTTTTCAACGCATTGCAATGTCGATTCTTCCTTAGTTTCTTTTGGTTCCTTGGTGTTCATTTACTCCTTTTTAAGGCTTAAAATACCTCAATACACTCCTACATAATCAAATCATGAAACACAAGTATTTATCAAAAATGTTTAATGAAGCCATGAGTGACTAGAATTTCTATTTTTGAGATTGAGGCTACGAACATGAATCTCGTAAGTGAATATTGTCGTGACATTATGAAATTATTTAAACATGAGATATATGATAGATTATACATGGAATTTGGTGGGCTAATTTAATATGTGTAAATGGGCTCAATTGGAGGTCCAAAGTGAAGCCAAAATGCAAGGCCCAAAAGGGCAAAATGACCCATTCTTCTATTTGACCAAGTAAACATTGCATTAAATGCCAAGAATTGGCTAAGGATGACATGAGGGACTATATAAAGGAACAAAAGATGATTTTTATTCATTCTAACTCTCATGCCTTTCTAGATATTTCTCAAATATTTCTCTATTTTCCAAACCCTAAGGCAAATATTTTCTTTGGACACTTTGGACAAGATCACCCCTTTGCAATATTGGGTAAGTATTTATTATTGTAATTTAATATATTATATTCATGAGAGATTGTGTAGATCATGAAGGTTATGTTGGCAAGGTTGAATAGGGCACTTTTGCTTTTTGCTAAAAGATGTGCCATCTTTGTGATTTAAACTTGAAAGGTGACTTGATGTTTTGATGAAAGTGAATGGTGTGGATGAAATATCAACATGTATGGTGTGATTATGTTCCTTAACTTGTTATTTTTCTATAAGTGTAAATTGTGGGATTGTTGTTGATATGTTGTTATGAGGTGAATTGAGGTGACTTGATTGATTAATTGTGATGCGGTGTTAATGAGAAAGTGTAAAGGAGAAACTTGTTGTGAAAAGCTATTGGTATATGATGTTGTGGTCAATGTATGGCATGTTGGGGTATTGTTGGTATGACAATGTCGGGAAGGGTATTGTAAAGGGGGAAATGATATTTGAAGGCACACATATAACTCATTGTCGTCTTATACACTTGCAAGGTAGTTGATTGTTAATGTGAGCTCCGTTATGTACTTGTGTTGTAGAGTGGAACGTAAGGAAGGAGCTGGACTATTGTGTTCACATATAGGGTTGTGTAATCATATTGAAAGTATAAGGTATGTAAGGTTACTCTTTCCATATTTTTCTGCAGCACATATTGTTCACATTGACATTGTGCTTGTTTCATTCCGAATTGTTCAAAGGTATCTCATTTCAAGTTGTCATATCGTATCACTCATAGGGTCAATTATGATTCACATGTTTCATAGTCATTGACTAATGTTTCAAAATGCCAGTAATGTACCACTATCAATGTATCAATCTCTCAAAAGTAAAGGAATAAAGTAATGCTTAGTTGTTTACTATTTGAGCACAGGGGGCAATCCAGAGGGGTGAAACCCCTGGTCGGAACGAACCTGTTTTATTGGTATGGATCGCACTCTAAGGGGCATAAGCTTGGCTGGAATGATCCCAAAATTATGCTATTATGGATCGCACTCTAAGGGGCACAAGCCTGGCTAGAACGATCCCAATAGTATGTTACTTCCCACTGATCAGTCGGGGCCCGGGTATGATATGAATCAAATGATGGTAAATGAATGTAAAAGCAAAGAACGCAATGAATGTAATGTATATGATTCCAAACATATGCACAGCAGTGGCTTATCTATATTGTCTTTCTACTTGTTACTTGACTCCATTGAAGTCTTTACGTATGATGCGATTTTATATAGCCTTACATACTCAGTACATTCTTTGTCCTGACGTCCCTTGGGGGACTTACCTTACTTGCTGCAGGCACAGGTGCTAGTAGACCTCCTCAGTAGGCTTCGAGTTATCCGCAGACTATTGGTGAGCTCCAGTTAGTTTGGGGCTTTCCGTGTTGCTATGTACATTTGTTTTAGTATTGTATATATGTATAGAGCGGGGTTTTGTACCGACTCTAGGTTGGTTATGGTCATGTATCTGTAGAGGCTTTGTAGACGGATGTAAGAGATGTATGTTTTTGTCTTGAAGGCCCAAACGGCCAAGTTTCATAGTTATCATAGTTATCATGTATTTTCCATGACTTCCGCTATTGGCATCTTATATCCATTTGTGGTGACGACGTATATTGAGTAGCATGCGTATGAATGTACATGAGCAAAGATTGGTTCTCTCGGGCCTCAACGGCTTCGGGTGCCAGTCCGCCTTGTTGGAATTCGGGGTGTGACATTGACACATTCGATCTGCTAGTGATTCATATTTTTGATACATTGTAGAATTAAAAAAGGAACAGACTGCGTAGTAATACTTATATAAATATTTGATACATTTAACATATGTATCAAACAACATATGATCACAAATTATTACATTATACATCTGATACATATCTGAATCACTTTTTAACTTGTGTTTTTCAATATATGTCGTTTTTACAGAACCTATCTTCTTCATCTCTTTGGGGTCATTGCGGTACTTTGACCTATTTTTGCGAAAATCATCAGATGTGTAATCAAATATACCCGGAGTAAAACCCACAACTTCTTCAATTGCAGGAACAACATTGTTGGTTTCAATTTGGAAAATACCCAAACTGAATGAGGGTGATTCTTCAGCTGTCATTGAAGACCAAAAAAAGAGTGATGGAAGTAATCTCTGAATTGTTTACTTAAAAATCTACTTCAACAATGAACTCACCCGTAGAAAAAAACTGAAAAAAATTAAATCAAATCAAATTGAATGTGGGCAGTTGTTGGAGGTTGCAGTAATAGTGATGGAAGTTTCAAAGGGGGAGAAGTTGCCGACTTTTTGGGTGTGGGAAATTTTTGGGGCGTCAATGGTGGAATGTTAATCGGGTGAGAAGAACCGAGTATATGTATCAAGAGCAAAATAGTAAAAAAGGGATTTTAAGTAATTTTTTAAAAAGTAAGGGATTATATATATTAATCTCTTTAAGTTTGTGGATTTGTGTAATTTACCCTAAATGTATTTATATAGTTCTAAGCGGCACCATTCTACATTCGCCATGAGTCAGAATTAATGGGTACTATCTCTAAATATCTACCCATAAGCACATTCAAGATAATAGAGATTCAACACACATAAATTTGTAAGACATTGATATGAATAAAATTAACTAAAAAGTACGTAATTTCCCAGAGAAAACAATAATACCATGTTCTTCGATATCACATTGAAATTACTGCAACACAGTACACAAATGCTGGTTAATTATTAATGCAAAGTTTCTTTAATATAGTAAAATTATTTATACAACCTTGTTTGGTTAGATTTATTGATCATTTCATATTCTTGACAGCATCCTTTATGAGTTTGAGAGAATCTTCAAAATCATCAAGCATCTGTTGTGGATCAGGAATAGCATTTTCATTAACAGTTACGACGATGATCATCTTATCGATATAGCTCTGGAAACTGATCATCAATGCCTAAAATTTCAATTATTGGAAATTAGAATCTCATAAATAATATGAATATAGCTTAAAGTCACTTATATATACGCTAGCAGTTTAAAAAAACTATATCATTAGTGTACTCTAACGAACTATAGGAAATATATTTATTTTACTGTCTAAATTATTGAATTACAGTTACAACACATTACCTGTTCTTAAGGTCATTTAACTTGGGAAGTGAAAATGTATGTACTCTCGTTTCAATTTCCTCCATCGAACTTGGGAAGTGAAAAGGAAGATTAATTTCATTTTTATCTTGTACTTCCTTCCTTCGTTTAAGTTTACTTGGCCCCTATACTAAAATAAAATTTTATTTTTTACTGGTCCATTCAAATCAAGAGAGTTTTATTACTTTTCCGTCATCCTATCTTTAGTATTAAATAACTATATAAACTAATGGTGGCCAAATTTAGAGTCCAAAATAACATCAATAAGGTTAGTTTAGTAAAATTCACTCCTAATAAAAGTTTTCTTAAGGATGGTGTCAAGTCAATATGATCAACTAAAGTAAAACGGAGGGAGTAATCAATATTCGCAATTATCAAACTCCTCTGGCCCCTTATAGCAATAAGTCTCAAGAGCCAAAATAATTAAAGAGGCTAGTTGAGGTCTTTCTCCATAATTGTAGGACTTGAACTCTATGCACTATTCTTAGGATAAGAACTTACTTGCTTATATAATATTTATAGTATATTATTCAATTTAATTTCAACAGTTACAAATTAAAGTGGAAATATATATCATTTAATTATGGTTAAATCATAAATATGTTTTCGAATGACGCATGCCATGCATACAACTAAATGTGGATGAATTTTTCCTATACTTAGCATGCTTCTTGCTAGTTTTTTGGATACATAACAATGTGTAACTACATATTAATCTCCAAATTAATTGCTATAAAGAGAAAATGCCTCAACAATAGAGTGAGTGGATGAATACTTACACTTGGCTGCCCATAAGCACTAGGAGCTAAATAAGTAATGGGGTTGCCACAAAACCCAATTTCCTCCTGTGGTCCAACCAAGTTGGTGAAGCATATTGTTGAATTTGAGAATCCTCTAACAGTCATCTCTGTAGCTACCTATTATATCAATAAATGACTAGTGAGAACATTCATCAATTTTTCAGTATTTGATCACCCAAAATAAAATTTTAAGAGTTTAAATTTAATATGTTAAGCAGAATAATATGGTAAATAACCTAGTATATATAATAGGTTAAATTACACCGATAATATAATACATTTTTGTATTATCACGGTATATGACTTAAATCATATGCTAAAGCATTATACTAATAGATATTGATAATATAAGAAAATCTCCACTTATTATATGAAAGAAATGCCCCACCTCAGATCGAGATAAGATTTGTGGACTCATTATATGACTTGACGATGATCTAACTCTTTAGGTGTGAGTTAGGCTCAAGGTACATTTATTATTACATCAAAGTCAGACATATTGGGTCTTATGTGGCCCCCCAGACCATGCAGGAGTTGTGAATACATTAGGAGATGAAAGAAATGTCCCACATTTAACCGGGACAAGATCACTGGACTTTTTATATTGGACAATCCTTTGTGCATTATATTGAAATTATTTGAAGTTATCTTTTGCATAACTTAATAGTATTTTTTTTTTTAAAAAAAAAACCCACTATATGTATAATTTAGAAGTCAAGAGTGGCAACGCTGTTTTACGTTCCTTGTATTTAACAAATCATACATATTATTTAGTTTTTGTTTTTGTTTTTTCATTTTGACTTATCGGCCGAAATTAAATACTATAAGTTAAATATGCAATATACCTTGATACCAAAAATCTTGAAAAGTATTTCTGACATGATCAAAGTGAACAAAGCTTCAAAGGATCGCTTCTTGCGATCGACAATTGCCTTTGCTTCTTTGACATAGTCTAAAGGATTATCCCGCAGTGCAATCTTGAACGGTAACAGCGCGTAACCGAACCAGTTTCCCCAACCCCGCTTCCCTTTGCTGCCATTCTCCAGCATATCGGCGAGATCCTGAAAGTTTCATTCATGCATATCATATGATTTTATAAACAATAATAACAACAACAACAATAATAATAATAATAATATCCTAATCTATGTGACATATATCATTCAAATTTCGACAGTCAAAAGCGTTATTCTTTGACCGTAACATTTTAATGTTTTTTAAATTATTAATATTGTAATTTATAGTATTTTTTTAAGTAGTTTTCAAATATGTAAATATTATATCAAACAACTTAAAGATTTTGCATCCTAATTAGTAAGAAATTTGATTCTTGAAATCTTAATGCCACATAAATTGAGATGGAGGAAGTAATAAAAAACAAGGCATGCATGAAAGTTACTTCAATTCCTGCGGAGGATCTTAGGTTAAAAACAAGACAGGATCGAAGTCGAATGCCTTTGGGAAGATTGTTGTTTCTCTCTGTGGCTCCCTTGTCTTTCCCACCAATAGCTGAGAATATTTGGAACAAAAGAGTTAATTGGTTTATTTTTGTGTAGTGTATTAATTTTTTTTTATAAATGTGAGAATTTATTGAAGTTTGAACAAGTATTAAAATCAAATTACGAACATGAATGTAGTTCAGCTGAGAGAACATAAAGCTCGGATCGATCAAATTTAAGTCAAGAATTCGTCCCTGAGGAGAATAAGTACACCAAATCCTACTTGAATATTGTGAATAAAATAACTTACCATATCTTCTATTGAGATATTTGGATAAACCAGCTTGTGTTAATCCCAGTGCAACATCATTTATAGTCTGTGGAGAAAATTCATGCAGCAATATCAAGTTAACTTTCACAAAAACATCAACTTTGTTCTTTTTTTCCTTGGATAGGAGGGAAAGAATGGCTTGATAACTACTTAAAATGACAATGCTACTTATTTGGTCTGCCGCAACCTTAATTTTTGTCATGAAACATAATTATTAACATAAGTATCCTATTTCTAAAAAAAAAGAAAAAGAGTTTGATAACTTACAACATTCATAGCATTTTTCACAAACTTCAGATCATCTAGACTGATTATCCGGTGAACGACTCGTCTAGCTTTATTAGACTCGGAATCAGACGTAGCGCTGATTGGCGTTTTTGTATCCTTGAGGAAGATGATTGTGATGATCAACATGAAAACATCCACTGTAGTATTCACAAGCATTCTGATGTAAAGCCAAAATGCTCCCAACAACCTCCACCACCCTTCCTTTGTTGAATATCCTGCCAAAGAGTATGCCTAGTTAGTAGGGTAAGTTGGACAAATGCCCACTTTCAAGACTTAATTTAATATTTAGACACAAGTGTGATGATCCACCACGTCATCATGCCACGTAGGTGCCACATGGCACAAAAATGCTTATGTGGAAGGCTTACATGGAAAAGAAGCTAGTCCTTGGTGGAATAATCTAGAAAAATAGGGAGATTTCCCATGATCCTAGAATTTCTTGAATTTGCATGGAAAGCCCTTAGAAGTTTCTAGTTTTGTAGAGTGTTCTAGAAAAAGAACTTATTAGCGAATATGTAGGGACTTTGTAATAATTATTATTTACACATTAATCCCTAAGTGAGTAGTATAAATAGAGAGACACTCATTTGTAAAAGCATCAAGTAAAAATCTTTGAAGTCTTGAGCAATATAAAAGCTTTCTTTAGAAGTTCTCATCTCTTTGTTGAATTTACCATTCCCTTAGCGATCTAGTTCTACAAAGGCTTACTTGAGCTTGCAAAATCATGAAGGATTCGTGAGCAAGTTGTCAAGTGTCGCACGGTGTGCTTGGTGAAAGTCTAAGTCCGTGACATGAGTTTTAAAAAATAAAGTATATAGACACCATTTATGATGTCATCCGTTTGACTTTCAAAACTAATCAAAACTAGGACACAAGTCTTTAATATTACACTTTAGTCCCCCTTCATCCAACAAAAAATTGTTTTTTAATTTCTTTTAAAAAAAATCTCGAAGAAGCAACAAAAAAAAAGCTCCCATTTTTCACCTAATTTCTCCTATTTCGATGGCTTTTTCGGTGATTTTTTCCTCCTCACAGCTGAAAACTACCATTAGCTTGCTCATTGCATCTATTGTTACCCTATTATCTTTCAACTATTTTTTTAAAAAAAATTTCCACCATTGTTACGAGCTTGAGAAGTTTTCAAAATCACTCCATAACTCGTTAGTAGATAGATTCCAGTAGTTTAGATGCACTCTAAACTCCTTTCTCCATTCCA
This sequence comes from Capsicum rhomboideum, assembly GCA_031232105.1. Taxonomy (NCBI): domain Eukaryota; kingdom Viridiplantae; phylum Streptophyta; class Magnoliopsida; order Solanales; family Solanaceae; genus Capsicum; species Capsicum rhomboideum. The sequence continues at coordinate 18,339,853 of CP124710.1, forward strand.
GTAGCTAGGAGAGCGTCGATAAGAACCTGATTTTGTTCATTCACATTTTTTATATGGATTTCATACCATTCATCGATCTGTTATAGATCGAGACCTTGATCTAGGATTGACTAGAGTAGTCTATAATGACAATAGCAGATTTGTTATTACTGGTAGTGATGATATGAGAGTATGGGAGGAGACTCCTAAATGTTGGAATTGAATATCTTTTAGTAAGGTGACAATGGACATTGCGTTGTGTCAAAATGGTTCATACGACGAAATGGTTGCAAGGGTAATTAAGAGAGGGGAGTTAGCTTGGCGAGCCAAGAGACTGGGTGATTAGTTAACTAATGAATAGGCAGGTGGCCTTGTACATGTTGGATGTTGTTGTCGATGGATTTAGGCCTATATTGAGGATAAATGTCGTCCTGAGATCTCTGGTGATACCAATGAATTCAGCCCCACCCCATCACCACACCAGACAATCAACGACGATGACTTGATTGAGCATGGGAGCTTGGGTTATCATTCAATGAACATGGATAATCATCCAATAGATATGGAAGATCATCCAATGGATGCGTAAGATCCTGAATGTTTTCAAGAAGAGTGTGAATTGGGATCGCAACTCAATCATTCCTACTCCGATGAAACTAATTTCTACAAAGAACAAATATTTAGTAGCAAGAAAGAGCTGAAAATATTCTTGTTTTTATCTTTTTTGTTGTTGGAAATGTGTATGTATTGCAATGAACATTATTAATAGAACAATTTTAGTTTCATAACTATTTTTGCCCTTTTTATGATGGTTGATTTTTGCACATATAATTTCAAAATTGATTGCTTTATGAATAGAATAATTGATTACTTTAATAATAAATTAATAGGAGATAAAATATTATATATAAATTCATATATTATAATAGACAATGAATATGTTATATCATCGATTAGATGATTATATAGCGTTTGGACAATTTGATAAAACAAGTTTGTACTCTGTTTCATCATAACTATAGATCAAGCCTATAATATAGACTAGACACAGCTCTTAGTCTATATCACACCAACTTAATATATGCAGTCTAAAATTAATTAACCCACGATCGAGACTAGACTATACTCTACGTCTATACTATACCAGATGAATGTATAGTCATCACTAGTACGTACAAAAAAAAGAGAATAATTAAATAAATTAAATTAAATTATGTGAATTTACATCATTCAAGAAATCAAATACAAGTCACATGATCATATAAGAGTCCATATAAATTAGGGTGGTGATCAAAGAGGTATGAGGATGAGTAATGGTTGAACAAACAACATTCTCAGAGTAATGTTTGTCAAAGTATAAGTATGCTCTAAGGATATTATTTGTTCAATCATTACTCATCCTCATACACCGTTGATCACCACCCTCAATTTATGTGGACTCTTATATGATCACATAACTTATATTGAATGCTTGAATTGTGTAAATTCACACAAGTTAATTTAATTTATTTAATTATTTTCTTTTTCTGACAGTATACTAGTGATGATCTATAAACATGTATACTAATCTATGAGGTGCATAATTGATTAAGGCGTAGTTGATACTGGACTATTCTTTAAGTTTATAATATACCAGATGATCAATATGTAGTCATCACTAGTATATGGCCAGAAAATGAAATAATTAAATAAATTTAAATTAAATTATGTTAATTTACACAATTCAAGCATTCAATACAAGTTATGTGATCATATAAGAGTACATATAAATTGGGAGGGGGTTTGGGGGGTGGGGGGAGGGGGGGAGGAGAGTGATCAAAGGGTATGAGGATGAGTAATGGTGAACAAACAACACATTCGTAGAACATACTTATGCTTTGAAAAACATTACTCTGAGGATGTTGTTTCTTCAACCATTACTTGTTTTCATATTCCTTTGATCACCACCCCAATTAATGAGGACTCTTATATGATCATATAACTTGTATTGGAATGCTTAAATGATATAAAATCACACAATTTTAATTTAATTTATATATATATATATATATACTAGTGATGACTATATATTCATCTTGTGTATTATAAACTCAACGTATAGTCTAGTCTTTATAATGGTTGTGATTGATAATACACCTAATCTATATATAGCAAAACGGAAATAATTTAATTTAATTAATTATTCTTTTTTTTTGACATTAACTAGCATTTTAGGACCATTATATGCACTTGTCACCATTGTGATCACGTGTCAAACTGATGTAAACTCCCAAATAATGTAACTAAGTTGTTTCACTAGGTATGAATGGTGTTAAATTTCTTAATTTAATTTAATTTATTTAATTAATCACATTTTTTTACTATATACTAATATTTTAGGACCATTATATGGACCCGTACACAGAACAACATATACCATACAAATGATCGATAGTCAATCACATCAATCTATAATTGACTATGCACACAGTAAAGTATTAGTATATTGATGGTCGATGTTTTTTTTATTATGGTCTTTTATCTATATCCAACGGTAACAAAATTAAAATATAATACTTTTCCAATGGTAACAAAGTAAAACTTCTTACTTTTTCAACAGTAATATCTGAAAGATCGACAATGGAGTCTAAAATAAAAATGATTTGATTAAATTAATAATTTTGCTCACACCAACGACATAGGTAATTACATACTAGGATAACTATGATCAACTAGTACAGTTGACTATAAGTTAGGTGAAAGGCGTTGACGACAATGACGGTGATCGTGTGATGGTCAAGTTAGAATCTTCAAGGACTTTTTTCCTCTTTATTTTATTGTTTTTTTAATCTATATACAAATAATAAAATGTTAGAGTAATATACTGTGATGAATTTGCAAAAAAAAAAAAAACAGGAACAAAAGACCTTTGGAAAAGTATACAATATATACAATATACTATGATGGTTTGGATCAATCTCTGCTCAAATTTTTATAGGGATGGTTATGAGTGGGTACTTGACCCAGCAGGATAAAATTAACTCATATGGCCAATAAATTTTTTACCTAATTGCTGTAGGCAAGAAAAAAAATAATTAAAAACCATCAAATTTGAGGGAAAAAAATTAAAGACCACCACAACATCAGGACATTTGTGCGAATGACCCAACTGAATTCATAATTAAAGTAGTGAAAGAAACCTGAAGGAGTTGGCCTCCTTTTCTTGGTTGGCATAGTAGGAAGCTTGAGATCATCCGCAGTTTGGCGAGTGCACGCGAGTAGAAGAGAAATAAAGGAGGTGCCATCGCCGAGAGAATGGTGAATCCTAAGAACGGCGACAGACTCGGCAGTACGAGTTTTGACATTGACAATATGAAGGTCCCAAAGTGGCTTGGACTTATCAAGACTTGTTTTGCTAAGGTTGTAAATATAATTCTCCACGAACTTGTCTGGTGATTCCAACTGGCTTTCATCCACTTCGGGTACTATAATATGTTGGTCCAAATCAACCTTTGTTTGGACCCATTTCATGTCTGCTGAATTTTCTTCATCCACAACCTGTGTGTACATCAAATTTGTTAGTTAGTACATATTTGACACCTAGAAAAAAGTGAACTTTTAGTTATCAATATATTTCAACTATGCCTTATTTTCCAAATTGAAAGTTTCACTAATTATTTTCCAAACGAATTGGAATACTAGTAGTGAAATTCAGATATTCAAAGTGATTAAATAAAAAAAAAAACTTAATTTATACTCCCAATGTTCCTAAATAGTTATCACATTTTTTTTTGCACTCCTCTTTAAAAAATCATTAACTACATGTTAAATTGACTAAATTATCTTTATTTATTACTCTTTTCTTTCTCTTTTTTGCATTATATTGATATCTCTCCATATTTATGAGTAAGGATAAACGTAGAAAAAAATTTAGTAATTATGCTTTGATATGTGAAATGACAAATATTAAAGAATATCTATTTTCAATAAGTACGACAACTAATTAGAAACAAAATTATTTTAAGAAATGTGCAAAATAGTAAGTGGACAAGTTAAAAGGAAAATGGAAAATTGAAGGCACCAATTTCCATAGGTTATGGAGAAGCATACACGGCGTGCACACTTAAAAGATGCTTATTAAGGGTATCATGCGTCTTCTGTTGATCTACCGCATGGGCCTTTTTTTATGGGTCTATAGTTACCAACCACTCCATCCGCAGCAAAGATTCTTCTCAATTAGATTACTATTAATAGGATTTCTTATATTTTTTTAGACTTTCTAATATAAACACAAAATTTGCACAAAAATTATTGAGTTCCCGAAAACTTCCATTCAATATCATAAATTCACCTCTGGACCGAAATAATTCATCTTTGGTGCATACATATATTCGTACTTCTATCATAGACGAAACTTATGCATACTATTAATGTAAAGAACTTCCGAATTGTCAATCTATTTTTAACTTTTCTTTTCCAAGTTACAACCATAAGTTACTTATCATGACACCTATCTTATTCGGTCAAATTTTATCATAATGGTGTCATTTTGTTTGAATATCTTTTGACTGATATAATAAGATGTTGTTATAGAGAATATTTAATATAACGTAATATAAAAATTGATTTCAAAGAAATTAGTCGTTCTAGTAAAATATTGTTATAGAGATTTGACTGTAATTATTTTTCAAATTTAGTAATATAATATAATATAAGAATTCTTTTACACGACACTCAAAATGGATCATCTTTTTAACTCGTTTATTTTAGAAGAATTATAATTTCGGAAAAGGGACAAATATATCCTCGAACTATGATAAATGGTACGTATATACTCTCTGTCATGCTTTGGGTACACATATGCCCCTACCGTTAATAAAATGGTACGTATGCCCTTCACACTAACGGTAGGGACATATGTGTATCCAAAGTATGACGGAGGGTATATAAGTACCATTTATCATAGTTTGTGTGTGTGTGGGGGGGTATATTTGTCCCTTTTCCGTATTAATTTTTTTATCCCAAATAATTAACCCAAACCCACTACCTGACCCGATCCCAATTAAAATTCAAGAGACGCCTATCTAACAGAAACGTTTTTCCCACCCCTATAACGATATACACACACAATACAATAACACCCACAGGAATAACAACAACTCTCTTCTAATTCTTCATTAACAACACCAACAACAATACACCAGCAATAAAACCAATATAATGAAAAACAACTAATTACACCATCTCCTCCATTTCAATTGAAAAAATACACCCATAAATTCCACTTTACTACTACCAATTTTTTTTAAAAAAACCATTAACACATAACACCCAAAAACAACACCAAATAAATTGAACCCCTCACGTTTTAATTTTCAGCGAAATTTCGTAGGGAAAACACTACCCACCACCGGTTAACACCACATAGCCACCATCTCCGTCGAACTGGAAACACCCCATCGGTGAACCATCACCGCATCTCTAGCTCTGGCCTCCCGGCCACCTCCGGCCTAATCTCCACTCCCTCCAACCCGTAAACACCAACTAGCAGTAGCGACCAATCATCACAATTTGATTGGGGGTTCACGTTTAAGAGAAAAACAGAGGGAGTATCGGGTTTGGAACAAAATATAGAGGTCGGGTCCAGTTGGTTTGAAATCGGGTTCAATGGGTTTATTGGGTCGGGTAGTTGGTTTGAGTTAATTATTTGGAATAAAAAAATTAAAATGAAAAAGGGACAAATATACCCCTGAACTATGATAAATGGTACGTATATACCCCCCGTCATACTTTGGGTACAAATATGCCCCTACCATTAGTGTGAGGGGCATATATGTACCATTTCATTAACGATAGGGGCATATGTGTACCCACAAGATGACAGAGCATATATACGCACCATTTATCATAGTTCGAGGGATATATTTGTCCCTTTTCCTTTATAATTTTAACATTATTATTGAATAATTATTTTCCAAATGAATTTGAGTACCAGTAATCAAAATCAATTTTCAAATTTCTTTAACAACTAAAGATTTTAAAAAAAAGGATAACCCGATGCCCTAAACTCTTGCTATGTGTGGGGTTCAGGAAAGAATCGGACCACTATACGTTTATTCTACGCAATTTTACATGCATTTCTACTAGAGATTGTTTAAACAGCTCTAACCCTGACCTCCTAGTCACATAGCAACAACTTTACTGATTGCGCCAAGGTTCCTTAAACAAAAATAATTGAATAAAATAAACACTTAATTGATACTGTTATAAGAGAAGTGCAAAATAAAAATTGACAAGTAAAAAGGAATATTGAAATTGAAGTCACCCATTTCCATTGGTTATGGAGAAGCATACATGGCGTGCACCCTTAAAAATGCTTGTTACTAAGCACATTCTGTCCATCTAACGAACTTTAGACACTAATATTGCATAACTAATACTTGCTTTTGTGGATTTGAACTTATAAGTTTTTTATGTGTTTAGTTTGGGTACTTGTTTGACTATTCGTGGGAGGCAATAAGAAGTTCTTGAAAATCCTAAATTTTCTTTATTTCTCAATGTACAGTGTATTTCCTTGTTTATATTCGAAACAAAAGAAGAAAGAGAATATTGCATATTGGTAAAACAAAGGAGAAAAAAAAACTTAAGCAGGTCAAATATAGCAGGGAAACTTATAAGTAGGAAATATGTGTAAGTGGTGGATTCAGTTGAACCAGTTTTTTTTACACCAATCCAGCTAGATATATATGTGTATGTGAAAGTCATTAATATTTATGTGTAGGTGAAAGTCATTAATATTTCAATCATTTATAAATTTCACTCTCTCCGTTTATAAATAAGTGATTTTTTAGGGGTTCATGAACGAATTGATCTTATTCTTCCGAAATTACTTGATATACATGGAGTTTTACATCATGAAAAATACTAGTAAAAACACTCTTTATTTCAAATTAGGGGTAAATTTAGTAAAAACGCTCTTTATTGTTTAGGAATAAGCAGCTTATTAACGGGTGTGCCCAAGATAAAAACACCACTTATTTATCGACACGGAGGGAGTAATAGTGACATGCTCTCGAGGTGCTCAACGCCTTAACCGTGTATCAGTTTGATAGTGTCTATCATGTACAAAGACGGAATATGCCCAAAAAAATATGCCACCAAATGCATATGTTGCACCCAAGCACATCAACGCTACTAAAAAAAACCTTGCATTAAGGACACATAAATTTTATAGCTAAATAATAAAATTTATTGCAGTGCCAACCATTGCATAAAGCAAGTAAGGCGGGGCCTTTAGGCCCCAAACATTTGAGGTCCTCATTCATTATTAGTAGGCTTATTTATTAATTTTTTTTAATTTTTTTTTTAAGTATTTAAAGTAAAAAGTCTATTTTTTTTTAAGTAAAAAATCTTCAAAATAAGTTGAACAATTTGAACGTATGAAAATATTTACTTTTTATGTAGTGATTAAAACTGAGATCATTATAGAACAAAAATATAAAAAAGTTATTATCTAACCACAAAAATACCTTAAAACATAGTAGTCATCACTCATATATTGTTAGTGTAGACTATATAAATTAAAATAGGCATCTCGTTGAAGTTTGAATTTAGGCCTCCAACTTTGTTGCGCCGCCCCTGATTCATGGATAATTTATTTGGCGACAAGTTATCATAATATTCTATTAGGTACGAGCAATTTAGTAATAGATTAATGACAAAGATAATTTTCTTTTTTAGTTTTAGTGCGAAACATACCATCAAGCTAGTGAAACGAGGATGCTTAAGCAAAGTATGCGCCAACTTGTCCTTCAAAGTCTGCAGTGAGAATCGAGTTTTGAAAGCCATAATGGCAAGGGCATGGAGATCGAACCTCGAATCATGAAAAATACGAGCTGAGGGAGTCAATGGCTCGTCTTCCACGGTCACCATATCGTACTCTTCGATGGCTTTCCTCTTTGTTACTATTGGTTTTAGACCTGATGATCTACTTCTTAATCCTTTAGCCATGGCTGACTCCATTTTCTTAAATAGATTTTGGTTGTACTCAAAAGTGAAGAAGAGAAGAAAGTAAAGAGTACTACGAAGTTGTAACTTTTTTTGGTTTGTTTTTGCTTTGTTATATAGAAGAAGAAAAAGAATACGAACTTCAGCTAACTTGTGTATTTCCTCTAGGAGTCCCTTTTAATAGCATGAGTTGAACTGGGGAAAAAAAAGAAAAATAATCATTTCTGTCATGATCTTTTTTAAGGCACGAATATTTTGAAACAAATTATTTAGAGGGTGGGGGATGGGAATACATATATATACAGTCAAAACGGGATGAAAGGAGTACATTTTCTAGGCCTCCTCAAATAGTTGCCCAATTTTATTTGTTCAGTTAAAAAAATTAAGGGATACTTTATCATTTGTGTCTATTTTTTTTCTTGATATTAAATAATATTCATTTTCAACATTTAAATGACTTATACTTTCTTTGTCTCAACTTAAATGACTCACTTTCCTCTTTAGCCAGTTAAAAAAAAAGATATATTTCTATATTTAACAACAATTTAGCTTTAAAATATCTATTTCATCCTTAATGAAATGATATATAGCCACACAAACATCTTAAACTCATTTTAGACCACAAATTTTAAAAGTTTTCAATCCTTTTTTAAACTTTGTTCCAAGTCAAACTAACTCAAATAAATCGAGACGAAGGGAGTAAGTCAAACATGAACAAGTAAAAATGGATATAGCAGAGTAATTCTATTTGATGCCTAAATTTGTGGACTATTTAATCTTGTTGGGGTTATTTTATTCTTTAATAAAAACAATTTGCATTTATGTGAAAAAGACCGAAGAGGGTTCAATTCTTCTTTGTGTAACCTTCCCCAATTTAGAAAAACTAAAAATAAAAAATAAAAAAGGTGAAGAATGGTGATGAAATTTTTTAGGTTATAGTTATAGGTTGGTCCAAGAGTTCACTTTTCTAAAAGTCCCTTTTTCTCTTCTTTTTTATTTTTCACTGGTAGATATAGTACGTTGTCAGTTAGTCACTAAAATCTTGAGTCCGTTAAACTTTTTTTTAAAAAAATCAGCTATCATTGATAAGCAGGTATGATTTAGAATTTATGTTTATGAGTTCAACAACTAAGATTTTTAACATTGAAATCTATTATTTTATTTTTAAAGTTATGGGTTTATATCTATTATAATTTTCATAAATTCGTACATATAAATTTATGCTTCATGTTGAAAGTACCGGGTTTAAATGAATCCAATACCGTACTTTGTATCCACCTTTGTCAATAATGATCAGTTCGTTAGCTTTAGTGACAGATGTAGAATTTAGACCAATGGAGACTAAATATAAAAAAATAAATTCATGAAAAAGTTATCATGATTCGGCATATACATTGTTGAAAAATAGGAGAATATGTATGTAGTTTTGATAATTGATAAAGTAAATTGGGTTCACTAATTGTTTTCTTTTCTATATTTTATTAGGTGAATCAGGTCACCCCACCCCATCCGAGACACGAATGTAGACAACTTGTACAAACATGAAAGATTGGACTAAAACACACGTTCAACCTCAAACTTAAGAGTAAGTAAGGTACCAAAACTATCGAAAAGCTGGGGATATCTACTCCACATGTCTCATCCTGTCTCCCATGGAGCCTTCTTAATCGGATGATGCTTCCTCTGAACCTTCATTGAATCAATGCTCTTATACCTCAACTTCCTAGTTTATCTATCCAAAATACCTATAGTCTCCTCCTCAAAAGTCAAATTATCCAATTAAATTAAATCCCACAAAATCACATGAGAACCATCAAAATGGTGTATCTTCAATATCGAGACATGGAAAAATGGATGCACAACTAAAAAAATTAGAGGAAAAGCTAACTCCTAGGCCACCTCTTCAATCTGCTGAAGAACATAATATTAATAAGGCCAATGAATCTCAAGCTAAGCTTGCCCTTCTTTCCAAACCTCATCACACCCTTCATGGGTGACACCTTCAAAAAACCCTCTTACCAACTGCAAACACCAAGTAACAAACCCTTCGGTATTTATAACTCTTCTGTATACTCTAGTATTCTAGGAGGCAATCCTATATCTACCTCACTCTTTTTATTAAATCTCTCACTAAGTTCATACCCTAAGGTCTAACCTCAAAGGATTCAAATCACCTAATTGGTGACCTACACCTTCTTCCATACAAAGCATCGAATGATGCAATCTTAATGTTGGAATGATAGTTGTTGTAGTAGGTAAAATCCACCAAATGTAAAAACTAATCCCAATGACCACCAAAGTCAATCAAGTAAGTTCAAAGTATATCCTCTAAAACCTGAATAGTCTGCTCTGATTACTGTCTATCTGAGGGTGAAAGTCATGCTCAACTCTAACTGAGTACCCAACTCTCGCTGCATAGAACTCTAAAAGTACAAAGTAACTAAGTACCTCTATCTGAAATGATGAAAATGGACACACCATGCAACCGAACTTTCTATCGAATATAGATCTTTGCTAAATTCTCCATATTGTAGTTCATCTTCGGTAGAACTAAATGAGCTGATTTGGTCAACCTACATATAATCACCCAAATGGTGTAAAATTTCTCCTAAGTCTAAGGTAAACCAACTATAAAGTACATAGTGATGTGCTCCTACATATACTCAAGTATAGGCATTCTATGAGTTAACTCACTCAACTTACGGTACTCATACTTCATTTGCTGACAATTCAAATATTTAGCCACGAACTCTATGATATCCCTCTTCATTCTATATCATAATTTATGTTGCTTCAGGTCATGATACATGTAACGACCTGTCCCGTCATTACTGAAAATATCTAGGGTAAAAGTATAATAACCTCTTTCATCATAAATTATAGTTACAATGCTTTAGTGTGGGAGTGCATTAGATATGAACAAAGATTATACATTACCCCTAGTACAAAGTTAAGTTGGAAGTGTTCTTACTGATTGAGTTTTGAGCTAAGTGTAAACTAGGATCAACTTCAAACGAGCATATATCCTAGAGTATAAAGATTTATGGGGATCAATACCCACCAAATGAACTATATTTGAGTGTTCTTTCCAATGCATCCGACCGTTCTTTAATTCACCTCCGGAGTAAAATGTTATGACCATTTTACTGAACACTATCGGGGCTAGAAAATTAACCGCCACAACGGTAACACTGCAGTGGTATGCGGCATCAGTAACTGGGCAGGTCTTTAAGACTGTTTTGATAGATTTTTAGATTTCAACTCAAAAACTTCATGCCAAAGCCCTAGAGGGCGATTTTCCAACTTCTTGAGTGAAAATTCTTTGTTAGGTAAGTTTTTCCATCATCTTCTTCGTATTTTAAATCCGTCAAAATCCTAGAAACATTAGACCAATATTTAATGGTGAAATTCTTGGGGATTTGAACACTAAGTTCATGATATTTTGGGAAAAATCTATGGGTTGGGGTAGTACTATCACCTATAATTACTTCTAGATTGTTAATTAACGATTCCTAACATGAACTAGTGATTCTAAAACATGAAATTTGATTCTTGGAAACCTTTAATTCTTTAAATATGGAACCTTTAGCCTTGAAATTCCATTAATGGAGATGGTTTGAATACGATAGAGCTATTTAATAGGTAATTGATACTTGGGTAATGTTTTAGAGCATGAAAAAGGATAGAATTAGTTGATTGAATTCTGAAATTAGTTATTCAAAAAATAATTACTTAACTACTCTTACAATTATTTGATTTCTAGATGATTGGGCTAATGGAGGCATGAAGGAAAGGAAAGAGCAACCTTGGTGTGGCTTGCTTGTTCCAAGATCTTCGGTTATAGTAGGTTATGGTTTAATGTGTAGTAGACTTGGATTAGTTGCATGTAATTACTTTAATTGATGGGAGGTTTCATGTCTAGGCCTACGAGCATAGAGTTTGGATGGATAAAACATGTAATTAATGTAATAATGATATAATTATGTATTTTTATATTTTGTATGGACCCCTTGATGGTTGTTTGTATTTATATGACTTACTTGATAATTTATAGTGTTTAATATGTGAATGTGAATACTGATTAAGTGACCTTCTAATCTATAGAGCAAGTCTTTAATACCTTAAAAAGGGTTAACCCGATATTGTGATATTTGAAGTATGAAATATTCTTGCAAGAAGATAGTTAGGAGAATTTATTGTGATAAGAGGAGGTGAATATATAACCTAAGAACCTAAGATCATGTTTTTCTAAGTGCGAGAAAGTAAGATGTGTAAAGGTGTATGACTCTAGCTAGAATTGTTAGTAGAATAGAGCTGAATGGATTGATATGATCGACTAAAGGGGATAGTGTCTTGAACTTAGTGATGACTTGAGTGTAAGGTTTAATAGTTAGTAACTGAATTTATCGGTGTCAATATGAATAAAAGAGAGTTAGATTGTAGAATGAAATAGGATCATGAGTTTAAGTGTAGATATCAATCCTAATAGAATGTGCACTCTTAAAATGGATACTTAATTGATTGGTCTTCGGACATATTTGTAATTGATGATTGGGTTGGTAGTTCTCATTTGAGTAAGTGGTGAATTGGCCTTCCGGCATACTTGTGATTTCACCTGTTAGTGGATATTCATTTTTTATTTAGGAATAATGAACTTGTTGATTGTTTACTACATTTACTTGGTTGTTATTGATTGTAAGTTCTGCTTTGATCGCTGTAACTTGTATCTGATTTAAATTGGGTTTTTGTGATTTGCTTTCAAGCACTACTTGTGATTATTGACTGCATCTTTCATTTACATTGGTGATATTGAGATGTTGTGAAAATAATGATGAGATGATATTGATGATGGTATTGAGACCATATTGATGATATTGAAATAATGGTATAATGTTATTGATGATGGTATTGAGACTATATTGAGATGATGATATTGACATAATGATGTGATGATATTGATAATGATATTGAGATAATGATGAGATGATAGTGATGATGATGTTGAGATGAGAATAAGATGATACGTACATCTTACATGCATACATTCATCATATGCATTTGAATGCATATTTATATTTATACGTTGTTAATGGTTCCTTGAGTGGACCAGTTTTATTGATGGTTATGATTGTGCATTATAGCAAAGTGTTAATATAAGGTATGTCCTGAATTATGTATAAATATTATTCTTCTATGTATATGGTTATATATATGATGTGTATTGTAGTGTCCCATCTTGAAAGGTTGTTGATGTTGTTAATTGTCTTGGTTGTTCTAAACCCCGTTGGTTAATGATAGTATAATAGGGAATGAGAGTTGTTACAAAAGAGGATTAATGAGAGAGAAAGAAAAGTATAGAGTTGTTATCATAAGGTGAGTGTGTAAGAGATGTTGGTTAAACTAATTCATGGTATATAGTTAGTTAGTCACGTTTAGAGAGTAAATTTATAATGCTATAATAAAGGAAATATGGTAAGTTTAGAGGTTGAAGTAAGTTAAGTATGATAAATTATTAAGCCTGTATGCTTGTCGTGATCTTTCTTATCTTCTATATATTGTTATATGTTTCTAACCTCGATCGATCGATGATACCTGCTAGTACTTGTGGTTGTATTTATACTACACTTACTATATCTCCATTTAGGGATATAGCCATGTTGCAGGTTACTTGGAGTTTCTCTAGGTAAAATGGTGATTATTCTTCAGCAACTCCTGTCATCCAACTCACACATGGATGCTGTGTCTCAAATCTTTCTTTCATTTGTTTAATGTTCTTGTACCGACTTAGATTAGGTTCTAGGAAATTATTTAGTGGAATTCCACAATTTCTTTTATAATAAAGTTTTATTTTGAACATAAGGTTTGTTATTTACTAATGCTTAAGGTTTAACAATGTCTTCCGCAATAACTAAATGGTTGGGTGGTAAAGGTTGTCCTATCTAGAATAGAGTTGGGTAGGTGCCTACATGATTTGTTGATTTTGGTCGGGACAAAATAGTATCAACGCCCAAGTTACTGGTGTACCTATACAAGAGAAAATGTCTAGTATAGACCTGCGGAGTACTATGTTGATGTCCATATCAAACCTATAGGAAGTTACAGGGCATCTAGGAATCTATCTCACTTTCTTTTCTCCTATCGTGCTATCTCAGTGCTGTCTCCCTGAGTTAAGTCTAATTGGTATCTAGCAGATTCCAATTGGTATCTCAACCATCATTATTGGGATTAGTTTGTCCCAATTGGTATCTCAATAATTTTGGACGATTGAAATAGTGTTATTCTAATCGGTAGAGGTCAATAAGAGGCATATGACTTATATTCTAATGTATTGAATTCTGTTTTGCATGAGTGATACGTGCACCTTTTAGGTGGTTATGTTTTTTGGTATAGTGAATATTATAGGTTTTAGTGTTGTTGGTAAGCCTAATTCTTTCGATAATTGATCGGTAATGCTTACTGGAAAAAATACTTATGTTTTAAATGTTGTTGTGGTGGTATTATAGAATGCTACGTGCATTACTTATGTGGATGGTTATTGTTTAGATCATACTATTACCTAGTTGTTTAATGGTCTAACTTCTTAAGTATAAATGATTATTATGAGTAACATGAGATGAGAGGTTGCAATGGAATATCTGTGAATCGAAAAGGCTGGGTTTGATTTTGAGGTATGTCTTGACCTCTATTTAGTCTTTGATGATATACTTAGGATCCTTGTGTGATCCAAACCTTTGATGATTATAATTGGGATCCTTGAATGGTCCTATTATTGATGATAATGATATCTAGGATCCTCGTGTGGTCTAATCTCCGATGATTATATTTGGGCCTAAAGTAATATTAGGTCATCCTTGTGAGAATAATTCAAGTAATGAGTTGACTTGCTAGTGATACCTTAATAAGTAATTGGGTAAACTGAGATGAATTTAGTTGTCTTTCCCAACCTTGGTGACTTGAACGTAAGCTGAGTTGTGTAGTTGCTATCACTAATGTAAGGTAAATAGACTAGGCATATAAAATTGGTTGTTTCCTTTAATATGAAGAGGGAAGATGATAATAATGGTTTAACTTGATATTGGTAAGTTGAACCTTAAATGTGTGATTAATAATTATGTAGCTTATTTGGTTAAGTGACTTGAATGATCTTATAAGGGTAAGGGCGTTGATGTCCTCAAAAGGTAGACTAACCGATTGTACAAAACCCATGGTGGCTATGAATAAATATAATGGATTAACATGTAAGGATGTGAATAAAGTGATAGTTGAATAATGTTCATAGGCTTAGTGAGGAAGCAGGGCTACTAGACTGACATTTTAGTGGGCTGATTATGGTTTGATATTGCGTAAATGATTAGTGTATGAGAATAATTATCTATTAATAGTATCTCTTGAATGTAGTGTAGTTCAGTTGATAAGGTGGGTGAAATAAGTTAGCTTGATTTTGGTTGATGGTCTGTAGTATAGGGTCGATCGAGGGAGTAGAGTTATTAGGTGTGTTTATTCATATTCGTATCCCTTCCATTGATACATGATAATACTTGGTTGGTATTTCTCCTTGAGTGGTTAACGTATGTTGTCGGGTCGAATAGACTAATATGAGTTGTGGTGGAGAATATATATGTTAGTGAAAACCTATAGTGGTGCATTAGTGGTGTTGTGATAGTTGTAGCATTGGTTAGGGTGTAAGTACCCCACTAAACTTATTCCTAGTATAGAAATGACAACCTCAGAGTAGTATGGTTTTGGTTAAAAATCTGACATTGTGTGGATTAGTGCTGAATAATGGATCATGGTGCATTTATTGGTGGCTTTTAGTGGTTAATATGTTAGAGGACGAGTTTAGAAAGTCATAGAAACTTATGGTTTGTAAAATAGGTTGGTAAAACTCTGATCGTAGCGATTACCATAAAATAGTTAGTTAGTGCCGTCGAATTTCTACTGGTGTATTATGAAATAGCCTAAAATGGAATGAGGAACCGAGTTACTACCTCGGGACCACTACAGCAGTACAAGTACCACTGCAGATGTGATCTCAATAGGCCTGCGAGCTGCTACAGCTGTAACTTTACTGCCGCAGCGGTAAAAATGTAGGTTTCAATTTTCCATTCCCCATTGTTTCTATTGTTTCCCTGAATATTCATGCAACGTAATATCATGTGGTGTTCCAAGAATTGTAGATAACCCATTACATAAATTCCATTATGAATCGTATTCCTTGGGTTATAGTGATCATTCTTTGTTCCTAGAGCTTAGTGTCCTATGGTGAGTAGGCTGGTTAGGTAGCTGTTGGCGTTACCTATGGGACGCCGGTTTGGTAAGTGTTACTTATTTGTTTTAGATTTAGATGGGAGGTTGCGTTAATTTCTTAACCTTTGTGTATGCTGAATTTTGTGAATCATGCTAAAAATTCTCCTCTTTACCAATAACCATTTGGGGACAAACGGTGGGTAAATTGGTATCTAATATAATGACGCGTCACATCGTTACTGGAAATATACGTAATAAAAGCTTAATAACTTCTTTAATCATAAGTTATAGGACCAATGCTTTAGTATGGGAGTGCATTAGACATGAACTAAGGTCATACAATACCCCTAACACATAGTTAAGTTGGAAGTGTTCTTACCGATTGAGTTTTGAGCTAGTGTACACTAAGATCAATTTCAAACGAACATAGCTCTTATAATATAAAGAGTTATGTAGCCCAATACCCACCAAATGAAAGAGATTTGAATCTTCTTTCTAACACATCCAATCGTTTATTAATCTGCCTCCAAAGTAAAAAGTTATGGCAGTTTTACTGAATACTATCTGGGTTAGAAAATTAACTGCCACAACGGTACCACTGCAACAGTAACTGAGTAGTACTTTAAGTCATTTTGATGGGTTTTAGGGTTTTAACTCAAAAACATCATCCCAAGGCCCTAGGGGGGCAATTTTCCAACTTCTTGGGTGAAAATATTTTGTTGAGGTAAGTTCTTCCATCATATTCTTCATATTTCAAATCCTTTAACATCATAGAATCATTAGAACAATTTTAATGGTGAAATTATTGGGGATTTGAACCCTAAGTTCATGATATTTTGGAGAAAGCCTATGGGTTGGGGTAATATTACCTACAATTACTTCTAGATTGTTAATTAATGATTCCTAGCATGAACTAGTTATTCTAAAACATGAAATTTGATTCTTGGTAACTTGAATTCTTTAAAAACCTTTAGCCTTGAAACTCCATTAATGGAGATGGGTTGAATATGATGGAGCTAGTTAATAGGTTATTGACCCTTGGGTAATGTTTTAGAGCATGTATAAAGAGTTAGTTGGTTGAATTTCCAAATTAGTTATTTGAAGAGTAATTACATAATTACTCTTATAATTATTTGATTTCTAGATGATTGGGTAAATGGAGGCATGAAGGAAAGGAAAGAGCAACCTTGGTGTGGCTTGGTTGTTCCAAGATCTTTGATTGAGGTGGGTTATGGTTTAATGTGCAATAGACTTGGATTAGTTGCGTGTAATAACTATAGTTGACGTGAGATTTCATGTCTATGCCTATGGGCACGGAGTTTGGAAGGATATAACATGGAATTAATGTAATAATGATATAATTATGTGTTTTTGTGTTTTGTGGACCCCTTGATGGATGTTTTTATTTGTATGACTTACTTGATGATTTACAGAGTTTAATACGTGAATGTGAATAATACTAGAAGAATTAGGTGACCTTTTAATCTATGGACCTAATCTTTAATACCTTAAAAAGGGTGAACCTGATATTGTATATATTTGAAGTATGAGATATTATTGCTAGAAGATAGTTTGGAGGATTGATTGTGAAAAGAGGAGGTAAAGATATAACCTAAGAACCTAAGGTCAAGTTTTTTCTAAGTGCTAAAAAGTAAGATGTGTAAAGGTGTATGACTCTAGCTAGAATTGTAGATTGAATAGAGCTGAATGGTTGATATGATCAACTAAAGGGGATAGTGTCTTGAACTTTGTGATGACTTGAGTGTAAGGGTTACTAGTTAATAACTTAATTTATAGGTGTCAATATGAATAAAAGAGAGTTAGATTGATGAATGTAATTGGATAATAAGTTACAGTGTAGATATCAATCCTGATGGAATGTGCACTCCTAAAATAGATACTTGATTGATTGGTCTTCGAACATGTTTGTGATTGATGATTGGGTTGATAATGCTCATTTGAGTAAGCGGTAAATTGACCTTTGGGCATACTTGTGATTTCACATGTTAGTGGACATTCATTATTTATTTGGGAATGATGAGCTTATGGATTGTTGACTGCATTTACTTAGTTTTCATTAATTATAAGTTCTGCTTTGATCACTGTGACTTGAATTTGATTTGAATTGGGTGTTTGTGATTTACTTTCAGGCACTATTTGTGATTATTGACTGCATCTTGCATTTATACTGATGATATTGAGATGTTATGAGGATGATAATGAGATCATATTGATGATGGTATAAATACCATATTGAGATGATGATATTGAAATTATGATGTGATGGTATTGATGATGGTATTGAGACTATGTTGAGATGATGATATTGAAAAAATGATGTGTAACACCCCAAAAATCCAAGCAAAGATTAGAACCATACTTCAAGTACATGAAGAACCAAATATCATGTTTTGATATTATGATAGTGTAGTAACCCAAACCATCGTTACGTGTAAAAACACCCCGAGAATAGTTTACAATAAATAATAGGCTCAAAACAGACTTGGGATTAATAAAATTGGGTAGAAAAATTAGGGACTTAAGGGAATTGCGCCAAAAGGCTCAATAAGGGACTGAGCCAGACTATCGATAACCGCTGCAGCAATTGGTTAACTGTTGTAGCGGTACCTCTAAAGTGGTAAAATTTCCACTGTAGTGGTAATAGGCAGTAACACAGTCGAGGGATTTTTAAAAAATCTCTTTTTTATTATTTTCCCAGGTCACCTCTTTCCTCCAAAAGCACTCTGAAAAACCATACGTCTCCAACCACGAGATTTCAAAGGCTAAAGTTCATGAGAGTGGTTTCGAGGCACACACAAAGGGAAACCTCTATGGGAATACATTTAGTACGCACGGGGCAATTCACTCCTCTCCGTAGCAGTATGTTTCGCCTAAGAAGTAGGCTAAGGTTTTATTTTTATCGCAACTAGACTTGGGCTAGAGACAGTAAACGTTAATGGTGATGTCAGGAGTATTATGCATTAGGCCTTAGGGCATGGAGTTGGATGGATGGACATGTTTAAAACCTAGGTATACTTGAATATGTTGAATCATTTCATGTTATATTAATCTTTGATTAGTATAAGGGATGGATAGGAGTTTATGGAACGGATGTGTGTAGTTTATTATTTTCCAATGTTTCAATATAGTGGAAAGTTGTATGAAATAGTGTAAGATGGTAAAAAGGGAAATTAAGGAGACCCGACTAAAACATAAATGCAATAAATGTCTGAATTACATTAGGGGAACTTGTATAATTCTTAAGTCTTCATGGTCATGATTGATGCTTTCCAGAGTTTAGAAGATGAGATAGTGTTCAAAAAGGTATTGAGGTTAATCGGTTGTTGTATTGGCATTGCCTGTCATATTGTCGTGATCAATGCTTTTCAAAGTTTAGAAGCTAACGTGAAAAACTAGAGGTTGGGCAACAGCTAGAGGGAAAACGTATAATAATGTGAACTTGGGTGACGACACCCCTATAGAGGGTGGTTGGTAAGTTATAATTGTGATATATATGTGAAGACTAAGATTTTTGAATTAATGAATTAGACGTTTGATGTAACTGTAGACTGGAATGACCCACAATGGGTTATGGACTGGCATTTGTGAGTATTTTTTTGCATGAATTTGGATTTATTGATTTCATAAACACATTCATATGTATTAGGATGATATGTTATGATATGGGTTAGGTACCGCGCTGGTACAGATATGATAGATTATGATATGAGTTAGGTACCTTGTCGGTATGAATATGATATGTTGTGATATGGGTCGAGTTCCACTCTAGTACGTTATGATGCTGTTGGTGATAAGATGAGAAGGGATAAGGAAAGATGATGCGCACATCTTTCATACATTCATTCTTGCATATGTTTCCTATTTTATTATGCTTTCATACATGTTCTTGTTGTAGTGAGTGGTGAAGGATGGAACAAAGTTATGTTTGGTCCCTAGGTGGGATAGGTTGAGGATAAGATTCTACGGACCCCCTGAGAGGACCGGTTGCCGTAGAATATGATTGGTAGGATCAGGAATTTCATGGGATGTGGTGCTGTGATTCCTGTGACAATGGGTATGGAGGGTCTTAGGTGGATATGGACTAAGGGATTGTAGGTATTATAAAAATGAGTCGGTATTGGAGGTAGAGGTACATGTTGTAATAGGTGGTCAAAGGACAAAGATATTTGAAAATATTAAATGACATGTAGGTCACAGAGATGCCAAGTGTAGGTCACAGAGATGCTAAGTGTAGGTCACAAAGATGCTAATGTGGGGTAATAGGAGTTGCTAATTGGGGATCCAAAACAGGAACTTTACTTGATGTTGTGATTTCTCCCTATTTATTATTGATGTTATTTAGTTCTACCCTTAATCGGTCAATGACGTTTTCCAGTATGTGTGGTTGTACTGATGCTACATTTACTATATCTCTAATTAGGGGTATAGCCATGGTGCAGGTTAGTTAGACTTTCTATAGCCGCAATGCCAATCACACAGTAACAACTCCTGCCCTTTCTATTCTGCATGGATACTATGTTATGAATGTTTCTACTTCTTGTCTAGTGCTCTTGTATCAGTTTAGGCTAGGTTATGGGAAATCACTTGTAGTTATTTTTTGCATTTACTTTTCATATTTGATGTATTAAAATAAGTTTTGGAACAAATTAAATGAGTAATCATATTTCAACTTGATTTGATTTTTCATATGGTGGACGTTAAATTAACTGAGTATATATCATAGTAACTTCCGCATTGGTTGGATGGTGGGATATTCAAGATTCTCTTATATGGGGTAGGTGTAGTAGGTACCTGACACGATCTGGTGGGTTGGGTCGTGATAAGGATGGTATCAGAGCCCAGGTTATCGGTCTCCCAGTACAAGAGCAAATTTTTAGTAGAGTCCTATGGATTGGTGTTTTGACATCCACATCAAATCTGTAGGAAGTTACATGGAATCTAGGAATCTATCTTACTTTCTTCTTTCCTATTGTGGTCTCTTAATATCGTATCCCTAGGTTGAGTTCAATTAGTATCTTTTTGATTCCAATTGGTATCTTAATTGTCACAATTGGGACTAGTTGGTCCCAATTGGTATCTACTAACGTGGAAAGTTTGGGATAAGATGCCCAACCAATAGTGTTCAATAAGCAACATAGAAAGTGGACTGTTATGTTTTGTTCAATATAGTGTTAAGTAATTGTGATGAGGCAATGATGTGTTAAAATGTGCTATGTGTATTGTTGTTAATGGTAGTATATGGTAACTTCCTTGTGATGCTTAACTCTTAAATATGAATACTGAGCATGAGTGTGATTGGATGATGTGTAGCCAAGCAGACTGGTGGACGTAAGGACCGAGTGTGATCTCGAGAGTGTGTACATTTCTGCGACTTGAGCTATAACTCATCTCTCCGTGATTTGGAGTACTACTTATCTTCTAGATGATCCTATAAGATATACCCAGATGCCTGGCTGTGGTGGAACACTGTTGAGGATAATGAACCGAGTAAGTAAGAAGATAGATGAAAGTGTAGCACTATTTAATTTGGTAGACGAAAAATCATGTTGGTTGTGGTTTGGGTGAAATAGAGTTGCTTAATTCAATTTATATTAAGTATGACAAGAGATCATTACACTAATGCATAAAAAAAGTTTTGTGTAGAAAATAACCTGAGACTGGGTGAGGGAAAAGTTAAGGCGGAGCTACTAGAAGCTACCACTGCAGCGTATCTTTTACCACTGTAGTAGTACCACTGCAACGATAAAATTATCCACTGCAGTGGCTCCAGGCAGAATCCTGCCACGTGTTTTCCCTATTTTTCAATTTTTTAATTGTTGCGAAGTAACCCTATTTCGAGATAATAAAGTGATAAAAATCCATCCAACACACATTATAAGCTAACGTGATTATTACTAAGGGGGTGGGAAGTAAAAACATCTGCAAAGTGCAAAAAATAAAAATAGTAATTGTTTGTTACATGCCCTAATCGGGGGCAACTCAAATCCAAAAACTAAATAAATTGTAACCAAGATGGGAGGGAAGGGGAACATCTAGCTCGTGGCGTCATCTCTAAGGCTTACGGTATTCGATCCCTCCTCATCTATGCTGATGAGGAAGGAGGACTCCTCAATGTCCTCTAAGGTCAACTTTGGGAGCTCCTTATCTGGGAAGGTGCATGCTAACATGACCCGCTCAACATTCCACATCCTAACTAGCATGTGTTATCGATAGCGAGGTTTCTTCTTCTTCTTATCTATCTCCCTTCAGAGCTCAGCATAGGCTTGGTCTAGATCCACCAGGTTAGTAGGGCTCGAAAGAGCCAACCCGAGCTGGGACATGTGTGTTCTCTTCATGTATCCTAGCATAGAAGTAAGGCTAGCCACCAATTCACTAGGAGGAGCACGTGTTCAAGAATGGGGGACATCTCCACTCTCACCAACTCTTCTACTCTCACCCTCCTCTGCTATCTTCCTCTTATTCTTTCCTCCATCTCGGGTACTCCTTCTTCTTAGGGGGTTATACCGAACATCGCACTCCTCCCAAGTATCATGATCATCCTGGGGACATCCACCCTCTTGCACCACTCTGTAATCAAGGAAAGAATAGATCCCTTACTAACCTCTCCCTGGAATAGAAGTACTCCCATTCATCTATGATATGTGCCCTCATATTCACCCCTACCCCCGCCATAATGAATGCCACTACATAACTCAGTAGAACACCATGACTGTAATATTTTTCGTAGGACAAATCCTCTGAGACACTAGCTGTAACCAAATCTTAGGCTCGACCGAGAAGTATGCACTCTTGGTCCCCCCTTGATTTGACCACTTCACCTTGTTGGCTTTGCCCTCTAGTGCTAAATATCGAGCCATCCACCTTAAGTTTGACTCCTGAATCTTTGCCTTGAAGGCTGTATTTGAGGGGTTGGGAATCCCTACAACCTCATTGATAGTGGTGGCATCCACGGGAACATTCTTTCCCCAAATTCGGATAGTAGTGAAGGGTACTACCTACTCCACCATAGGGAGTACAAAATAGAATTCGCGGACCTAAGCTAGGTTACAATCCGAAACTAGATCAGTCAAAATCTCCCAACCAAGAACTTTCAGCTGATCGCTAAAATTAGGCAGGCCTTCCTCCACCTCATCTATCATAAAGCTTCTCTCATGGAGAAATCTCCTACTGTGCCCCTCCTCGAATAGGGTACGACTGGGATTGTCCAAAAATCGGAGGTAGATGGGGTTTTGGGCCATTATGATCCTATAAATACCACAAAAATATTTAGAACCATATCAAAACACCAAGGGAGGGAAGAAGAATTCAAAGTTTTCAGAAAATGCAGAAACTTGGGACACAGTGCCTAGTAACGGTACAACGGTTAATTTACCACTGTAGTAGTACCACAGCGGCGGTACTTACCACTGCAGCGGTAAAGTTACAGTGGTGTGAATATCTTAACACTATAATAGGGGTGTGAAACACCCAAAATCAAACCTAAAGCAAAGCAAATCATTGGAGAAGATGACTTTTCATCTTGACCCCTCCCATAGCCGAAACCCACCATGAACTAAGTTAAACTTACGTTCCGAATGGAGTTGAAAATGTAACAAAACTTAGCATGCCAACCAACTCACTCAAGTACACCAACAAATTCAAGTTCAAATAAGTTGCACTCAAAACCAACCAAATTCCCTCTAATTTGGCGTGCTTCTACGATTCTACAATGAGAAATGTGTAAAGTAAGTAGAATAAACAAAGAAAATACCTTGAATTCATCGTCAGAGAGGGATTTCCATAGAGAGAGTTGAAAGAATTTTGAGATTTGGAAGTTAAAATGGATGGGAAATGAAGTTTCCACCTACTTAACTTCCACAAACCGCTGATGCGGTTGCTTACTGCTACAACGATAAAATTTTTGGGAACCAACTTCATCTCGACTTTTCATGTTCTGAGATGTCATAATATATTTGGGTAGATGCTCCAATAATTAATTGTGTGCTCCGTCTTTAGGAAAATATGGGTATAATCGACGGGCGTATATTAGGCAATGTTTAAATGGTCACCCATTAAGGAGCACAAATGTATAATGAGCCTAGAATATGTTAAGTAAATATCCTAGTGGATTATTATAGTTAAAAATCTGACGAGCACTCGTGCAAATGTTTTGACCTCACCCTTAGGGCCGTTTGAGGATGAATGACGGCTAAACTGGTATCTAATGTAATAAGCCAAACTGTTGTTATGTGTAAAAACACCCTGAGAATAATTTATGACAAATAATAGGCTCAAAATGTCCACGGGAATAATTAAATTGGGAAAAAAAATTGGGGAATAAGGGAATTAGGCTAAAAACCTATAAGAGATTGGGCCAGACTGCCTGTAACAGCTGCAAAAGTTCCGTTGCAGTGGTAATAGGCAGTAACCTAGCCGAGGGATTTTTAAAAACCCTCTCTTTTATTATTTTTAGAGTTCACTCCCTTCCTTAAAAAACACTCCAAAAAACCCTACCTCTCCAACCATGAGATTTCAAAGGACAAGGTTCATGAGAGCAATTTCTACACACACACGAAGGGAACCCGACATGGGAAAACCTTAAGCTCATATGGGATAACGCAGTCCTCTCCGTAGAAGAATGTTTTTCCTAACAAGTAAGCTAAGGTTTGATTTTTATAGCAAATAGACTTATGCTAGATGCATTTAATGTTAATGGTGATGTCGGGAGTATCATGCAATAGGCCTTCGAGCATGAAGTTAGATGGATGAACATCTTTAAAACCCTGGTAGGCTCGAATATGTTAAATTATTTCATGTTATATTAATGATTGATTAGGTTAATGGATGGATAGCAATTTATGGAACAAATATATGTAGTTTATTATTTTCCAATGTTTGAATAAAGTGGAAAGTTGAATGAGATAGTGTGAAACCGTAAAATGGGAAATTAAGGTGACCCGGCTAAAACATAATTTCAATAAACATCCAAATTTTGTTAGGGTAGCTTGTATAATTATAATGTCTTAATGGTAATGATTGATGCTTTATAGAGTTTAGATTATGAGATAGTAAGTAAAAAGGTACTAAGGTTAATCGGTTGTTGTGTTGGCATTGCCTGTCATATTGTCTTGATCAATGCTTTCTAGAGTTTAGAAGGTAATGTCAAAAACTTGAGGTTGGGGCATGGTTAGAGAGAAAGCGCGTAATAATGTGAACTTGGATGATGGCAGCCCCATAAGGGGTGGTTTGTAAGTTATGATTGTGATATATATGTGAAGACTAAGATCACCGAATTAATAAATTAGATGGTTGATGTAACTATAGACTAGATGGTTGATGTAACTATAGACTGGAATGACCCGTGTTGGGTTATGGACTAGTATTTCTGATTATCTTTTGCATGAATTCTGATTTATTGATTTCATGTACACATTCATATGCATTGGGATGATATGTTGTGATATGGGTTATGTACCGCGCTAAAACAGATATGATATATTGTGATATGAGTTGTGTACTATACTTGTACAAATATGATATGTTTTGTTATGGGTCAGGCACCACAAGGGTATGTTGTGATGTTGTGCACATCTTGCATACGTACATTCTTGCATACGTTTTGAATCAATTCCTATTTTATTTTACTTTCATACATATTCTTGATGTGGTGAAAGATGGTATGAAGTTACGTTAGGTTCCTAGGTGGGACGGGTTGAGGTTGTGATTCTACGGTCCCCCTTGAGAGGACCAGTTGCGGTAGAATATGATTTGTAGGATCTAAAATTTCATAGGATGTGGGGTTGTGATACCTGTGACGGTGAGTATCGAGGAACTTGGGTAGATGTGGACTAAGAGATTATAAGTATTATAAGAATAAGTCGGTATTGGAGGGTGAGGCATGGTTTGGAATAGGTGGTCAAAGGATAAAGATATATGAAAATATTATATGAAAGGTAGGTCACAAAGATGCCAAGTGTAGGTCACAGAGATGCTATTTGTAGGTCATAGGGATGCTAAATATGGGCTAATAGGAATTGTTAATTAGGGATCCAAAATTGGAACTTTACTTGATGTTGTGATTTCTCCTTATTTATTATTGATAAAATTATTTCTAACCCTGGTCGGTTGATGATGCTTACCAGTACGTATGGTTGTACTGATGCTACACTTACTATCTCTCCAATTGGGGGTATCTCCCAGGGGCAGGTTAGTTGAAGTTTCTATGGCAATGATGTCGATGACTCACTAGCAGTTCCTGCCCTCTTTATTCTGCATGGATGCTGTGTCATGGATGTCCCTACTTCTTGTCTAGTGCTCTTGTACCGGTTTAGTCTAGGTTCTAGAAAATTAATTTTAGTTAATTTCCCCATTTTTTTTTTATATTTGATGTATTAAAAAAAATTTTGGAACGAATTAAATGAGTAATCATATTTCAACTTGATTTGATTTTTCATATGGTGGACATTAAATTGTCTAAGTGTATATTTAGTAACTTCCGCATTGGTTGGATGGTGGGATATTTAGGGTTATCCTATCTGAGGTAGGTTTAGGTAGGTGCCAGACACAATTCGATGGGTTGGGTCATGACAAAGAGGTGATTTAGACATGTATTAAAGGCACAAGTAACTCCTAGCTCATAGCCAAGTTGAAACCTTCCTTACCGGTTGTTTCCTTGTGAATAATCTATCCATAGTCAACTTCAAATGAGCATAACTCCTAGATTAGGTAGTGTTTTTAAGCTAAAGACCCATCAAATTAAAATTCTTTGAGATCCCACCAAATTATGACCATTTTAGTGAAGCACTATCCAGCATTGAGATACCACGAGCCAAGGTACGATCTTGGTGAGATTGTATGACCATACAATACATCCGTCTGCATAAAACAACCCCAAAAATATGGAAGTTGACAAATATACCTCCCAACCACGAGAGGATCCCACGATCCTTGTTCGAAACCACAATATTAGGCACGATTTTGGTTCCTAAAGTTGATTTGGCTTGGACTACAAACTAAGGATCAAGGTACGATTGTGGGAGGGTCCCATGAATCATACCATGGCTCATCTGATGAAGTCCTGAGAATCTACAAGGCCATCCACCATCCCACGAGCACTACCCACGATCGTAGGTGGATTTCATAATCATGGGATGGTACGTACATCTAGTTCTACAGTTTTTTTAGTTATGCTTTATAAGGGGCATTCTGATCTTTTACCACTACTCAGACCCCTAAACTAAATTGTTTAAGCTATTCTAAGGCTGGTTATTAAGTCTATTATTACCCTAAGTCCCTTATTACTAATATTAAGTCGACGCTCATGGTTTGTACCCTTGGCAAGTAATAGAACACCCTTCCAACTTGGGTTACATATTGGATTCCATGTTGCTCACATGGTCTATATCGATTTCAGGAACATCCCACAATTTAGTCTTAGACCTAGTTTGACCTTGTATCTAGTTTATTCAGTAGATTACAGTGTTACATATTTATTGCTTGATTGTTACATTAGTTTATAGACTCCAGTCCCAAGTTTGTTTTAACATGTCGCTTTCAGCATGTTCATCTTATATAATGTAGTTCATATCTCAAATGCTCAGTTTATTCGAAGTACTGACCACATACTTTTCATTGTGCTATATTATCTTATAATATAGGTTCATACGTTCAATATCCCGATTGCGGTTAGCTTGATTCAGCATCACTTCAACAACAGTGTTTGGTGAGTCTTCATCATTTGAGGGCTAGTTATCAATAATTTATTTTATCTCCATTTTAGTTTCAGACAATTTGAGTTAGCTGGTGGCTTGTCCCAGCAACTCATTTTAGTAGAAGCTTTCAGACAGACAATAGATGTTCAGTTTTATGTTATGTTAAGTGATTTTCCATTTTTATTCAAACATTAACATTTGTTTTTGATTTTTCTTATATCATTCAGTCTTTAACTTCCGTACAGTGTTTTCAATTTTATATAGTATTCTTAGTGTCATGCCAGGAAATGTTTTTTTTTTGGGTAACTTGTGACTCTTAGCACCATGTTACAACTAGGGGGCAGTCTCGTATCGTAACAAACTTGATATCAGAGCATTAGGTTAAAAGTCTATTAGGGTGTCAAAAAACAGTGTTAAGTAGAGTCTTGTTCATGGGTGTGAAGCGCGCCATACTTATGAGTTAGAGGCTATAAAGGTTTTAGGAAATTTTTCCCTTATTTCATATTCATGTCGTGTGATAGAGTGTGAACCCTAATAAAAGCCTCTTCTAACTCGTGCTTTATGAGTTTACAAAAAGTGCCTCCCAGAAGAGCTAATGGAAGAGGAAATGGAAATCTAAACCAGCAAGCACCACCAGCTCCAGCGGACCCATTGAATGAACACGTCTCTCATGCTGAGTTTAGGGCTGCTTTCATGGTGATAGCTAAGGCCATGACTACTCAGGACAATCAGCAGGCTATTATACTGGTTAATCCTACTGGTAAGATAGTAGTAGCTAGGGTCTGAGACTTCACTCGGATAAATCATCTTGAGTTCCATGGTTCCAAGGCTGAGGATGATCCACTAAAGTTTTTTGATGATATTAAGAAGGTTACTAAGATTATGGGTGTCACTCCAATTGAAAGTGTTGATTTGGCTGCTTATCAATTGAAAAGAGAGGCTCACATGTGGTGTAAGCTTTGGAAGGAAGATAGGGATGTAGATGCAGGTCCAGCAGAATTGGATGAGTTTGTGGCTTCCTTTCTGGATAGCTTCTTCCCACTTGAGCTAAGGGAAGCCAAGGTCCAGGAGTTCATAAGCCTAAAATAGGGCAACATGAGCGTGAAGGTGTATTCTCTCAAGTTTACTCAACTTTCTAAGTATGCTTCGACTACATTTGCTGATTCTAGGGGCCTTATGAGTAAGTTCATCACAGGTGTTTCTGAGGATGTGGTTAAGGAGTGTTGAACTACGATGTTGGTCAAGAAGATGGATATATCCAAGTTGATGGTTCAATCCCAACAGATTGAGGAGGAATTGATTAAGGAAAAGGAAAGGGACAATATGAATAAGAGAGCTAGAATAGGGAACTTTAATTATTCTCAGCAGAAGTCAGGTGGTGGTAATCACTCTGAGTTTCAGCAAAGATATTTAGTACTAGCACCATTATCTACCGGTGTTCCGTCCCCCAGGCCCAAGCAAGATTAGAAATATAGAGCACCAAGCTCTAAGTCTCATTTTAGTGTTCCAGTGCTCGTACTTTCCCAACTTGAAAAAAGTATGGGAAAAACCACCTCGGAGAATGCTTGATAAGTAAGGATGGGTTTTTTGGTTATGGGAAGCTAGGTCACAGACTTTGAAATCATTCATCAGCTAAGAGAGGTTATATCGATGGACACACTCAGGCTACCTCTTCAGCAGCTCTAGCAGGTTGCCCAACCAACCAGGGTGAATCATATAGTGCAGCTGGCAGACAGTATCAGAACAGGTTCTATGCTCTTCAAACTTGATTGGATCTTAAGCATTCTCCTGATGTCGTCACTGGTACATTACATGTCTTTCATATTCAGGTCTATGCATTGTTAGATCCTGGAGCCACACTTTTTTTCTTGAATCCCTATATAGCAGTAGACTTTGGTGTTAGTCCCAAAATCCTCTCAGAACCTTTATTAGTCTCTACTCCAGTTAGTGATTCAGTCGTAGCTAGATTGGTATACAAAAATTGCCCAGTCATAGTTTCCCAGAAAGTCACCTTAGTTGACCTTGTAGAGTTAGACATGATAGATTTTGATATTATTCTTTGCATTGATTAGCTACACTCTTGCTATGCCTCAATTGATTATAGAAACTGAGTTGTACAATTTTAATTTCCAAATGAACGAGTCATAGAGTGGAAGGGTAGTACCTCAGGGCCTATAGGTCAGTTTGTCTCTTACCTTAAGGCTAGAAAAATAATTTATGAGGGGTGTGCATCTATCATCTTGTTCAAGTTAATAATTTAAAGTTTGGGACTTCAACTATTGATTAAGTTCCTATAGTTAATGAGTTCCCTGAAGTGTTTCTCGAAGATTTGCCCAGAGTTTCTCCCGAGGGAGAAATTGAATTCAGGATAAATCTCCTTCCAGACACCCAACCTATCTCTATTCCACCCTATAAAGTGTCTCCAACTGAGCTTAAGGAGTTAAAGGAGTAATTAATTAGGCCTAACAGTATAGGGTGACCAGTCCTTTTCATGCGCAAAAAATATGGTTCTCTCAGAATGTGCATCGACTACCATCAGTTGAACAAAGTCACAACCAAGAATAAGTATCCCATTCCCAGGATTGATGACTTGTTAGACCAACTTTAAGGTGCCAATTTCTTTTCTAAAATGGACCTCAGATCAAGCTATTATGAGCTCAAAGTCAGAGAATGTGACATTTCAAAAACAACATTCAGAACTTGGTATGGTCTCTTCAAAGTTATTGTTATGTCTTTGAGACTAATGAATTCTCCTGTGAATTTTATGGACTTGATGAACAGGGTGTTGAAGCAGTACTTGGACATGTTCATTATTTTCTTTATTGATGACATTCTTGTTTATTCTTAGAGAGAGAATGGACACGCAGACCATTTGAGAAATCTCTTACAGACTCAAGATCTCTAGTTATTCACTAAGTTCAGCAAGTGTGAATTCTGGTTGAAATCAATAGCATTCCTTGGTCATATTATTTCAGTGAGGGCATTCAGGTTGATCCTCAAAAGACCAAATCAGTTAGGAATTGTCCTAGACCCATCTCTGCATTATGTATCAGGAGTTTCTTGGGTTTACCTGGTTACTACAAATGGTTTGTTGAGGGATTTTCCTCTATTTCTTCTCCTATTTCCAGATTGACTCAGAAGAAAGATAAGTTTTAGTAGTCCTATTCTTGCAAGAATGGTTTTTAGGAGTTGAAGACTTGACTCAACTTTGCTCTAGTTCTGACTCTGCCAGAGGGTTCAAATGGGTTTGTGGTTTATTATGATGCTTCTAAAGTTGACCTTTTTTGAGTGTTGATGCAGTATGGAAAGGTTATAGCATATGCCTCTAGACAGCTCAAGCCTCATGAGAAAAATTACCCAACTCATGATCTTAAGTTGGCCGAAGTAGTTTTCGCCTTAAATATTTGGAGGCATTATCTTTATGGGGTTGATGTAGATGTGTTCACAAATCTTAAGAGCCTTCAGTGTGTGTTCAGTCAGAAGGATCTTAATTTTTATCAGAGGAGATAACTAGAGTTGTTGAAGGACTATGTTATGAGTGTCTTGTACCAAACAGGTAAAGCCAATGTTATGACTAAGCTCTTAGTAGGTTTTCTATGGGAAGTATTGCCCATATTGAGGATGAGAAGAGAGAATTAGTTTGCGAGGTTTACCAACTTATTAGATTGGGAGTTCGATTGGTTGATTCATTCGAAAGTAATATCTAGGTTCAGAATGGTTCTGAGTCTTTGTTGATAGCTGAGGTGATAGGGAAGCAAGATAGTGACCCTATATTTCTTAAGTTGAATTAAACGTCCAGAGTCAGAAGGTTCAGATTTTCTCCCAAGTGGGAGATGGTATTTTTCGTTGTCAAGGTCCTCGTACGGTATAGGTTAGAGATGGTGTTTTCTCCCAAAGGGTAGAAGGTTGAGGTTTGTACCCTTGGCAAGGTATAGAACACCCTCCCAACTTAGGTTACAAGTTGGATTCCATGTTGATCACATTATCTATTTTGGTTACAGAAACCTCCCATAGTTTAGTCTAAGTACTCATTTGACCATATATCCAGTTTATTCAGCATCTTACAGTGTTACATGTTTATTACATGATTATTTCATCAGTTTACAAACTCCATTCCCATGTTCAGTTTATCATGTCACTTTCAGCATGTTCTTCTTATATAGTATAGTGCATTTATAATTTGCTCAGTACATTCAAAGTACTGACCATATACTTTTCATTACGTTAAATTGTATTATAATATTAGTTCGGATATTCAACATCCCAATAGCGATTAACTTGATTCAGCATCAAGTCAGCAATAGTTTTTGGTGAGTTCTCATCATCCGAGGGCTAGTTATCAGTTTTTAATTTTATCTCCATTTTAGTTTCAGACAATTAGAGTTAGCGGGGGCCATATCCCATCAACTCGTCCTAGTAGAGGCTTTTAGACAAACAATAGATGTTCAGTTTTATGTTATGCTGAGTGATTTTCCATTTTCATTCAAACATTGACATTTGATTTTGATTTTTCTTATATCATTCAAACTTTAGCTTTTGCATAGTGTTATTCAGTTTTATACATTATTCTTAGTGTCATTCCATGTCATGGGTTAGCTTGGGGTCACTTGTGACTTTAAGCACCGTGTTACAACTAGGGGTAATCTCGAGTTATGACATGATGTGATGATATTGATGATGAAATTGAAATCATGATGAGATGATAGTGATTATGATGTTGAGATGAGAATGAGATGATATATACATCTTGCATGCATATATTCATCATATGCATTTGAATACACATTTATATTTGTATGTTGTTGATGGTTCCTTGAGTGGATCAGTTATATTGATTGTTATGATTGTGAATTATAGCAAAGTGTGAATATAAGGTACGTCCTGGATTATGTATAAATATTATCCTCCTATGTATATAGATATCTATGTGATGTATATTATAGTGTCCCTTCTTGAAAGGTTATTGATGCTGTTAATTATCTTAGGTGTTTTAAACCCCATTGGTTAATGATAGTATAATAAGGAGCGAGGGTTGTCACAAAAGAGGATTAATGAGAGCGAGAGAGAGAGAAGTGTAGAGTTGTTATCATAAGGTTAGTGCATAAGTGATGTGGGTCAGATTAATTCATGGAATATAGTTCGTTAGTCATGTTCTGAGAGTAAATTTATAATCCAATAATAATGGAAAGGCGGTAAGGTTGGAGGTTGAATTAAGTTAAGTATGCTCATTTATTAAGACTGTATGCTTGTCATGATCTTTCTTGTTTGCTATAAGGTGTTATATGTTTCTAACCCTAGTAGGCCAATGATTCCTACGAGTATATGTGGTTTTATTTATACTACACTTTCTATATCTCCATTTGGGGATATAGCCATGTTGCAGGCGAGTTGGAGTTTCTATAGCTACAGTAGTGATTATTCTTCAATAGGTTATGTCATCCTACTCATACATGTATGTTGTGTCTTGGCTCGTCCTTTCATTTGTTTAGAGCTCTTATATTAGTTTAGATAAGGTTTTGGGAAATTGTTTAGTAGAATTCCGTAATGTATTTTTGAAATAAAGTTTTGCTTTGAACATATGATTTATTATTTACTACTGCTTATGGTTTAACAATGTCTTTCATAATATTCAAATGGTTGGGTGGTAAGGGTTCTCCTATATAGAATAGAGTTGGCAGGTGCCCACACTATCCCTAATTTGGGTCATGACAATACATCTTCACTGCACTAGAATGAACAAAATACCTCGAACTATGAGCCGCTTCCATTATTAATCTAGTCAAGTCACCTACTCTAAAAATACTAATCCGACATTTGATCCCCAAAAACCCTCCAAATCAAGAATTGCTTCCTTAGTTTCACCATTCAACACTTTATCCCAAATGATGCACAACTTCCCATCCTTGAACTGTCTACGCTTAATTTGCTCCAACACTAATGACCGCACCTCAACACAAGTAAGAACTCTTCTCAGCTCGGAGATATCAAGTCCATGAAACTATTGGGTAACTGCAAAACATCCATTGCCAAAGGTATCTCCTCCGCTATTAACAAAGCAAGACTATCCAAAATCATCACCTTCCTAACCAATGCATCTACCAGAACATTGTCTTTTCTTGGGTGATAGTGAATTGTAAAGTCATAATTCTTTAACAACTCCAACCAATTGTGTTGTATCAAATTCAAATTCTTTTGTCTGAAAATATACCGAAGGCTATGATGATCAGTGAACACCTCATAGTGAACCCTATACAAGTATACTGCCATAACTTCAAAACAAACATTACCGCCACCAACTCTAAGTTATAAGTGGGGTAAACTATCACCTTTCTCCTTTGCATCAAAACACCGCAAAGGTTAACTCCCAAAGCATCACAATACATAGAAAACCCTTCAGTTTCCATATGTATGGTAAAGATAGGCGCTGAAGTGAACAAGATCTTGAGTATTTGAAGATCTCTTCACACATATCAAACCACTGAAATACAACATTCCTCTAAGTTAATTTGGTCAAATGATCCACAATAGAAGAGAATTCCTATGTGAACCATCTATAATAGCTAGCCAACCTAGGAAAACTACGGATCTCTATAGGAGAGGTAGGCCTAGACCAATCCAATAGGCTCACATGTGGTGTAAGCATTGGAAGAAGGATAGAGGTACAGATGCAGGTCCGATAGAGTAGGATAAGTTTGTGGCTGCATTTCTGGATAGGTTCTTCCTACTTGAGCTAAGGGAACCCAAGGTCCAGGAGTTCATAAACCTAAAACAGGGCAGCATGAGTGTGAAGGAGTATTCTCTCAAATTTTCTCAACTTTCTAAGTATGCTCCGACTATGGTTGCTGATTCCAGGGCCTGTATGAGTAGGTTTGTGATAGGTTTTTCTAACGATGTTGTTAAAGAGTGTAGATTTGCTATGTTGGTCAAGATGGATATCCCCAAGTTGATGGTTCTTGCCCAATAGATTGAGGAGGAAAAGATTAAGGAAAGGGAAAGGAAGAATATGAATAAGAGAGCTAGAATAGGGAACTTTGATTATTCTTAGTAGAAGTCAGGTGGTGGTAATCACTTAGAGTTTCAGCAGAGACATTTAGCACCAGCACCATCATCTGCAAGTGTTCCATCCCCCAAACCTAGGAAAGATTAAAAAGGTAGAGCGTCAGGCCCTAAGTCTCATTTCAGTGCTTTTGGTGGTCGTACTTTCCCAACTTGAAAGAAGTATGGGAAAAACCATGCCAGAGGATGATTGATAAGTAAGGATGGGTGTTTTGGTTGCGGGAATCTAGGTCACAAACTTTGAGATTATCCATTAGCCAAGGGAGGCTATATCAGTGGACATATTCATGCTACCTCTTCAGCAGCTCCAGCAGGTCGCCCGGCCCAACAGGGTGCCTCATGTAGTGCAGCTAGCGGATAGTGTCAGAATAGGTTCTATGCCTTTCAGACTCGACAAGATCAGGATGTTCTCCTAATGTAGTCACCGGTATATTATAGATCTTTCATATTCATGTCTATACATTGTTAGATCCCAGAGTCACACTTTCTTTTATGACTCCCTATATAGCAGTAGACTTTGGTGTCAGTCCCAAAATCCTCTTAGGACCATTCTCAGTCTTTACTCTAGTTGGTGATTCAGTCGTACCAAGATGGGTATATAGAAATTGCCCAATCACAGTTTCCCATAAAGTCACCTCAGTTGACCTTGTAAATTTAACATGATAGATTTTGATATTATTCTTGGCATGGATTAACTACACTCTTGCTATGCCTCAACTGATTATAGAAATAGAGTAGTCCAATTTCAATTTCCAAATGAACAGTCATAGTGTGGAAGGGTAGTACCTCAGTGCCTATAGGTCGGTTTGTATCTTACCTTAAGGCTAGAAAAATAATTTCCATGGGGTGCATATATCATCTTGTTCAGGTTAAGGATTCAAAGTTCGAGACCCTATCTATTGATTCAATCCCTATGGGTAATGAATTCCCAGAAGTATCTCTCGAGGATCAACTTGGAGTTCCTCCGGAATGGCAAATTTAATTCGGGATAGATCTCCTTCCCGACACCCAACCAATCTTTATTCCACCCTGTAGAATGGCTCCATCCGAGCTTAAAGAGTTGAAGGAGTTGTTGAAAAACCTTGTAGATAAAGTTTTTATGAGGTCCAACATTTCTCCATGGGGTGCCCTAGTCCTTTTCGTGCAAAGAAAGATGGTTCTCTTAGAATGTGCATTAACTACCGTCAGTTGAACAAAGTCCCAATCAAGACAAAGTATCCCATTCCCAAGATTGATGACTTATTTGACCTACTTCAATGTGCCAATTTCTTTTCTAAAATAGAACTTAGATCAAGCTATTATCGGCTCAGAGTTAGAGAATGTGACATTCTAAAGACAGCCTTCAAAACTTGGTATGGTCACTTTGAATTTATTGTTATGACTTTGGGACTAATGAATGCTCCTGAAGCTTTTATGGACTTGATGAACAAGGTGTTCAAGCTGTACTTGGACATGTTTATCATTGTCTTTATGATGACATCCTTGTTTATTCTCAGAGTGAGGATGGACACGCAGATAATTTGAGAAATGTCTTGCAAACTCTCGAAGATCACCAGTTATTCTCTAAGTTCAGCAAGTATGAATTCTCATTGAAATCAGTAGCATTCCTTGATCATATCATTTTTGGAGAGGGCATTCAGGTTGATCCTCAAAAGACCAAAGCAGTTCGGAATTGTCCTAGACACATCTCTCCATCAGATATCAGAAGTTTCTTAGGTTTACCTAGTTACTACAGACGGTTTGTTGAGGGATTTTCCTCTATTTTTT
This sequence comes from Capsicum rhomboideum, assembly GCA_031232105.1. Lineage (NCBI taxonomy): Eukaryota > Viridiplantae > Streptophyta > Magnoliopsida > Solanales > Solanaceae > Capsicum > Capsicum rhomboideum. The sequence continues at coordinate 18,376,599 of CP124710.1, forward strand.
CTCCTATTTCCAGATTGACTCAGAAGAAAGTCAAGTTTCAGTGGTTCGATTCTTGCAAGAAGGGTTTTAGGAGTTGAAGACTCGACTCACCTCTGCTTTAGTTTTGACTCTGCCAGAGGGTTTAGATGGGTTTGTAGTTTATTATGATGCTTCCAGAGTTGGCCTTGGTTGAGTGTTGATGCAACATGGAAAGGTTATAACATATGCCTCTAGACAGCTCAAGCCTCATGAGAAAAATTACCCAACTAATGATCTTGAGTTGGCAGAAGTAGTTTTCACCTTAAAGATTTGGAGGCATTATCTTTATGGGGTTCATGTAGATGTGTTCACAAATCATAAGAACCTTTAGTACGCGTTCAGTTAGAAGGATCTAAATCTTTGTCAGAGAAGATAGTTAGAGTTGTTGAAGGACTATGATATGAGTGTCTTATACCATCCGGATAAAGCTAATGTTGTGACTTATGCTCTTAGTAGGTTTTCTATGGAAAGTGTTGCTCATATAGATGATGAGAAGAGAGAATTAGTTTGCGAGGTTCAACAACTTACTAGATTAGGAGTTCGGTTGGTTGATTCAGCCGAAGGTAATATCTTGAGTCAGAATGGTTCTGAATCTTTGTTGATAGCTGAGGTGATAGGGAAGCAAAATAGTGACCCTATTTTGCTTAAGTTGAAAGAAACGTCCAGAGTCAGAAGGTGGAGATTTTTTCCCAAGGGAGAGATGGTATTTTTTGTTGTCAAGGTCCTCGTAAGGTATAGGTTAGAGATGGCGTTTTCTCCCAAAGGGTAGAAGGTTGAGGTTCGTACCCTTGGCATAGTATAGAACACCCTCCCAACTTAGGTTACAGGTTGGATTCCTTGTTGCTCACATTGTCTATTTTGGTTACAGAAACCTCTTATAGTTTAGTCTAAGACCTTATTTGACCCTGTATCCAGTTTATTCATCATCTTACAGTGTTACATGTTTATTACATAATTATTGCATTTGTTTACAAACTCCATTCCCATGTTCAGTTTATCATGTCACTTTCAGCATTTTCATCTTATATAGTGTAGTGCATTTCTAACTTGCTCAGTACATTCAAAGTACTGACCACATACTTTTTTTGTGCTATATTATATTATAATATTGGTTCAGACATTCAACATCCCAATAGTGATTAGCTTGATTAAACATCACGTCAGCAACATTGTTTGGCCAGTTATTAGTATTTCATTTTATCTCCATTTTAGTTTTAGACAGTTAGAGATGGCTAGGGGCTTATCCCATCAACTCGTTCTAGTAGAGGCTTTTAGACAGACAGTAGATGTTAAGTTTTATGTTATGTTAAGTGATTTTCCATTTTCATTCAAACATTGACATTTGGTTTTGATTTTTCTTATATCATTCAGACTTTAGCTTCCGCACTGTGTTATTCAATTTTATACATTATTCTTAATGTCATGCCATGTCATAGGTTAGCTTGGGGTCACTTTTGACTCTAAGCACCGTGTTACGACTAGGGGTAGTTTCGAGTCGTGACATGATGTTATTATATTGATGATGAAATTGAAATCATGATGAGATGATAGTGATTATGATGTTGAGATGAGAATGAGATGATACATACATCTTGTATGCATACATTCATCATATGCATTTGAATGCATATTTATATTTATATGTTGTTGATGGTTTCTTGAGTGGATCGGTTATATTGATGGTTGTGATTGTGCATTATAGCTAGGGTGAATATAAGGTACGTCTTGGATTATGTATAAATATTATCCTCCTATGTATATAGATATATGTGTGATGTATATTATAGTGTCCCTTCTTGAAAGGTTGTTGATGTAGTTAATTATCTTAGTTGTTGTAAACCCCGTTGGTTAATGGCAGTATAATAGGGAGCGAGGGTTGTCACGAAAGAGAATTAGTGAGAGAGAGAGAGAGATGTGTGCAGATTTGTTATCATAAGGTTAGTGCGTAAGTGATGTGGGTTAGATTAATTCATGGAATATAGTTCGTTAGTCATGTTCTGAGAGTAAATTTATAATGCTATAATAATGGAAAGGCTGTAAGGTTGGAGGTTGAAGTAAGTTAAGTCTGCTCAATTATTAAGCCTGTATCCTTGTCATGATCTTTCTTTTTTGCTATATGTTGTTATATGTTTCTAACCCTGGTAGGCCGATGATTCCTTCCAGTACATGTGGTTGTATTGATACTACACTTTTTATATCTCCATTTGGGGATATAACCATGTTGCAGGTGAGTTGGAGTTTCTATAGGTATAGTAGTGATTATTCTTCAATACGTCATGTCATCCTACTCATACATTTATATTGTGTCTCGGATCATCCTTTCATTTGTTTATTACTCTTATACCAGTTTAGATGAGGTTTTGAGAAATTGTTTAGTAGAATTCCGCAATGTATTTTGAAATAAAGTTTTACTTTGAACATATGGTTTATTATTTACTACTGCTTAAGGTTTAACAATGTCTTTTGTAATAATTGAATGGTTGGGTGATAAGGGTTCTCCTATCTAAAATAGAGTTGGGTAGGTGCCCACACTATCCATGATTTGTGTCGTGATAATACATCTTCACTGCACTCAAATAAACAGAATACCTCGAACTATGAGCCGCTTCCATGATCAATCTAGTCAAGTCACCCACTCTAAAAATACTAATCCGACCTTTGATCCTTAAAAAACCCTCCGGATCAAGAATTGCTTCCCTAGTTTCACCACTCAACACTTTATCCCAAATGATGCACAACTTCCTATCCTCGAACTGTCTACCCTTAATCTGCTCCAACACCAATGACCACGCCTCAACACAAGCAAGAACTTTACCCGCACTACAACATTTTAGGTCTTTAGCCACCCCTAAAAAGTGTGGCCTAAACTATGAAAAAGTGTGGTCTTTGATCAAAGGCCACACTTTTCGACTTTAGGCAACACTTTTCTGGGGGTGGGCTAAACCAGCCTAACCTTTGCCCTAAGGCCACGCTTTTGAAGTGTTGCATTAGTAGTCACGCTTTTAAAACGTGGCCTTAGTGCAACAAGGGCCACACTTGTAACACATGCTATGGCAACAATTTTTATGACCTCAAACTACACTTTTCAAGCGTGACCTTTTTTTCCTTATAGGCTACACTTGAAAAGCGTGGTCATTGCTACCTCCTTTAAAATAACATTTGTTAAGTGTAGCCACAATTTTATTTGTATATATTTAATATATTATTGTCATATTCAGATGATCTCAAACATTGAACTATCTAATAAAGAACTCTATAATAATTCAAATATATAGATTTGCAATAAACTTTTTTTATCTAAACCTGTATTATTTACAATATAGGAACTGTACACAAGTCTCAAAATTAAAACTGGAACCTAGACACAGTCCCAGGTTCACTGATCAAACAAGAACAAAATAGCTACTCCTACATCAACAAGCTAAGGCTAAGGATAAGAGTTAAGCTCTTCCACTCTATTTGCTAATCTGGCTTGTAAACTTTCCTTGTACACAAAATTCTGAACGATTAATCTCTGGACAACTTCACTTCTTTCTTGTCTTGCTAGAAAAAACCCCTGCTTATGCTCCATCATAATTGAATAAATGCAGCAGGTTAGCACAAGTCGAAACATCTCAAGTTACTTCATTTATCCATTTACTGGCCACCCCTTGACACCCCTGCCACTGTAGCAGCCTAGACCAAAAACCAGCAGAATAGGAGCTACTAAACTTCAAAAAGCAATATATGTTACCATTTTAGAATAGGAGCTACTAAACTTCAAAAAGCAATAAATGTTACCATTTTAACTTGGATGATGTTTTTCTTCAATTAATGATCATCAAATACATTTATCACAAGTAAAATTATCTTACCTTGAACAAAAGGAATGTGGTTGGAACATAACCTACATTCTAGCAGCCAAGTAGCAACTGTAAAAATTGAGCTTACTCTAAGGCCCGATTATTTTGCATAAGAAATTTAGCAAAATCAAGATTAAACATCTGACAATTGGATTGACTTTACCATGCGCATTGTGCATACTTCTTACAAAAGTAAATTTAAGTAAATACTCAATCTTCATCTATGCAGCTGCTAACCTTTTGCATGGATGAGAAGTCAATACCAAAATGTGCCAGATGTTGTGCTAAATGTGGGTCAACAACGCTTTCATCCTCTAGATAGGAGAAAATATCTGAGTTGCCAAAGTTTGCAACCAATTGGTAATCATTCAAGAAAAAAAGTACTATAACACATTATAAACAAGGTGTTATCACCAATGTAGAACTGATCCAGCAAAGTTCAGTTACAGGGTCACATTTTGTTACCAAGATATTTAACCACATACTTCTGCGTGACATGTCACGAGTACATGTACAGAGCAGTTAATACCAATTCCATGTTGATGAAGTTAGATATCCACTTAATATTTAGGCAGAAAAAGTAGCTCGTTCTTTAGCCTCATTTATTTTTGGGGCACAGTGCGTCGGCCTATGGAGATAGGTAACACAAGTACTATGAAATAGTTAAGAACAGGAAGGGAGACCAAAACCATTGTACAATTAGAGCTTAAGGATAGAGTTATAGAAGTTAATAAGAATTATCTAAAGGTTAGTGAGGGGAAACAGAAACTTCCAACATCATCACTGCCAACACTCCACGAGAAAATATGGATACTTTGGTCCAAGGGAACCTAACTGACCAAGAGATTTTTATTAAAGATCTGAATAGACATATTGGTAGACATAGAGACAGCTTCAATAACATACATGAGGGATAATGTTATGGTATTAGGAATGAAGAAGTGAAGACTATTTTAGAGTTTATCTTAACATATGAAAGAGTATAACTAGCACATACTTAAAAGACGACTACCAATAAGTGCCCTGAGAGACTGCTCTTACGGTCGAGAGACAGAGAGAACTTTGGGAATCAAGGTTAAAACATAGCAGAGACAATGGATTTTTCTCATCTACCTAGGTCTTGGTGGATAGAGTTGCCTGGCACCTGTGATGGTGGAAGGTATAAGCTACTGAGTCCACAAGTTAACCAAGACATCACTATTCACAAGGGTAGTTGCCAATAAATTTTGAGATGATAGTGAAATCAAAGAGAGAGGGAGATGTATTTTTTAATCATTTTTTCAAGTTAAAGCATGAGGATAACTTATCAGATCTTCATAAATCACTAATTGATAATGTAGAAGTTTAGGTTTAATGCATGTTATTTCCAAATGACATTGTATTAATTGACGAAACTGCACAAGTGTCAACCAAAGGCCAGAATTATGAAATGCACGCTAGAGAGTAACAATTTTTGTATAAGTACAAGCAAGATAAAATATATGCATAATAAATTTCGACCCAAGAAGAATGAAGTTGAAATGAGATAATATGGAACTTTGGTGTCTTAATGTAGACAATTCATACATAGACTCAGTATTTTCCAGAAAAGTGATTTGATAGACGAAAATTTAATATATACAAAAAGAATGCTATAAGAGTATGTTGCGATGGTAAGATACCTATCCAGATGAAAAATAACTTCTAGAAACCAACTGCGAGACCAAATAACAACCAGCCTGTATGTATAAACAGGTGAAGGTGCCCAAACATGTTACCTAGAGCTTAGTTCATGCAACAAATTAAAATACTTACCATGACGCTAGCATCTGAGGACATTTTTATAATTTGTTTATTATTTTATTTTACAAATTTGATTTTTAGTGGGTGAAAGAGACGAGCAAAACAGGTCTTATAAACCTCTGAGACTCTGACTGAAACATGACAATTTTGGTAGCTTAGTATGACCATTAAAGACAGCAATCTACTCTAGAATGTAGCATATGATCATCTTTAGATGAATCATATCATTCCCATGTTTACATATATGATTCTACAAGACCAATAATATCTCATCCTAACCTACATCTTTCTTGAGCTTCAATAGAATCACTATAAATCCATAACATGTCCTAAGCAACTACTTTCTGCAACCAATCAAAAACAGATCATTAGTTATATAATGTGTGCTTTATCATAACCAATAAATTAACTAAAGCTGAACCACTGTTTTATGCTAATTTCTGTTAAGACTTCCTCCAAGTTTTCCAGCTTCATTAATCAAAAGGGTACAGAAAAAAAAGTTAAGCAGATCAGTACCTTGAAAATGAATAAAGTTAAAACTGTAGTGCTGCCCGGATCCTCAAAAAATACACCACTGTTCTAATGCTAATTTCTATTAGACTTCCTCCAACTTTTCCAGTTTCTTTAATCACAAGGGTACAAAAGAAAAATAGTTAAGCAGATCAGTACCTTGAAAATGAATAAAGTTAAAACTACAATGCTGCTTGGATCCTCCAAAAATACATTGCTATTGGAGGATCTGACACATACCGAATGATATTTTTGAATACTCCATGTTACTATGAACATTTTTGAACGAACCTACCACTTTAGAAATGCCTAAGCCTAGAGTATGTGAAGTACATGACAACAACAACAACAACAATTGAAAGTCACCAAATTTGATCAAAATCTAGGATTTGTGAGAAGATGATTTCTGTTACTCCAAATATGGTAATGTATGGAGTGCTTTTTTTTTTTTTTTTAAATAATGTATGGAGTGCTTGATAGTAGACAAGGTGCTTTATGACCATGTTGATGAAAACTATCTGACCTTTTAACAACCAATTAAAATAAAAAACATTAGCTCAGTATTCACCCAAAAAGCACAATAACGATATAGAAAATACCTTTAAGAAATTCAATAACAATACTTACATCATACAAATAGATTCACATACTGAACCATCCATAAATCTTGACTTGGAGGCCACCTGGAAACTTTTGTAAGAAATACACAAAAATGAGCAAATAAGAAAAATACTCCTTCAACATACAAACACACTTAATTTTATCATATCATTAGCAACAAATTGTCTTGTATTTAGCATTGTCCTTAACAGTTCTCCTATTTTAGAATAAGACAGAGATATGAGACAATTTGCTAACGATAACCTAGCATATAAGGAATGGTAAAATTTAGATATTTCATATATTAGAACTAAATTTGGATTTCTTTCAAACAAAAAAAGGGGAAGAGACAAGATATAAAAGGAAAACAAAAAGAATTATTACCAACATTGGCTAGGACAACATCCATGTAAGTATGGTTTCTCTTTCAAATTCTTTGAAGAAATACACAAAGCCAACAATTCCTCTCTCTCACATACAACACTATGCCACAGAAGGGTGAGAAGGTGCAAAAATTTCATGGTTCATTAAAACTTGTGGGAAATATCAAAACACTACCTGAGTGAGTCTTTGAGCGAGATAGTGGTGGCGGCGAGGTGCTAAAGTGATGAAGCAATTCGACCAAGCTAGTCAGATTAAAAGAAGAGCCGAAGCGAGAAACGAAATGCCCAGAAATTCAGCCCTCGTCTTATATTTCTTTCTTCTCTATTTCATTCCGGTTAAGAAAATCTCCTTTATTTTTCCCCAAGCGGCAATTGAATTTCTCGATAATATAGATACGAGCTCTCTCTATTGCATCAGTTTTTAAGCAGACATAAATGAACTGCACTGGTATGGATAAAATGCTTATATGAGGAAATATACAATGAATCCCACTGCTCATTCTCAGCTATACAATCGATTCAACCCTAACCCAAACCACAGCCCCAATTTTAACCTCAGTATACAAGTCTAAAATATTTTGGCCGAGTCTCATTTCCAACAAGTTATAGCAAAATTTCAATAATTGAAACCGGCAAGAACTGAAATTAATGCAGAAATTTCCAACAAAACATCACTGAAATTAGGGCATCACTGAAACATCACGAATTGTTCATACAAAGAAGAAATTAAGGTAAAATCGTGAGCTATATTGAAAGAAGAAATAGGTACCTGGTGAAATTAGAAGAAATTTTTGTGAAATTAAAGCTGATTTGGGCAAAAGGCTGAGCTGATTGTGATTTGGACAAAGAGCTTAAGAGGGATATGGGCAAAAGGGCTGAGCTTAGAAGTTTTGTAATTTATTTGGGTAAATATTTGTGAGCTAAGCTTTTGTATTTTTATTTTTGAATTTCTTTTTTGGCCAATTAGAAATTGGAGGGAGTGTTAAAAATATGGGGAACGGGTCAAAAATACTACTCTACTTTGATAAATTGGCTAAATTTTCCCTTCATTATACTATTAGGTCAAATATACCCTTAGTGTTATACTATAGGGTCAAATATACCCCTGCAAAGTTATCAAAAATACCCTTCTTTTTAACATTTATCCATTATGGCAAGGTGAGAGCCACGGAATATGACATTTGGGTCAGGCGGATGCCACCTCACCATATAATTTTATTTTATTTTTCATTTTAAACTTTTTGCTTCAATTTTTATTAATTATTTAGAAAAATTGATAAATTAAATACTCACATATTTTATTTATTTAAAATAAAATAACCATCATTGTTAATAAACGTCGAACTTTCCTCACCAAATGAAAGAGAACCACCACCAAAGGCGGCGGAAGTAAAAGAAATGCCACATGTCGAGCTGTAAAGAGCAAAAGCGATGAGTTTGGGAACTGAGTTTTCGGAGAAGGTGGTGGATTTTGAAAAGTCCGGCGAAGAGGTGCCGGAAAAATGGGGATTTTAAGGTTAGCGAAATGCGAGAAAAAGTTGACACCGCCATGGATGTTTTACTACTAGTGATAGTGATTAGTGATCAGTAATTAGTCTTTTTTGTGTGTTAAATACTCACATATTTTATTTATTTAAAAAAATTAATAAAATAAATAATTAAGTACTAAAATTTGAAGCAAAAAAATTAAAATGAAGAAGGAAAAAAATATAATGCTGAGGTGGCATGCCATGTGGCATCCATCTCACCCAAATGTCACGCCACATGGCTCACACCTTGCCATGATAGAGAAATGTTAAAAAGAGGGGTATTTTTTATAACTTTGCTAATGACATGGGTATATTTGGCCCTATAGTATAACAACAGTGATATATTTAGTCCAATAGTATAACGAGGGGCAAATTTAGCCAATTTATCAAAATAGAGGGGTATTTTTGACCCTTTAAGTAGACTCTAAGGCCACACTTGTAAAGTGTTGTTTTTAAAATTATAAAAATAACACTCTTTAAAAGTATAGTCATATGTGTAAATAAGCGTTGCCAATTATATCACGATGTAGCAACGCTTATAAAGTGTGGCCTATATCATTAAAGACCACACTTTAAAAGTGTTGCCAATACTAACGTGGTCAAAAGCTAAAAATTAAGGCTACGCTTTAAAAGCGTACCAAAAAATATTTTAGGCAACACTTTACAAGCGTTGTCAAGGAATCTACCACTATGTTGTCCTTGACTGGATGATAGAGAATAGTCAAGTCATAATTCTTCAACAACTCCAACCAATTGCGCTATATCAAATTCAAATTCTTTTGGCTGAAAATATACTTAAGGCTATAATGATCAGTAAACTCCTTACAGTAAACTCTATACAAGTATGCTGCCATAACTTCTAAACAAACATTACCGCCACCAACTCTATGTTATGAGTGGGGTAGTTCTTCTCATGGGTCTTCAACTACCTTGAAGAATAAATTACCACCTTTCTCCTTTGCATCAAAACACCGCCAAGGTTAACTTCCAAAGCATCACAATACATAGTAAAACCTTCACTTTCTATACGTAAGGTCAAGTTGGCACTGAAGACAACAAAGTGTTGAGCTTTTGAAGATCTCTTTACACACATCAAAACACTGAAATACAACATTTCTCTAAGTCAATTTGGTCAAATGAGCCGCAATAGAAGAGAAGTCCTGCATGAACCATCTATAGTAGCCAGCCAATCCAGCAAAACTACGGATCTCTATGGGAGAGGTAGGCCTAGACTTATCCCAAACTACCTTAACCATTGTTGAATCAACCATAATATCATGCTTGGCCACCACATGCCCCAAGAATGCCACAAAACTCAACAATAACTCACACTTTGAGAATTTGGTGTACTACTTCTCATTCCTCAACCACTAAAGCATAATCCTCAAATGATTCACATGATTTGCCTCACTCTTAGAATACACCAAGATATCAGCAATGAACACAATCATAAAAGAATTAAGAAAAGGACAAAATACTCCATTCATCAACTCCATAAATTGTACTGGGACATTAGTCAATCCATATGACATCACTAAGAACTCATAATAAGCATAACGAGCCTTAAAAACTGTCTTAAGGACATCAAAAGTTCTAATCTTTAACTGATGATACCCCGATCTCAAATTTATTATTGAAAGCATCAATGTACCCTGATGTTGATCAAATATGTCATCAATATGCAGTAAGGGATACTTATTTTTAATGTTCCCCTTATTCAACTGTTGATAGTTGATACATATTCATATAAAACCATGATTCTTCTTCATAAATTGCACCAGAGCACCCCACGGTGAAATAATAGGCCTAATGAGCCCCTTACTCAACAAAGCATGTAATGGGTCTTTCAATTCCTTGAACTTTGTTGGAGCCATCCTATAGGGAGGGATAGAGATGGGCCTAGTGCTCAAATCCATGTCAATAGCAAAATTGTTATCTCTACCTAGAGGAAATCTTGATAAATTAGAAGGAAATATATCTATAAACACCCTAACCACCCTCACAGACTCCAATGGAGGCGTGTCAGCACTAGTATCATGCCCATACACCAATAAACCAATAATGCACAACACATGATCGATAATAATACTGAAATAGGCCAATAACAAATTGGATGATACATGTTATAACCTCATCAAAGGCCTCTTCCTCAGGTTTACCTGGGAATGCATTGCACAAACCACGTCTACCACAAGACTAAGTAACTCTACGACCACTACCATGAAATGCCAGGGATCCACCCCTAACAACTTGAGATCCACCTCTTCCACCATGTGTATCTCCTCTTGCCTGTGGTGTTGGTGCCTTGTAAGTCATCATATGAGAACCCTATTATGGACGACCCTTCCCATGCCGAGTGCAATCTTTTACAAGATGATCAAACTCACCACAATCAAAATAATCTCTGCTAGATATAAGACACTGAGTTTGTCTGGAAGAACTAGATTACCTGTCATGACCTAAAAACCAGGAATGAGAACTTTTTGATGCCTAACCTAAATTCTGACCACCCTAATTACTATACCCAGAATAACCATGACATAAACTCTTTAATTCTGCCTCAACCAATCTGATAGGCTAGAAATGATGACTCCTATTGAAGAAACCTCTATCTCTAGAGGATAAACCACTATATTAGTGAACCCTCTTGTCGTTGCCTCTATAAGCTCTATGATGAATCCCTCAATACTCTTGGTATGATCTACAATCTGCTAAAAATTGCCCTCTGTAGCCACCAACTATACTGTAGGCAACTGAAAAAGGTTAATTAATCCATTCATAAACTTTCTAACTTGGTATTGATTTATTGAAATACTTATCAAGGCATGCTAAGACAATGCATGAAATCATGCCTCATACTTGGTAACTGACATGGTACCCTATTATACATTATCAAACTCTACTATCAACCTCTTCTTCAAGCTGCAAGGCATATTCTTTGCTAAAAAGCCTTAAAATAATATGTTTATGACATAGGAGAGGAGCCCGCTGACCTACAACAAAGATAAGATTTTTACCGCTGCTTCCTACCCTCACCATTTGAAATGTAGTGTTATCCACACCATGAGACTCCACCAAACTGAGGTTATACAATCTCTCCTAACAACTGATCAGAAAATCATACGCATCTACCTCAGATGCACCACTAAACTTAGAAGGACCCAATATCACAAATATATCAAATATCTTTTAGTCATCAACTTTCATCACCAGTTTAGACACCAATAGTGGAGCAACAAGTTTGACTAGCAGAGCTTCAATACGTGGAACCACAACAACATGTGGTTGTGTTTCAAGAGTCTATAAACTATGATACAATACCTTTTATTATGGTTGAACACCATCTCTAGTCTGAGATCCATCAGGAGTGACAAATAGAGCTTCTGTCTAATCTATACCCTCCAAATAACTCAAGAGTCAGACCATAGTATCATATAATATTGGTGTGGATTTGAAACCCTTATAACCTGGGCTAGCCCCACTCTTTTGGCTGATAAGCTGCACCCTCAAACTCAATATCAACTTAGGAGATGCCTTTCTGGCACATCCTCTAACTGGTGGTGCACCTTATTCTCTATCTCTGTCACATCCCTAACCCCTATCTCACCCCTAACTGGGGCACTAACAATTAGTGTAGGCTCACCACCCTTAATAACAGTGATCTCATCTTCACCATCTATTGAGATAGTAAAATATAAATATTAGAATTCAAGAAATTAATAAATCTGCATGATAATGAATTAAAGAGTAGAATCATTCCTAAGAATATCCCATAGCCTCCCAAAAATAGATATGAAACTTCATCATACCAATCCGTGAGACTCTATTAAAACTTTCTCTTGTACTCATAAGACTGGTGAATCTAAAGCTGTGATACCAACTTGTTATGACTTTAATTCCATGGATTGTAATGACACCTACCCTGACCCAACTGTGGTAGGTAAGCCTGAACCAACAACTCAGAATATTCAATGTAAAGGCAATAAGTACAAATTCATAGTGATGATAATAACGATAAAAACAATAATAACTCAAAATATACTCAAATAGAACTTAAACAAAAGAATCTGAACCCTTAAGACTCTGTTGTCATAAGTATAGGAGCAACTCTAAATACAAGATACTGAATTAAAAAATACAAGTTTGGCCCAGGTAAGCTTACTAAGACGAAAAATAAAAAGATTGAAACTGGGATGGTCTCCAAATCTAAGGAGGTCACCACAGTCCCGAGTACCATTGAAATGATTGAATGATAGCCACACAGACCAACTGGTGTAAGGATCTACACCAGAAGGATATAGAAAAGTAGAAGTGAGTACTATCCACTTATACTTTGTGGGTATCATATGCCGATTGAGTTAAATCAAAACCTATATTGAATAAAAAATACTAAAATAACCCCGCATGCAGAAAAGACCCGACAGTTCAATATCAAATAATATAATAGTTTATCTTAATCACAATGACAATTCCAGTAAACAATACAAATGTAGTATGATATACCATGATCAATGCACTCTATATACACCTCCTCTAGCGTGTTTGCTGTGAGGAAGGATCCATGGGGGGCTCGTGATGTCCATATACATTTACTCAAAATCAATTAATAACATCATAAGTCACCATCCAACAAATACCATAGATCACTCAAAATATCAATTCTCCCCATCCGGCAAACGAAATAGATTATTAAATTCAAAAATCAATTTTATTTTAATATCACTTTCAAGAGATCCATGAAATGAATAAATATGCAGCTCATAGATAATTAGAAAAAGTCAGATATGGTAAATAAGGATAAAGTGTCAAATTATTAATCACTACATAACACAGGCTTCAAGCCTCACTTTCGAACCTAAAATTTCAAGTTTACATCATTATCACGTTATAAGCCCTAATTTAGGAATCACAACATAATACATCTCATATTCCACTTTAAATCACTAAATCATAAAAACTATGGCATGCTTTACATGATAAGTTCTCACTCAAGCAGAGTCTGACGAAAGTTAAGTCATAACGTACCTTGAAGCTGAACCCAAATCTCCAACAATCACAAAAGAGTCTTACCTTTCTAAATGTCTTTTAGATGTCCCAATCTATCAAAAACATGTTTTACATGTAAACGTGAATCCAATAATGCCTATACTACTGTGGTTCTACTCTAGGTCTAAAAAATCAACCCCAAGCCTACAAGGAAAAAATGAAATTTTATAGGAAAATTAAATTTTCCCATAGCTTAAGAATTTCTAATATGAAATTTCATCAAAAATAAAGTTAAAATCGAACTTAAAATCATTAAAAAATCATTCTTTAACTTTACCAGCAAAACCCAAAATTTCAAGTTGAAAACACAAGATTTAAAAGTGAAATCTTGAAATAATCATTGAGGAATTTATATAAATACTATAATTAACTTACCCGGTCAAGAAATCTCAAAAATTCCCTTTTAATTTTCCCCAAAATGAGTTTCAAAGCTTCAAAAATTGTGTTATGGGCTTTTGGACCAAAAAAGAATTTTAAAGGACTGCCAGAATTTCCTTCTTCGCAAACCAGAGACCCCTATCTTGTTTGCAAATATACTTGGTCTAGACTAATGTCTTCACATGGTTTGGTCACGATCATGAATAATACCCTGGACCTGTACCAACCTGAATTGCTCCCTTTTTTTGCAAACATGAACAATCCATCGCGATCGCAATGAACAGGTCCCTCAGACCTTCACGCTTGCGAGAGGCCTATTGCGCATGAGATGAAGGAATGGAACCAGCACCATAACAGGTTCATCAAATGTTCCCTAGGCCATCAAAACACTGTAATGAACCTTCGGGCTTTGTTCATAACCCCGTGAGCACAAACCAACTATGCTACTAGGCTAAAATCGACATTCCAGGCTCAATGAAATTATTAGAGTCATCAATAATGGTATGTATCAATGAGTATTGACAAAAGTTTACTCTATGCCATAATTAAGCAACAACTCAAAATGCAACTGAATGCCTCGACAACCGAACCAATAGCTATACTAACCCAAAATAGTATACTAGAACTCATAATACTGGTGAAATTATCATAAGACATCTAAAATGCTAAATGTTGACCCTATTCAACTTTATTAACTTAAAAACCCTTCAAAAGAAAATTTTCACCTCAAACTCAACCAGCCACCTCAAGAACCATGCCACCCACTTCTGCAACACTATGAAAATGAGTAAAAGGGTCAAAATACACAAAACTCCAAAATTCAATATGAGGGTTGTTTCAGTAATTTCATAATTGCCTTATCTTCTATGATTAGCTATTTAGTAATTGGGGGGGGGGGGATTATATATATGGCATAAAAGATATCAAGAAGAGAGTTAATTCGTGGAAATTGTATGATCAGAGGAATAACTAGGTAATGACTATGGTGACTTTGTAGAATATAATTAAGGATGTTTGACATAACAAGGATTGGTTGCTCAAGGTATTATAAGAACAAAAAATGCTTTAATAGCAACCAGAATATCTACTATATTCTTATATTTTAAGTGTATCAATGAAGATTTTATGGTTCAATGATGAAGTTTGTACATAAAATATTATTTTAAAAGGTTTTAAGTTGTGGAGGACTAGTACATCGGCTAAGATAATAGGTTGTAACAAATGATAAAAGGTTTCTCATAACAAGGTTTGAGGTGGTATGAATTGTTTTGGGATTCAAATGAAGGGCATTGTCACGACCCAAATCATGGATCATGTGGGCATATATCCAACTCTATCCTAGATAGGAGAACCCTTACCACCCAACCTTTAAATTATGTGTGAAAGATATAGAAGTAACGTTGAAAATGAAATAATCTTTTAAATGAAAGAAATATATCTTGTTCAAATACATTTGCTAATTAATTACGTTGAGAAAATAAAACAATAATTACCCAAAACCTAATCTAAACTGGTGCAAGAGCACTAAGTAATAGAAGGGATGACCCGACACACAACATGCATGTATGAGTAGGATGACAAGAGCTGCTGAAGAATAACCACCATAGAACCAATAGAAACTCCAACTGACCTCCAAGTATCAGTACAACCATATGTATTGGTAGATATCAATGGATGACCAGGGTTAGAAACAAATAACAATAATAGATAATAGATAGAAATCATGGCAGCAAGCAATATTCTGGGCAACTAACACTATGAGTCCTTTTCACTAGGTTCCCTAACTATCGCATTACTCTTCTTCCACAACACCTACGACCCTACATTCAATGTATGATGGCTCACTACTCCATCTCTAAAGAACTATTGTCAAGGCCACTAGTCCCACTTTTGGGAATACAACATGAATTAGGCCAAATCTTCTAATATGCACATGTATATATAAATATAAATCCGGCATACTAAAGTTTAGATATATACTTAAAACAGCGCATACCTTACACCCACATACTCTGGTCTACTACTAATACGCAACAAGTCAAACACCGAACAACCATCTCAATGAATATATATAAATACTACAATGTAATTATATGAATTCATGCTTTTATGGTGTACACATATACTAGAGTCAGCAGGGACTCTCAACTATGACCTGCAAGGGATGGGCTCAGTCCATGTACCAATACCGACGTGGTACTCGATCTATAAAACAGTGTCAATGTGATACCCGATCCATATAACAGGGTCGAGTCACCTAATCCATACAACCTCATCTAACTATATATATATATAACCTCAGTCTTATGCGCAATGCATGATGTTAATTCAATAACTCAAGTAGTGGCCGAAAGGCTAATCGAACATTCACTTTTATATATATAAGCACAGTGTAAATCAATTCCATGTTACCCTTAGAGGACTCATACTCACCCAACATGAAGACCATACCCACTAGCCATCACCTATACTTATATCGACTAACGACTCTAATCCCAGATACTATGCTCTACCTCTCACTTCCCTTCCTCTCCACTATGTCTATACCTATTTTGCTATGAACTACTACCCTTTAGCATAGTACAACACACACAAAATCTTCTCTGACTCAACTTAACTCACCAGAGACATCTGGACACCTACTACCCACTCCACCCACACTCAATCTTAACTCTACTAGACTCTTCTAAACTTACCAAATGCTCTTACCCTAACTCATGTTCATTACCTTCATAGTCTCCCTAACCCTTCTTCTAACCTGTAACACACTCCTATTTATCTACCTACCCCTAGTTTCATGCAAACCTTATCCCTTTTGATAATTAAATAAGCCATATAGTTCAATAACTTATCATTCAATATCATTATTTTATTGTCTTAGTTCCAGTTATTATTTAATCTAACCAAACTCTGTGGCCGAAGGCCTACGACATGAAATCTCCTGACATAACTATTGTTATTACATACATCTATCCCAAGTCTACTACAATTAAACCATAATCTACCTCGTAGATGAATTCTGCTGCTATGGAGCGTGGTTTCTAAATCCTCATCATTCTAAGTTTAAGGTTCACTTGGGTTTTTTTTAGAGAAGGAAGACGACATAAGAGGCCTTAGTTGAATGAGGGTTTTAATATCCCTTAGGATTCTTACTGCCCGACTTCTACTACGGCAATGAAAGTGTCGCTGTAGTGGTAGATCTGATGCTGCAGTGATGGGTCAGTAGCCCTGCCTTAATTTTTTCAATTTCTTCCCAAATTTGATTTAGGCCATGACTTTTTCCCATGAAATAATTCCTACAAGATCCAGAACTAGGATTTCTTGGTCGAAACATTTTTCCGGGATGGTTTTTAATAGAATGATGATTTGAGTCCTTATATTAGATATCAATTTACCCACCGTTTGTCCCTAAATAGTTATAGAAAGAGGAAAGAAGGTTTTCAGCACAATTATCAGAATTCATTGTACACAACGACATTTGAAGAGCAATTCTTTATTTCTATTAATTACCTGATAATATTCAATTGAATCACGGTTAACTAAGACTACACTCACCATTTCGCGACTAGTCTATGCATTAGGAGTCCTTAAACTTCTTAAACTGACACACAATTATTATAACCCGAGGAATATAATTAATGATAATATGTAATGGGTCACTTAAAATACCTAGGACATCGCAAAATACCACAATGCATAAAAATTGGGATAAAAATGAAATTTTACGATGCCCATTGATACAGTGGCAGACCCATCACTGCAGAGACATGACTATCATTACAACAGGGCTCGACACTTTTTAAATAGTGGGAAGTGATTTCATTTTCCCCACTTCCAAAATCTTAAATTCTCTCAAAGAGTCTCTCAATTCGCTTAAGCAAACCCTTTCCCACTGACACTACTAAGGAAAATCCTTATAACCACTACTTTATTTTCACGTTTATCATCGTAAAATCATAAAAATTAGGATAGAAAAGGGATTTTTGGATTGGTCTTGGTTGCAACTTGGAAGTTGAATTTTTGCGGCTTCTTTTCATGATTTGACAAGCATGCTAGATTACCTCACATCCCCAATTCTTCTTCAGTGTTCTAGATGTAAGATTAATGATGGTCATGGTAGTTTTTATGCTTGAAAAAGGTGGGAGATGAAGAGCCACCCTTTTTAGTGATTAAGAACAATTTTTGGGCTTGAATTTGTGTTAATCACCCCCATGTTAGAGTTAAAGAGTTCAAACATACTCTACCAAGCCTGATCTATGCTTAAAATACAATTTTTTGAAGAAAAGTTTGAAGTTCCACCATAGGAGGGGTCGGTCTAGATGGGGATGAAGGCACCGCTGTAGTGGTGGATATGTCGATGCAGTGATGCCGCTACAGCTAGGCTTCTGCCATTGCAGCAGCACTGCTACAACCAGTCTTCTGCCACTGCTGCAATACTATTGTAGTGATAAAAACATTGCTGCATCGACAATCAACAGTAGCCTTCCCAAAATTTTTTGATTTTCCTTATTTGGTTTCCCTTTCCTTTCGTAGCATCTCGAATTGGTTTCTAACACCATAATTGTGATATTTATAGGAATAATACTATGGATGACCTACCCACATACTGAAGGTTACCTAACATAGCTTGTTGTGAGTGTTATGAAGAAGAAAAACTCGCTAGGGGCTTCATTCATAAGAGAAGATTTGTGATGAAGGACGTGGATGATGAGGTGCTTGACTTCTACAATCTGTCAAGAAATTTTGGTTGGGAGATGCTAACAGATTCCTTCCCTGCATGTAATCTGGCCATAGTTCAGAAGTTCTATGCCATACTCTCGATTGTGGATTGGTCTGTGCCCTTTCCGATTATCTACATGTGAGGGAAGAATATCCCGATGGATGCTTGAACCATTAATGACATTTTAGGAGTTTTAAACCCCTCTAATTTGGATTTTGAGACTAAACAATGAGTTAGACCTAAAGTGGGTAGCAAGTACATGGGTACCAGAGGGTCATGAGGGAAAAGTAAAGTGAACCAGTGTTAAGGAAATTAAAAGCACTCCTTTCTAAGTAGAGGCTCGGAGGTGGCTATACATGGCATCTAGGAGGATCCGTCCTTCAAAAAATATTACTTACATGACCTTCCACTAGGCTATGGTGGTGTCATGTTCTCTATCGGGGATAAAGATAAATGTGGGAATGCAGATTATCAACGAGTGGTAGCATTTCTAAACTAGGAGAGGGTCATCAAGGTATCTTTTCTTCCCCTCCTTAATTATTGAGCTGTGCAAGAGGGAGGAGGGGCCCAAGGAGGACCATGATTCATTGAAGGAGTGTAGTTTGTCCTTTAACCCACTGAAGGCAAAGAGTTCGTAAGTAGGGAGAAAGAAGAAGAGAAATATAAGGGTGAAGGATGAGAGTAGCAGGGCCAAAGAGAGAGACAAACTAGCCCCCTTTCTACACAGACTTCTATATCACCTGTGGTCAGGGAGGACGACCTCATGTTTTATGAAGTTTCTTAGAGTAATCGCAGTTTCCTCTACCAGGTTTAAGTCCTATGAACTCCGCTCTCCCATTAGACAACCCGACCTATGCAGTGCTCCAAAGGGAGATAGATGAGGAGAAGAAGAAGAAATTCTCTCAGGACCACATACGAGCTAGGATGTGAAAGGTTATGCAAGTCATGTTCAGGTGTGTAGCCGTCAAAGAGAAGCTCCCAAAGCTGAAGAAGAAAGATGCGAAGGAGTTCTCCTTCCTTAATGGAATAGACAAGGAGGGCTCCGATGCCTCGAGCCTCGGAGATGATAAGGCCACTATCTAGTTTCCCCCCTTTCCCCTAGTTTATTACTATTTCTAGTTTTTGAGCTTGTTGCGTCCAACCAAACACGCAAGTGTACATGGTCACTGAAGTAATAAAGTGGCTCTTGCGAGCCAAATATCAATCCCACAGGGACTTGGCATTTAGTAGAGAATACAATTCAAATATTACTATTAAGGTTAAATAAGTATGATTTATAACCAAAAAGAGTTTAAGTTTTATTATGCTAAAGGTAACAATGAACAATAATGGAAATTAAAAGAGATTGAAACAGTAATTAGGAGGATTCTAGGGTCAAGGCATCCTGAACATTCATGCGAAGCTATATAATCTTATTAATTAAGCCATCTATCTTGGTTGTTGATTAACACGGTTAATATCATGATCATAGTTTTTTGAAACTCTAATTGTATATTTAAATTAGTCTTACAACTACATTGTTGAGCGGGGATATGGGAACTAATTCAAACGCATTTATATTTCATCCCGTATTTGAGCCAAATGGGGATAATTAGGTATATTCCTATCCTAAAAATCTTATCTTTAATTCATATAAAATACAAGAACCCAGTCCTTATGTTCCACGTTCTAATCTAATGTTAGTCCTTTCGGGGCTCATAAAAGAAATATATATGTATTCTAAAGGTCGCGAATCAATAGAATAGAGATAACAAGAACACAAGAACAACCAAATACGATATATAGCATTAACCAACTTCAATATATGCTAAGCAAGAATGTTCATAGACTCAACCCTATAAAGAGGGTGTTTATCCACTCATAGTCATACAAAGAATCACCATTAATGAATTCCTAAGTAAATTTACAAAGAAACTAAAATTGAACGGAAGAAAAACCCTAGAGTAGAGCCCTTGATGCCTTCTCCTTCTCCAATCGTGTATTGTTCAAAATATATCTTGTAAATATGGATAAGTAATACTTATATAGTCCTTTAGGTCATCCATAGGTTTATCCAAACGAAATATAAGCATTGACCACTTTGCCCTCAACTTAAACCAAGTGAAAAACCAACTTTTAGATGTTTGGGGAGGGGGGTTGCGTCGCATAGCCTAGGATGTGTGGAGCATGGGATGTAGCACGGACAAACCAGTAAACAGTACAGTGAAAGTCCCCCTCCCATTCTATGGGGGGTGGGGCGCAATGCCACCTCCTCAAGGTGAGATCTCGGCCAATCTTTGTTCTCTTCTTCTCGTCCACTTGTTCCTTGTTTCCCCACTTCTTATGGATTGGGTGTAGGATTATTTTAGCTTCCATACATGATACAATGGTCTCATACAACATCTTATAAAAAATAGTAGTCCACTCAACACAATAAATCTCATCAAAAGTACACTAGAACAAGCATATCGTAGGCTAACCGAACTAGTTTTCTCTCTAAACTCTATTTGATCATTTTGACTCTTGAATTGTTTCAAATGCACCTTAAACACTCTAAAAATGTAACTTAGCACACTAATACACAAATACACACTTTATATTTCATTAAGCACACCAAGTTATCCTCAAAATTAAGCTAAACGCATGTAGATAATGACACTTAGGTGTATAAATACGCTTAAGATCACCACCCCACACTTAAAGCGTTGTTCGTCCTCGAACAACTCTTTAAAATAATTGAAATCAAGAAAGACTCCTTAAATTAACTAAGACAATCAAACTAGAACTACATGAATGACAAGTTCTGCATTAAGCATGTCATATTACAATTGAAAACACATGAATACTAATTCAAGACTTCCTAGCCTCTAGAATTGACCCTACAAAGTTGGAAAACTCATGCACAATACTAAAGAAAGAGATCATATAAGTCACCTATCCATCATTAAACATGCGCCCTCACACAAGAGAATCACCCTTATTCACTTACAAATATGCAATTTATCACAAGAATGGGCGTAAGAATCAAATTCCGCTCACTCTAACAAAGAATTCACATGTCACATGAGATAAACCATAAGCTTGTCCTTAGTATAGTACTCCACTAATATCAAAATATCAATGCTCAAGATCAAGTAGGACTTTAAGGGTTGTAATGTAGGCTAAGGGACGGGTAGGAACTATTCTGGCCAGTAATAGTGACTATCTTTCCTAAGCACTTTAATACACTACACTTTACCTCAAACTCATCTCCAACCAACCCATTTTCCACCACTTTTATCTTCCCACCTCTCTTTTATTTTGCCCCATATCTTTAAGCTAGTTAACACATCTTTAGTAGGGAGTATTTGCCATCAACACATGATTTATTTCTTTTGATCAATTTTTCTTTTCATTACATTACTCCATACCAACAACACATAAAATTTTTCAATGCACCAATATCTATTATTTTGGGGCTTCATTTTCACTTTTTCCTCTTTCAACTTTACACTCCTTAACACCTTAATTTTTCAAATAAAGCGCTAAGGAGTTTTGGATCAAATTTCAGTCAATTAAAAGAAAAGGTATAATCTATATATGAGGCTACCAAAGAATAAGTTAAAGGCTCAACGAGGCTAGCTAAGGTCATGCAGAAAGGGTAGATAAAGCAGGTATAAAACATGGCTATCAAAGAAATGGCTATATCATATCCTAAACTCAACATTCTTTATTTTGTATTGCAAACAAAACGGGCATGTTCTAGAAATCAATATGCAACATGGAATATAACAAAAAGCTCAACTCAGTTGGCACATATTCAACTCAAGAAGGATCTCTATAGACTTTTAACCAAGTAATTTCAAGAATTCAAATTTAAGCCAATATCACACAAGACTCAGATGAAAGAGGCTAGGTGTCTCACTGAAGTCATTAATTTTTTTTTCACAACATGCTTAGAATTCAACACTAACTTGCATCAAATAATCATGTGTAGCACCTAGCTAGAGCATCTCTGTTTATTACAGATGACAAAAATTATAAAATAACTCCTAAAAATCAAAAAGGATACTGGGTTCAAAGGGCTCTCCCTAGGAAAAGAACCAAAAAGAAAAACCGAGGGGTGGGTGAAGTGTGCTTCTATTAAATGATCAAAACAACAAAAACTAAAAATTACGAAAGATAAATTCTTTTTGTATTTTTTTAAGATTTATTCAAAAACTTGAAAATACTAAAAATAAAAATCCTATAGCACACTTCACCCTAAACCAATAGGAAGATTCCCCACCCCACTTACAATCATACTTTGTCCCCAAAGTATAAATAAAATTAAGAACAAGGATTAGAAATAATTCCTGAGGCCTCTACGCCTAGCTAGTAGCATGTAACTTTCTCATATTTCCATCATGGGGGTTGAGGGACCGCATACTTATGCTTTCATCATGCTCCTAATCTTAGATTTTGGGTACTCAGACTTCCCCTAATCTGCAAAACAACCAAACAAAAGCAAAACCAAAGGTGACACTATATAAAAATAACTAACTCTATTACAACATGGGTTGCCTCCTAAGCAGTGCCTATTTAATGTTGCTGCATGACACACATCACAACCATCATCCACAGTCTCTCAATCTGTTCTTCCCTTGCGACCATAATTTTTTTCTCTTTTTTACTCTACCAACAATGCCATGAAAATTTGCCCTTTTACTACTTTTCTCACCCTATGTAAGATCACATACAGGCTGTTCAATCTCAGTCTTAGTCATAAATTTGGGTAACTCTATGAGAGAGTCCAAAAAGGCAATGGGAAGTTTACACCCCTCCACCCCACACTTATCCACTTCTGTAGCTCTGATCATGCATAGATCTCTATATTGTGAGGGCATGTTGAGTGTTTTGTAAACTCTGAAGACCACCTCTTCATCATTCAGTCTCATCTTGAGCGTTCTCTTTCTAACATCTATCAAATCTCCACTGGTAGCCAAAAATAGGCGCCTCAAAATGATTGGTACCTATGATTTACCTCATAGTCAAGAACAATAAAGTTAGCAGGAATATTGAACTTACCAAACTTAATGAGAACATCCTCACTAATTTCTTCGGAGACCACTCTAGTTCTGTCCACCATCTATAGCACAACTAATGTGGGCCTTGGCTTTCCTAAACCCAATGTTCTAAACATATATAAATGCATCAAGTTTATGCTTACCCCCAAATCACTCAAAGCTTGAACAACATCACTTTTACCAATTTGTATGAGGAGGGTGAAACTCCAAAGGTCGTTAAGCTTTTTGGGCATCTTGCTCATAACCACAGAATTACACTCTTTAGTAAGTGCTACAGTCTCAATATCACCAAACCTCCTTTTGTTCGCCATCGCATCCTTCAAGTTCTTAGCATACTTAGGCATTCCTTACAAATATCTGCCAAATTAAGGTTAATGTGAAGTTCTCTGAATGAATCAAATAACTTCTTAAAGTAAGCTTCCTCTTTGGCTTTCTTAAGCTTTTGAGAGAATGGTGCTGGTGGTCTGTTTTGAGATTGCTCAATTGGCTTCTCATTTGGGTACTCAGACTCCCCCCTCTTGTTAGCTTCCTTGGATTCAACTTAATTTTCTGTCTGCTTAGGTGTGATAAACTCTGCTTGTACCTCATGATTTTTCTTTGGAGATGCATCAATCAAATCTCTACTGCTCCTCAAGCTGATTGCCATAACTTGCTTTAGATTTTGATCTGTGTCACTCAACAAACCCCTTTGAGGTCCTATTTTTTATGCCTGAGCTAATTGACCCATCTACATCTCTAAATTCTTTTGAGCCAGTTTTTGATTTTTGATCTCTACAGCCATTTGTTCTTGGTTGGCCAGAATCTTTTTCAAAGTCTCTTCTATATTGCTAGCTTGAGTTTTGTTCAGAATACCTTGTTGCTGCTGAAACTGCTGAGGTTGAATCTGATAATTATCCCAAGAATAGTTGGGGTGACTCTGCCAGTTATGATTGTAGGCATTGTCATAGTTCTGATTTCCTTTTTGTGAATTGCCTACAAAATTCACCAACTCCAGATTTGCTCTATATAAGTCTGCTGAGTGACCACTACTACCATAAATTTCACACCAAGTCTGTTCCTTCATAATTGCATTAACCTGGGCATGAGGTTGAGCCACACTCAACTTGTTGAACTGAGTCATCATCTAGTTTTGAATAGTGGCCAACTATGCAGCCAATGCTGTGACACTATCTACCTCGATCGTACCTCCAGGCTTCTTCACTATACTGCTAGATACATTAACTTGCCACTCTGGATTACCTTGTGCAATTCAGTTAAGGAGAGTATACAACTCATCATATGTTTTCTCCAAAGCCTGACCACCTGCTGCTGAATCTAGAAAATTCTTTTTGTTATGGTCAAGATTTTCAACAAAAGTGAGAGCTAATACCTCATTTGTCTATTAGTGATTTAGACAATCTTTGAGAAGAAACTTGAATCTCTCCCATGCATGATAGAGATTTTCATCTGGCTTCTGCTTGAAACTTAAGATCTCACTCCTAAGCTTTGCAGTTTTTCCTGATGGAAAGAATTGAATGAGGAACTTCTTTTACAAGTCGTCCCAAGTTTTGATTGAATTTGAAGGTTGTGCCTTCAACCATTTCTTTGCTTCTCCCAAAAGTAAAAATAGGAAAAAAAATGAGCCTTACGTAATATGTGGAAACTCCCGCGGAATTGAATGTGTCACTGATCTATAGAAAATTTTGAAGATGTACGTATAGGGTCTCATGTTACAAGTATATAAATTACCCGCTTGTATGCAACAATTGCACCATGTTATGTTTAATCCCAAATCTACCTCAGTTCTAAACCCCTACAATGCCGCTTTTAAGGTTAAAGTTAGTGAGTTGGGCCTAAAGTGGGTAGTAAGGCCCTCGGTATCGGAGGGTCCCAAGGGAAAGGTGAAGTGAACCAGTGTCAAGGGGACCAAA
Source organism: Capsicum rhomboideum (assembly GCA_031232105.1). Taxonomy (NCBI): domain Eukaryota; kingdom Viridiplantae; phylum Streptophyta; class Magnoliopsida; order Solanales; family Solanaceae; genus Capsicum; species Capsicum rhomboideum. The sequence continues at coordinate 18,402,341 of CP124710.1, forward strand.
AGCACTCCCTTCTAAGTAGAGGCTCGGAGATGGCTATACTTGGCATCTTGGAAGATTCGTCCGTCGTGAAATGTTACTAATGTGACATTCCACCAGGATACGGTGGTGTTATGTGCTCTATCGGGGATAGAGACGTATGTAGGAATGAAGATTATCAATGAGTGGCAATATTTCTGAACTAGGGTAGGGTTTTTAAAGTATCTATTCTACCCCTTCTTAATCACTGAGCTGTGTAAGAGGGCGTAGGGGCCAAAGGAGGATCATGATATATTGGAGGAGTGTGATGTCCTTCAACCAACTGAAGGCAAAAAGTTCACAAGGAGGGAGAAAAAGTAGAGAAAGATTGGGGAAAAGGATGACAGTAGCAGGGCCAAGGAGGGAGATGAGACTAGCCCCCCTTCTTCACAGACTCCTGCATCCCTTTCGGTCTGGAAGGCCGACCTTGCTGCTCTATGGAGTTTCTTGGAGCAATCCTAGTATCCTGCCCCCAGCCTAGGCCAATGTAGAGCTCTGAAGAGAGATAGATAAGGAGAAGAAGAATAGATTCTCTCAGGACCTCATGCTAGCTAGAATGTGAAAGGCTATGCAGGTCATGTACAGGTGTACAACCCCCAATGAAAAGCTCCCAAAGTTGAAGAAGAATGGTGCGGAGGAGTTTTCCTACCTTAGTGGAATGAATAAGGAGGGCTCCGATGCCTCGAGCCTCGGAGATGATGAGCCCACCAACAAGTTTCCCCCCTTTCCCCTAGTTTATTACTATTTCTAGTTTTTGGGCTTATTGCATCCAACCACACACACAAGTGTATGTGGTTATGCAAGTAATAAAGTGGCTCTTACCAGCCAAATATTGATCCTACAAGGACTTGGCATTTAGCAGATAATCCAATTCAAATATTACCATTGGTCAAAAGAGTGCGATTTGTAACCAAAGAGAATTTAAGTTTTATTATGCTAAAGGTAACAATGAAAAATAATGGAAATTAAAAGAGTTGGAAATAGTAATTAGGAAGATTCAAGGGTCAAGGCATCTTTAACATTCATGCAAAGTTATACAATCTTGTTGATTAAGCCATCTATCTTGGTTGTTGATTAACAGGGTTAATATCATGATCATGGTTTTCCAAGCTTCTAATCGTCTATTTAAATTAGCCTCACAATTATATTGTTGAGCGGGGATGTGGGAACTAATTCAAACACATTTATATTTCATCCCGTATTTGAGCCAAATGGGGCTAATTAGGTATATTCCTATCCTAACCTCAAATATTATATTTAATTAATCTAAAAGTCAAGAACCCATTCCTTATTTTTTCACGTTCTAATCTAATGTTACTCCTTCTGGGCTCACAAAAGAAATATAGATGTATTCTAAAGGTCGCGAATCAATAGAATAGTAATTACAAGAACACAAGAACAACCAAATATGATATTTAGTATTAACCAACTTGAATATATGCTAAGCAATCATGTTCATAGCCTCAAACCTTGAAATAGGGTGTTTAGCCACTCACAGTCATACAAAGAATCACCATTAGTAAGAGAAACCTTAGAGTAGAGCCCATGATGTCTTCTCCTCTCTCCAATCGTGTATTGTTCCAAATATATCTTGTAAATATGGATAAGTAATCCTTATATATTCCTTTAGGTATTCCGTAGGCTTCCCCAAATGAAATATAAACATTGAACACTTTACCCTCAACTTAAACCAAGTAAAAAATCAACTTTTAGACGTTTGGGTTGGGGGGAGGGGGGTTGCGTCGCATGGACCATTGCATGGCCTAGGGTGTGCGGCGTATTGGATGTAGCATGGAAAAACCAGTCGAACCCTTCTATAGGGGGTGTGTCACAAGTCCCCCTCCATGTTATGGGGGTTGTAGCGCAATGCCACCCCCTCAAGGTGCGATCTCAGCCAATCTTTGTTCTCTTCTTCTCGTCCACTTGTTCCTGGTTTCCCCACTTCTTATGGCTTGTGTGTTGGCTTCATTTAGATTCCATAACTGATCCAATGGTCTCCTATAACATGTCATAAAAAACATTAGTCCATTCAATACAATCAAGCTCATGAAAGTACTCTAGAAAAAGCATAGAGTAGGCTAGCCGAACTAGTTTTCTCGCTAAACTCTTTTTGATCATTTTGACTCTTGAATTTTTTCAAATGCACCTTAAAAACTCTTAAAATTCAACTTATCACAAAAATACATAAATACACACTTTATACTTCATTTAGCACGCCAAGTTATCCTCAAAACTAAGCTAAATGTCCATAGATAATGACACTTAGATGTATAAATACGCTTAAGATCAGGGCTGCCACCCATTTGGGGCATGTAACAAACAATATCTTTATTTATTTTTCATACTTTATGTCCTATTACTTTATTGGACCTTAACTAGATAATATATTAGCTTGCTATTTATGTCAGGTAACTATTTCTATCCAAAAATATTACAAACACAGGGTTATTTTTGAGAAGCATACAAAATCACAAAACAGGGGAAGCGCTGGCAACTTACTACCTGGGAATCATCGCAACGATAGATTTTCGGTTGAAACGACAAAACTTTCATTGTAGTGATGCCATGGAAGCAATAAGGAGTCCTTGCGGCGATGTTGCTGTAGTGATGCTCACCTAGTGACTCTGAAATTTTAGCATCCACAACTCTTTTCTCACACGATTCTATCCCACGAATACTTTATTGCCCCTATCCTTAAGGTTTTAGTAGTTTTTAACCAAGTACATTTCAATTCATCATTCTAGACTTGTTTTTCACGCGGTTTCTAAACCCCTCAACTCAATTATGCACAAATAATGTCCCAAACACCACTCGTCTTAAGCAGTTTCTTACCATGATAATTTAGATTGATCAACAGAGTGAATCCAAGTATCCTGCCCAGACCCGGATTGAGATTAAGGAATACTTCAAATCACGAAAAATCAAGAAGTGTATCAAATCAAGAAAATGACGATATACCTCAAAATCACACCCAACCCTTACGATTCACAGATTTCTTTTATAACAACTCATCTCATATTATTTATAATAATCACTTACACTTAAGCAATTCAACCATCAATTAGTGAAGCAATAATATAGTCAATGCGATAACAATCCATGTAAGGAATACACATAACAAGGGGCGGAGCTACAGTACAACACCAGAGTTCCGCCGAACCCAATAGCTTTTACGTAGATCCTATATTTGCATTATAAAATTCAATAAATATATATAAATACTAACTTACGAACCCCCCTAACAAAAGTAATCTGATGGCACAGAGGTAAGGAATTCAGCGGGAAAGCATTTCACATCTTGGCTGTGGGTTTGAGCTCTACCTTTTATACCTTTTTTCCTTTGTTTTACAAAGCAAGCATAATCCTGATTACTGTAAACTTTCCTCAAGCACAGTTTCCATCTCTCTCCTATTCTAATGTTTTAATCATTTTTTAAAAAATCATGAGATTAATAATTAAAAGAGAAAAACAAAAATATAGGAAACATAAATCCTGCAATTTGCAATACTTTTTTTCTCTTTTTGCTATATAACAGATTTCCCAAAAAGAAAAATATTTTAAAGAAATAAAAACATAAAATTATGTTAACAATTAGAAAAATAAAAAAATAAAATTCACTCTTAAAACTAAAAAAACTCTCCATTTATTTGACAAATAAAACCCAAAATCATTTTTTAGAGAGACCTAAAAGTCTTTGTAGGTTTTCAACTCTCTATCAGAGTCAAAACCTTGTGACTGATACGTACAGGAAACTCTTTCAATCCTTCTCCTCTCTTTCTTTTTTTTTCTTTATTTTATTTACCTATCGTAATGGGTATTAGTGTATTAGTTGAAAATTGATTTTAATCTTTGATTCTAGGGCTATTTTATATTTATATATGAAATTTATTAAAAATGACTTGCGAAACAGAATCGGTCATTTTTTTTGAATAATTATTTAGTTTGTTATATAGAGGATGAAATATTTGAAAGTGCATCTAATGATGCGATCATTGGTCATTTTCAAAACATGACTAGTCGTCAAGTACACTTGGATTAATAATGTTTTACTTATATAGTATTTTAGTGGTTCGTTTCTATTTTGAATATATATTGAGCATTGTTACTCGTTCTTCATTTTACCGATTATTATATATTAGTTTGAGGTTGTTGTCCTATCTTAAAATTCAGAACCCCCAGACTTCAAATCCTAGCATTCTATTATAACACAACACTAATAACCTTCCTGTATACATAACTAATCCATTGACAAGCGCGTTGCACTTACCAATTATAGTAACAAACACAATATTGCCTACACAAAACAACTCAACCACTTAAAAGATACATGTATTTCATGATTCAAACTTAACATACAGTATTAGAGTACAAGTCCTATGCCTCTTATTGACCGCTACCGATTAGAATAACACTATTTCAACTTTCAGATAGTACCGGGATACCAATTGGGACCAACTAATCTCAATTGTGAGTGTCGAGATACCAATTGAAATCTGCCAGATACTATTGGACTTAATTCAGGAAGACAACACTGAGATAGCATGATGGGAGAGAAGAAAGTGAGATTGATTTCATAGATGCATTGTAGCTTTCTACAGATTTAATGTGGATATCAACACATCAATTCACAGGACTCTACTCAATATTTTCTCATGTAGTGAAGACCGGTAACCTGGGCCCTGATACTATCTTGTCAGGACATAAATCATGGATCGGGCAGGCACCTACCCAACTCTACTCTATATAGGAGAATCCTTACCACCCAACCATTCAATCAAGTGCGGAATATATATGAAGCAACGAGCAACATTGAAAATGAAATATTCCTTTAAATGAAAGAAATATCTCTTGTTCAAATACATTTGTTAATTAATTACATCGCGAAAATAAAACAAAAGTTTCCTAGAACCTAATTTAAACCAGAACAAGATCACTAAGTAATTGAAGTTTCATGACCTAACCCTCTATGAGTGACACCTACACTAACTCCCGGTGGGAGAACCATCTAATCCCAAATATGGAAACCCAACACTTATCCAAAAATAAGGCAAACTAGCTGTTTTGCATAAATTAGGATAATGTCATCACAAGTCTAATGATAACCCATGCGGAAAATAATCAAACATTTAAATACTCCCCTAGAATCTGAAAGTCATCGTACCCCCAAACTACTACAATTTTAATAAACGGGTTCAACCCAAAACAACTGAAAATTTCTAAGTCTGAAAAAATAGACCAGAAATTGAATAAAGATCTAATGAAAACCTGGAAGATGTAGCTCACCCTTAAGTTCCAACACTATATAAATCATAGCTGAGGTCTTGAAATAGTCTCCAGAGTATGCTTTGCACTCAACAAAATGAAGACCACGAGTAGTATCAGTACACAAGAAACAACAGTGTATTGGTAGGGTCATCGGCCAACCCAAAATGAGAAATATGAACACATAACCATAACTTAGTAAAGAAAAACAACCATGAACACCTACCATGTAACCTTAAATATGAACACCTACCATGTAACCTTATTTCAAGTTCATAACACTTGACCTTATCAACAACATTATGGAGTTTGGTTAATACAAGTCAACATGGACAACAAGTCAAGTCAAAACCATGACTACCAAAAAGACTCCAAGTCAACAATCATGAATCAAACAATTATATCAACCATGTCTCAATTACACAAGTAAATAAATAACATAGAGTTATGCCACAACTTGCAATTTAGCCCGAACAACTCAAGGATCCTTAGGAACAACAATAATGGAAAATATCATGCAACCCGATTTACATAAATAGATAACCTTTAGCAATAAGCACATAAACCTAGTTCACTCAAGGAACCCATATAACAAGTCAACTCTTTACCTCGGTTCACTAAAGGAACGAATATAACAAGTAAACACATAATCCCCGGTTCGCTCAAGGAACTATCACACTCACTTGTACCTTGTAAATACATGTTAAGCGTCTTATGGTTGCCTACTAGCCATGACCTGCAGGGGACGAGCTCTTGTCCATGTACCAAATCCCAGACATCAGGTGTCTGCCAACCTTATACCAACCAATCCCGTAAAGATGTCCAAATACCGGTACATTCCACAATAATAACAGACTTGTCAACAATCACAACCACAATGATAATAAGAAACAACACTTGTAAAAACCAACAAGCTTTTCATATAAGTTCATTGCATGTGATTAACGCTTAGGATATCAAACAGTTATGCACTTTCGTTGAACATGCATTGTAAGAAGGAATACGAAGGAGTAGTTACTATGCACACATAAAACAAGTTGGGTTTCAACTATATTAAACAATCACCTACCTCAATCCGAGCCAGAAATGATTTAGCAAACTTGGCCTTTCCCTTTTCTTGCAACATCGACTTGATTGTGGTCTAAAATCATAAAAATAACACATAATCAATTAGATGACCTACAATATCAAGGATTATAGCCTAATCCTAAAACCACAAAGATAATTTTATGATCATCCCCCATTCTAAGGTTTTCTACCATAATTTCATGTTAATCCTACTAATTTTATGGTTACAGTTGTGATTTTTAGTCATGCAAGAGTAAATTATCAACTTTTAACCAAAACTCAAAGGTTTTACACCTAATTCACCCTATAGCACTAGAAAAATTAGTTAGGTTAAGCTAAATACTCCCCAAAACGTGTAAACTAGTGATTCTAATGTTTAGAAATTGAAAAACTAGCTAATGGGAGTGATTAACTTACCCTTACAAAGAATTTTGATGGAAAACCGGTGAAAATAGCCCAAAATAGCCTAAGCCCTTTCCAAAATGAGTTTAAAAACAATAAACCATTTTGGGGTAATTTTCTGCATAAATCTGCGTATATCCCACTATAGCGGCCTTAACCCGTTATAGCAGCCTCACTATAGCGAAATCCGCCCGATATGGCAGGATTAACCGACTTTGACTTCCACTATAGCGGGAATTTTTATGCTAAAATTCATGATGAAGTGGAAACTCTTTAAGATCTACTCTAGTGTTTAGACATTGGTTAATCGGTAAAGATACATGTACTTAACGCCCCACCCAAGAGAGAGACCAAAGTCGCCACCCGCGGGTGTGGCAAGGCAGAAACTTGGGATGTCTCCCAGTTTTACCTTTTTCACAATGCACCCTCAAACCATGACATTCTGAACTAAACCCTTTACATCAAGTTTGATATTAGGAGTTCAACTTACCCGAATTCATTTTTGAATGAACCTATAGATTCCTTATCGTCTTAGCTAACATAAAATCTTATTAAATATTCTGATATTTACATAATCCGTTATCGAATTTCCCTAGACCATACCTCATGCTGATTTAATCCAAGACAAGCCTAGCCTAAAATTTCTAACTCTAAATTCGGGAAAATCCTTAACCTAAATTTTTGTACATTAGACTTACCCATAACAATGGTAAGGGCCATTACAATAGATACCAATTTACCCATCGTTTATCCCAGAATGATCAAACAAGAAAAAATGAGCCAGTTCAGGAAACAAATAGGGTACATGTATCCTCAAACAAGCGAGGGTACTTGTCCCGCATGTCCTTCTCGATTTCCCAAGTAGCTTTCTAAACTGGATGATTCTTCCATTGGACCTTTACCAAATGAATTTCCTTTGTCCTCAACTTTCGGATGTCCCAATCAAGAATAACAATCGACTCCTCCTCATAAAAAAGTTCCTTATCTAGTAAAACCAAATCCCATTTGATAATATAATTCCTATCCCCATGATATCTCTTAAGCATGGATACATGGAACACTGGATGGACCCCCGACAAGCTTGGTGATGATGCCAACTTGTATGACATCATACCTACACCCTCAAAAACCTCAAATGTACCTATATACCGAGGGCAAAGCTTACCCTTCTTTCTAAACTGCATAACTCCCTTCATAGGAGATACTTTCAATAAAACCTTTTCACAATCCTTGAATGACAAATCCTTTATCTTACCTTCTGCGTACTCTGGGCTGCCAATAACTTGACCTGCATGAACCTCACCTTTTCTTGAGCTTCCTTCACTAAGTCCATGCCCAAAGGCTTCACATCACTAACTTCAAACCATTCTCTAGGTCATCTATACCTTCTCCTATAGAGTGCTTAGAATGGTGCCATATCAATGTTAGAATGATAGCTATTGTTGTATGAAAGCTCACACAGTGGCAAAAATTTATCCTAATGACCACTAAAGTTAATCACATAGGCCCTTAATATATCCTCAAGCACTTGGATATTCCCCTTTGACTGCCTTCCAAATTGAGGATGGAAAGCAGTGCTGAAGTTAAGCTTAGTGCCTAACTCTTCATACAGCCTGTCCTAAAACATAGAGGTAAACTACATACCTCTATTAGAAATGATGGAAATTAGCACCCTATGTAGCTTCAGTATCTCCTTGACATAGATCTTGGTGAACTACTTTGAACTGTAATCCACCCTAACTGAGATGAAGTGAGCAAACTTGGTCAGCCTATCTACTATGAACCAAATCGAGTCATGATGCCCCGAAGTCTTAGGAAGACCCACCATAAAGTCTATAGCTAACTTTTCCCATTTCCACTCGAGAATGGGCATCCTCTGAAGTAAACATGCAAACCTTTGATGCTCGTACTTCAATAACCTTGAAGCATAAGCAATCATATTCATGTACTGCATTTGCACAACACGCATACCAGAGAGTGAAGCATCACAAAATACAATGAAATATTTACCATCAACTGGCAGTGAAAGAATAGGAGTTGTAGTCAAGAGTGTCTTAAGCTTTTGGAAGTTCCTCTCACAATTGTCTGACCAAATTAAACAAATAGCACCTCCTTCTGGATCAACCTTGTCAAGTGCGTAGCTATATATGGAAAATTCTTGACAAACCTGAGATAGTAACTAGCAAGACCCAAAAAACTTCTAACCTCAGTCACAGAGCTAGGTTGAATCGAACTCTTAGCCGCTTCAATCTTCTAGGGATCTACCATCATCCCCTATTCTTAAACTACCTGGCCTAAGAAGGCAACTGAAGACAACCAAAAATCACATTTCGAGAATCAAGCATATAATTCCTTCTCCTTCAAAATCCCAAACATAATGCAAAGATGAGCTACATGTTTCTCCTTACTCTTAGAGTAAACCAGAATATCAGCAATAAAGGCAATCATAAAAGAATCCAAAAAAAAGCTTAAATATTTCATTAATCAAGCTCATGAAAGTTATCGGCGCATTAGTCAACCCAAATGACATCACCAGGAACTCATAATGCCTATACCAAGTCTGGCAGGCTGTCTTGGGTAAATCATCAGGCTGAATATGTAGCTGGTGATAACCCGACCTCATGTTTATCTTGGAGGAAATGGAGGTACCCTACAACTGGTCAAAAATATCATCTATCTGGGGCAAGGGATACTTATTCCTAATCGTAACTTTATTCATCTGCCATTAGTCAATGCATATTCTTAGGATACCATCCTTCTTCTTAACAAACAACACTGGAGCACCCCAAGGAGAAACACTAGGAAGAATAAATCCCTTATCAAGCATCTCCTACAACTCAGTCTTCAGTTCTCTAAACTCAGCCAGAGCCATTCGATAGGGAGAAATAGAAATTGGGTGAGTGGCCGACTCCAAATCAATACAGAAGTCAATGTACCGATCGGAAGGCATACCAGGTAAATCTGTGGGAAACATGTCCTAAAATTCTGACACCATTGGGACTGACTCAATAGAAAGAGATCCTGCACTAACATCACAAAGATGTGCTAGAAAATCCAAACACCCTCTCCCAACTAACTTCTTAGCCCAAATAAATGATTTAATTTTCATAGGCTTGGGCTTATACACACCTTCCCACTCTAACTTATCCATTTCGAGAATCTCTAAGGTCACTGTCGTAGCATTACAATTTAAAACATCATGATACGGAGATAGCCAAGCCATGCCCAGGATAATGTAAAAGTCGAGCATATCCAAGATTATCAAATCTACCAGAGTCTAGAAACCCATGAAAAAAATAAAACAAGCACGATACACATGGGTCACTAAAATAATCTCCAACCAGAGTAGATAAATAATTAGGAGAGTCAAGTACATCACAAATCAAGTCCAAACCCAACGCAAATCTAACAGATACATAAGAATAAGTAGAACCTGGATTAACAAAATAGTAGCCATCTAGTCACAAACGAGAATAGTACCTATAATGACAGCACCCGACGCCTCAGCCTAGGTGTTGCCTGGGTAGGCATAACAATGAGTTCTATCATCAAGCTAGGCAACATCCCTAGCAGGCTGCGCTCCGCCCTTCCCTGGATTACCATTACCTCGGTTTCCACCATGAAATCCCTGATTATTACCCCGCCTACCCTATGGATGACCCTTACCATGACCATTAACTCCACCACCTCTACCAGCACGAACAACAACCTTATCCTACTACTTGCCTTATAACCTAGCTTATCTCTAAGGACACTTTCTCTTGAAGCGCCCCACAACGCCGCAAGTATAGCAGCCTTGCTCAAGACAAGGCATGTTGGCAGAAGAATAAGAAACCCCTTAGCCTCTAGTAACTGATGGCTACTTAATAGCCTTTGACTGACCACCTGTCAAAGCTGGAAGAGCTGACCTAATGGCACGAGCCAGAGAAGGCTGCTGGCTATGACCCCTGGAATAAGAACCACCAAAGTTATTTCAGGACTTTTTTGCTAACACCTTTGCCTGATCAACTTGCTTCACCCTTTCTACTTTTTTCATATAATCAACAACATTATTAAAGGTATTTTTGGCAGAAGTCATATGAACCATCAAAACCTGCAAGTCAGTGTTCAGGCTCTTCATAGAAAATCAAATGCTCTCATCCTCTGTACAAAATGAGTAGAAAAATAGGACAAAGCATGAAACTTGGCCTCATAGGCCGCAACAGATATATTACCCTGCTTAAGGGCCAAAAACTCATCCTTCTTGCAATCATGAAGAGTACGGGGTACATACTTCTCTAAAAATAAGGTATAAAACTGAGCCCATGTCAGTGGAAGCAAAGCTAGAGACCAACACTCCACATACGACCTCCACCACTGCTTGGAATCACCTTGCAGCTGAAAAGTAACAAACTCAACACTGTGTTGCTAAACAATACCCATTTAATGTAGCCTATTGTAACAATCAACAATGAACTTAAATACATCATCTGTCTCAAAACCAATAAAAGTAGGAGGTTTAATCTTTAGGAACTTGGTCAGCACATCATGCTCAGTCCAAGTAATGATAGGACCTAACTTCAAGTGAGTAAAAATCTTAGTCACTAAAGCCTCACCCCTTCTAGGAGCAACTATTGCATATGGCTAAACACCTGGAAACTGATAAGCAGGCATAGTAGGAGTGGCCTGAGTTCTGGACAATCCACTCTGAAAAGAAAGAACCTGCTGAATCATCTTAGAAGACATCGGAGGAAAAGATGCACCCCCCAGCCGGCGTCACCTTTTCTTGCTCCACAACATCCTCATTCATTTCTTTAACTACCTCCTAATGATCCTGGGGTGGAGAAGGTGTCACTAACCTCAGATGATCCTAATCAGCTTATGTCCGAGCTCCACCCCTAGCGGGTATTACCCTCCCTCTTCCACTTCCCATAACCCTTCTACGTCCTCATACCCAGATAGTCAGTTCTGCAGCTGGAGCTAGTGGTGCAGGGGCTGCGCCTCTGGCTCACTTTGATCTAGTATTCACCATCTGCACACAAAAGAATGAAGAACATTAGATACTAATTTGTATCACCAAATACCATTAGAAATCAAGTTATAGCACAAAAAAGAGAAAATATAGTTTCCTAAAGTCCTATAGCCTCTTAAAGAAAAGTACAAATATCACATATCATTCTACAAGACTTTACTGGACAAATATCACGCATCATTCCGTACTTAAATAGTCCTCTTTGATTTCCCGTCAGTCTGAGGATGGAAAACAGTGCTAAAGTTAAGCTTAGTGCCCAACTCTTCATGTATCCTGTCCTAAAACATAGAGGTTACCTTCCTACCTCTATCAGAAATGATGGAAATTGGCACTCCATGTAGCTTCAGTATTTATTGACATAAATCCTGGCTAACTGCTTAGAACTGTAATCCACATTAACTGGGATGAAGTGAGCTGACTTGGTCAGCGTGTATACTGTGACCCAAATCGGGACATGATGCCACAAAGTCTTAGTAAGACCCACCACAAACTCAATACTGTTCCTTTTCTATTTCTGCTCGGGAATGGGCATCCTCTGAAGTAAACATGCAGGCATTTTATGCTCTTACTTCACCTGCTGACAATTGTGGCATGTAGGCACATACTCCACTATATCCTTTTTACATCCTAGGCCACCAGTAAAGCTTTCTCAATTCACGTTACATCTTAGTTGCACCCGGATGAATAGAGTATCGAGAACCATGAGCTTCTGCAAGCAAACCAGGAATCAAATTACCAACTCATAACATACATACGCGTACCCTCACTATCAACACCCCACACACATTAAGTGTGGCATTAGAAGATTTGGCACATACTACTTTATTTTGAAGTTTATTCAACTTTTCATCTTTAAACTGTTTGGCCCTAATTTGATCAAGGAATGTTGACCTTACCCCAACACTAGCCAACACTCCACCCATTGAAGACACACCAAACTGTCTACACTAAGATGCTAGATTTTGAAACTCCCTAGCCAAAGGTCGCCTCGACACTCTGAAACAGGGCAAACTACCCATACTTACTGCTTTCTGGCTCAATGCATCTGCCACAATATTAGCCTTACCCGGATGAAATCGGATTCTTACATTATAGATCTTAAACAATTCTATCGATCTTCTCTGCCTCAAATTCAAATCCTTTTAAGTGAAAACATGTTGAAAACTATGAGGATCTATAAATACCTCACACTTGATACCATAGAGATAGTTTCTCCGAATCTTAAGTACGAAAAACACCCCTGCCTACTCCAAGTCATAAGTTGGGTAATTATTCTCATGAGGCTTTAATTGCCTTAAAGCGTAGGAAATCACATTTTTGTCCTGCATTAATGCAACACCCATACCAGAGAGTGTAGCATTAAAAAATATAATGAAATATTCACCATCAACTGGCAGTGAAAGAATAGGAGTTGCAGTCAATAGTGTCTTAAGTTCACCTCACACTTATTTGACTAAGCAAATGACACCTCCTTTTAGGTCAACCTTATCAAGTACATAGCAATAGATGCAAAATTCTTAACAAACCTACGATAGTAACTAGAAGGACCTACAAAACTTCTAGCCTCAGTCATAGAGCTAGGCTAAACCTAACTCTAAGCCGCCTCAATCTTCTGGGGATCTGACATCATCCTCTTTTCTGAAACCACAAGCCCTAAAAAGGTAACTGGAGACAACCAAAACTCACATTTCCAGAACTGAGCATATAATTGCTTATCCTTCAAAATCCCCAACATAATGCAAAGATGACCAACATGTTCCTCCTTACTTTTGGAGTAAGCTAGAATATCATCAATAAATACAATCATTAAAGAATCCAAGAAAAGCTTCAAGATAGCGTTCGTCAATATCATGAAAGTTGTTGGCACATTAGTCAACCCAAATGACATCACCAAGAACTCATAATGCCCATACCTAGTTCTGCAGGCTGTCTTGTGTATATCCTCAGGTTGAATCTTTAACTAGTGATAACCCAACCTCAAGTCTATCTTGAGAAAATGGAGGCACCCTACAACTTACCAAAAAAATCATCTATCTGGGGCAAGGGATACTTATTCCTGATGGTAACTTTATTTAACTACCTGTAGTCAATGTACATTCTTTGGCTACCATCCTTATTCTTAACGAACAACACTGGAGAACCCCAAAGAGAGACACTAGGAAGAATATACCTTTATCAAGTATCTCCTATAACTCAGTCTTGAGTTCCCCCAACTTAGTCGGAGCCATTCGATAGGGAGGAATTGAAATGGGGTGAGTGCGGCTCTAAACCAATACAGAGGTTAATGTAACAGTCTGGAGGCATACCAGGCAAATCTGTGAGAAATACCTTCTGAAATTCTGACACCACGGGGATGACTCAATAGAAGGAAATACTGCACTAATATTACAGAGTTGTGCTAGAAAATCCAAACACCCTCTCCCAACTAGCTTCTTAGCCTAAATAAAAGATATAATTTTCATATTTTTAAGCTTAATTTTCATATTCTTAAGCTTATACATACTTTCCCTCTCTAACTTATCCATTTTGGGCATCTCTAAGGTCATTGTCTTAGCATTTCAATTTAAAATAGCATGATACGGAGATAGCCAAGTCATGCCCAGGATAATGTCAAAGTCAAGCATATCCAAGATTATCAAATCTACCCAAGTTTAGAAACCCATGAACAAAATAGAACATGCACGATACAACCATGACTCAAACAATTATTTCAACCATGTCTCAATTACACAACTAAAAAGACAACATAGAGTCATGCCACAACTTATAAGTTAACATAGACCACTTAAGGATCTTTAAGAACAACAACAATGGAAAATATTGTGCAACGCAGTTTACATAGAGATACCAGCCCGATTCACTCAAGGAACCAATATAACAAGCAAGCACATAATCCCTGGTTCACTCATGGAACATCACACTTACTTGTACCTTGTACATACATGCTAAGGGTCTTATGGTTGCCTACTAGCCATGAATTACAGGGGACGAGTTAATGTCCATGTACCAAATCTTAGTCATCAAGTGTCTGCAAACCTTATACCAACCAATCCCATGAAGATGTCCAAATATCGGTACATCCTATAATAATGACATAAATATAATACCTCTGATGAGCCTAATGAGCTGGTGCCAGAGCTCTACCCCTGGAGGGTGTTGCCCACCCTTTTCCCTTCCCGAACCCCTTCTGCGACCTCGTCCCCAGACAATCAGTTCCGCAGCGGGAGCCACTGGTGCAGGGGCTGTGCTTCTAGCTTCGTTCTATTTATTATTCATCATCTACAGACAGAAGCATGAAAAAGGTCAAATACCTATTGGAATCAAGTTATAGCACAAAAGAAGAAAGAAATGATAGTTTTCTAAAGTCCTATAGCTTCTTAAAGAAAAGTTTGAATATCACCTTATCATTCCATAAGACTCTACTGTACCCATTTTGGTACAATGAGATCAACGAACCTAGGTCTATGATACCAACTTTGTCATGACCTAACCCACCATGAATGGCACCCATACTAACTCCTGATGGAAGAACCATCTAACCCCAAACATACAAATTCAACATTTAGCCAAAAATAAGGCAAATTAGCTATTTTGCATAAATTAAGATAATGTCATCACAAGTCTAATGATAACAACAACAACAACATACCCACTATATTCCCACGACGTGGGGTCTGGGAGTCTAATGATAACCCATGCGAAAAATAATCAAACACCTAAATACTCTCCCAGAATCTGAAAATTATTGTGCCAAAACTACTATGATATTAATAAACATAATTAACCTAAAACAACTAAAAATATCTAATCTGGAACAATGGACCAAAAAAGAATAAAGAACTTATAGTATCTTGGAAAATATATCTCACCCTTGAGTTCGGACACTATCTGAATCATAACTGAGGTCTTGAAATAGTCGCCGGAATATGCTCTGCACTCAACAAAAAAAAGAACATGTATAATATCAGTAAACAAGAAATAATGGTGTACTGATAGAGTCATCGACCAACCCAAAATGGGAAATATAAACACATAACCATAACTTACTAAAGAAATAAAACCATGAAATCCTATAATGTAACCTTACTTTAAGTTCATAACACTTAACCTTATTCAATAACATTATGGAGTTTGGTTAATACAAGTTAACATGGATAACAAGTTAAGTCAAAACCATAACTACCAATAAGACTCAATGTCAAAAACCATGACTCAAATAATTATATCAACTATGTCTCAATTACACAAGTAAATAGACAACATAGAGTTACACCACAACTTACAATTTAACCCAGACCACTCAAGGATCCATAAGAACAACAACAATGGAAAATATCATGCAACCCAGTTTACATAAATAAACCACCTATAGCAATAAGCGTATAAACCCGGTTCACGTAAGAAACCCATATAATAAGTCAACACTAAAGCTCAGTATGCTCAAGGAACCAATATACCAAGTAAGCACATAATCCCTAGTTCACTCAAGGAACCATCACACTCACCTGTACCTTGTACATACATGCTAAGGGTCTTATGGTAGCCTTTAGCCAAGACCTGCAAGGGACTAGCTCTGATCCATGAACCAAATTCTAGACATCAAGTGTTTGCTAACCTTATACTAATCAATCCCATGAAGATGTCCAAATACCGGTACATCCCACAATAATGACATATATCTCAACAATCACAATCATAATCATAATAGAAACAACACTTGTAAGAACTAACAAGCTTTTTATATAAGTTCATTCAATGTAATTAGCACTTAGGATATCAAACAGTACATTCACATTCCTTGAGCATGCTTTGTAACAAGCAATACAAAGGAATAGTTACCATGCACACATAAAACAATTTTAGTTTCAACTACATTAAACTATCATCTACCTTAATCCAAGCCTAAAATGCTCTAGCAAACTTGAGCTTTCCCTTTTCTTGCAACCTTAGCTTGATTGTGGTCTAAAAGCATACAGATAATAGATAATCAACCAAATGACCTACAATATCAAGGATTATAGCCTAATTTCAAAACCCCAAGTCCAATTTCATGATCATCACCCCCATTCTAGGGTTTTCTATCATAATTTCACCTTAATCTTCCCAATTTCATGGTTACAATAGTGAATTATAGTCATATAAGTGTAAATTATCAAATTTTAACCAAAACCCTAAGGTTATACACCTAATTCATCCTATTGCACTAGAAAAATCAGTTAGGTTAAGAAAAATCCTCCCCAAAACTAGTTAACTAGTGATTCTAAGGTTTAGAAATTCAAAAACTAGTTAATGGGAGTGATTAACTTACCTTTATAAAGACTTTGATGAAACACATGTGAAAATCCCCCAAAATCGCCTAAGCCTATCTCAAAATGAGTTTAGAAATAACAAATCATCTTGGGGTAATTTTCTACATAAATCAGCATATATCCCGCTATATCATCGTTACCCCACTTTAGCAACCTCGCTGTAGCAAAATATGTCCACTATGGTAGGAATGACCAACTTTGACTTCCGCTATAGCGGGAATTTTTCTGCTTTAACGGCGTAGTCATAGTGAGCGGCCACCCACTATAGCGGGTCTGGAAAGGCAGAATGTAACACCCCATACATTTCCAACTTCACTTTGTACCTTGGAGTCATGTTTACTTGATGATTAAGGTCACTAAGTACGTATTTTGTAGTGTTTTGATAGGGCATTGGGTGATATGCTAGTATTAGACGGAGTAGAAAAAAAAATAAAAAAATTCAGCAACATGGCCAAACTTGCGCCACTCCCTATGTCAGGGGGTGTGGCGCAAGCCACCTGATTCAAAAAGCAGCCAAGTCTTGCGCCATTGCCTTGCTTTGCAGCAGTGGCGCAAGGCACAAACAATATAGCCCTTCCGCGCTCGTTTTGTGATGTATTGCAACGACGATTCTTTCATGGTTTCTTTTGGTTCCTTGGAGTTCTTTTAGCATTGTTAAGGCTTCAAATACCTCAATACACTCCTACATGATCAAACCATGAAACACAAGTAATTACCAAAAATGTTCAAGGAAGCTACGAGCGACTAGAATTCCTATTTTTGCGATTGAGATTACGAAAGTGAATCGCGTAAGTGAATATTGTCGTGATGTTATGGAATTATTTAAACGTGAGATATATGATAGATTAAACATTAAATTTTATGGGTTAAATGGATATGTGTTATTGGGCTCAATTAAGCTAAGATACAAGGCAACCAAGTATAAGTGGAATGATGTATGTGAGAAAGATGTACAATAGTTGGAAGATAAATAAACTTGTACACCTATAATCATACTTCCCGAAGGCACATAAGAGCATGTGGTATATTGTGATATGTTAGAAGTTAGTTCGGGATGTGTATGAATGTCGTACGATAGTGTGATAACGTATACCTTAAGAAAATTGTGTCCACATAAGAGAAATTATCCCACATATGATTTTAAGCTAACAGTTGTGACATTTGCTTGTAATAGATGGTACCACTACGTGTATAAAACTTCAGGTGGAAGCATTATAGTGTCAAATGGGGCAGATTTATCATCGGTAGCTGAGATGAAAGAAAAGCAATATGTGAATCCTACTTAAAAAGGATGTACAGAAAAATTCGACAAAGGTATTTGAGCAAACAAGGGAGAGAGGACTGTAACGCCAATATAGATTGTGTGTACCGGGTATAGACAAGTTAAGGAAATGAATTATAACAGAAGAACATCGTTCATGGTATTTTATTCATTCGGAAGCAACCGACATGTACCATGGTTTAGGAGAAATGTATTGGTAAGATTACATGAAAAGCACATTGTAGAACTTGTAGCTCAATGTCCAAGCGGTCAATGCTTATAAGTAGGGCATCAGAAATCTGTATGATGTATGCAATGTATTCCCTTCCAGTTTCGAAGTGGAACATGAATAACATGGATTTAATCATAGGGTTGCTTCGTACACTGCGAAGGTTGATTCCAGATAGGTAATAGTTGATATTTCCATTTGAAACTCTAAGGAATATATTGGAAAGCTTCCCCTCTTTTAAAAGAATACAGGACTAAAATGAAAATGGACATTATGCAAAGATGTATGACACCGGGATAGTATGATTACATGGGATCCCACTCACTATTTGATCAATCAAACAGAGAAGCTCACTTTATTGTGCAATGTTGGAAGATTTTTTTTTCCAGTAACGCATGGGTACACAGGTGGGTGTCAGTACAGCTTGTCATCCTTAGATGGATGGATAAACAGAGCGTATTATGTGAACATTTGAAGATATGCCACAAGTATGTACATTGGACTTTACAGGTAATTGGGATGAACAACTATCGTTTACTGAAATTGCTTACAACAATAGTTATCATTCGGATATCAAAAGGCACCTTACGAAGCTCTAGATGGAAGAAAATGTAAATCACCAATGGGATGGGTGGAAGAAGGTGAAACTGCGTTACTTGAGCAACTATAGAGAAAGCAATGGCTACAAACGTCCTAAAGGGCGACACAAGTCATATACCGACAGTAAAAAGAAGGAAATTAGCATTTGCCATAGGTGATTAGGTATTTTGAAAGTGTTACCACTGAGAAAAAAAAGAGATAATGAGATCAAAAAGAAAGGGGAATTGGTCGTAGATAACATTCCATATGAAGTTCTCAGAAGAATTGGGCAAGTTGCGTATGAAGTGAAACTGCTCCAAGGAATCCCCACAATTCATCAAATACTCCATGTTTCGATGCTTTGAAAATGCATAAGAGATCCATCTTGTATTGCCTCGTTGAAGATGTACAAGTTATGGAGGATTTCACATGTTAAAAGGTACCTATTACCTTTCTAGATAAAGGAATAAGAAATTACAAAGTAACCTCCGTAAGGACTAGTGGAGAAAAATTAGCACGTTGAAGGAATCTCAAGGGAAACCAAAGAGACAATGAAATCTAACGCATTTGGAAGGCAAAACTGGAAGGTAAAGATCAAGGTACGGAATGGGAGCAATAACAAATAAGCTTTATCAGTATGAGGAGTGTATATGATAGCGTGAAACATAGTAAATATAACATGAGTGGTTCACTTCGACTTCACTTTGGTCCGATGAGACAAGGTAACTAACATTCGAGGACGAATGTTCCTAAGGGGGGAAGGATGTAACACCCCGTACATTTCCAACTTCACTTGGTACCTTGGAGTCATGTTTACTTGATGATTAAGGTCACTAAGTACGTATTTTGTAGTGTTTTGATGGGGCATTGGGTGATATGCTAGTATTAGACGGAGTAGAAAAAATAAAAAAAATTCAGCAACATGGCCAAACTTGCGCCACTCCCTGTGTCAGGGGGTGTGGCACAAGCCCCCTGATTCATAAAGCAGCCAAGTCTTGCGCCACTGCCTTGCTTTGCAGCAGTGGCGCACGGAACAAACAATATAGCCCTTCCGCGCTCGTTTTGTGATGTATTGCAACAACGATTCTTTCATGGTTTCTTTTGGTTACTTGGAGTACTTTTAGCATTGTTAAGGATTCAAATACCTCAATACACTCCTACATGATCAAACCATGAAACACAAGTAATTACCAAAAATGTTCAAGGAAGCTACGAGCGACTAGAATTCCTATTTTTGCGATTGAGATTACGAAAGTGAATCGCGTAAGTGAATATTGTCGTGATGTTATGGAATTATTTAAACGTGAGATATATGATGGATTAAACATTAAATTTTATGGGTTAAATGGATATGTGTTATTGGGCTCAATTAAGGCTCAAAATGAAGCCAAAAGGCAAGGCCCAATGGGTAAAATGACCCATTCTTCCTTCATTGACCAAGTAACAATTGCATGTAATGCCAAGACTTGGATAAGAGCGACTTGAGGGACCTATAAATATCAAGAAAAATCAGATTTTTATTCCCATAAACACACATAACATTTCTAGAATTTTCAAGAACATTTCTTTGGCTCTTCAAACCCTAAGCTTTCTCTTGGAGCAAGATCATCATCTCTCAAGCTTTGGTAAATGTTTATTCTCATGGATTAATATATTATATGCATGGGAGAATATGTGGATCATGATGGTAATGTCTAAAAGTGTGAGTAGTGCACTTTTGCTTTTTGTGAAAGATATGCCATCTATGTCTTTTAGCCTTGAAAGGAGACTTGAGGTTTTGGTAAAAATGAATGGTATAGATGACATATCAACATGTATGGTGTGGTTATGGTCCTTAACTTATTATTTTATTTTTCTCTATAAGTGGAAATTATGGAATTGTTGGCGATATATTGTTATAACATGTGTTGGAGTGAATTAATGGAATAATTGTGATATGGTGGTATTGAAGAAACGTAAAAGAGAAACTTGGTGTGATTTTGTTTTTTAACTTTTTATTTAGCCAAAAGTGTAAGTTGTGGGATTATTGTCGATATGTTGTTATGAAGCGCATTATGGTGACTTGATAGAGTAATTGTGATGTTGTGTTGATGGAGAAGTGGAAAGTATAAACTTGGTGTGACATGCTATTGGTTTATGATGTTGTGGTCAATGTATGGCATATTGGAGTATTGTTGGTATGGTAATGGTGTAAATTGCATTGTAAAGGGGGGGGGGGGGGGAATGGCCTTTTTAAGGCAAATAGGTAACTCATTGTAGTCTTGTGTACTTGTAAGGTAGTTGAATGTTAACGTAAGCTCCATTATGAACTTGTGTTGTAGAGTGAAACAAAAGGAAGGAGCTGGAATATTCTGTACACATATAGGATTGTATATTCATATTAAGGAGACGAGGTATGTAAGGTTACTCTGTCCGTATCCTTCTGCAGCTCATATTGATCACATTGGCATTGTATTTATCTTATTCCGAAATGTCCAAAAGTATTCCAATTCAAGTAGTCATTTTGTTGCTCACATGTTCCTTATCCATTGATCAATTGTTATTCATGTGTTACATCAATGTATACATTGCTCCAAATGTTCCAATAATGCAATAGTAACCAAAGTACTAATATCTCAAAAGTAAAGAAGTGAAGTAATGCATAATTGTTCAGTTGGGGAGTGCAATCTAAGGGACATAAGTCCGGCTGGAATGCTCCCAATATTATTATTTGTGGGTGGCACTCTAAGGGGCATAAGCTTGGCTGGAACGATCCCACTAATATATCATTTATGGGTGTCACTCTAAGGGGCATAAGCCTGGCTGGAACGATCCCATTTGATATATCTCATTATTACCCACTGATCAGTTGGGGCCCGGGTATTCAATAACAATGGTTAATAACAAATGAATGCAAAGGCAAAGAAAGCAAAGAAAGCAAAGTACATGTTTCCAAATGCACATAGAATCATGGTTTATTTTACATTGATTATTCACTTGTACTTGATCCCATGAAAGTTCTTATATCATATACAGTTGCGTATTGCCTTACATACTCAGTACATTCCTCGTACTGACGTCCCTTGTGGGACTTACCTTACTTGCTGCAGGCGCAGGTACTAGTAGACCTCCACAGTAGGTTGCTGACCTTTTGCTGAGTATTGGTGAGCTCCAGTTTGCTTCGGGGCTTCTCCAAGTCACATGTGTACATTGGTTTTTGTGTTGTTATGTAAATATTGCATAAGCATGGTCATGTATCTATTAGAGGCTTTGTAGACATATGTGGGGAGATATATTGTAAGAGACGAATGTTCACTTTGACTTTGATGGCCCTATCGTCCAAGTGCTTTATATGTATAAATTACATGTTTCCATAACTTCCATTAACGACAACTCATATCTCTACGTGATGGTTCTACTTATTGAGGGACGTGCATATGAGTGGACATGGGCAAAGATTGGTTCTCTCGGGCCTTCTCGGCCTCGGTTGCCAGTCCTGCCCGAATGGGATTCAGGTCGTGACACAGAAACTCAGAATTGCTCACAGTTTTGCTTTTTTGGAACGCACCTTCAAACCATGACATTCCAGCCTAACCCCTTTACATCAAGTTCGATATCGGGAGTTCTACTAATCCGAATTCATTTCAAAAGATCCTGTGGATTTCTTGTCATCTTAGCTAACATAAAACTCATATAAGATCTTATCACATTTACCCAATCCATTCTTAGATTTCCCTAGGTCATACCTCACTTAGATTTCGTTCAAGACTAGCCTAGCCTTAAATTTCTAACTCCCAACTCAGGGAAAACCTTAACCCAAATTTTTTCTAGGTTAGACTTACCCGTAACAATGGAAAGGATAGTTACAAGAAGGGATGACCCAACACACACCATCCATGTATGAGTAGGATGACAAGAGTTGCTTAAGAATAAACACCACCGTACCTATAGAAACTCCAACTGACCTGCAACATGGCTCTACCCCCAAATAGAGATATAGTAAGTATAGTATCAGTACAACTACACGTACTGGTAGGTATCAATGGCATACCAGGGTTAGAAATAAAAAACAAAAATAGATAATAGGAAGGAAATCATGACAACAAACAATATTTCAGCAAACTAAAACTCTCGAGTCCTTTTCTCTAGGTTCCCTAACTATTACATTATTCTCCTAATATAGCACCTACGACCCTACACTTAACGTATGATGGATCACTACTCCATCTCTGAAGAACCTATTGTAAAGGCCACTAGTCTTGCTTTCAAAATTAAAATATGAACTAGACCAGATCACCCAATACATATATATGTATATATATATATATATATATATATATATATAAATTTGGCATACTAAATTTAAGATATATATTCAAACAAAGGCATACCTCATGCCCACATACTCTGGTCTGCTACTCATACTTAACAAGTCAAACACCGAAAAACCACTTTGATAAATATATATAAATACTACAATGTAATGATATGAATATATGCATGGAAGGTGTACACACATTCTAGAGTCAGCAGGGACTCTCAGCTATGACCTGCAGGGGACGAGTTCAGTCCATGTACCAGTACCGGCTTATCACCCAATCCATATAATAGTATCGGCATGACACCCAATCCATACAATAGTGTTGGCGTGAGACCCGATTCATACAACCTTATCTAAACATATAAATATAACCTCAGTATAATACCTAATGCATGAAGATAATTCAATAACTCAAGTAGGGCCCAAAGTCTAATCAAACATTCACTTCTATATATAAAAACACAGAGTAAATAAATTCCATATTACATTCGGACGACTCATACTCATCCAACATAGCAACCATACCCACTAGCCATGACATATACTTATACCGACTGACAACTCTAATCTCAGATACTATGCTCTACCTCCCACTTCCCTTCCTCTCTATTACGTTTATACCTATTATACTATTAACACTACCCCAAGCAAAGAACGCACACAAACAACCTCTTCTGACTCTTCTTGACTCAGCAACGACATTTGGACACCTAGTACCCACTCCCTCCACTCTCAATATGAACTCTACCGGACTCTTCTAAACCCACTGAATGCCCACTCTGGCCTTAACTCATATTCTTTACTTTTATAGTCACCCTAATACATTTTCTAACTTGTAACACACTCCCAATCATCTACCTACCCCTAGTTTCATGCAATTCTTATACCTATTAACAATTAAATGAGCCATATAATTCAATAACTTATCGTTCAATATAACCACTTCATTGTTTTAGCTTTGATTATTATTCAATCCAACCAAACTCGATGACCAAAGGAGAAAATATGATATCTCCCAACATAACTATTGTTATTACATGTATCTAGCCTAAGTATACTTAAATTAAAACATAACCTACCTCAAAAATGAATTTTCCTGTGGTGGAGAGTGAAGAGTGTTTCCATACGTGCCTTTCTCTTTAGTAATTCTAGAAACTCCATCTGAAGTGCTTAGGAGATCAATCTCATGGAATTTGATCTCTATATCCTTATCATTCTAAGTTTAGAGTTAACTTAGGGCGTTTTTAGAGGAGGAAGATGGCATTAGAGGACTTAGCTGAATAAGGGTTTTAAAAAATCCTTAGGCTGCTTACTTTTTGACTTGCACTACAATAATGGAAGTGTTGCTACAACAGCGTTGTTGTAGCGACAGATCTATCGCTACATCAACTGGTCAGTAGGCCTGCTTAATTTTTTCATTTTCACTCCAAATTCAATTTGAGACATGACTTTTTCCCATGAAAATATTTATACAAGGTCCAGAACAAGGATTTATTAGTCAAAACAATTTTTCAAGATGGTTTTTAACATAATAGTGATTAGGGTCATTAAAGGTGCTCCTTCTATCTGACGAAGTAAAGGTACTAAGAATAGAATTGAAATGGTTTGACTTTGACAATATGACAACCACTGTGGTACATCATCTACTTGATTAGAGTCATGAAGTGGGCTAAGCATTCTATCGACTAGGGTTATGAAATAATAAGCTAAATGTAAGCAGGGTGACATAAATGATGAACAAAAATCATGGGTTGAAAGTTCTCTAAGGATAATAGCTAATGGCTTTAGGCAAAATGGAGAAAGTTTCCTTGATGATTCAGTTTTATAGGGATATGTAGTAATAATTCTTCAGGAAGAAGCATTTTTATAGGTTTTTCTTGAGATGAAGACAAGGATAAATGCCATTTTGGGTAAAAGACTAATTGATTTATTTTATGCAACGCAGTTACTAGATATGCCAAAATATATGGTATGATCTAGGTACTACATTCTCGATAATTATGGTATAGATAAGTTGTAGATCTAGTGGTCTATTGTAGAGTGAAACTACTAGGGATAGAGTAACTGACAATTGATAATGAATCTATGTCACACCCCGAATCCCAACGAGGCGTGATTGGCACCCGTAGCCGACATGGCCCGAGAGAACCAATCTTTACTTACTCAATCATATGCATGCCATAAGAAACCCATAAACACATATCAACTATCAAGACCAACAATGGAAGTCATGGAACATGATATATGTACATATATGCGAAACTTGGCCGTTGAGGCCACCAAGTCAAGGACGACATATCCCTTCTACATTCATACACCCACATCCGTCTACAAAAGCCTCTAACAAGAGCATTGACCAAAATGAACCATAAGTCGGGACAAGTCCCCGCATTACACAATATATACAATACCAAAACATATATACACTCTGACTCGGAGAAGCCCCGAATGAGCTGGAGCTCACCAAAGAGCCGCTAACACTGGCAATCTACTGAGGAGGCCTACTGGGACCTGCGCCTGCAGCAAGTAAGGTAAATTCCCCGAGAGGGGTCAGTACGAAATAAGTACTGAGTATGCAAGGCTCAGATGAAACTGTACAACACATGAATATTTCAATGAACTCAAAACATATGAATAATCAATGTGAATAAGTCACCATGTTACGCTTTGGAAACCATGTGGATTGCTTTCATTATTTTCATTACTTTCTTTATCTCAATGCTCACATGTCATGACATATCACAATGTGCCCGGGCCCCGACTGATCAGTGGGTCTTTCATATCATCATATAGGGATCGAGTCGAGCTAGGCTTATGCCCCTAGACTTGCCACCCTTGGGATCGAGTCGAGCTAGGCTTATGCCCCTAGACTTGCCACCCATAAATCCATATCTCGGGATCGAGTCGAGCTAGGCTTACGCCCCTAGACTTGCCACCCATACTTGATCATTGACCACATTTGCATTACTTTGTTCATTACTTTGAGATTGATACTTTGATAATCATAACATCACTTTGGAACTTTGGAACACAACATTGTTGGAAACTTTGAATCATTGACCAATAAGTGAAGAACATGTGAACAAATATCAATGAGAAATATAACATCACTAGCACCATGATACTATTGGAACCATTGGACAAGAAGCCATGAACAAGAGACACAAGTATAGGCACTATTGGAATATTGGAATATAACCTTATTTGAACTTTCGGAACATTAACCATGAATATGCGAAATGAGATTCACAATTGATCAATGAGTAGGAAATATATGACAATGACCATAGATAATTGCATATGGAATACCTTAGTATATTTCGGAATAGAACTAGAGAAATGTCAATGTGAACACTATTGGCCGTAGAAAGATACGGACAAAGTAACCTTGCATACCTTGGATTCGCAATACGAATCTACAACCTTAGATGCGTAGACAATAATCCCACTCCTTCTTTATGTGTCTACAAATACATAACGAAATTCACATTAACCACCAATTACTTTACAAATGCATACCATGTCAATGAATTACATGTTTGGCTTTCAACATGTCATTTCCCTTTGACAAAACCATTGATCATACTATTATTCCAAAAATTCCATAATATGCCCAACATTGACCAATACATGACAATCAATACCTTTCACCACAATACTTCTCCTTTACACTAACACATCACAAATAATCCATCAAAGCACCTTAATTCAACTCATAACACATATCGGCCAAAATTCCAAAATTCCCACTTTTAGAAAAGAACAAGTTTTATACCAAAAATAACACCATACACGTTCATATTTTGTCCATACCATGCTTTTTCATCAAAGGCACAAGGCCTAATTCACACTTGAATTCCATATACCACAAATCTCATACAAACTCACCAAGTTCCATGACCAACTTTTCCAAGCACAACCAACATGATATACATATTCTTTTATGCATATAAGATATTAATCCATGAAAATAAATACTTACCAAGGCTTGGAATATGTTGATCTTGTCCAAAAGATGACTTAGGGTTTGCAAAGCCAAAAGGGAATTATCTTGAAAATTCTAGAAAAGTGATGTGTGTCTTTTGGAATAAAAATCTGATTCTTCCACATATATATAGGCCCTCAAGTCTTCTTTGGCATTAAATTCCATGTCCATTTGGTCAATGGAAGAATGGGTCTTTTGTTTCCCCTTTGGGCCTTGCATTTTATCCCATTTTGGGCCTCAAATTGGCCCATTAACACATATTATCCTAGCCCACCAATTCTCATGTATAATCCATCATATATCTCATGTTTAAATAATTTCATAATGCCACGACAATATTCACTTATGAGATTTTCATTCGTAGCCTCAATCGCAAAAATAGGAATTCTAGTCACCTATGGCTTCTTTGAACATTTTGGTAAATTCTTGTATTCCATGGTTTGATCATGTAGGAGTATGTAGTAGTGTATCGAGGTATTTGAAGCCTTAACAACGCTAAAGGAACTCCAAGGAATCAAAATAAACCATGGAAGAATCGTCGTTGCATTTCGTCGCAAAACGAGCTCGGAAAGGCCAATTATGTTGTGCCTTGCGCCACTGCCTTGCTTTGCAGCAGTGGCGCAGGAATTGAAGGTTCTCTGAATCAGTGGCCTGCTGGATTTTTCAGCCATTTTTTTTCTAACACTTGCATATCATCCAATACCCTATCAAAACACTACAAAATACTTACGTAGTGACCTTAATCATCAAGTAAACATGACTCCAAGGTACCAAATGAGGTTGGAAATGTATGGGGTATTACACAAGACATCTCCGACTAAAATCTAATCACATGTACGAGGCTCGAATTAATTAATTTTTTTTTTCATCACCAACCTTACAAAATACATACTCATAGCGTCTCGAAACTTAAGTAACCATTGTTCAACATCATCACATAGGTCGAAAAGGTACGGGATGTTACATTCTTCCCCCCTTAGGAACATTCGTCCTCGAATGTTAACAACATGTTTTATACACAACAATGTATCTTTACTCTAACATACCGATAAACATTCACATAATGCTTTTAAATAATTACTTGTTATTGTTCCACCTCCGCACTGTGAACTTCTTGGTCCATTTGGAATAAGTGGGGATACTTTGATTTCATCATTTCTTCCGCTTCCCATGTGATCTCCTCTACTTGTGGATTTCTCCAAAGGACTTTTACGGATGCTATGTCTTTATTTCTCAATCTCTTTACTTGTCTATCTAGGATAGCAATGGGCACCTCTTCATAAGTGAGATCCTCTGCCACTTGAACATCTTCTACGGGCACAATACGTGAAGGATCTCCTATGCATTTCCGGAGCATCGACACATGAAATACCGGATGGACTGACGAAAGGTCCTGGGGTAGTGCCAACTCATACGCAACTTGCCCAAATCTTCTAATAATTTCATATGGGCCTATGTAATGTGGACTCAATTTTCCTTTCTTTCCGAACCGCATTACCCCTTTCATCGGTGACACCTTTAAAAATACCCAATCACCTATGGCAAATTCAAGCCCTCTTCTTCTCACATCGGCATATGACTTGTGACGACTTTGAGCCGTTTGTAACCGTTGTTGGATAACTTTAAATTTCTCCATGGCTTGGTGAACAATATCTGGCCCAAGTAAAGCAGTTTCTCCTGCTTCAAACCACCCAATTGGTGATCTACATTTTCTTCCATACAAGGCTTCATAAGGTGCCATTTTAATACTTGAATGATAGCTATTGTTATACGCAAATTCAATAAGAGGCAAATGGTCATCCCAACTGCCTTGAAAATCCAACGTACATGCTCGTAGCATATCTTCAAGTGTCTGAATAGTACGTTCTGCTTGTCCATCAGTTTGAGGATGGAAAGCCGTACTCAAATTCACCTGAGTACCTAAACTCCGCTGAAAAGATTTCCAAAAGTGTGCTGTGAACTGTGCTCCTCTGTCTGATATGATAGAAAGTGGAATACCATGCAATCGTACTATCTCTTTCACATACAACTTTGCATAATCCTCAGCTGTATAGGTCGTCTTGACCGGTAGAAAATGCGCTGACTTGGTAAGCCTGTCCACTATGACCCATATAGAATCAAACTTCCGCAATGTACGAGGCAAACCCGTAATGAAATCCATAGTAATCATATCCCACTTCCAGACTGGAAGATTGATACATTGCATGTAACCTCCCGGTTTCTGATGTTCCACTTTCACTTGTTGACAATTTGGGTACTGCGCGACAAATTCTGCAATGTTCTTTTTCATGTTGCCCCACCAATACACCTCTTTCAATTCATGGTACATTTTAGTAGCACCTGGATGAATAGAATAGCGCGAATGGTGCGCCTCTGTCAGTATTCGTGTCCTCAGCTGATCTACATCCGGTACACATATTCTCCCTTGACATTGAAGCACCCCTTCCGATGTAATATCAAATGCCTTGGTCAGATTCTGCTGCACATTCTCCTTTAGCTGTAATAAAATAGAATCCGCATACTGTTTCTCTTTCACTTCAGCTATCAAGGAGGATTCTGCTGCATTCTGTACCATAACTCTATCATCGGCGGTTTCAATAAGGCGAACTCCCAAGCTGGCTAATTGATTCAAATCTTTGATTATCTCACGCTTTTCATTCAACTGACCACTAGTGCTTTCGACTGCCTTACGGCTCAATGCATCAGCTACGACATTTGCTTTTCCTGGGTGATAAAGAATATCAATGTCATAGTCTTTTAAAAGCTCTAACCACCTTCGTTGCCTCAAATTGAGTTCCTTCTGCTTAAAAAGATATTGCAAGCTTTTGTGATCCATATAGATGTCAACATGAACACCATATAAATAATGACGCCATATCTTTAAAGCAAAAACTACCGCTGCCAATTCAAGATCATGTGTGGGATAGTTTTTCTCATATGGCCGCAACTGTCGTGAGGCATATGCTATCACCCTGCCATGCTGCATCAATACACATCCGAGACCAATCCCGGAAGCATCACAATACACTGCATAGCCCTCTGTGCCTTCAGGAAGAACTAACACTGGTGTAGAAGTCAACTTATCTTTCAGGTTTTGAAACCCTCTTTCACATGCATCATTCCATTGAAATTTAATTGCCTTGTGAGTTAACTTTGTCAATGGTGCCGCAATAGAAGCAAAACCTTCTACAAATCTTCGGTAATAACCTGCCAAACCCAGAAAACTGCGAATCTCTGTGGGTGTCGTAGGTCTTGGCCAGTTTTTCACTGCTTCTATCTTTTGGGTATCAACCTGTATGCCTTCATCTGATACAATGTGACCCAAGAACGCGACTGATTTCAATCAAAACTCACATTTGGAGAATTTTGCATACAACTTACGGTCACAGAGAATTTGCAACACTTGCCGTAAGTGATAAGCATGGTCTTCTGGTGATCTTGAATAAACAAGGATGTCATCTATAAATACTGTCACGAACATGTCTAGGAATGGCTTGAACCCTCTGTTCATCAAATCCATAAACACAGCCGGTGCATTTGTTAGCCCAAATGACATAACTAAAAATTCATAATGGCCATACCGTGTTCGGAAAGCTGTCTTGGGTACATCCTCCTCTCTAACTCTGACCTGATGGTAACCCGACCTCAAGTCAATTTTTGAAAAACACCTGGCACCCTGTAACTGATCAAACAAATCATCAATGCGAGGAAGGGGGTATTTATTCTTGATCGTTACTTTATTCAGTTGCCGATAGTCGATGCACATTCTCAAGGTGCCATCTTTCTTGCGTACGAATAATACCGGTGCACCCCACGGGGACATACTAGGCCTAATGAAGCCTTTATCCAGCAAATCTTTCAACTGCTCCTTCAATTCACGCAGTTCCGCTGGAGCCATTTTATATGGAGGGATAGAAATAGGCTGAGTGCCTGGAATCACATCAATGCCGAATTCCACTTCCCGTTCTGGGGGTAAACCTGGAAGATCCTCTGGAAATACATCAAGAAATTCATTGACTACCGGTACTGACTGTGGAGTTAATGGTTCCACATCATTATCTTTCACTCGTACCAAATGACATACGTATCCCTTGGCAATCATTTTTCTGGCTTTCAAGTAGGAAATAAATCTTCCTCGTGGTGCCCCTACCTTACCCTGCCATTCTAGAACATTTTCCTGTGGAAAACAAAATTGTACCTTCTTGGCCCGGCAATCTACCGTAGCATAACACGAAGCCAACCAATCCATTCCCATAATTACATCAAAATCCACCATGTCCAATTCAATGAGATCGGCCAACGTATCATGACCACACACAGTTACCACACAGTTACGATACACTCTCTTTGAAACAATATATTCACCAACTGGTGTAGACACTTCAATTGACTTAATTAATATTTCCGATGTCGTTGCAAATTTCGCAGCAACCAATGGAGTAACATAGGAAAATGTAGAGCCTGGGTCAATTAATGCATATACATTATGTGAGAATATGGATAATGTACCTGTGACGACATCTGGGGAAGCCTCTGAATTCTGGCGGTCCACCAAAGCATAAGTACGATTCTGGACCCCGCTAGTACTGGCTCCTCCTCTGGCACCTCTACCTCGACCAATAGGCTGCACCCCTCGGCCCTGTGAAGGAACCGATGCTGAAGACGCAACAGCCGACCCAGCTGGTCGTGCTATACCACCCATGCTCCGCTGTGGACATTCTCTCGCTATATGTCCCGGCATACCACACCAAAAGCAGACATTCATCCCTGTCCGACATGGACCTGTGTGCATACGCCCGCAGTGCTGACACTGCTGACGAGGGAAACCTGCTGACTGTGATCCATGACCCCCACTACTCTGTCCAACTGAACCACCTCGAAACCCTCGAGACTGAGGATAAGCACTCCCTGTGGAATAAGAGAACGACGGTCTAGGTGGTCTAGGAAACATACGGGGCCTAGTTCCTCCTTGGGACATCATAGGTGGTCCCATAGGTCTAGCCCTTTTGGACTGTCCCCTATCAAATTCATGTACCCTGCGTCTCTGTCTCTGATCCTCCATTTTCTGGGCGAAGGCTTGTATGCGAGCAATGTCCATGTCCCTATTCAAGGCCGCAATAGTGCAATCTCTTACCAAATATGGCTCTAGTCTGTCCACGTATCTATGGACCCTGTCTGTCATCGTAGCCACAACATTTGGCGCATATCGAGCCAAGGAATTAAATTGCAAGCTATATTCCCGAACACTCATATTCCCTTGACGCAAGTTCAGGAACTGGTCTGCACGTGCTTCCCGAACCTCATATGGAAGATAATGATCGAGGAAGGCCACTTTAAACTCTTCCCAAGTAGGTGGGGTTGCATCAATATCACGGGATTTCTTCCAATCCTCATACCACAATATTGCCTCTCCCTTCAACCTGTACGCAGCAAGTTCAACTGTCTCTACCCCTGTCACATGCATAACTTCCAATGCCCTCTGAATTTGATCCACGAAGTCCTGTGGATCTGCTTTTGGATCTGCCCCTGTGAATATAGGAGGGTCCAGTTTCAAGAAATCCTGTGTTCTGCGACTTGCCATTCTAGCCTCATCATCATCATGTGCCATAGCACCAGCTCTTCCCTGGCTTTGTGCCGCCACTAACTGTGTCAACATCTGTACAGCATTCCTAAGATCCTGATCTGTGGCATTTGTCGGTGGTTCCACGGGCACTTCCCTTCTTCTCGTCTCTTCTGGAGCTGAAGAAGTAGAAGAAGCTCGCGTTGCAAACTCAGTTTCAGCCCCACCTTGATCAACTTGCTCAGGTGGTGGTCTACTTGCTCCTTCACCAGCAATTCTATCTAGCAGCTTACTTTTACCTTTTCCTCTTCCTCTTCTAGTGTTCGGCATTTTGACTATACCAAAGAAAAACAATTACCAAGATCAGATATAATGCAACTGACAACATTGGCTCTATTGCACGATCTAGAATGAAGGAAAGGAAACAACATCCTAAATGTCTCGTAGCCTCCTACTTATAAATGTGGTGCACAACACATCGATAAGTAAGACTCTACTCAGACACGGCTTTGTAGACATCCTTAGACCGACTGCTCTGATACCACTTTTGTCACACCCCGAATCCCAACGAGGCGTGATTGGCACCCGTAGCCGACATGGCCCGAGAGAACCAATCTTTACTTACTCAATCATATGCATGCCATAAGAAACCCATAAACACATATCAACTATCAAGACCAACAATGGAAGTCATGGAATATGATATATGTACATATATGCGAAACTTGACCGTTGAGGCCACCAAGTCAAGGACGACATATCCCTTCTACATTCATACACCCACATCCGTCTACAAAAGCCTCTAACAAGAGCATTGACCAAAATGAACCATAAGTCGGGACAAGTCCCCGCATTACACAATATATACAATACCAAAACATATATACACTCTGACTCGGAGAAGCCCCGAATGAGCTGGAGCTCACCAAAGAGCCGCTAACACTGGCAATCTACTGAGGAGGCCTACTGGGACCTGCGCCTGCAGCAAGTAAGGTAAATTCCCCGAGAGGGGTCAGTACGAAATAAGTACTGAGTATGCAAGGCTCAGATGAAACTGTACAACACATGAATATTTCAATGAACTCAAAACATATGAATAATCAATGTGAATAAGTCACCATGTTACGCTTTGGAAACCATGTGGATTGCTTTAATTATTTTCATTACTTTCTTTATCTCAATGCTCACATGTCATGACATATCACAATGTGCCCGGGCCCCGACTGATCAGTGGGTCTTTCATATCATCATATAGGGATCGAGTCGAGCTAGGCTTATGCCCCTAGACTTGCCACCCTTGGGATCGAGTCGAGCTAGGCTTATGCCCCTAGACTTGCCACCCATAAATCCATATCTCGGGATCGAGTCGAGCTAGGCTTACGCCCCTAGACTTGCCACCCGTACTTGATCATTGACCACATTTGCATTACTTTGTTCATTACTTTGAGATTGATACTTTGATAATCATAACATCACTTTGGAACTTTGGAACACAACATTGTTGGAAACTTTGAATCATTGACCAATAAGTGAAGAACATGTGAACAAATATCAATGAGAAATATAACATCACTAGCACCATGATACTATTGGAACCATTGGACAAGAAGCCATGAACAAGAGACACAAGTATAGGCACTATTGGAATATTGGAATATAACCTTATTTGAACTTTCGGAACATTAACCATGAATATGCGAAATGAGATTCACAATTGATCAATGAGTAGGAAATATATGACAATGACCATAGATAATTGCATATGGAATACCTTAGTATATTTCGGAATAGAACTAGAGAAATGTCAATGTGAACACTATTGGCCGTAGAAAGATACGGACAAAGTAACCTTGCATACCTTGGATTCGCAATACGAATCTACAACCTTAGATGCGTAGACAATAATCCCACTCCTTCTTTATGTGTCTACAAATACATAACGAAATTCACATTAACCACCAATTACTTTACAAATGTATACCATGTCAATGAATTACATGTTTGGCTTTCAACATGTCATTTCCCTTTGACAAAACCATTGATCATACTATTATTCCAAAAATTCCATA
Organism: Capsicum rhomboideum; assembly: GCA_031232105.1. Classification (NCBI taxonomy): domain Eukaryota; kingdom Viridiplantae; phylum Streptophyta; class Magnoliopsida; order Solanales; family Solanaceae; genus Capsicum; species Capsicum rhomboideum. The sequence continues at coordinate 18,437,391 of CP124710.1, forward strand.
ATATGCCCAACATTGACCAATACATGACAATCAATACCTTTCACCACAATACTTCTCCTTTACACTAACACATCACAAATAATCCATCAAAGCACCTTAATTCAACTCATAACACATATCGGCCAAAATCCCAAAATTCCCACTTTTAGAAAAGAACAAGTTTTATACCAAAAATAACACCATACACGTTCATATTTTGTCCATACCATGCTTTTTCATCAAAGGCACAAGGCCTAATTCACACTTGAATTCCATATACCACAAATCTCATACAAACTCACCAAGTTCCATGACCAACTTTTCCAAGCACAACCAACATGATATACATATTCTTTTATGCATATAAGATATTAATCCATGAAAATAAATACTTACCAAGGCTTGGAATATGTTGATCTTGTCCAAAAGATGACTTAGGGTTTGCAAAGCCAAAAGGGAATTATCTTGAAAATTCTAGAAAAGTGATGTGTGTCTTTTGGAATAAAAATCTGATTCTTCCACATATATATAGGCACTCAAGTCTTCTTTGGCATTAAATTCCATGTCCATTTGGTCAATGGAAGAATGGGTCTTTTGTTTCCCCTTTGGGCCTTGCATTTTATCCCATTTTGGGCCTCAAATTGGCCCATTAACACATATTATCCTAGCCCACCAATTCTCATGTATAATCCATCATATATCTCATGTTTAAATAATTTCATAATGCCACGACAATATTCACTTATGAGATTTTCATTCGTAGCCTCAATCGCAAAAATAGGAATTCTAGTCACCTATGGCTTCTTTGAACATTTTGGTAAATTCTTGTATTCCATGGTTTGATCATGTAGGAGTATGTAGTAGTGTATCGAGGTATTTGAAGCCTTAACAACGCTAAAGGAACTCCAAGGAATCAAAAGAAACCATGGAAGAATCGTCGTTGCATTTCGTCGCAAAACGAGCTCGGAAAGGCCAATTATGTTGTGCCTTGCGCCACTGCCTTGCTTTGCAGCAGTGGCGCAGGAATTGAAGGTTCTCTGAATCAGTGGCCTGCTGGATTTTTCAGCCATTTTTTTTCTAACACTTGCATATCATCCAATACCCTATCAAAACACTACAAAATACTTACGTAGTGACCTTAATCATCAAGTAAACATGACTCCAAGGTACCAAATGAGGTTGGAAATGTATGGGGTATTACACAAGACATCTCCGACTAAAATCTAATCACATGTACGAGGCTCGAATTAATTAATTTTTTTTTTCATCACCAACCTTACAAAATACATACTCATAGCGTCTCGAAACTTAAGTAACCATTGTTCAACATCATCACATAGGTCGAAAAGGTACGGGATGTTACAATCTAGCTATTAATGTCATAACCTAAATTCCCGAGGGTTACTATGGCACCTATTCTAACCCATCTATGGTAGGTAAGCTCGACTCAACAATATAGATAATTCCAAGTAAAGGAAATAAGTAGTAAATCACGTCAAACAATCAATAATAATAACTCAAAATTATCCTCGTATGATAAACAGGAATAAAACCAGAAATCTAAAGACTCGACTATCATAAGTACAAGAGAGACTTTAATACAGAATATCAAAACAAAAATATAATGACCCATTATATTGTTACTAAAAATATTCACAATTGAAAAGATTTTATTTCTAAAGTTACATTGAGTCAAGGTCAAGTCAGGCTACTCCTTGGTACTCATTTTAAAATTTTTAGAGTAAGGCAAAAATGAGCCCAAGCTTACTACATGAGGTCCAAAATAGAGGTTCCTTGAGTTGTAGTAGCGGTACATCAATAGTGGGCCCTAGGCTGTTATATTTATGGCTAAGTAGTGAGCCTAGGTGGATAACTCTTTATTTTTCCTATTTTATTTATATTTCAGTAGCCTCACCCTAAAAATGCATGAGGTCTATTTCCAAGGGAAACATATAGAGAACAAGGAGGCCAACACTTGAGTAGCTCATCTCCAAGCTTTCCCTTGGGATTCTTCCATCAAATCCATCCCTCCAGAATCAGGGAACTTGAATTCATGCACTCCAAATGCAGCTAGGTAAATAAGATAGGTTATGGTAAGTTTGTAGTAAATCTAGGTTAGTTGCATGTTCAGAATATAGTTTGATAAGAGATATCATGCTTAGGCCTACAAGCACAGAGTTGGAATGGTTAAATAAAATAAAAAGTATGGGATAGATGAGGTTTGCTATTCAATGTATTATATGTAGAGTCACCTGAAGTATTTGATTATAGTAATTCTAACGTTTAGTTAATGTGATTCTAACTAGGTGAAATCAAGTGATGATAGAGTAACATATGATTGCATAGTTGTGAGGATAGTTTAACGGGCTTATTAAAAACCTTAGGTCCATGTAGTGGTCTTGCTAAGGCTTGGTTTATTATTAGGAGGATGGTACAGTCGGGATCATTATCACTGTGAGAAGAAGGTATCATAAGTGATGGTGTTTAGGTTTATGTTAATGATGTATACAGGGGGGTTGAGTAAGGTACGCAATTATAATACGGAATGATAACAATGCGTAGGTTGTATGTCTTAAATTTTGGGCTAAGGAAGTTTTTCGTGGGTTAGAATGTGACATCATATCGAGGGATTATTAGGTTGTCTTGAATAAACAAATATTGCTATATATTGAAAAAAGACTGGCTGGTTAACTAACGTTTGTGTAATTAAACATAGTTATAGACTTAATTTAAGTTCCATGCCTATCCATGAATTGAATAATTGTGAATTGGCCTTCCGATATACTTGTGATTGGGTATTTGACTTGGTAGTTGCTTGTATGCATGAAACAATGAACCTGGAATCTGACTAAGTGTCAAGATAAACTGTGTAATTTTATATTTAGTGCACTTCATCATATTTTGATTATAATGATTGAGATTTTCAAATATTATAAAATTTAGAGGATTGGGTACTACACTGATACATGTTGCTTATATATTGATATTCAGAGGGTTGGGTACCGTGTTAGTACAAAACATAGATTGAGCTCATCCCCTACAAGTCACGACTATTAGGAATATAAAACACCTTAGTAAGTGTGTACATATTCTATGATTGATTTGATGGTTGTAATTCCTTGTTTCATATTACTGCTCATTGTATTATTGTTGATTGTATTTTATTAAGTGTTGTATAAAAATCGAGGTGGCATAAGTCCATTATTGTAAATTGGTATGCTTACGATTGTGGTTTTTATAGAAGTTACAGGTCCCTCCTTCTTATGGCTAAATTCATTCGTGTGATTATAATTATGAGATAACTGATAAACGGTAGATTGCACTAAGGAGGTTATTGGAAGATTTGGTGATCTTAGCATTATTTGTATATTTACCCAAAATGTGTGCAAATAAAGAGATACATGTAGAAATTTGAGAATTAATTTAGTCATCAAAGGTATTAATAAGAACGTTCGATGTCATATGGATAGGTACATGGGTTTTTGTGGGGCACCATATCATAGCGTTAATAGGTAAATATTTGGTGATTTGAGAAATAATGTTAATCGGAAGCGGTTCAAGGGAAAGGTCGAATGTTGTATATCTATTGTCTATTAGTTTTGAAGATTCCATGTATAATTCCTTGGTTTTCTATATGTTGTTATATTTTTTTAACCTTGATCGACTAATGATGCACATTTGGTTTTACTGATACTGCTCTTGCTATTTCCCCTTTTTGGGATATAGATATGTTGTAGGATCAGTTGTGGTTTCTTATTTGATGCGGCCAATATTCACCAGCAGCTTATGCTCGTCCTATTCCTACGATGGATATTGTGTCCTTATTTTTGTCTTTATTGTTTTAGAGCTCTTGTACATGCCTAGACTAGGTCTTGGGTAGTGTTTATTGTTAAAAACTATAATGATTTTGTTACTTAATTTCCAATTCTATTTAATTTATATGAATTCTGCATATTTGGGTCGGTGCTAAGGGTTTCTCCTATCTAGCTAGAATAGAGTAGGTGCCTTTTGGTACAATAATTTGGGTCGTTACACATGGTATCAGAGTAAATGTTGGGTAAAGTCCTGTGGATTGGTTTGTTGACATCCACATTAAATCCCTAAGAGGCTACGAGCTCTCTAGGAATCATTCTTTTTCTTCTCTTCTATCGTGCTTCCTCAATTGTTGTCTACTTGGATTTATTCCAATTGGTATCTAGACGATTCCAATTGGTATCTCCATAACTACAACTTGAATAGTCGGTCCCAATTGGTATCTTGATGGAGTTTGAAAGTTTGAAACTAGTTACTTCTAACTAGTGTAGACAAATAGAAGGCATATATGTGGTATTCTTAGTATTGATTGCCCTCCGTTTAATTGAGTGAGCTATTTTTGCTCCTAATATTGTTTGTTTTGGACTACCTAGTTGTTGTAATTCAAATTGATAATGATGGGATGGAATTACTTGTTGATTGTTTTGGTATTGTAACTTAGATTAGGACTTGTTGCTGCTATGTAGTGTGGTGACGAACAAAGTATTGATTTTTAAATGAGCACTTATGGTATGCCTTAATTTATATCGTCGTAGAGAAATTTGGTAGTGAGTAGTTATGTTCGTCATGGGCAAAGATGGATCCATAAAGATCTCATGTTGGCATGGTCATATCATCAAAGAAAGAGGGAAAGATCTAAAAAATTCCCCCACGCTACTGGTTAAGGTTTGCTGCAGTGAAAAGGGGTGTCATTTCAGCAAGACCACTATAGCGGTCCATAGCCTTTATCTATACCCCAACTACTAAGGACCGCTACAACAACCCACTTGGTCATCACAGCGGTACTGCTATAGCAATTGTGGGGACCGTTGTAGCGGTCAATAGGTAGTAAATTGCCTATCCTACATTCCTCAACCCTTTTTTTGAACTCTTCAATTTCGATGTAATTTTACAACAATAAAAATGACTATATAAGAATGCAGGCCTGCAAACAAGGCAATTGTTTCGAGATGCCACCAACAATACCTAAAATCAACCAAAATTGTATTGAAATTATCCAAAAATGTAATAAAATACGGATGTTTATTCAAAAGCTCACTCAGGGGCAAGAAAACCAATAGTATCTAAATAAATTAGGGAGGGTGAGGAATACCATCCCAAGGTCTAGCTCTCTGCATCATCCTCAAAACTCGATGCATCAAAACCATCCTCGTCAAGTTCTCTAAGAAGGAGAACTCTTATGCATCTAAGGTTTTACAATTGGAGCCTTCTTATTCAGAAAAAATAGCTTTGCAAAAATTTCTTATAAAGCTAAAGTAATTTGCTAGTACAAGGGAACTTTTATATGGGTACGATGTGTATTTTTGGTAGTTGCAGGTCAAACTAGTACGGAGAAGTGAAGTGTAGTAAATTGAGACTTAAAGGCATCAAACGAGCCAACCTATGACCGTTGGATCAACAACGGTCATACCATTGTTATCGTGGGTTAAAGCAGTGATGTGATATTCAGGTAGCTGTCAGATGAATGCATCCCATGATCATACATAGATGCTAGAATCGTAAGATCAATCATGGGAAGAAAGTCCAAAAACAAGGCTTGCAGATGTTAAATGTGAAGAGGATCAGACAAGATCCCACAATTGTGGGATGGTAACACAGTTTCATATTGAAGAGCTTAGGAAGTTTCTTCTTCAAAGTTCAAATCCAAGGAAAAAGGCACGAGAAGAAGTGACACCCATAGAAGGAAAAGATAAGCTTGTACTGAGCATCGTTCCAACAAACATCTACTAATGTACAAAAGTCAAGTATCATCCTACGAGCATAAATCGTGGTTTGTACCAACGATCGTACCTTCTTTCATCCAAGGCGCCGACTCAGTAAATCAAATTATTTTTAGGATGGGTTTTATTTATATCTATAAATACTCCTATTTGGTTTATTGTTTCTGTTTACATTCTATTGATACTTTTGAGGTATATTGTTGTTCTTTGAAATATTAACATTGATTTTTAGGGTTTTAATTCAAAGTAAGCTTTGTGGTTTTCATCTTCTTCTTCATAAGTTCATAATTATGATTTCTTCTCAGAATTATTATTGTGTGCTTGCAATTATGAGAAGCTAAACACCACAACTAGGGTTGTGGGAACCATAACAGATTAATAAAGTAGTGATCAAAGTACGGCGTGATTCTCAAAGGGTGTTTGTGCACGTATTATGATTCTCTTTGGTTTGATTTATTTTTGATGGCTAATGTTAGAACTCGCCTTATCCTTACTCGTAATGAAAGAAGGTGTAATAGATGGGAAAAGAGAATTAACAACAGGACTTGGAGTTATCAATCTCTATTTATTTAGCTTGAGCTGGTAAACGGGATAGCTAATATGGGATCAATAAAAGGGGTTAGTAATGCAAACCCAGGAGAGGTTAAGTCGTGATTGGAGATAGTCTTCTAATAGGGGCTTAAAGTCATTTAGATGAACATAACCTATTGATTCTACATACCGAGCAGCACGAGAGATAACTATTATGAAAACCCTATGAAGTTATGGAAAACATAGTCCTAGTACCTCTCACATCTTGATTACAAATCCAATGAAATCAAAAATTGTTAATATTGGAATTCTAAATTACAAAACCCCCTTTTTACTGGAGATTATTTACTGATTGCTTAGATAAACACTTCATAAATATTTTGATCTATTCCTGATGGAATCGACCCCAACCTGGTTGGGTTCTATATTTGATCAATGATTTCTTTATACTTTTATTGGAGGTGTAATTGAGGCTACATCAAGTCCTTCAGAGATCTACGTCATATCGAGCCATGGAAGCACAAGCAGCACCAAGGTCAGGGGGGGCCTGTTGTGGTACTGGAGTAAGTGAATCCTACTATAGGCATGTGCGTCCTTAATAGCATCTCCTTCTCTGCAGCAAGGTGTGACTCTAACTTTCAAAAATACCTTGGCAGCTGTGGAGAAGCAGTCCCCAAAACTTTGCCCTCTTAGGGCTCGCTAATTTTTGCATCTACACTAATATTCCTCTTTTTATTACTACTCAATTGGTGGAAAGTTTACCTTTAATGGGTCAATGGTCACGTGAAGAGAACTTATCCTCTACTTCCTATGATATATGAACCTGCTAACATACCTCAGTGATTAGTGAAGGGAGAAACACATTCTTCAGTTGGTTGTAAAAATCCTTTCACTCCTCTAGTATGTGCTTTCCGACATTCAGAATCAACCTGTCCAACATACAAGCAATCACACGGGCCCATTAAAAGTTCACGTCAGTCATATTTGAGGAGGGACAAATCTTTCAAGAAAATAAGTTCAACTGCCGTCTGGCCTTAGAGTTGAAGTTGGTACTAGTGATGGCCTTCAAAGTATGGACCCATCAATACACAACAATCTTGTTCCAAATCAGCAACATCTGAGCCATCTAGTCAATATCAATTTCTATCTCTTTTTCCATGTAAGGCTAATTTGAGCAACTCAATACCCCTAGAACCTCATTTATGACCTCAACTACTATCAAGATATACACACCTTGCATGTAGATGTTAGGGTTAGAAGAGCCCCACTTTACCATGAGAAGGTTAGCGTAGAACTCCCTCACCCACTCCTTATTGCAAGAACCAATCATCTGCACCTAAGGACATGAGTGCCTCCTCATCCACCTTGTCCATTATCCGTATTTTTTGTAAGACTGCAGTGAGTGTTGATAAACTTCTCATAGGCAGGGATAATTAAAATGACCGATTCTATCGTTACTGAAAATATCTGCAGTAAAGATATACAAATCTCATTTGTCATAGGTGAAAGGATCAATTCCTTGATATGTGAGTGAATTAGTTAAAAATTAAGGTCATATAATACCCCTAGTACAAAGTTAAGTTAAAAGTGTCCTCACCGATTTAGTTTAGGGCTATGTATAAATAGGGTAAACTTCAAACGAGCACTCCTCCTAGAATATAAAAAGTTATAGGTCCCAATACCCACAAAATTAAAGATCTATGAGTCTTATTTCCAATTCAATTGACCATTTGTTAATACGCTTCCTAAGTAAAATGTTTTGACTATTTTATTGAAGGTTGTTTATGCTGAAAAGTTGAGGCCGTTGTAGCAGTATCAAGCCGCTATAGCTTGAATTTTCACACTATAGCAAGATGACAACAGTTTATAAGCTTATTTTTGATGGTTTTCAGTTCTAAAACTCAAAATATTTATTCCCCAACCCTAGAGAAGTGTTTTCATTAGTTTTCTAACTATTTCCTCTGTCAAGGTATGTTTTTCCATCAATATTACACTTGTTTCATTCTAAAATCCTTAGAATAACATTAGATTGATCATAGTAGTGGTAGAAAGTTAACCTAGATGGAATTTTCTAGTGCAAAGTGAATTAATAGGTTGAAATCTCTTGAATTTGAGTTACTATTGATCGATTATGTCCTTGGAACTATAAATTGATCTAACATTTCAAAATATAGAGATTTTAAGTAGATTGAAGGGTAGAACTAGTGGGTTTGAATTCCCAATGTATTTCTTTGAAGATTAGTTGACTAATTAATCTTATAATTATTTTTTATTAGATGATTTAGCCTTTGGAAGCATGAAGAGAAAGGCAGATCATCCATGGTATAGATTGCTTGTTGCAGCTGCTTGGCACCCAGGTCGGTTATGGTTTATGAGTAAAAAATTATGGTTAGAAATCATATTTGTAATATAGAGTTGACATGATAAATCATGCTTAGGCCTGCGAGCATGGAGTTTAGATGGATAAAACATGGGATTAATATAATAAAAAACTAATTATGTGTTGATATGTTAATATATGAATACTTGATGGGTGTTCTGTATTTGTATGACTCTATGATGGATTGTAATGCGAATTATGTGAATATAGGTGGTGATAAGCCTATAATCCAGTAACTCGGTCTATATACCATAATAAGGGTGAACTTGATATTATTCGTGCTTGGACTATGGTTTCACATTTCTCATATGCATATTAGATCACAATAAATATCCATTGATAGAATCCCTTGGAAATGGTATAAAAAGTTAAATGGTTGAATGGTTGGCTAATGGAGTGGAGTTTTCAACCTAATGATGACTTGAAAGTAAGGGTTGCTAGATAATAACAGAATCACAGGTCTCTATAGAAATAAGGGAGGATTGAATAAGTGAATGAATCTATTATTGTTAAACTAGAGTTTAAACTCCATTTGGTTGAATGTTCACTTCTAACATAAATACTTGAATTGGATGAATATGGCTTAATAATGCTTACTTGAATAAGCTAGGCATTGGTCTTGGGCATGCTATAATTGATGAATATGGATTGATAAGTCTTGAATTATAAGTTGCTAGCTGGGCTTCGAGCATACTTGTGATATCGTGTGTTAAAGAATAATTATTGTTTACATGAAATGATTAACTTGAGTTGACCAAGTGTTTGGAGTGCTTGTCTACTTGTTGCAATGCATGTACAAGAAAGTAAATTATTGAATAATATCCTAAGTGTTAATCCTAAGTGTTGCAATGCTTATTCTCATTGTTGTTGTAATTGTTTTGATATCTTATGCTATTGAAGGATGTACCAATATTTGGATATCTTCACGGATTATATTTATTATTATGGGATTTATGGATATTTGGACATCTTTTTGGGATTTATATTTATTATTGTGGTATGTAACTCTATTTGGACATGTTCATGGGATTGGTTGAAATATGGATGATAGCCACTAGATGTTTGGATTTTTGGTACATAGACAAGAGATCGTCCCCTATAGGTCATGACTAGTGGGAGACCATAAGACCCTTAGCATCTTTGTGCAAGGTATTGGTAAGTGTGACTATTCCTTGAGTGAACTGGGTTTATGTGTAATCTGATAATATATTTGGTTCCTTGAGTGAACTGGATTTGTGTTATCTAATATTATATTTGGTTCCTTCAGAGAAATGGGTTTATGTGTTATCTGATATTATATTTGGTTCCTTGAGTGGATCGATTTTATGTGTTGAGTTGTTATATTTGGTTTCTTGAGAAGAATTATGATTACTAACTTGTTGATTATATTGTATCCTTGAGTTTTCTGGGCTAAGGATATAAAAGAATGGCATATATTCTGTTATTGTCTACTTACTGGTGTATTTTATACAAGGTGTAAGTAATTATTATGAGTCATGATTCCGTTAACCTGGCATTATTGTAGTTAGTCATATTTTGTTAACTGGGTCTATTGTTGGTAGTCAGGGTCTTGACTTGGTATATTGTCAATAATGACTTACACTTGACTGAATTCTTGGTGTTATTGTGAAAGCCTAAGTGGTAACATAACTAAAGTAATTGTTAAGTGCTCATGTTTGTACTTGTTTACAAGGTTATGGTTATTTGTTCTCATTTATTATTGAGGTTAATTGAGGTGTAAGTGGAACAAATTCACTTTCAATAACTATTGGGGTTAAACAAGTGAAAGTGATGACAAATAACATTTGATATTACAGGTGATGCATGATTAGTGAGATTAAGTGTGAATGGAATATGGGGAATACCAATGGTACATATTGACTACTAGTAATAAATAGGATACAACTAAGACACCAAGAATAAGAGTGGAAATACTCTTAGGTAACATAAGTGAATGAAAGTGATGTGTTTTAATTTGTTATATAAGTTGTCATGCTTTCTTTTTGTGATTTTTGTATTGTGTTTATGTGATATACCCATGGTCGGTCGATGATACCTATCAGTGTGTGTTGTTTGTACTGATACTACTTTTGCTATACCCTTTTTCTGGGGTATGTCTTGTTGCATGATCAATAGATGCTTTATGCTTGACACGGTAAAGATCTCCAGCAGTTTCTGTCATTGTTCATAAAGTGGAAGCTGGGTCATGTGTATTGTTTTGTGTTTTCTCTTAGTAGCTCATGTGCCTATTTAGACTAGGTCCTTGGGGAAAGTATTATTTTTGTATTTTAGGTTTTCATAAACTTGTTGTAATAAAAAAGGTATTTTATTGTTCTTATTGACTTCCGCATATATTTTGAAATGGATAGTAAGGGTTCTCCTATCTAGGTGGACTAGAACAGGTGCCCGCATGATTTGGTTAGTTGGGTTGTGAAAAGATATTGCCACTGGCAACCATGTTTATAATTATACCTGAGTAAAGAGAGAAAAAAATTGTAAGTTGATGTTTTCGTATGTTAACATGTGAAAAATCGGGCTTAGAAACAAAGGGTTTCCTAGAAGGAAAAAGATTTGAAAAATCTTAAAATGCCTCGGCTGTTCGCTGCCTAAAAACCACTATAGCGGTACCACAACCACTGTAACGACATCACCATAGTGGTAGGGGTCAGCTATAGTGGTACCACAATAGTGGGCGTCGAACCACTGAAGTGGTATCTTCGTCTGCAATATGAATCTTGATCTCAATAACCCTAATTTTGATGTTTTACATTATTTTCTCAATGTCTACAATAGATCAGGCAAGAGATAGTACTATTTAGATATTCTACGTTGTTTTCGCAAAGACTAACACCTAAAATAAATCCTAAAGGGCTCAAACTTTTTGATGGGGTAACCGTTCATTTACCCTATCAATTTTGAGTTTAAACTTCCATGAAGTTCATAAATCAGATGGGTACAGTGCTATAAAAGTGTTGGAAATGTCAGAAAGACTAGAATGCTAACAAAATTTGTCCCACAAGAATCAAAACTGAACCACATCTAAGAACCCAATTTTGGGTTTCAATTCTTTATCTATTCTACTTTAGATTAGCAATATAGAGTAGTAATCAATATATTAGAGTAAGGACTTAGGGTCTACCTCAAAACAATTGATAAAAGGAGAAGTTGGCCGAGAGAAAATATTGAATTGTGAGAGTGTGATGTTGAAATGAGGGATGGGGAACCATTTTCCCTATTTTCAAATCTATCAAGGGACTACTATAGTAGACTTCTTATGCACTTTAGTAGTTCCGATGTAGTGAGCCACTAGGTTGCTACATCGGCCATGCATAAGTCATCATACACGTCTCTTTTTTATGTGATAGTGCATATTAATTCCACTTAGAGTATCATGAAGTGTCTTAATGAAGTGATGTAGTGAAGTGTTTCCCTATCTACCACTGTATAAGGGATTCATGAATTTAATCTTCGTAAGGATAGACTTAGAATTCTTGTGAAGTCCTAGTGTTTCTTGTAATTAGGAGCGGTGTAGCGAGCATCATTTTATTACATACCACTTTTAGAAAATGATCTTGCTTCACCTTTTATGCCAGTTTAGGAATGAACGGTAGGTAAATTGGTAACTATTATAATGATCCATTCTATCATTACTAAAATTTTCATAATTAAAAAAATTTGATTTCTGATGTTATATCGAGTCAAGGTTGAGCCGAGGTAAGGCATAGTATGCGTTTGAAAATTTTTAGTGTAAGGAAAAAAGGGGACCAGTCTTACTGCTTGAGGATTGCTATAACAGTCCTTGAGCTACATAGTGTGCCCTATGCCACTATAGCAATGGTTAGGAAGTGAGCCCAGACGGGTAACTCTTTTTGTTTCCTATTTTGTTTATATTTCATTAGCCTCACCCCAAAAATGCCCGAGGGCTATTTTCCAAAGAAAAGCTTTCGGAGAACAAGGAAGTGAGCACTTGATTGGTGCATCTCCAAACTTTCCCTCATGATTCTTCCATTAAATTTGTCCCCTCATAATCAAGGAACTCGGATTCACAAAGTCCAAATGCAGCAGCTCAGTAAATGAGGTAGGTTATGGTAAATTCATAGTAGATCTTGGTTAGTTGCATTTTCAAAATATAATTTGATGGGATATATTATGTTTAGGCATATGGAAACAAAGTTTGGATGGTTAAATAACTTAAAATAGTGGGATTTGCTATTTAATATGTTATATGTGGAGACACCTGAAGTATTTGATTATAGTAATTCTAACGTTTAATTAATGCCATATGAACTAGGTGAAATTGAGTTACGATAGAGTAATGTGTGATTGCATAGTTGTGAGGAGAAGTGTAACGGGCTTATAAAAAGAGGTAGGTCTATGCAGTGATCTTTCAAGGGCTTATTTAATTGTAGGGGTGGTGGTGGTATCGTTAAGATCACTGTTGATGTAGGAAGAAGGTATCCTAAGTGATGTGCTTAGGTTTATGTTAATCATGTATAGAAGGCGGGTTGAGTAAGGTACAAAGTTATAGTGAGGAATGGTAAGAATGCGTAAGTTATATGTGTTAACTTTTGTGCTAAGAAAGTCATTCGTGGGTTAGAAGGTGACATTATATCGGGGGACTGTAAGGCCCTCTTGAATAAAAGAAGATTGTTATGTATTGAAAAAGGGCTGGTTGGTTAACAAATGTCTCAGTAATTAAACGCAGTTATAAATTTTGTTTGAACTCCATGTCTATCCGTGATTTGAATAATTATGAATTGGCTTTCAGGCATAATTGTGATAGAGGATTTGACTTGGTAGTTGCTTATATACATGAAATGATGAACCTTGAGTTTGTCTAAGTTTCTAGATAAATTGTGTAATTTGATATTTGGTACACTTCATCATATTTTGTTGATACTGATTGAGATGTTCATATTTGTGATATTTAGAGAGTTAGGTACCACTCTGGTGTATGTTTCTTATAGATTGATAATCGGAGGGCAGGGTACCATGATGGTATGGTATATGGACCGAGTTCGTCCCCTGCAGGTCATAACTATTGGGCATATAAGACCCGTTAGTATATGTGTACACATTCTATGATTGATTTGGTTATTGTAATATGTTGTTTTATATTAATGCTTATTGCATTGTGCTTAATTGCATTTTGTTAAGTGTTGCATGGAAACCAAGGTGGCATAAGTCCATTCTTATAAATTTGTATGTTTATGGGTGTGGTATTTAGAGGAGTCATAGGTTCCTCCTTCTTATGGGAAAACTCATACTTGTTATTATAACAACAACAACAGCATACCCAGTAAAATCTCACAAGTGACTAAATTCATACATGCTATTATAATAATGAGATTAGTTATAGGCGGTAGATTGCACTTGGAAGTTGTTGGTAGATTTGGTGATTTTTCTGTGGATGATAATTGTTGTGAAATTGCATTGTTTGTGTAAATAAGGAGGTAGATGTAGCAAGCGGAGAATTAAAGTAGCCATCGAAGATATTAGTAAGAATGTTCAATGTCATATGGATATGCACGTGGGTTGTTGTGGGGCACCATAATCATAGCGTTAATAGGTAATGGTTTGGTGATTTAAGAAATAAGGTTAATCGAAAGCGGTTCAACGGAAAGGTCGAATGCTGAGTATGTATTGTATATTAGTTTTAAAGATTCCATGTATAATTGCTTGATTTTCTAGATGTTATTATATGTTTCTAACCCTTGTCGACTGATGATGCCTACCAGTACGGGTAGTTGTACTGATACTCCTCTTGTCATATCCCTTTTTTGGGATATAGATATGTTGTAGGAACAATTTTGTTTTCTAATTTGATGCGGGAATTATCCCCAGCAGCTTCTATTCATCCTATTCCTATAGTGGAAGTTGTGTCCTTGTTTTTGTCTTTATTGTTTTATAGCTCTTGTACATGTTTATACTAGGTCTTGGGTAGTGAATATTGTTGAAAACTGTAAAGATTTTTGGTTGGTGGTAAGGGTTCTCTTATATAGCTAGAATAGAGTAGGTATCCACTAATTGCATAATTTGGGTCATGACAGTTGGCGTAAGAGCCCTTGGTTACCGATCATACAAGTATAAGAGAAAATGTCGGGTAAAGTCCTGCAGATTGGTATGTTGTCCACATCAAATCCCTAGAAGGCTACAAGGAATCTAGGAATCATTCTCTTTCTTATCACTAATTATGCTTCCTCAGTTGTTGTCTACTTGGGTTAAGTCAAATTGATATCTAGACTATTCCAATTGGTATCTCAATAACTATAACTGGAACCTAATCGATCCCTATTGGTATCTTGATGGCGTTTGGAAGTTTGAAACTAGTTTTTTCTAACTGGGGTAGACAAATAGGAGGCATAGATGTCATATTCTTAGTATTGATTGCCCTCGGTTTAACTGAGTGCTGCTAGTTTGTTCTCCTAATGTTGTTTGTTTTGGACTAACTAATTTTCTATAATTCAAATTGAAATTGTTGGGATGGAATTACTTGTAGATTGCTATGACCGAAGTACCCGCCAAACTATACCCGAAGTAGATATACCCCCGAAACTATACAAAAATTCCCTCTTGGGGCCAATTTCTCTCTACATCCACACTAATCTTCCTCTTTTTCTTTATCCATAACTGGTGGACCTTCACCCTCAATGAGTCAAAGTCCTGGTCATATGGAGACCAGTCATCCTCCGTTCCTCCATTACGTGAACCCGCTGACATAGCTCCATGATTATTGAAGAGAGAAATATATCCTTCGGGTGGATGTAAAAAGCCTCCTACTACTCCACTATCTGCTCTCCCATATTCAAACTTACCCTATCAAACATATAAGCAATCACAAGGGCCTGCTGAAAGGTCATGTCATCACATTTAAGGAGTGGCGACTACTCCGAAAAACCAAGTTCAACTACCATCTAGACTCGACATTAAAGTTGGTACTAGTGATGGTTGTCAAAATAAGAACCTAGATAGATGAAGCAATATTGTTTGGAATTAGCGACATTCAGTGATCCAGTCAGTATCACTATTTATCTCTTTCATGATGCAAGGTTCATTTGAGTGACTTGGTACCCCTAGCACCTTATTTATGACCTTAGCTCTAATAGAGACATCCGAGACCGCAAGTAGATAGTGGGGTTAGGAGAGTACCTCATCACCATGGGGAGGTTAGAGTAGAACTCCCTTACCCACTCCTCATTACAAGAGTCATTCATCTACACTAGAGGCCCCCACTCGAGCTCCTATAGCAAGCCATAGAACTTGAGCGCTTCCTCCTCAACCTTATCCATTATGAATCGATGTTCATACATGAGGCCATTGATCTGTAAGTCTACAAAGCGCTGCCTGCAGTGAGAGTTGAAAAACTCCTCATAGGCAGGGAGAATGTTTCCACTTGTTCCATGTTTGTAATTATACCTGCATAATTAGAGGAAAATTTTGATAGTTGATGTTCCGTATGTTAACGTGTGAAAAATAGGGCTTAGAAATGAATGGTTTCATAGAAGGAAAAAAATTCTAAAAAATCTCAAAATACCACTGTTGGTTGTTGCCTAGGAATTTCTATAACGGCACCGCCACCATTGTAGAAACATCATTATTGGGGGAGGGGTCTGCTATAATGTTAACCAACAATGGGCATTGAACCGCTCCAGCGGTACCTTTGTTTCCAATATGAACCCCGATCCTAACAACTCTAATCTTGATATTTTGCATTGTTTTCTATATTTCTACCATAGATCAGGCAAGAGATAGTACAATATAACTATTCTACATGGCTTTCGCGAATATTAACTTCCCAAAATCAAGGCTTATGGGCTCAAACTTTTTGATAGGGTAACCGTTCATCTACCCGTTCAATTTTGATTTCAGAACTTCCATGAAATTTGTAAATCATACACCTGCAATGCTATAAAAGCATTGAAAATGTAAGAAAGACTAGAATCCAAATGAGATTCATCCCACAAGAATCAAAATTGAACCATATCCAAGAACGCAATTTTGGGGTTTAATTGTTTATCAATTCTACTTTAGGTTTACGATATGGAATAGTAATCAATCTATTAGAGCAACGATTTAGGGTTTAGTTAAACAAATTCGGTAAAGAGAGAAGTTGGCCGAGAGAAAACTTAAAATGATGAGAGTGTGAAGTTAAAATTGGGGAAGGGGAACAATTTTTCTGCTTTTGAAATCTGCCAAGGGACCGCTATAGCAGCCCTTTTACCCGCTACAATGGTGCAACTATAGAGAGCCTCTTTACCTCTACTCTAGCCACTCGTATGTCACTGTGTGTGTCTCATTTTTGTGAAATATCGCATATTAATTCCACTTTGGGTATCGTGAAGTGTCTTAATGAACAAATGTAGTGATGTGTTTCCCTAACTACCAGTTTTTAGGGGATTCGTGAATTTTTTACTCATAAGGACTGATTTAGAATGCCTATGATTATATATATTCTTCAAAAAATGATCTCACTATTTCTTTACACACTTTCAGGGATGAACGATTGGTAAATTAGTATCTATTGCAACGATCCATTTCCTTGTTTGGAGTAGGCAAAAAGGGGCCAAGGTTTACTGCTTAAGAACCCCTATAACGGTCCCTTGAGTTTCCATAGAAGTATCGCTATGGCTGTCCCTTAGTCTCTATAGCGGCGGCTAGGCAATGAGCCTAGGCGGGTAATGCTTTATTTTTCCTATTTTATTTATATTTTAGTAGCCTTACCCCAAAAATGCATGAGGGCTACTTTCCAAGGGAAAAATATATGAGAACAAGTATGCGAGCAATTGAGTGGCATATATCCAAGCATTCCCTCGCGATTCTTGCATCTTTTCCATTCCCATGTAATCAAGGAACTCGAAGTCACGCACTTAAAATGCAACAACTTAAAAAATGAGGTAGGTTATGGTAAATTTGTTGTTGATCTGAGTTAGTTTCATGTTCAAAATATATTTTGACGGGAGATATCATGGTTAGACTTATGAACATAGAGTTTGGATTGTTAATTAATATAAAAATTGTAGGATAGACAAGGTTTGATATTTGATGTGTTATATGCGGAGTTGCCTGAAGTATGTGATTATAGTAATTATCATGTTTAATTAATGCCATGTGAAATGGGTGAGATCAAGTGACGATAAAGTAACGTTTTATTGCATAGTTTTGAGGGAAGTTTATGGGCTTAGTAAATGACATAGGTTTATGTATTGATTTTGTGAGGGCTTGGTCTTATTTTAGGGGGGGATGGTATAGTCAGTATCGTTGTTTATATCAGAAGAAGGTATCATAAATGATGGTGCTTAAGCTTATGTTAATCATGTATAGAAGAAAGGTCAAGAAAGGTACAAAGTTGTAGTAGAGAATGGTAATAATGCATAGATTGTGTGCATCAACTTTTGGGCTAAGGAAGCCATTAGTGTTTAGAATGTGACATCAAATTGGGGGGACTGTTGGGTTTTTCCAAATAAAAGAAGATTTTTATGTATTGAAAAAGGACTGGTTTGTTTAAAAAACATCTATGTAATTAAATGTAGTTATATAGTTAATTTGAGTTCCATGCCTATTCATGAAATTAATAATTGTGAATTGGCTTTTGGGCATACTTGTGATTGGGGACTTGACTTGGTATTTTCTTGTATACATGAAATGATGAATCTTGAATTTGACTAAGTGTCTAGATAAATTGTATAATTTAATATTTGGTGCACTTCATCATATTTTGTTAATATTGATTGAGATGTTCACATATTGTGATATTTGGAGAGTCGAGTATCATGCCTGTACATGTTGCTTACGGATTGATATTTGAACGGTTGGGTACCATGCCGGTACGGTACATAGACTGTGTAAATATTTTATGATTGATTTGATAAGTGTAATGTATTTTTTCATATTACTGCTCATTGTAGTCCGCTTGATTGCATTTCCTAAAGTGTTGTATCGAAACCGAGGTGGCATAAGTCCATTGTTGTAAATTGGTATGTTTACGGTTGTGTTTTTTAGAGAAGTCATAGGCCCACCTTCTTATGGATAAATTAAAACTTTTTATTATAACTCTAAGATTATTGATAGGCAGTGATAGTCCTGTGGAGGTTATTGGTAGATTTGGCGTTTGGTGATCTGTCTGTGGATGATATCTACTGTGAAATTGCATAGTTTGTGTAGTTGAGAATTAGAGTAGTCGTCGATGGTATTTATAATAACATTTAATTTCATATGGATAGATACGTGGGTTATTATGGGGAACCATAATCATAGCATTTGTAGGTAACGATTTGGTGATTTAAGAAATAAGGTTAATCGAAAATGGTTCAATAGAAAGGTCGAAGGCTGATATATTCCATGTATAATTCCTTGATTGTCTATATGTTGTTATATGTTTCTTAACTTGGTCGACCGATGATGCCTACTAGTACATGTGGTTGTACTTATACTACTCTTGCCATATTCTATTTTTGGGATATAAATATGTTGCAGGATCAATTGTGATTTTTTATTTGATTCAGTAAGAATTCACCAGTAGTTTCTGCTCATCCTATTCCTATGGTGAGAGTTGTATCTTTGTTTTTGTCTTCATTTTATTAGAGCTTTTGTGTAAGTATAGACTAGGTCTTGGGTAGTGTGTATTGTTGAAAACTGTAAAGATTTGTTTACTTAATTTTTGGTTCTATTTATTTATATGAGTATCTCTACATATTTGGGTTGGTGGTAAGGGTTCTTCTATCTAGCTAGAATATAGCAGGTACCCACTGATCCCATAATTTAAGTCATGACAGTTGGTATAAGAGCCCCAGGTTACTGGTCATACAAGTACAAGAGTAAATATTGGTTAAAGTCCTACAGATTGGTGTGTTGATATCCACATCAAATCCCTACTAGTCTACGAGGCATCTAGGAATCATTCATTTTCTTCTCTCTTATTATGCTTCCTCAGTTGTTGTCTACTTGGGTTGAGTCAAATTGATATCTAGATGATTCAATGGAGATTTTCAATTGGTCTCTCCACAAACACAACTGGAACCTAGTCGATCATTATTGGTATGTCTATGGCGTTTGGATGTTTGAAACTAGTTTCTTCTAACTGGTGTAGACAAATAGGAGGCATAGATTTGGTATTCTTAGTATTGATTGCCCTCGATTTAATTGAGTGTTGCTATTTTGTTCTCCTAATGTTGTTGGTTTTGGACTAACGGATTTGCTATAATTCAAATTGAAATTGATGGGATGGAATTACTTGTTGATTGGTATGACTCAAGTACCCGTCAAACTATACTTGAAGTAGCTATACCCCCGAAACTATACAAAAATTCCCTCTTAGGGACAGCTGCTCTCTACATCCATACTAATATTCCTCTTTTTCTTGCTCCTTAATTGGTGGCCCTTCACCCTCAGTGAGTCAAAGTCCTGGTCATATGGAGACCAGTCATCCTCCGTTCCTCCATTACATGAACCCGCTGACACAGCTGCGTGATTAGTGAATGGAGAAACATATCCTTTAGCTGTTTGTAAAAAGCCTCCCACTCCACCACTATCTACTCTCCTATGTTCAGACTCACCCTATCAAACACATAAGCAATCACAAGGGCCTACTGAAAGGTTATGTCATCATATTCAAGGAGTGATTACTCCTCTGAAAAACCAAGTTCAACTACCATGTTAACTCGACATCAAAGTTGGTTCTAGTGATGGTCTTAAACATAAGGATCTAGACAAACAAAGCAATCTTGTTTTGAATCAGAAACATTCAGCGATCCAGTCGGTACCACTATCTATCTCCTTCGAGATATAAGGCTTATTTGAGTGACTTGGTACCTCTAGCACCTCATTTATGACCTCAGCTCTAATATAGACATCCATGACTGCAAGTAGATAATAAGGTTAGAAGATTCCCTCATCACCATGTGAAGGTTAGAGTAGAACTCCCTCGCCCACACTTCATTACAAGAGTCAGTCGGCAGCACTATAGGCCCCCACCCGAGCTACTGTAGCAAGGCATAGAACTCGAGCACCTCCTCCACAACCTTATCCATTAGGAATCCATGTTCTTACATGAGGCCCTTGATCTGTAAGTCTACAAAGTGTTGCCTGCAGCAAGTGTTGACAAATTTCTCGTAGGCAGGGAGAATGTTTCCACTGTAATCCATATTTGTAACAATACCTGCACAATTAGAGGAAAATTTTGATAGTTGATATTCCGTATGTTAATGTGTGAAAAATTGGGCGTAGAAATGAAGGGTTTCATTGAAGGAAAAAATTCTAAAAAATATCAAAATACCCAGTTGGTTGCTGCCTAGGAACTGCTATAATGGTACCACCACCATGTAGTGACATCATAATAGGTGAGGTGTCTACTACAGCGGTACCCAACAACAGGCATCGAACCGCTACAGCGGTACCTTTGTTTCCAGTATGAACCCCGATCCTAACAACCCGAATCTTGATATTTTACATTGTTTTCTTAATTTCTACCATAGATCAGGCAAGAGATAGTACAATATAACTATTCTACATGGTTTTTGCGAATATTAACTTCCAAAAATAAAGCCTCATGGGCTCAAATTTTTTGATAGGGTAACCATTCATCTACCCGTTCAATTTTGAGTTCAGAACTTCCATAAAATTTGTAAATCATACACCTACAATGCTATAAGAGCATTGGAAATGTAAGAAGGACTAGCATTCAAACGGGATTAATCCCACAAGAATCAAAATTGAATCACATCCAAGAACGCAATTTTGGGGTTTAATTCTTTATCAATTCTACTTTAGATTTGCGATATGAAGAAGTAATCAATGTATTATATCAATGATTTAGGGTTTACTTAAACAATTTCTATGAAAGGAGATGTTGGCCGAGAGAAAACTTAGAATTGTGAGAGTGTGAAGTTTAACTTGGGGAAACAGGAACTATTTTTCAGCTTTTGAAATCTGCCAAGGGACTGCTCTAGCAGCCCTCTTGCCCTCTACAATGGTGCCTCTATAGCAGCCTCTACGTCTCTACAGTAGCCACCCCTATGTCACTGTGTGTGTCTCATTTTTATGCAATATCGCATATTAATTCCACTTTGGGTATCATAAAGTGTCTTAATGAACTGAGGTAGTGATGTGTTTCCCTAACTACCAGTTTATAGGGGATTCATGAATTTAATCCTCATACGGACTGACTTAGAATGCTTATGAAGTTCGATTGGTCTTGTTATTTGGAGCGGTGTATTAAGCGTTGTTTCATTATATACATTCTTCAAAAAATGATTTTTCTATGTCTTTTACACTCATTCAAGGATGAACGATTGGTAAATTGGTATCTATTATAATGATCTATTACCTTATTTGGAGTAAGGCAAAAAGTGGCCAAGGCTTACTACCTGAGGATGGCTATAACGGTCCCAACGGTCCCTTGATCTGCCATTGATGTACTGCTATAGCGGGTTCTGAGCCTTTATAGAGATGGCTAGGCTTTGAGCCCAGGCGGGTAACCCTTTATTTTTCCTATTTTGTTTATATTTTAGTAGCCTCCCCATGAAAATGTATGACGGCTACTTTCCAAGGGAAAAATATATGAGAATGAGGATGCGAGCAATTGAGTGGTGCATATCCAAGCATTTCCTCATGATTCTTGCATCTTTTCCATTCCCCTAGAATCAAGGAACTCAGAGTCACGCACTCCAAATGCAAGAACTTAACAAATGAGGTAGGGTACGGTAAATTTGTAGTAGATCTGGGTTAGTTGTATGTTCATAATATAGTTTGAAGGGAGATATCATGGTGCAAACTACGAACATGGAGTTTAGATTGTTAATTAATGTAAAAAAATTTAGGATAGACAAGGTTGATATTCAATGTGTTTTATGCAGAGTTGCCTGAAGTATGTGATTATAGTAATTAACACATTTAGTTAATGCCATGTGAACTAGGTGAAATCAAGTCACGATCGAGTAACATGTGATTGCATAGTTGTGAGGGCAGTGTAATGGGCTTAGTAAAAGAGGTAGGTCCATGTATTGATTTTTTGAGGGCTTGGCCTTATTTTAGGAAGGGATGGTACAGTCGGTATCATTGTTTATGTAGGAAGAAGGTATCAAAATGCTGGTGCTTAGGTTTATGTTAATCATGTATAGAAGGAAGGTCAAGAAAGGTACAAAGTTGTAGTAAGGAACGGTAATAAAATGTAGGTTGTATGTGTCAACTTTTAGGCAAAGGAAGTCATTTGTAGGTTAGAAGGTGAAATTATCGGGGGACTGTTAGGTTTTTCTGAATAAAAGAAGATTGTTATGTATTGAAAAAAGACTGGTCAGTTTAAAAAGCGTCAATGTAATTAAATGTAGTTATAGACTTAATTTGAGTTCCATGCCTATTCATGAATAAAATAATTGTGAATTGGCCTTCGCTCATACTTGTGATTGGGGACTTGACTTGTAATTGCTTGTATACATGAAATGATGAACCTTGAATCTGACTAAGTGTCTAGATAAATTGTATAATTTCATATTTGGTGCACTTCATCATATTTTTTTTATATTGATTGAGATGTTCACATATTGTGATATTTGGAGAGTCAGGTACCATGCCGGTACATGTTGCTTACAGATTGATATTTGAAGGATCGGGTACCACGCCGACATGGTACATGGACTGAGCTCATCCCCTGCAGGTCATTACTATTGGGAATATAAGACCCCTTAGTATGTGTGTAAACATTCTATGATTGATTTGATAGTTGTAATTTATTTTTTCATATTACTGCTCATTGTAGTATGCTTGATTGCATTTCCTTAAGTGTTGTATTGAAACCGTGTTGGCATAAGTCCATTCTTGTAAATTGGTATGTTTACGGTTGTGGTATTTAGAGGAGTTAGAGGCCCCCCTTCTTATGGCTAAATTCAAACTGGCAATTTTAACTGTGAGATTATTGATAGGCGGTAGATAGTCCATTGGAGGTTAATGGTACATTTGGTGTTTGGTGATCTGTCTATCGTTGATAACTGCTGTGAAATTACATAGTCTAAGTCTTAAAATTATTTATGTAGTGGATAATTAGAGTAGTCATCGATGTCATATATAATACCGTTTGATATCATATGGATAGATACGTGGGTTGTTGTGGTGCACCATAATCGTAGCATTAATAGGTAACAGTTTGGTGATTTAAGAAATAAGGTTAATCGGAAGCGCGATTCAAGGGAATTGTCGAATGCTGAATATATATTGTCTATTAGTTTTTAAGATGTCATATATAATTCCTTGATTTTCTATATGTCTTTATATGTTTCTTAACTTGGTCGACTGATGATGTCTACCAGTACGTGTGGTTATACTGATACTACTCTTGCCATATTCCATTTTTGGGATATAGATATATTGCAGGATCAATTATGGTTTCTTATTTGATGCGTTAAGTATTCACCAGTAGCTTCTGCTCATCCTATTCCTATGGTGAGAGTTGTGTCATTGTTTTTGTCTTCATTGTTTTAGAGCTCTTGTACATGTCTAGACTAGGTCTTGGGTAGCGTGTATTGTTGAAAACTGTAAAGATTTTGCTACATAATTTTTGGTTCTTTTTAATTTATATGAGTAATTCCACATATCTGGGTTGGTGGTAAGGATTCTCCTATCTTGCTAGAATAGAGTAGGTTCCCTTTACGATTTAGTAATTTGGGTCGTGACATATATGTAAAGAGTTGTCCAAGAATCTAAGTAAAACAGAAATAAAGATAGGTGAAACTGGGACAATCTTCGATCGGGCGATCTCACCACATGATCCCAAGACTCAGATATCATAAATAAAATAGCGACTTTAATACAGAATATCAAACCAAAAGTACAAAGCTGTCCGAGAATCTAAGTAAGAGAGAAATATAGATAGGTGAAATAGGGACACTCTTAGATTTGGGGGAGCTCACCATATGAGATTTAAATAACACCATATGCATGATTAAGCACCGCTTTGTCCACTCATACGAGATTTGCATCAGAAGGATACTGAAAAGTAGGTAATTACAATCACTAGTACTCATTAGGCAACATAGGTTGACTAAGCTCAAGAAGATACTATATTGAATAAAGAATACTAAAATGACCTTGCACATATGAAAGTCCAATATTTCAATATCAATAAACATGACCGATCATCTCAAAATACAACGATAGTCCAAGAATGAAGCAATGCAAATATATCTAATGATATGCAATGGCCAATGCCTACCGATATTCACCTCCTCCACAATCGTTTGTTGGAAGGTGAGACTCATGAGGTCCATATATCCTACTGTAAATCATACCTCAAACAAAATCAAGAGAAGTATCATATGTTTCCGTCCGAAATCATATTTCAAATCAATATCAATGGAAGATAATTCATTTTCTTTCAAAAATCAGTGTTCCCAATAGTACAATCTAGTGATTTTTGAGATAAATGAATATGCATGATCATAATAATAAAATTAATCCAAATATAATAGATAGGTATGAAATCTCAAGATATCAATCAATTCATGAACATAGCTTACAAGCCTAAATATCACGCCAGAAATTCAATCCCATATCACTTAAATGATATAAGCCCCAATTCGGTCATAACAAAAAATCACACATTAAAACTTATATATATATATTAATTATTTTTGTTTCTTTTTTCTTTTATAAAATATTTATTTCCCTCCTAACATTTAATATTTTATTTACTTTAACTCCTTCACTAAATTCTTGTCCTTTCACTTCTAGTTAATTTAAAATAATTACATCTATTTTCTTAAAAAATAATAAAACTTTTTTTTAGAAGAGATAAGATACAAGTACCCCCCCTAAACTATATCAGAATTTGCTAAGACACACTTAATCTTTACGAAGGTCATACTACGCCCTCCTAAACTAATATTTTCTGTATTTTTGTGCTTCTTTAGTGCTGACATGGCTGCCAAGTCAGCACATAAGGTGTTCAAAAATATTCTGTTACTTGACAGCTACGTCAGCAAAAGAAAACAAAGAAAAAATTATTTTAAGGGGGTAATAGGAGTTCTGTAAAGTATAGGTGTATCATAACCACTTCTGATATAGTTTGGGGGGTACTTGTGCCTTATCTCTCTTTAGAAAAATGTCCTTTGTGTTTTACATTGTACATATTTTAATATTTTATTTTCTTTCCTTCTCATTTTTGGGTATCCATCCGAAATTACTTATTTAATGTCAAGACATTTAGAATTAAATTTGAAATTACATCCAAAGGAAAGATAAATAAAATAAAAGGAATAAATAAAAGCACTAGAAAAAAATTAAAGAAGATAAAAAATGAAAAATAAAAAAAAATACGTGTATTTGAGAAAATTATAGATACAAGGTAAAGAAAAATAAAAAAAGTTACGTGTATTTGAGAAAATCTTAAGTACAAGAATAAAAAAAATTAGGCGTTTCTAACTTATTTTAAATACAAGGCAAACAAAACAAAGAAGAAAAGTATTTTTTTAAAAGAAAATAAAAAAATTAAAATATTTTTGAAACAAAAGTAGAAAAAGATTTTTAAAAATATTTTATACAAGTGGTGGTGCGTGTATATCACGCAGCTAATTGAATTGGGTTGTGGCTCTATATCAACATATAATGTGTAAAGATATACAAAAAGAAAAATGTTTAGGTGGGGTAAAAGGGGATCCTTAAGCCTTTTTCCTATTTTTTATGAGAAATCTTTGTGATGAGTTGTACTTGTGACTTGATTAATTTGCAAAGGTTTTCATTTTAATGATTGAGTGAGGCTGAAAAGACTTCCAGATACTCAAGATTTGTGGTTTATTATGTAACAATCTAGTAGTGATTTTTAGTCTTTTACATGTTTTGACAATTCTACCCTCTTTATAGTAGCATTTTGGTGTTTATGGATTATGAGAGTGGTGAGATTTTATAGTAGCATATGGTTCCTGAGGCTTTATATTGAAATTTAAGTGAGTTTGTTATTTTGGAAAGCTTTAGAGTTTGAATGATTGATTTTGGTCAACATTCGAAGATCAGAGCATCGTGTGAGAATTCTGTCAGTTTTGTTAGCTTTTATTTGTCAATTTTCAACTTTTATTTTTTGATTTTAGGTTAGTAACGTGGTTGGTTTGAATCCCGAGGCCTTCAGTATTATTTTGAGCTTTTAGATGAGATTTTGGAAAGTTAAGTCCTTGATTTGACTACGACCAACATCCATTGATAATGATTTTCGTTGAAAATTTTGACTATTTTGTTGAGTCTAAAATGTCAAAACTGGTCTACTAACATTGTTGGTTTGTGTTCACGGGATCCTGGATGCATTCTGAGGGTCCGTTGAAGAATTTTTGGTTCATGCATTCAGCTGTTTGTTGTTGCTGGTGCAGCCTTAGCCCCTCTTCATTCGCGATAAACCTATCACAATCACTGAGAAAAACCTTTATGGTTCATCATGATCGCTAGGGGGGAGTTCATATTAGCAAAGAGAGTTTTAAGTTGGGTCGGGTCGGGGACGATATTAGTCTTAGCGTTCTCGACGAGGGCCATTGCTATCGCAATGAAAGAGGTGACCTGGATAGATTATTTTATTTCCTTTTTCGGATAAAACCCCATAACCCCATTTTTTAAGCTAGTGAGCTCAATTTTTGGATATTTCAAAGGGGATTTTTAAGATCCAAATATTGGGTAAGTTTGTAAATCTAGATTTTAACATTCTCCACTAATTATTTCAAGATTTTATCTTAAATCTTGGTTTTTCTAACATGAAATATGAGATTTTCCCGGTAAAGTTAGAGTTTGATAAATTGATACTTTTGATATTGATTTCAACTCCATTTTTTATGAAACATGAGATTTGAACTTCTTAAATTACGGGTAACGTGATTTTTTAATAAAATTCCAATTTTGCCTTTGTGGACTTAGGGTTGACATTTGAACTGACTTTTTGAATCTGAATTCGAAGTATAGCAATATAGGTATATATAATTTTGTGTTATTATATAGAATTCATAGTTTAATAGATTAGATTCATTTGGAGGCGGTTCGGAAGGGTAAAGCTTCTATTTGATTCGTCGGGCTTCTTTAAGGTAAGTTGATATTGTTTTTGAGTCTTTATCGATGTGATATGTGGTAGTTGCATGTAAGAGGAGTAATGGATATATTGTGGGTCCTCTGTAGATGAGATGATGAACATTTATGGGGGTACCAATGTATTTTTGAAGGGAATAAAATCAATTAATTAACTGGTTGGACTGGATTGCTAGAATCTATGATTGTTATGTTATATTTACCTAGTAATTAAGTTATTAGTTCCATGTTTCACTTATTTTCATATGGGTAGGATGGATTTTTGATTGCATATTGTAGATATAATTTGGTATGAGGAGTTGTTATTGATAGTGCTGATTGGACCGATACTGTGATTCTGTTATATTCTTCATTCTCCATGGCCTTCGGGCGGATCAAAAGGTTGAGATCTTATTAAGACATCAGTATATTTGGATATTCTCTTATGGCTCTTTAGACAAATTAAAATTAAGTTTATATTGATTATTTACTATGTGGCCCTAAATGCATATCCAGAGGGTGTATATAGACTTAGCGAGTCTCTCATGGGTACCAGCTATCTGTACTGATATGGCAGGTGTATACAGGTAGATTAGACATGCATCATATGCACTATTATTATATTCCCAATTAGTTTGCATGTCATGCATCATACTCATCTTATCCATTTGGTTGATTGATTTAGTATAGTGAGTAAATAGTGAACTATGGAGCTTATTATTGTTCACTTGATATAAATTTTCATCATTATTGACTAGAATCTCTGTACTTGACTGATTTAGTTGAGATGAACGTGTAACAGTCATAGTTGTGATTTTTTCCTTTTTATGTATTTTAACTATTTTTCCTTTCTCCGTAGTTATTACATGTTATTTGTGAGTTGTGGGGATGGTTGGTACATTTCCTGATGTATTTGGGAGTGATTTAGAAGAGTTTGAGATTCTTAGAGGGTTTAAAATCCATGAGTTTGACTTCAGTCAACATTTTGTGTTTCGACCGTCGAATGGCGATTTGGATAGTTCCATTAGATCTGAATGTCAATTTTGAGTTAGGTGCATAGTTAGTTCGGGTCCTGAGCCTTTATTTTTCATTTCGACCTTTCTTTTGAAAACTAGTGAAATAAGTCAAAAAAGGGTCCCAAGGATAATTTATTGTAAACGATCTCTTTTCAAAAATCCTACATTTCTCTTTTCAAAAATCCTACATTGTCATTAAGTCCGAAACATTGAAAATAGTCTAATAGCATAGCGGATTTACTTTGGCGGGGTCTCAAACAAATCCTGAGGGTCCATTGGAGATTTTGAAAACATGCAAAATCAGCCAAGTAACTAATATCCTTCTTTGAGAATGTAGGCCCTGACCACGAACACAAAGAAGTAAAATATCATATATCGCATTTGTGAGGTGGTGGATGCGATTGCAAAAGGTTATCGAGTCGGGTCTAGTTTTTTTCTTCATCACGAATGTGACACAACCCTCGCCAACGCGATGGGTTCGGGTGGTCAGTCTTTGTGAATGAGAGTGGATGATCACAAATACAAAGGATATTTTATTGTCCTGGTCATTGTTTACCCTTGTGAACGTGAAGGGTTGACCGTATTCGCGAGGTATTATTTATAGAACAGTATAAACACTCCATTTTTGTGATTTTCACCATTTTTGGACTTAGGAGCTTTGGGGTTTCCTTTATCACTCATGCTTGGGTAAGTTCTAAACTCATAATTTCATTGATTCCTAGTGACTATATCTTCAAAACCACATTTTAATCTTGTTTTCAAACTTGAATTTGGAGATTTTTTTGGTAAATTCTTAAAATGGGTTTTCATCAATTTGATCATGGATTTCAACTCATTTTCAAGTGGGTTTTCAACTATCGACTCCTATGGGTATGGAGAATATGTTTTTACAATAAATTTTTGACTTTTCTCCTTTTGATCTTAAACCTTTTGTTTTGAACTATTTTTGGACCCGATTTAAATATAGCTAATATGGGTATCATTAGCTTTCTTTTGATGCGTACATTATGTTTTTGATAGATTTATCTCATTCTGAGTTTATTAAAAAGGAAAGGCTTTCCCTTGAAGGGTCTAGGCTTGAAGTTCGACATTTCGAGGTAGGTTATGACTTAACTTTCTTTAGTTTGGGTTGGGTAGTTAACAATCATGTAAAACAGGCTATGGGTTAGGGAATTTAGTCATGGGAGTTGAATTTCAAGAGTATTATTCTTAATGTGTGCCCATGTGGGGGCTTATATGTATATTGTTGTTGACTTGAGAGAATATAATTATTGGGATTCCCAATTAGGGGCTTTATATAATATTATAGGCCTGATTTGTGCATTAAATTGACTTATCTAATATTTTATCGCTCAAGTGGGGGATTGACTTGTTAATGTGCCTTACTTGATCATTATTTGTCATTATTATTGATGTCTTCCATGACTAGTTATACCAGTGGTGCCATGTGATGGATTTTATCATGAAATATTATCATTTTGAGTTGATTTCGAGCACATTCATATCTGTATTAAATTGATCATTATCTTCATACTGATTGGTTGTGAGAATTACATCCTCATTTCATAGACACATATTCATGAGCTTGGTGCCACTGAGAAATAATTATTTGACAGAAAATGAGACACTTTATTAAACGCCTATACCGAGGGATGTGCTAGTAAGGTCGACTTAGAAATACTGATTTTGTAAGGAAATGAAACACTTTATAAAGGCCTATACCGAGGAATGTGTCGGTAAGGTTGATTGAGCTATGAGACTAAGAGTATAAAGGTATATGGGTTATAAACCCCGCATAGGTACTGTCCTAAATCATTGAGGCTTGGAAGATGTGAATCAAAGTCTCACCATCATTGCATTACATTGTATCTGCATCTCTTTTTTCCTCTATGTGATTGTTGTTGTGTACTTAGTTTTATATATATATATATATATATATTATGTGTAGCTTTGCTTTATGACTTATTATATTGTAGAACTGTTAGTGGAGACGGTGAGAGCTGCCGTTTGGGGACTTTTCTGTATGCAGGTGACGTGCTCATAGTATCTTTTACTTGTTTTATTTTCTACTTTGATTAGTCGGCCTATGATACCTACTAAGTACAAGTGGATCATACTCACTCCTACTTCTGTGCCCTTTCGGTACAGATCCTTATCTGAGTGCGACATATGGTGGCTGATTTCGTGCCTGGTAGCTGGATTTATGAGGTATTAGTGCGCTCTAAAGTTTGGGGATGATTCTGTACCTCCTCTTTCTTATCTTGTCTTTATTTATAATAGGATACAAACTCTTATATTGAAGTTTCCAGACTATATAGTAGATGGTGTTTCTACTTATGACACTATTTCTAGGGATTTATTGTATTTTGTTCAAAGTTTATGTTATTTACATGTTTTGGATTGACTTCATTCTTGAAGTCTCACATTTATGGGTTTTTCTTTCATATTTGGATTATCCTTTTTCTTATATGGGATTTGGATTACCTACTAAGGCTAACCCGAGGTAGGTGCATCATGATCTCAACTTTTGGGTCGTTACAAATTGGTATCAAAGCGCTGGGTTCACCAGTATCATAAGTGAAATAATAGGATATCTATTAGAGTCTCGCGGATTAATATATTGACGTCTGTATCTATCTTCATGAGGTTATACAATGTATTTAGGGAAAAAAACTTTACTAATTTGATTCCTTATTGTACGGGTTGTTCATGTACAATATTCTAAACTTGTATTCCACTCTTTTCTGTGCAGATGTTGAGGAATAGATCCAGAGATATTAAGGACACTGAGCCAACATCCACTGTTAGGACCCAGTCAAGGGGTGAGGTAGGAGTCGTGACCGACCTAGTTGTAGAAGACGGGCATGAGGAGCTGCCCCATTTAGAAAATGTGCTAGGGATGCCTCACTCGAGCCTAAGATTGACTATTTTGAGGATGATTACTAGACAAATAATGTGGCACCATCTCAGGTTCTACAAGGTTCAGTTGATTCCCTGGTGTTACAGGACTTATCGATTCGTTTGTTAGGACGTTTGGATGGTGTTCCTCAGACTGGTATTCCTTTGATTGTGGCGGGTATTTCTCAGACTCCAGGAGGTTTTCAGTAGCCAGGAAGGTTCCTACTAATAGTTTTTCTACTTCATGGGTACACCGATCTTATGTGGTACCCCCACATGTTGATTCACTGCCTATTAGACTTGTTGTTCCTCCTATTACTTCGGGTCATACGTTATCTTCTGATGATCAAAAGAGGTTTGAGAGGTTCATTCGCTTGGCTCCTCCCAAGTTTAGTGTTTCCATTATAGAGTATGTTTATGAGTTCTTTGTAACACCCTGTACCTTCCCTACCCTACTTGACGACTTTGCACAATGTGTACTTAGGTGTCAAGATGCCATGAGTATGGGTTTTATAGTTTCATTGATGAAACATTTGATATGGGGCCTAATATATGTGATTAGACCATAGTCAGAGGTGTTTGTGACTTCATAGAGCAATTGTGGGGTGAAAAATGAGTCTTGGAGGACTTCCAAGCAATGGTTGTTAAGGTTAGGAGGTAAGCAAAAGACTTGAACTTGAAGGATTTAACCAAATCCGCAAAGAAAAGTCGAAGAACGGAAAAAAATCACATTTTGGGCATGGGGCGCGCCCAGGGGCGTGCCAGGCCGCTTCTGGCCGAATTTTTTTTTTGGCACAGGCAGCCCTGGGGCGCGCCAGGCAGCCCTGGGGCGCGCCAGGCAGCATACCAGGCCGCTCTGGGCTGAAATTTTCAGCCCACAGGCAGTAAAGGGGCGCACCAAGCGGCGTGCCGGGGTGGTTTTCGCCAAAATTTTTCTTCCACTATTATGATGCGTAGAAGACCTTTAAGTCATGGTACCATTACTCCATCATAGTAGGACTATTCTTAAGCGCGTTTAGCATCCGAGTTGGGGTTAATTCTTCGTCACAAGTGTTTTAACCAATTTATGTTCAAGTAAGCCATGAGCAACTAGAATTTCTAGTTTTGCGATTGAGGCTATGAATGGGAATCTCGTAAGTGAATGTTATTGAGACATTTATAGAATTATTTGAACATGAGATATATGGTGGATTATACATTACATTTGGTGGGTTAAGATGACATGGGTTATTGGGCCCAATTTGAGGCCCAAAATGAAGCCAAAATGCATAGGCCCAAGGGGAAAAATGACCCATTCTTCCATTTGACCAAGCCAATATTGCGTTTAATGCAAGGAAATGGCTAAGGATGACTTGAGCACTATATAAAGGCCCCAAAATCAGATTTTTAATCCATTGGAACTCTCATGCCTCTTTAGATATTTTCTCAAATATTTCTCTCAAACCCTAAGGCACTTCTTTGAGCAAGATCATCATTTTACAAGTTTGGGTAAGTGATTATTCTTATGGATTAATATATTATATGCATGGGAGATTATGTAGATCATGATGGTTATGTCTAAAAGTGTAAATAATGCATTTTTTCTTTTTGCTAAAAGATGTGTTATCAATGGGATTTAAACTTGAAAGATGACTTGTGGGTTTGATGAAAGAGCATGGTATGGATGAACATCAACATGTATGGTGTGATTAAGTTACTCAACTTTTTATTTTTCTATAAGTGTAAATTATGGGATTTTGGCCGATATGTTGCTATGAGGAGTATTAAGGTAACTTGATGGATTAATTGTGATATAGGGTCAATGAGAAATGTAAAGAACAAACTTGGTACAAAATGCTATTGAATTATGATATTTTGGTCAATGTTGGGCATGTTGTGGTATTGTTGACATGACAATGCCATAAATGGTATTGTGAAGGGTGAAATGACGTTATACGGCAGTCATATAGCTCATTGTCGTCTTGTACACTTGTAAGGTAGTTGATTGTTAATGTAAGCTCCGTTGTGTACTTGTGATGTAGAGTGAAACATAAGGAAGGAGCGGGACTATTGTATGCACATTTAAGATTGTATATTCAATTGAGAATATAAGGTATGTAAGGTTACCCTTTTCGTATCCTTCTGCAGCTCCTAGTATTCACATTGATATTGTACTAATTCATTCTGAAATGTCCTAAGGTATCCTACATCCGGTTACCAATTGTTATTATCACATGTTTCCTACTCATTGATCAATTGTGATTCACATGTTCTTTATTTGTGGGTTAGTTGTTATTCATAAGTCTCTTAATCATGAACTGATGTTCCAAGCTCCAATAATGTTGTGACTATCAACATATTAATCTCTCAAAAGTAAGAAATAAAGTAATTCATATTTGTTGGTGGTAAGAGTACGGGTGGTGGCTCTAGAGGCATAAGCCTAGCTCGATCCGATCCTGAGATTATTGGATCAGGGGGTAGTCCTAGAGGCATAAGCCTAGCTCGGGCCGATCCTGACAGGTGTTATCTCTACAGGTAATAACCTAGCTCGAGCCGAACCTGATATGTTGGTTTATGGGTGGCAGCTCTAGAGGGAATAACCTAGCTCGAGTCGAGCCTGATATCTTGACTTATGGGTGGTAGCTCTAGAGGCATAAGCCAAGCTCAAGCCGATCCCAACATAACGTTATGTTATGTTAAGACCCACTGATCAGTTGGGTACCGGGTACGATATGATATAAGCGATGAGGAATAAATAATAAAGAAAAGAAAATAATTTATGTAAGGTACATGGTTCCACATATGCAGATCGATGGGTTATTCATATTGACTATTCTCTTACATTTTGATTCTATTGATGTATTTATGACAGTTTCATATGGTCTTACATACTCAGTACATTCTTCGTACTGACCTCCCTTGGGGGGCTTACCTTACTTGCTGCAGGCGCAGGTACTAGTAGACCTCCACCGTAGGTTGCGGATCTTTTGCGGACTTTTGGTAAGCTACAGTTGGTTCGGGGCTTTCTGAGTTGCTATGTACATTTATTTTGGTATTGTATATGTGTATAGAGTGGGGTCTTGTCCTGACTCTAGGTTGGTTATGGTTATGCATCTGTAGAGGCTTTGTAGATGTTGTGGGACAGATAAAGAAAATGTAAGAAACGTATGTTTTGTCTTGATGGCCCCAACGGCCAAGTTTCATAGTTATCATGTATTTTCCATGATTTCCGCTATTGGTATCTTATATCTATTTGTGATGGTGATGTTTATTGAGTAGCATGCGCATGAGTGTATGAGAATGAAGGTTGGTTCTCTCGGGCCTTAACGGCTTCGGGAGCCAGTCCGCCTCGTTGGAATTCGGGGCGTGAAAAAATTGGTATCAGACCAGGTCGTTCTAAGGGTGTATACAAAGCCGTGTCTGAGTAGAGTCTTGCTTATCAATGTGTTGTGCACCACATTCATAAGTAGGAGGCTACGGGACATTTAGGAGTTGTTTCTATTCTTTAATTCTTAGATCGTGCATTAGAGCCAATATTGTAGTAGAATCATATCTAACCATTGGTGATTGGTTTTCTTTGATATAGTAAACTGTCGATGACAAGAAGAGTTAAAGGCAAGGGTAAGCAGGTTGTTATTCTTGTCGGAGAAGGATCGAGTAGATCACCACCTGAC
The DNA here is from genome assembly GCA_031232105.1 of Capsicum rhomboideum. Taxonomy (NCBI): domain Eukaryota; kingdom Viridiplantae; phylum Streptophyta; class Magnoliopsida; order Solanales; family Solanaceae; genus Capsicum; species Capsicum rhomboideum. The sequence continues at coordinate 18,472,621 of CP124710.1, forward strand.
CCATCTAGTCAAGGTGGTGCTGACACTGAATTTGCATCGCAGGCTTCTTTTACTTTTCCAGCTCCAGAAGAGCCGATAAAGAGAGAAGTATCTTCGGAACTGCCCAATAATACTATTGAGCAGGATTTAATGAGCGCAGTGCAAATATTGACCCGTTTAGTTGCTGCACAAGCTCGAAGACAAGCTCTTGTGCAGTAGAAGGAGGGACAGGGGCAAAGGAGAAAGATGCAGGAATTGGAAGTAGGATCGTCAAAGAGGGCGAAACCCATGGGATGGTTCATGGCGTCCCAAGGAGGATTTGGGCCTCGGAGTTTTCCCAGACCGCCTAGTTCATCATTTTCCCTTTCCACATCAAATACTCCCCCTCTATTCCAAGGGTTTAGAAGTAACCAGTTTGGGCAAGGAAGTGAGATTCCGGATTTACGGCTAGTGGTATATCGAGCACGAGTAAGTATGAGTCAATCAAGGCCTCCTCGTCAGCAGTTTCAGCACTGTGGGAAGTATCATTTAGGTGAATGCTGGTTTCAGCAGTTTCAGCGCTGCAGGAAATATCATTTAGGTGAATGCCGATTGGGAACAAATGTTTGAATTTGGTGTGGCGTGCCAGGGCACATGGTGAGAGAGTGCCCACAAAGAGTCGTGGGTGGTATGACACGACCTACGATAGCCGCCGTTGCGTTAGCATAGGCAGGTGTACAACCTGTTGGTCATGGCAGAGGTGCTAGAGGAGCAGCTAGTTCTAGTGGCATTCAGGGCAGTACCTACGCCGTGGCGGATCGACAGAAATTTGAGACTTCTCCTGATGACGTAACAGGTATATTTATCTCTCTTTTCACGTAACGTATTTACATTGATTGAATCGGGTTTTACCCTATCATATGTTACTCCATTGATTGTTGAAAAAAAAAATTGTGAAAGGACATTAGAATTTTTAGTTAATCCATTTGAGGTATTTATATCAAAAGGTGAATCTATTGTAGTTAACAGAGTGCATCATAATTGTGTAGTAACTGTGTGGGGTCATGATACATTGGCTGATCTTATTGAATTGAAAATGGTGGATATTTATGTTATAATGGGTATGACTTGGCCGACTTCTTGTTATGCCACGGTAGATTGCCGGGCTAAGAAGGTACATTTTCATTTTACATAAGAAGATGCTCTTGAATGGAAGGTTAATGTAAGGGAACCAAGAGGAAAATTTTATTTTCTATCTTAAAGCAACGAAATTGATAGCCAAGGGGTATATATGTCATTTAGTCCGAGAGCAAGATACTGATGTGACACCACCAAGTCCTCAATCGATTTCGGTGGCCAATGACTTTCTTGATGTATTTCCTGACGATCTTCCAGACTTACCCCTAGGACGGGAGGTAGAGTTTAGTATTTATGTGATTACCGGCATTCCGCCTATCTCTATTCCTCCGTATAAAATGGATCCAGCAGAGCTACGGGAATTAAAAAGAACAATTAAAAGATTCCGTGGACAAGGGATACATAAGATCCAATATGCCCTTTGGGGCGCATCCGTGTGAAAGTGAAAAAAAAAATGGAATGGTACATTGAGAACATGTATTGACTATTGGCAAGTGCATAAAGTAACGATCAAGAACAAATATCCCCTCCCAAGAATTGACGATTTGTTTGATCAGTTACAGGGTACCAAGTGTGTTGTTCCTTTTTATCAAAGGATTGTATCCACTCTTTCTTGCCCCAATTTCTCTGGAACAAGATTGAATTGAGATCGGGTTATCACCAAGTCAGAGTTAGAAACAAAGATATACCCAAGACAGCCTTCCAAACACGGTATGACCATTATGAATTCTTAGTTGTGTCATCTGGACTAACAAATGCACCAGCTGTTGTTATGGATTTGATAAATAGGGTGTTCAAACCATTCTTGGATGTTTTTGTGACCGTTCTCATCGATGATATTCTAGTTTATTCGAGATCACAAGAGGACCATGCCAATCACTTACGGCAGGTGTTACAGATTCTCCGGGATCATAAGTTGTATGCAAAGTTCTCTAAGTATGAATTTTGGTTAAAATCCGTAGAATTCTTGGGTAACATTGTGTCGGATGAAGGAATAAGGATTGAGACTCAAAGGAATGAAACAGTGGGGAAAAAAAAAATTGGCCAAGACCTACGACGCCCACAGAGATTCGTCATTTCTTCGATTGGCAGGTTATTACAGAAGATTTGTGGAAGGGTTTTCTTTTATTACCGCACCTTTAACTAAACTAACATACAAGACAATTAAGTTTCAATGGAACGATGCATGTGAAAAAAAAATAAAATTCCAAGGGCTGAAATAGAAATTAACTTCTACACCAGTTTTAGTATTTCTCGAAGGCACAAAAGGTTATGCAATGTATTGTGATGCTTTTGGGGTTGACCTCGAATGTGTGTTACTGTGGAATGGTAAGATAATAGAGTATGCCTCACGACAGTTGCGTCCATTAGGGAGAAATTATCCCACACATGATCTTGAGGTAACAGTTGTGGTATTTGTTTGAAAGATACGACACCACTACTTGTATGGGGTTCATATTGATATATAAATATTGATCATAAGAGTTTGCAATATATCTTAAAGTAGAGGGACTTAAATCTGAGGTAGGGGAAGTGACTCAAATTATTAAGAATTATGATATGATATTGAGATCACAGCCGGGAAAAGCAAATTCGATGGCCGATGCGTTAAGCCGCAAAACACTAGAAAGTCTGATGATCGGGTCATGGGAAAGCAAGGTATAGTCTACCTTAATTAAACAGTTTGGTAGTGCATTTACTTAAAACTCCAGGTCAAAGAGTTATAACGCAAAAATGCGGCAAAGTCTTCATTCGTAGAGGTGAAGGAAAAGCAACATGCGAATCCAATTTTTAGTTCGGCTGAAAAAGGAACGTACCACAAGGTTCGATGAAGGAATTTGAGTTTACGCAAGAGGGAGTACTTCAATGTCAAGGTAGATCATGTGTATTGGATGTAGATGAGCTAAATATTCATCCGAAAGTTACCAAAAGGTATTATGATTTGAAAGACATGTATTGGTGGGGGAATATGAAGAAGAACATTGCAGAATTTATAGCTCAATGTCCAAATTGTTAACAAGTCAAAGTAGAGCATCAAAAACCTGGAGGTTATATGCAGTGTCTCAATCTTCCAGTTTGGAAGTGGAATATGATTAATATGGATTTTATCACAGGTTTGTCTAGTACATTGTGGAAATTTGATTCTATATAAGTAAGAGTTGATAGGCTTACCAAGTCAACGCATTTCCTACCAGTCAGGACCACCTATACAGCTGAGGATTATGCAAGATTGTATGTTAGAGAAATAGTGCAGTTACATGGGATTCCGATCTCCATTATACCAGACAGGGGAGTTCAAGTTACCGTACATTGTTGAAAGTCGTTTTAGAAAAGGTTGGGGACCCAAGTGAATTTGAGTACGACTTTTCATCCTCAAACAGATGGACAAGCAGAACGTACTATCCAAACACTTGAAGATATGCTACGAGCGTGTACATTGTACTTTAAAGGTAGATGGGATGACCACCTACCTCTTATTGAATTTGCTTACAATACTAGCTATCATTCAAGTATCAAAATGGCACCATATGAAGCTTTATATGGAAGGAGGTGTAGATCGCCAATTGGATGATTTAAAGAGGGTGACACTATTTTACTCGGGACAGATGTTGTTCACCAAGATATAGAGAAAGGTAAGGTGATATAACGACAACTACAGACAGCCTAAGGTCGACACAAGTCATATGCCGATATTAGAAGAAAGGAATTAGAATTTGCCATAGGTGATTAGGTATTTGTAAAGGTGTCACCGATGAAAGGGGTAATGTGGTTCGAAAAGAAAGGAAAATTGAGTCCACGTTATATAGGCCCATATGAAATTATTAGAAGATTTGGGCAAGTTGAGTATGAGTTGGCACTACCCCAAGGACTCTCCTCAGTCCATCCAGTGTTTTATGTTTTGATGCTTCGAAAGTGCATAGGAGATCCATCTCGTATTGTTCCCTTTGAGGATGTCCAAGTTACGGGGGATCTTACTTATGAAGAGGTACCCATTACTATTCTAGATCGACAAGTAAAGAGGTTGAGAAATAAAGACATAGCTTCCATAAAAATCCTTTGGAGAAATCAACAAGTAGAGGAGATCACATGGGAAGCTGAAGAAATGATGAAATCCATGTACCCCCATCTATTTCAAATGGACAAAAAAGTTCAAAGCGCGGAAGTGGATCAATAAAAGTAAGTATCCATGAGCCTTAAGTGTTTATGTATATATATGCTAATAGAGGGATACATTTATTGTAGTTGAAGCGATATTTTTAACATTCGAGGACGAATGTTTCTAAGAGGGGAAGAATGTAACCCCCCGTACCTTCTCGACGCTACTTGAAGACTTTGTACAATGTGTACTTAGGTGTCGAGATTCCATGAGTATGTATTTTATAGTGTCATTGATGAAACATTTGATATTGGGCCTAATATGTGTGATTAGACCTTAGTCAGAGGTGTTTGTGACTTTGTGGAGCAATTGTGGGGTGAAAAATGAGTCTTGGAGGACTTCCAAGCAATGGTTGTTAAGGTTAGGAGGTAAGAAAGAGACTTGAACTTGAAGGATTTAACCAAATCAACAAAGAAAAGTCGAAGAACGGAAAAAAAATCACATTTTGGGTGTTTGGCGCCCCCAGGGGTGTGCCGGGCCGCTTCTGGCCGATTTTTTTTTTTTTTGGCACAGGCAGCCCTGGGACACACCAGGAAGCATACCAGGCCGTTCTGGGCTGAAGTTTTCAGCCCACAGGCAGCAAAGGGGCGCGCCAAGCGGCGTGTCGGGGTGGTTTTCGCCAAAATTTTTCTTCGATTATTATGATGCGTATAAGACCTTTAAGTCATGGTATCATTACTAAATCATAGTAGGACTATTCTTAAGCGCGTTTAGCATCCGAGTTGGGGTTAATTCTTTGTCACAAGTGTTTTAACCAATTTATGTTCAAGTAATCCTTGAGAGACTAGAATTTCTAGTTTTGTGATTGAGGCTACGAATGGGAATCTCGTAAGTGAATGTTATCGAGACATTTATAAAATTATTTGAACATGAGATATATGGTGGATTATACATTACATTTGGTGGGTTAAGATGACATGGGTTATTGGGCCCAATTTGAGGCCCAAAATGAAGCCAAAATGCATAGGCCCAAGGGGAAAAATGACCCATTCTTCCATTTGACCAAGCCAATATTGCATTTACTGCAAGGAAATGGCTAAGGATGACTTGAGCACTATATAAATGCCCCAAAATCAGATTTTTAATTCATTGGAACTCTCATGCCTCTTTATATATTTTCTCAAATATTTCTCTCAAGCCCTAAGAACCCTAAGGCACTTCTTTGAGCAAGATCATCATTTTACAAGTTTGGGTAAGTGATTATTCTTATGGATTAATATATTATATGCATGGGAGAGTATGTAGATCATGATGGTTATGCCTAAAAGTGTAAATAATGCATTTTTGCTTTTTGCTAAAAGATGTGTTATCCATGGGATTTAAACTTGAAAGATGATGTCACGCCCCAAATCCCATCGGTACGGATTGGCACCCGTAGCCGATAAGGCCCGAGAGAACCAAACTTTACGTCTATTCATTCATATACATGTCATAAGAAATACCACTATCACGTGAGAACATAAAGGGTTAATAACGGAATTCATAGAATATGTTACATATATATATACATATGTGAAACTTGGCCGTTGAGGCCATCAAGTCAAAACGTCATGTACCATCTTACATTCATGTCCCCACATATGTCTACAAAAGCCTCTAACAGATGCATATACAAACCAACTGAAAGTCGGGATAAGTCCCCACTTTATACATCATGTACAATACAAAAATACATATACAAATGTTACTCGGAGAAGCCCCGAACTAACTGGAGCTCACCAATGTTCTGCAAACAACTGGCAACCTACTGTGGAGGCCTACTAGCACCTGCGCCTGCAGCAAGTAAGGTAAGTCCCACAAGGGACGTCAGTACGAAGAATGTACTGAGTATGTAAGGCTCATAGGAAACTGTAGGATATGTAAATATGTCAATGAACTCGCATACAAATGAATAACCAATATAAATAAGTCACTATTTTGTACTTTGGAAACCATGTACATTGCTTTCATTACTTTCTTTGTTTCTTTGCTTCTATGATTATTCATCTTTACCTGTGACCTGTGATACCTGGGCCCCGACTGAACAGTGGGTTTTAACATAACATGATGTTATGTTGGGATCGGTTCAAGCTAGGCTTATGCCTCTAGAGCTACCACCCATAATCAATACATCGGGTTCGTCTCGAGCGAGGTGATTACCTCTAGAGCTGCCACCCATAAACCAACTTATCAGGTTTGGCTCGAGCTAGGTTATTACTTCTAGAGCTACCCCCTTTCAGGATCGGTCCGAGCTAGGCTTATGCCTCTAGGACTACCCCCTGATTCAATAATCTCGGGATCGGCTTGAGCTAGGCATTTCGCCCCCAAAGCTACCACCCATACTTGATCATTAACCACATATGCATTACTTCATTCATTACTTTGTGATTGATACAATGACAGTCATAAATTTATTTGAATCTTTGGATCATTAACCAATGAGTGAGAGACATGTGAATAAACATTGTTGGAAACATAGCCTTATTGGAAACATAACGCTATTGGAACTATTGGACAATAATCAATGAACAAGATACATGAGTATAACAACTATTGGAACTTTGGAACACAACCTTAGTGGGCTCTTGGAACATTACCAATGAATATGAGACAGGTGATTCACAATTGATCAATGAGTAGGAAAGATGTGATAATAACAATTGGTAACCGGATATAGGATACCTTAGAACATTTCAGGATGGGACAAATAATATGTTAATGTGACTACTATATGATACAGAAGGATATGGAAAGAGTAACCTTACATACCTTCACTTCCAAGTACGAATACACAAGCCTATGTATGAACACAATAGTCAAGCTTTTTCCTTACGTCTTACTCTACAATACAAGTACATATCGAAGCTTACATTAGCAACTAGTTACTATACAGGCGTACAAGATGACAATGAACTATATGACTGCCGTATAACGTCATGTCACCCCTTACAATACAATCCACTGCATTATCCTACCAACAACACCATAACATTACACACATTGACCAAGAGATCATACATCAATAGCATTTTACACCACTCTTACCCTTTACGCTTTTCTCTTCATCATTTAGTTACATTTACTCCTTCATAACAATGTATGAACAACCATCCATACTTAATATAGTCCAACACACCTCCATACGATACTTTAAAGTCATTAAAACGACATCATAAGTTGATAATTACATCCAAAAAGGGTATAGGGGTCTTCGGAGACCAAGACGATGAAAAAACATACAAAAATAAACTTGGGGATGACCTGCGAAGACACCTGCGCCCACAGGTGGCTGGTGACAGATGCCAGAGGCACCTGCGTTGGCATCTGCGCCCGCAGGTGCCCTCGTCTGCGAGGGTGGATGCCCATTTTGGTGTGAAATGGTCTCTTTTGGGTCTTTTAATGCAATGAATGGTCCATGATCATAACCAAACTTATTTTGACATATTTTGGATCATCTTGAATGCCAATAATCAGCTATGGTCTCACAACACACATAAACAACACCCAACACTACATTTCACGGTCAATACGTCACCAAAATCATAACCAATTTCACAATAACAATTTCAAACATTATACACAAGGATAAAACAAAGTAAGACTATAATCACATCTCACATGTAAATATTTAATCCATAAATTTCACTTCCTTCAAGACCACAAGGTCATGCTCAAGTTCGCAAGACAAAACCATTCTCCGATTGCAAAAATAGATAGTTTTACGCATAGCACACTGTCTAACCCTTTTCCAACACAACCAACATGATTTATACACCATATTAAACATATTATATACTGAACCATGATAATAAATACTTACCAAGGAGTGATATTGTTCCAAAAGAGATGAGAGCTTAGGGTTTGTATTTTGAGAGAAAAATGTGGAAAATGTTAGAAAAGGGCATGTGTGTTTTTTATGAAATAAAATATGATTTCTTGGATTATATATTCCCTTTATAATGATCCTCATCCATACACTTGGTGTGTTTACTTGGTCAATGGAAGACTAGGCAAGAATGGGTCAAATCCCCTTTTTGGGCCATGTCTTTCTATGGTTTTTGGGCTTCATTTAGGGCCCAATGATACAAGACTTATTAATGCCCAAAATTTAATGCATAATTCATAAAATCTCTCATGTTTCCATATTTCCATAAATGTTACGGTAGTCAACTAGAATCAAAAATGTACGGGGTGTTACAAATGACTTGTGGGTTTGATGAAAGAGCATGGTATGGATGAACATCAACATGTATAATGTGATTATGTTACTCAACTTGTTATTTTTCTATAAGTGTAAATTATGAGATTTTGGCCGATATGTTGCTATGAGGTGTATTGAGGTGACTTGATGGATTAATTGTGATATAGTGTGAATGAGAAATGTAAAGAACAAACTATGTACAAAATGCTATTGAATTGTGATATTTTGGTCAATGTTGGGCATGTTGTGGTATTGTTGACATAACAATGCCGTAAATGGTATTGTGAAGGGTGAAATGATGTTATACGGCAGTCATATAACTCATTGTCGTCTTGTGCACTTGTAAGGTAGTTGATTGTTAATGTAAGCTCCGTTGTGTACTTGTGATGTAGAGTGAAACATAAGGAAGGAGCGGGTCTATTGTATGCACATTTAAGATTGTATATTCAATTTAGAATATAAGGTATGTAAGGTTACCCTTTTCGTATCCTTCTACAACTCCTAGTAATCACATTGATGTTGTACTAGTTCATTCCGAAATGTCCTAAGGTATCCTACATCCGGTTACCAATTGTTATTATCACATGTTTACTACTCATTGATCAATTGTGATTCACATGTTCTTTATTTTTGGATCAGTGGTTATTCATAAGTCTCTTAATCATGAACTGATGTTCCAAGCTCCAATAATGTTGTGACTATCAACATATCAATCTCTCAAAAGTAAGAAATAAAGTAATTCATATTTGTTGGTGGTAAGAGTACGAGTGGTAGCTCTAGAGGCATAAGCCTAGCTCAAGCCGATCCTGAGATTATTGGATCAGGGGGTAGTCCTAGAGGCATAATCTTAGCTCGGCCCAATCCTGACAGGTGTTAGCTCTAGAGGTAATAACCTAGCTCAAGCTGAACCTGATATGTTGGTTTATGGGTGGCATCTCTAGAGGGAATAACCTAGCTTGAGCCAAGCCCAATATCTTGACTTATTGGTGGTAGCTCTAGAGGCATAAGCCTAGCTCAAGCCGATCCCAACATAACGTTATGTTATGTTAAGACCCACTGATCAGTTGGGGCCCGGGTACGATATGATATAAGCTATGAGGAATAAATAATAAAGCAAAGAAAATAATTTATGTAAGGTACATGGTTCCACATATGCAGATCGATGGGTTATTCATATTGACTATTCTCTTACATTTTGATTCTATTGACGTATTTATGACAGTTTCATATGGCCTTACATACTCAGTACATTCTTCGTATTGACCTCCCTTGGGGGGCATACCTTACTTGCTGCAAGCGCAAATACTAGTAGACCTCCACAGTAGGTTGCGGATCTTTTGTGGACTTTTGGTGAGCTCCAGTTGGTTCGGGGCTTTCTGAGGTTCTATGTACATTTATTTTGGTATTGTATATGTGTATAGAGCGGGGTCTTGTCCCGACTCTAAGTT